>CM062296.1:599477373-600077373 GCA_031216915.1 Pictodentalium vernedei | reverse complement strand
TCATCCCAAGGCGATAACAAATGTACCCAAGAAGTTTTGTGAAGATCGGTTCATAAATACAGCCTCTAGCCCAAGCCGTATTGACACATGCACTTATTGTGTATAAGTAGCCCTGAAAAAATCAAAGTTCATCTAATTTGCATAATTTCTGCTCAAGAAAAAAAACCTGTATTATATGTGATGTATTCCATGTTACTAAACATTCATACAGAACTTTATTCAAAACAGAACTTTCATCCAGAAGTTCTGTACAAAAAACTGATTGCACTAATTTTGGTACAAAATGGCCGCCAGCAGCCATCTTGAATTTTGGACCGCACACAAAAACACTCGTTCTCGTCCCACGGTGATAACAAAGGTACCCAAGAAGTTTCGTAAAGATCGGTTCATAAATACGGTCTCTAGCCCGAGCTGTATTGGCATTTACAGTTACAGTGCTGAAAGTAACATTAATTAGATCAAAGTTAGTCTAATTGGCATGAGTTATGCACAAGAAAAAAACCTGTATTATATGAGATGTATCCCTTGGTACTAAACATTCACACAAAAAATTATTCAAATCAGCGCTTTCATATGGAAGTTCTGCGCAAAAATCTGATTGCACCTAATTTTGTACAAAATGGCTGCCAGCGGCCATCCTGAATTTCAGACCAGACCCAAAAACACTCGTTCTCGTCCCACGGTGATAACAAAGGTACCCAAGAAGTTTCGTAAAGATCGGTTCATAAATACGGCCTCTAGCCCGAGCCATATTGGCATTTGTAGTTACAGTGCTGATAGTAACACTAAATAAATCAAAGTTAGTCTAATTTGTATAATTTATGCACGAGAAAAAAAATTGTGTTATATGTGATGTATCCCATGGTACTAAACATTCATACAAAAAATTATTCAAATCAGAGCTTTCACATGGAAGTTCTGTGCAAAAATCGGATTGCACCTAATTTTGTACAAAATGGCTGCCAGCGGCCGTCTTGAATTTCGGATCGGACCCAAAAACACTTGTTCTCGTCTCACAATGATAACAAAGGTACCCAAGAAGTTTCGTAAAGATCGGTTCATAAATACGGCCTCTAGCCCGAGCCGTGTGTACGCTGCGACGGACGACGGGCCATGACAATACCTCAAATTTGGCTTCGTCAAAGTTGAGCTAAAAAACTGCGAATGTTCCAATCATCACAGAGGCCAAGATGCTCAAAGTGATGTTAAACACCAATAAGCAGAGAAGTCTGCACTCAAGCTTACATAATAAAGCAAATAAACTGAAGCTTGAAAGCTCAAAAGGACTTGTATGTGATTTGTAATGTGGCTGTCATAGACACACTTGCTGAAAGTGACCTTAATTTACAATATAGCCATAAATGATGACAGGAAAGTGATCTCAACACCAATCAAAACAAGAGGTATTGCTGAAACCAATTAAACCGTCACTGTAGTGCTGGACTGATGAAGCATAAATGAACTAGAACTATCACTGAAGGTGATTAATACCCCCGCTTTGGGTTTTTAGAGGAATGCACTTCTGATCATGTAGGCGAAGGCCATAAGGAAATGTATACATAAAGATCATTTTTTGTTGTTGAAATTTGTATTTGCATGTGGCCTTCCACAGAACAGCACTGAATACTTAAAGAGCCCACACATATATGGTTTACATTTGGAAAAACACATTTACAATGTGCAACATGTATTCAAAATCGGTTCATTAATGTAGGAGGAGTTGCACACACAAGAATCCCATTTGAAAACCCATAATAAATCCAAGTTAAAGGGAGATAACCTGGTTAAAATTGTCGCAGATCAAAAATTTGGGAATATGCGTATGTTCACTTAGTTGTGATAATGTTTGAAAGGTTTCGTCAAAATTGATTGATAAATGTAGGAGGAGTTGCACGCACAAGAATTTCATGTAGAAACCCATAATAAATCTAAGTTAAAGGGAGATAACCTAGTTAAAATTGCCACAGCTCAAAAATTTTGGAATATGCGCATGTTTACTTAGTAGTGATGATGTCTGTAAACTTTTGTCCAAATTGATTGATAAATGTAGGAGGAGTTGCGCACACAAGAATTTCATGCAGAAACCCATATTAAATCAAAGTTCAAGAGAGATAACCTGGTTAAAATTGTCGCAGATCAAAAAGTTTGGAATATGCACATGTTCACTTAGTAGAGATGATGTTTGAAAGGTTTCATCAAAATCGGTTCATTAATGTAGGAGGAGTTGCGCACACAAGAATTTGTTCGAACGGAAAGACATAATAAATCTAAGTCAAAGGGAGATAACCTGGTTAAAATTGTCGCAGATCAAAAATCTTGGAATATGCGCATGTTCACTTAGTAGTGATGATGTCTGAAAAGTTTTGTCCAAATTGATTGATAAATGTAGGAGGAGTTGCACGCACAAGAATTTCATGTAGAAACCCATAATAAATCTAAGTTAAAGGGAGATAACCTAGTTAAAATTGCCACAGCTCAAAAATTTTGGAATATGCGCATGTTCACTCAGTAGTGATGATGTCTGTAAACTTTTGTCCAAATTGATTGATAAATGTAGGAGGAGTTGCGCACACAAGAATTTCATGCAGAAACCCATATTAAATCAAAGTTCAAGAGAGATAACCTGGTTAAAATAAATCTAAGTTAAAGGGAGATAACCTAGTTAAAATTGCCACAGCTCAAAAATTTAGGAATATGCGCATGTTCACTCAGTAGTGATGATGTCTGTAAACTTTTGTCCAAATTGATTGATAAATGTAGGAGGAGTTGCGCACACAAGAATTTCATGCAGAAACCCATATTAAATCAAAGTTCAAGAGAGATAACCTGGTTAAAATTGTCGCAGATCAAAAAGTTTGGAATATGCACATGTTCACTTAGTAGAGATGATGTTTGAAAGGTTTCATCAAAATCGGTTCATTAATGTAGGAGGAGTTGCGCACACAAGAATTTGTTCGAACGGAAAGACATAATAAATCTAAGTCAAAAGGAGATAACCTGGTTAAAATTGTCGCAGATCAAAAATCTTGGAATATGCGCATGTTCACTTAGTAGTGATGATGTCTGAAAAGTTTTGTCCAAATTGATTGATAAATGTAGGAGGAGTTGCGCACACAAGAATTTCATGTAGAAACCCATATTAAATCAAAGTTCAAGAGAGATAACCTGGTTAAAATTGTCGCAGATTAAAAAGTTTGGAATATGCACATGTTCACTTAGTAGAGATGATGTTTGAAAGGTTTCATCAAAATCGGTTCATTAATGTAGGAGGAGTTGCGCACACAAGAATTTGTTCGGATGGAAAGACACAATAAATCTAAGTCAAAGGGAGAAAACCTGGTTAAAATTGTCGCAGATCAAAAATCTTGGAATATGCGCATGTTCACTTAGTAGTGATGATGTCTGAAAAGTTTTGTCCAAATTGATTGATAAATGTAGGAGGAGTTGCGCACACAAGAATTTCATGTCCGGAAAGACGTACGGACGGATGTACGGACGGACGGACAGACGGACGGACGGACGGACGTACGGACGTACAGGGCGATTCCTATATAGCCCCCACTTCTTCGAAGCGGGGGTATAATTAAAAACAAAGTAAGTACCAAAAAGTCATGAAAAATTGACAAACTAAGGACCCTAACGCTGGTGAACGTATGTGGGCAACTTTTTATAACACGTGCAGGAGCAGCTTGTCACAAGGATATCTCATAGAAAATTTCACTGAAATCCATCCACTAACTGCTGAGATATCATGGCGATCGGAAAAAAATCATGAAAAATTGACAAAGTAAGTATTGTAAGTCTGGTGAAAAATTATGCAGGCAACTTTTTTATAACATGTGCAGGAGTGGCTTGTCACAAGGATCCCTCATACCAAATTTAATTGAAATCCATCCGCTTACTGCTGAGATATAGCTACAGATAGATAGATCCATGGATGGACGAATGCAGCAAGAGATGCACAGATGGATGCACAGAGAGAAGGACACAAATAATCCAGTATACCCCCATTTTATTTGAGAGTGGGGATATAAAAAAAATCCAAATATGTAAAATTACCCCAACATAGAATTAAAATCACAGACAATAAAAACAAAAATTCTCAATAGAGATGGGCGGTTTTGAAATTTCATGTCAGTTCCAGTTTCAGTTTCATTCAAAGAGTCAGGTTTTTGGTTTCGGTTTTCATTGTACAAACATAACAATACATTGCATTTGCATATAAGAAGATGTATTTGGCACCAGTCAGTGTCACTGGGACTCCCTTTCCACGGCAACGCTTCTGTGTAATAGCCTATACCGGTACTCTGATTTCCTGAGCACGATGTATTTGCATAAATTAACTCGAGTTTCAAGTTTGAGAAAAATTATTTTTGCCTTGAGTCTGTTGCAAAATCCCCCCCCCCCCCCAAATACCTGTGATTAGGGTAACTCGACACACCCTAAAATATTATGCCGACCATAAAAATTTATCGAGTAAAAGTCGCTCATATAGGTCATTGTAACCTTAAATTTCCATCCAACTTCAATTGTGATTTTGATGCCGGCTTTGGAGTTCAAGCATTCAAAAAATTACGTGTAGAAATAAATATATTTGACATTATAAATGTGGAGCAAGTGACAAGCTCCAGTTCAGCAAAGGAAATCGCATTTAATAAACAGATAAACGTTTAAACCACGATGCATAAGAAGTAATTTTCACCTATTTTCCCTGTAAATGCCATGCTCGAATGCAATACCAATTAGTGCAGCTGTTCTGAAAATGGGGTATCACGACTCTAAAGTTTGAAAACAAGGTTAACTTTAGGTTGTTTCTCTCTTTATTCTGAGAAGTGAAGACCTGATTAAAGTTTTTCAACATTGAAGTTGAAAACCACGACGACATGTTTTCTGTAATTGTTTCAGTTTCAGTTTTGATAACAAAACTGAAAGCGAACCGAATTTTCAGTTAACTGCCCATCTCTAATTCTCAATAACCACTTTATTGAAGTCATGATATAGCCACATATACTGATAAGGCACCTTAAGCTAAAATGAACAAATGAACCTAAAGATAACCTTATCTGACAAAGTTAAAATGAAAGTGTCAATGACACTGTAGCTCAACTTGTCAAGACAAAGACATGTACATGTATAGTATGTGACACAGCAATGACAAACATCAAGGTAATGACCTGATAACAAAGGTACATATAAAGTATTGTAACGGTCTGTACATGAATACTGACCATTGCCTGTAACAAATGTATAGGTAAAGTATTGTAAAGGTGGGTGACAGTCAGATGCTGAACTAGAAAAAATCTTTGAGTCCCAGAGTGGGTCTGACTGAACCTCAAAATATTTGTTCTCATAGCACAGTGATAACAAAGGCACCCCAAAACACACTCGTTCCTGTCCCAAGGTGAAAACAAAAGTACTCAAGAAGTTTTGTGAAGATCAGTTCATAAATACGAGCTGTATAGAACTTGTGACAAAAAACTGAATGGACCTAATTTCGGTACAAAATGGCCACTGGCAGCCATCTTGAATTTTGGACCGTACCCAGAAACACTCATTCTCATCCCAAGGAGATAACAAAGGTACCGAAGAAGTTTTGTGAAGATCGGTTCATAAATACAGCCTCTACCCTGAGCCGTATTGACATGTGTGCTTACATTGTGTAAATAGCACTGAATAAATCAAAGTTCATCTAATTTGCATAATTTCGGCACGAAAAAAAACACCTTACAATATGTGATGTATTCCATGTTACTAAACATTCATACAAAAATTTATTCAAATCAGAACTTTCATACAGAAGTTCTATACAAAAGACTGATTGCACTAATTTTGGTACAAAATGGCTGCTGGTGGCCATCTTGAATTTCGGACCACACCCAAAAACACTCGCTCTCATCCCACGGTGATAACAAAGGTACCCAAGAAGTTTTGTAAAGATTGGTTCATAAATATGGCCTCTAGTCTGAGCTGTATAGAAGATGTGTACAAAAAACTGATTAGACCTATTTTCGGTACAAAATGGCCACTGGCAGCCATCTTGAATTTTAGACCGCACCCAGAAACACTCGTTCTCGTCCCAAGGTGATAATAAAGGTACCCAAGACATTTCGTGAAGATCAGTTCATAAATACAGACTCTAGTCTGAGCCGTATTGACATGTGTACTTACTGTGTGTAAGTCGCACTGAAAAAATCAAAGTTCATCTAATTTGCATAATTTCTGCACGAGAAAAAAACCTGTATTATATGTGATGCATCCCATGGTACTAAACATTCACACAAAATAATTATTCAAATCAGGGCTTTCATATGGAAGTTATGTGCAAAAATCTGATTGCACCTAATTTTGTACAAAATGGCTCCCATCGGCCATCTTGAATTTCGGACCGGACCCCAAAACACTCGTTCTCGTCCCATGGTGATACCAAAGGTACCCAAGAAGTTTCGTAAAGATCGGTTCATAAATACGGCCTCTAGCCCGAGCCGTATTGGCATTTGCACTTACAGTGCTGAAAGTAACCCCAAAAAACATCAAAATTAGTCTAATTTGCACAATTTACGTACGAGAAAAAAACCCGTATTATATGTGATGTATCCCATGGTACTAAACATTCATACAAAAAATTATTCAAATCAGAGCTTTCATATGGAAGTTCTGTACAAAAAACAGATTTCTGCATCGTCGGTACAAAATGGTGGCTGGCAGCCATCTTGAATTTCTGACCGCACCCAAAAACACTCGTTCTCGTCCCACGGCCATAACAAAGGTACCCAAGAAGTTTCGTAAAGATCGGTTCATAAATACGGCCTCTAGCCCGAGCCATAGCAGCTTGGCACTTACAGCTCTGAAAGTAACACTAAATAAATCAAAGTCAGTCTAATTTGCATAATTTACGCACGAGAAAAAAACCCGTATTATATGTGATGTATCCCATGGTACTAAACATTTATACAAAACTTTATTCAAATCAGAACTTTCATACAGAAGTTCTGTACAAAAAACTGATTTTTGCATCATCGGTACAAAATGGCCACTGGCAGCCATCTTGAATTTTGGACCACACCTAAAAACACTCGTTCCCGTCCCAGTTTCATAACAAAGGTACACAAGAAGTTTCGTAAAGATCGGTTCATAAATACGACCTCTAGCCCGAGCCATAGCCAATTGTTGACGTACGGACAGACGGACAGACGGACAGACGGCCAGACGGACAGACGGACGGACGGACGACGGGCCATGACAATAGCTCAAATTTGACTTCGTCAAAGTTGAGCTAAAAATGAAAAATGTCAATGAATCACCTGACCATGTAACAGACTGCTATATTATACTATGCATAAACCTTTCTGTGATGCATGGCAGAAATTGATCTCTCAAACTTTTACAAACAACTGATTTGGCACAATTACAATTATACACTGGTTAGGGGCTGTTCCCTTAACCCTTTACCTAACGTGAAAAGCAGACGACACTTGCAAACAAAATTCATGAATAACTAATTTTTTGAAAATTAATTGGCGATTTTCATGAATAGCACTGGCCGGTTTTGCCGCTACGTTGGGTAAAGGGTTAACTGGTTGAGTGCTAGAAACCCATCTCCTGGACTCCAATGAGAAGTGCTGCAATCATGATTAACTGGTTGAGAGCAAGAAGCCACTACAATGGGCTCTAATGAAAGGTGCTGAAAGTCGCTTTAGTGGATTTACACTGCGTGTATTAGCACATTGTTTGCTCAGGAGTATGAAAACAATTTTCATATAAAATTGTAACAAAACCATGTTACAAATCACCATTTAAAAGAGAATTTTTATTACTGTGGATGTACTCTATATTCAGTAGAAACTGAATTTTTGTTTGCTAAGATTTATTAGAGAGTACCTATTGGTATGTTCCAATAAACTGTGACAAAACAAATCCCTATAAATAAATCTAGCATTCTACCAGTTAACAGCAATACTATCAACTCTTCCCCCAAGAATGGTTGATGCTCTTCATTTCTATTTACAAAGATAAGAAAAGATTCTTTTTGAAAACACTTCATTATCTCTCAGTGAAATCAACTGTTTCAATAAATGAGGTATTATGATAGTTTGGACAGAAAAACAGAAACTCTCTGCATGTGAAAGTCATAAGGCAACCCATTTAACTGGTAGAGTGCTAAATTATTTTTGGTGATCAAAATTTCCCCAACATATCTTAGCCTTGTTAAAATTTATGGGAGAGTGCCCACAGGCACTCTCCCATCAATTGTAACAAAGCAAATCCTTAAAGTCTAAATGATTTCACTTCAAGGATAATATGATGTCTATCCATGGAATATGAAGTCTTTAAGATGTGTTACCTGCACTTCAGATTAAAGCCCAAATGTGGGCTTCTAGCACTCTACCAGTTGAACATGTGTGGCGAGTGAAATTAATTACTCATCTTTCTTACTACTTGTTAACAAAGCACATACACAGCACATGAAGAGAGGATTTCCTCATAAATACCCACAAAGAGTTTCTGTCCAGACAAAAAATGGCTGTTCTGTGAAAAAGCATAAAAAGCCCAAAGTTCTAGCCATGGGACAGTAGGGTACCTCCAAGAGGTCCACTGAACAAGAGTTTACTGGTGTTTTCTACACATGTATGCATAGTCACCCAAGAAGTAACTAATGAAAGTGTCAATGACACTGTAGCTTAACTTGTGTGTTGTGTTTGATGAAAAGGATAATTTTCAATGTTTATGAAAGGATTATGAAATAAGACAAGAATTGTGATAATTGGGAATATGTTCATTTGTGTTCCCTGTATGCTATGTTTTTGATAAAAATAATATGAGGTGTACACTTTACTAAAGAGCTGAGGGGTGGGTTAATATTACCTCACAGTTAATGTATGTGGCTTTCACAGTTAACGTATATCAACGAAAGTTACCAAGTTACAGTGAAATTATTCCAAAACGAGTCATCCTATCAAGTTATACTGAAATCTCTTCATAAATATGGCCTGTAGACTGTGCTAAAGGTTTTTGGGCTTCAGGCCCCTGTAGCCGTCAGTTTCCCAATTGCGTCCAAAGGGGACATTCTCATCTAGACATTATACAGGGTTCGTACAGGTTTAATAACAAAATGAAATTCAAGCACTATTCAAGGGCTATGTCATTCATTTTCAAGGACTATTTTTCCATTCTAAGAAACCAACTGTGACATGTTCTTTTTATAACTGCTCTCCGCACAGTACATATTTCAAGAATGAGTGCGTATCGGGTAATATTCAGGCTCACTTCTGTCCTTTTGGTTAAGTTTCGGAACTTCTTGCAAAGTTGTTGGGTTGTTTGTGGTAATTTGACATTCAAAATCGATTGTTCACAAACAATAATTCATGATTTATTATCAAATACCTCTGTTATTTTCATGCAAAGTCAAGGTGAATCTTTGATATATTATCGCTTCCAGTAACTATCCTTTTGTGTGACACGCTGAAATAAATGAAGCAGGTGGAGATGCAGACATTGATTGGAAAAACCAGTTTGCAAAACACAATTCACTGCTCATTTGAATTGGATGCTCTCCATAGAAAAGCAGATTGTGTGTACAGTGAGCCACATGATAGTATGCAAATAGATCACATGCTGCCATTTCAATTTTCTGATTGATTAAAATTGACCTGTACATTATGATGAACGTCATCGTAATTTGTGTACTTGTGTTTTCTCTCATTATCATGAACAAGAAAAGTAGTGTGCAGAGCACACAGGCGTATTATACTATTCGTGTTTTAAACTTTAATATGCTACAGCGAATTCCCGAATTTTTTTGTTATTTTGGGCACTAAACGTGGCATTTTGGAGAGGGGTGGGGGGGGGGGGGGGGGGTGGGGTTAGCAGAGTAGGTTGGGATCCAGGATTCAAGGACTTTTCAAGGGGAGTTGTGGTAATTCAAGCACTATTCAAGGGAAATAGTCAATTTAAGCACTTTTCAAGACAGGCATTGAAATTCAAGTACTTTTCAAGACCGTACGGATCCTGTTATATGAAGCCAACCTACCAAGTTACAATAAAATCCCTTCATAAATATGACCTGTAAACTGTGCTAAAGGTTTTTGGGCTCGGGCAGCCATCATGAATGAATGATCGCCACCAAAAGGGGACATTCTCATCTGGGCATCATCTGGAGTGATCCTATGAAGTTACAATGAAATCCCTTCATAAATATGACCTGTAGACTGTGCTCAAGGTTTTCGGGCTTCGGGCCCCTGAAGCCATCACAGTTGACCAATCATGACCAAAAGGGGATGTTAACATCTAGGCATTATATGAAGTCAAACTAACATGTTACAATAAAATCCTTCCAAAAGTATGACCTATAGACTATGCTAAAGGTTTTGGGCTCAGGCAGCCATCAAAGCTGAATGATCGCGACCAAAAGGGGATGTTCTCATCTAGACATTATTTGGAGTCATCCTACCAAGGTACAATGAAATCCCTTCATAAATATAACCTGTAGACTGTGCTAAAGGTTTTCGGGCTTCAGGCCCCTGTAGCCGTCACAGTTGCCTAATGGTGTCCAAAAGGGGCTGTTCTCATCTAGACATTATATGAAGTCAACCTACCAAGTTACAATGAAATCCCTTCATAAATATGAACTGAAGACTATGCTAAAGGTTTTCAGGCTTTGGGCTTGGGCAGCCATCATGGTTGAATGATCGCAACCCAACGAGGACAATCTCATCTGGGCATCATCTGGAGTGATCCTACAAAGTTACAATGAAATCCTTTCATAAATATGACCTGTAGACTGTACTCAAGATTTTCGGGCTTCGGGCACCTGTAGCCATCACAGTTGACCAATCACGACCAAAAGGGGATGTCATCATCTAGGCATTATATGGAGTCAACCTAACAAGTTACAATGAAATCCTTCCATAAATACGACCTATAGACTATGCTAAAGGTTTTTGGGCTCGGGCAGCCATCAAGGCTGAATGATCACGACTAAAAGGGGACGTTCTCATGTAGACATTATTTGGAGTCATCCTTCCAAGCTACAATGAAATCCCTTCATAATTATGACCTGTAGACTGTTCTAAAGGTTTTCGGGCTTCGGGCCCCTGTAGATGCCACAGTTGCCCAATCATGTCCAAAAGGGGACGTTCTCATCTAGACATTATATGAAGTCAAACCTACCAAGTTACAATGAAATCCCTTCATAAATATGACCTGTAGACTGTGCTAAAGGTATTCGGGCTTCGGGCACCTGTAGCCATCACAGTTGACCAATCACAACCAAAAGGGGATGTCATCATCTAGGCATTATATGGAGTCAACCTAACAGGTTACAATGAAATCCTTCCATAAATATGACCTTTTGCCTATGCTAGAGGTTTTTGGGCTCGGGCACCCATGAATGCTGAATGATCGCGATCAAAATGGGACGTTCTCATCTAGACATTATTTGGAGTCATCTTACCAAGTTACAATAAAATCCGTTCATAAATATGACCTGTAGACTGTGCTAAAGGTTTTCGGGCTTCGGGCCCCTGTAGCCATCACACTTGCCCAATCAGGACCAAAAGGGGACTTTCTAATTTAGACATTATATGAAGTCAACCCACCAAGTTACAATGAAATTTCTCAATAAATATGACCTGTAGACTATTCTAAAGGTTTTGGGGTTTTGGGCTTGGGCAGTCGTCACGGTTGGCAGATCACGCCCAAATGGGGAAATTCTCATCTAGACATCATCAGGAGTCATCCTACCAAGTTACAATGAAATCCCTCCATATTAAACATGACCTGCTAAAAGTTTTTGGGTTTTGGGCTTGGCCAGCCGTAACGGTTGACAGATCATGCCCAAAAGGGGACGTTCTTATCTAGGCATTATACAGAGGCATCCTACCAAGTTACAAAGTAATCCCTTCATAAATACAACCTGTAGACTGTGCTAATGGTTTTCGGGTTTTGGGCTTGGGCAGCCATACCGGTTGACCAATCGCGACCAAAAGGGGACGTTCTCATCTAGTCATGACCCCAAACCTGCATACAAAATTTCGTGACGATCAGACAAGAACTGCGGGGTGTAGCCCGTGCTAAAGGAAAATGTGCACAGACTCACAGACTTCCGCATGAGAGATGGCAAACCACTGCCAGGGGAATTTGACTATCATTTGAAAGACTTCTTGTCATGATTGCATGGTTGGGGCACCAACATGTATTCTCAGCCAATAAAGTTAACTCTCTGCACACTGATGTGAAAATATCAAAATTTTGGGCTACAGTTTTTCCCATAATGCATCTAGGAATTTAACCCATGCAATCTTGATGGACAGAGCTCGAAGAACTCTGTCAAACAAGACTGAGTCCCCATAAAGCCACAAACGGCCCCTTTTATATGGCTTTGAAAAGGTTGTTCCAAATGTATTCTTTCTTGAGAACTCTACTGTAGGATGCATTCATCTTGACAGTGTTTTACATCGTTGTTGGCTGCCTGTACAGGCAGCCAACAATAATGTAGAAACACTGTTAAAACATCTGCCGCTATGTACTTGTATATACGGTAGATATTAATCTAAAATTATTCTGAGGAATTATTTATTTATTGGGGTTAAACGACACTTTCGACAGCAAGAGTCACCTCGTGTCGTACAGTTTTGTGGGCAAAGAAAGCCGAAGTACCCAGAAAGAACCAATGACCAGGGGCAAGCAACTGCCAGGCTCCCCAGTGTACTAACTCCACACAAACAAGTATTTGTTGAAGACAAGTGCTCTATCGACGTACAGTATGCCTTAGTACACAGCGCCAACATGCCCCCACATGGGCAATCTGGATGAAGTGCCTTGCCCAAATACACAATGCAGTTACCCCTGGCGGGGATTGAACTATGGACCTTTTGGTTTGAAGTACAAAGCCATAACCACTGAGCCATCATGCTCACTTCTGAAGACTTAATGGTTAATCGAAGTCAGAATTGGACTTTCAAGAGTTAAACTTGGGGGCCGTCCATGTTTAGGGTTAAAGTGTGGACAATTTTTATGGCTTGGCAGTAATTTCTAGTTTCTATAAAGGCAGCCAAGGCTTGACTAGAAACCACTGCCAGAATATTTTTCAATACCAGAAATATTTCGTTTATGGTCACATCTTTCTGCACAATTTACCTTAGTAAACAAGCACTGCTTCACTTCCTGGGGTTCCCACAGGGATCATGATGGCACACTGTGACATCTGTTTTAACTCTACCCAATGTAATGACCATATCAGGCCATTGATATTCACAACAATCACTCTTCACCTTTTATTATTTTCAAAACATTTGCTAATGAAACATGCTTAAGACTCCTCACTGAAACAAGCTCATTCCAATAAGGGGTCATGGTTATGTTTTGGAAGCAAATAATACAATTTTTTAGGCTATTTGAAACAAAATTTTCATTATGGTCATTCTGCTAATTAGGTTGGGTAAAGCATTATGTTCACCACATGAACTTGACATTTTCAAGGGTTAATTTGATAACATGCTGTGTGACACTCCGATGGAAGGCTCAGAGATCCATTTCTAACTTGATCATCACATAACAGTTTTGCATTAGACTGAACATAAAACTAAGCCTGACAAAGCCTTGGATGATTCTATGTCTCTGAAATAGTTGACTCATTCACTTCCAAAATAAATGTGAAAAACAACAATTTTTTGCCCTCAGAGGATCAGAGAATTCATTTGTTTTGGGAAGTGTTCACTGTGTCAGATGCCAATGATGCCAACTGCACTAAACTAGAGGTACTGTGAGCAAGCTCACAAAGTGATTCCCCCCCCCCCCCCCCCCCCCCGCACCTGAAATGTATAAGTTAGATTATCTCCCCTTGGAAATGTCAGAACGGAATTATATTGCTTCATATGGAGTTCTTCCACTGTGTAAAGTTTCATGAAAATTCTTCAAACGTTTTAGGAGGAGTTGCGCTTATAGGGATGGACAGACGGACGGATGGACAGGGTGATTCCTATATACCCCCAAACTTTGTTTGGGGGGGGGGGGGGGTATAAAAAATTTGTTTGGCGCCAAAACTACAGCATTTGGCACTAAAATTTGGCACCCATAATACACTTTTGGTAGGTCTCAAAAGCTTTGTGGTTTATTATTTTAATGCACCATTTTCGATCTCAAGTCGCTGCCTGAAGACATAGACAAGACAGACTTCACGCCTGTCAGGTAATCTATATGTAATAGTATTATCAGTGCTCTTTGTTATGGGTCAACTGAATTGACAGTTTATTCATTTAATCTGATTCTTATCAAAACATTTCTTATATCTTGCTTATTCACTTTTATAATCCTTCTCAAAGATAATAAATTATTTGTTACTAGTTTATTTGGAGTGAATACACAGCAAGTAAATAATAATCACAAAATTATTTTGAAAAATGTTAATAGCTTTTACTTTCTGTATTTTTATCATTTGTGGGTTTTGCAACAAAAAACTTAAAAGAGCCAGGTAATTCTAAATTAAAATATTGTACTTTTGAGTGCAACAAGGCACAATCTGCAATGCTACTTTAGCACTGCAGATGGCACCACGACAAAAGAAGATACATGGTTAATTTGTACTCATTTACACTCAGATTCCACATGCACCAAAAATCTTTCATTTGGCACCATAAAAATTCCTCTGGCACCAAATAAAAATTCCTCTTGGCACTAAAAACTTTTGTGCCAGTGTGAACACTGCTGTTGGGCCCTAAATCTTTTCCCTGCACTATTTTCAGCACCTTCGATAAGGCTAGTTCCATACAAATCATCATAATTACAATGTCATAAACTGACACAAGAAACTTTTGTATAAATTATAATAGAACTCCAATACCAAGTATGTGCATGCAAATAAAAAACAAAATTCATTCTATGATATTTGTGTAAATCTGGTGACAAAGTAATTTAAGAACACATCAACTGAGAAAAAGTTCTACAGCATGTGCTGGTATCACAACCCCTAATACTAGCTCCTGTATCTGAAAGTCAGTAAGAAATTATTGTCCAAGCATTTGTGAATATGGTATGCAGTGACTGCAAGAAAAAAAACAGGAAGGTGAAAATTCAACTCCACAAATTCTAGAAATTACCACTGAATTCATTAAACATCAAAAGTTTTAAAGACTTGTTTGTCCAGCAGTTGGCTCTAGTCAAGAATCCTCTACCTATTTAGGCAGTCGACACCTGACTGAAAACAGCTGCTCACATTATGCACCTTTTTCTCTTCACAATTACTTGACCTGTCAGCCTCAGATCACCTACTAGTCTCCTACATAACACCAAAGACATGGAGACTAGACTTTAGTCCTCTAAATTTTAAGAGAGATCTTGTGTAATACTTCAGAAGACCGGGCTGTCTCCTGATCGCTTGTAGTGTAATATATAAAGAGGACCTAGCCTGTTTCATGATCTTCTGTTTGTAACCAGTTCAGTACTTGGAAGACAAGTTCTACTGAAGATATAATAAATGGTTTGGTGCATACAAAATAGATGTAATCAGCAATAGTATTCTATTAATTGCCATCCAGTCAAATAGTGTACAGCACGCATCACACTTCTAATTATCACATAAGACCCTCTGACCACCAAGTGAAAATATCTCAACAAAAAAGTTGGAAAAGTTAAAAAATTTATAGTAATTTATATATTTTTTATACTTACCAATGACCCAGACATAGCTGGTGCTAACTCTTAAAATATAGGGCCAAACACAAATTTTGCCCCCCAATCCCCAAAATTTGCATCTAAAACTAAAGAAAACATGTCCTGAAAGGCCCTCCACACTTCGCCCCTACTGCGCATGCGCAGTGTCAAGGACGTTCCGAAATTGGCGCCATTTATCATTCTAATAACCAGTGCCTGGTAAGCGCTATGTACTCAGCGGGGAGGCAAGAGTTCCCAACTCCTGGGAGGGCCATCCCCGTCTGGGTCATTGGTAAGTATAAAAAATATATAAATTACTATAAATTTTTTAACATTTTTATACTGTACCAATGACCCAGACATAGCTGAATAGTAAAAAGGCTGGAGGGCCAAGGACATAGAGCAAAATGGAATACGCTCAATAAAATAAAATAGAGTCATCCCCTGTAGGGAAAAGAAGTAATAGGCCTTACATGTATCTTTCTTATTTATGATAAATTAGAAAGATACAACACCTTCCAAAAATTGAGCTTCATACATCCATGTACTCTATTAATATCCAATAATCCTTATACTAATAATTTTTAAAGTAAGCCAATAATAAAGTAAGTCTAGAGAATAGAGACTCTTATACTCCTAAAAGTGTGTGAGAATTGCATAATCATGTCCGTTGACATATGCAATATTCAAAAGCTATACTTTAAAAACTAAGACTTGAATGAATTTTATAAACTTAAACTTCTCACTAAACAACCATCCCAATAACAGCTCAGAATTACTAACTCCGGAGGAGGTATCCCCTTGTTTTCATAGTAAAAACAGGTGACCCAAGGGAACACCCTCCCCCCCCCCCCCCCCCCCCTTTTTCTTGCCCTGGGTCAAATAGCCCAGAGCGAAGAGGGCAGCCGAACGGAGACACTGCCAAAACAGACAGCCTACCTAGCTATAGTAGCAACTGTTAAGTGAATGACATTCTGAGCAGTAGATAATAGACCTAACAATAGAGGCCTCCAGAAATGGACTCGATATTTCTGAGATAAAATTCATGAATGGATGGCTGAGCGCAATGAGCAGCCTTCAAAAATCTATAATAGCAACACTTACTTCATGAGCCGAAATCTTAAGCACAACTGCTAAGCCAATGATATACCATAAGCAGTACGCTAGTTAATAGAATCCATTAACAATAAAATGGAGCGTAACGTCCTTCTACTAGACATCAAAGACAGAAGAAGCTTACGCCCTTGTAATAAACAGATATCTGTTTATAAATACATAAACTGTACCCAGAAAGAGTAAAGGCCTATGCCCATACGAAGACGGAAGGACCTTAAAATAATAGGTTCCGGATAATAGGAGCCTAACTCTTATGCAACAATCCAACCTAAATAGTAACGGAAGTATTGATTCCGAAACTATGAAAGTGAAAATCATCCATCGATAGTGCATGAAACTCACTGACTCTACAGTAAAAGAGAAACCAACAGAATTACTGTCTAAAAGGTCAGAATTTGAAAACTACTGTTTCCAGAGGCTCAAATGATTACTTAGCTAAATAAGAACCTGAAGTTAAAATCCGTATAGGAATTTAATCTAAAGATTCTAAGTCTATTTATCAAAAAGTTACTAACTGACTTAGATAAAGAGACAAAAGACTCAATTGTAAACTATCGTAGAGTGCATAGGTATGAGGTAACATAAACCTATAACCTAAATAACAACAGGCTGCAGTAGATCTTGTGAAACAAGTATACCAAAAAATAGCAATGAGTAGTATGGAGGGATCAACCATATGAACATAATGATCCCTACACCACGACGGAAGAGCCTCCACTTTAGTCGCATAGAATAGCGAAGAAGAGGATCTCCTATAGTAAGAAATCGCGTCCAAAGCTCGTCCAGTACAGTGCTTACAATGCAATACGGACCACACAACGGAATACATGAAGGTTGAGACCTTGCTGGTTGTGATAAAGATGACACGATTTACCCAGTGAAAAAAGATCCTCACATAGAGGAAGATTTCACGTTAAGATCCACAGTAGACAAGAGAGTAAATTACTCATGATCTCTGTGAAGATAGAGATGCTATCAACAGAAATGTATTGTGGTTGTTTATCTTAGCAATACCTGCTAAAACAACAGCGCCGGAGGATACGCGTATCCTATCATTCCGTCCTATAGATCAATAGAGCGTTAACAGTATTAGCTCAGAGATCTGGACAAGCCAACACATACGTCTGCAATTGATTAGCAAGCTGTGTCATAAATAAAACATCATTGGGCGCTCCCATAGATAGCAAATCTGATTGAATACTTGTTTGTTGAGAGTCCATTCTGACAGCAACAAGCGACCCGTAAGAGAACGGGAGTGCGATAAAACAATCAGACGACCCAGAATATGACGGACCAAAACTGAACTTGGTGTACTATAACCAACAGACGGATTCTTTCCATTAAATTGAATAACGGAAACGAAAGAGTGCCTCCCTGGTTCCGGAGATACGCCACTACTGTCGAATTAAAGGACAGGAATTTGGGCATGCGTTTCTGAATAATGTTCATGCAATGACATAAAGCAAGCCTAAAAAACATTATTCCGCGGAAGTTAAACTGATAGCTAAAAGACTGCGGAACCCAAAGACCCTGGCACTTCGAATCCGTAGGGATCAGTATATATCCCAATCTGTTTGACTGGCAACCGTCATAACAGCCACACTCGGGTCCGGCAACTGCGGCGGCACTCTCTGAGTCAACCACCGAATGTTTGCCCCAGTCTGAATCTCTTGTAACACTAGATAGACAAGAGAATGTATAAATCAAGCAATTCATGGATTGCCGGAAAGTTGCCGTCGAAGAGAAGCTCCTCCGAGAACGAAGCGACTCTGAGAGAGTTCTTAACCTACTATCCACGCGTGGATGTAGCTAGGGCTGCATCACGTCTAACCAACTCCAATCAGCCACTGAAGGGCGGAGTTATACGTGAACAAACTACTGCCCTCAAAAGAAATTACACTGAGAATAATATCCCGTAAATCTTTTCTTGAAGACGTAATGATAACGCCTCAGTAAGGCGGATTACGTATAATAAAGCGTCTAAGTTAAGTCTACTATACATAATGTCGTTCCCAACATTGAAATTGGAAAAGACATAAACGGCGAAAAAGAATATATGCAGTCTTTAATCACACCGTCTAGACGCATATGAACTCTCGGTATGCCCTGCTCTGCCAAAATAAACTATATGTAAAAAAGATAAAATGGCAGAAATGAGCCACGCGGACAAGAAACTAAACTATCATGCTTAGTAGCAGGCTTGTATATATATATAAATATATAGCGTCGAAAAATAAAACACATGTTGTAATGACAATATTGGACTGCGTCGGTAAGTCAGGGACAAAGTCCCTGTACCGATCGAAAAATCCGAGTCCAATGACGCTATAAGTCTCTTATCCAAGATCGCAGCAATGAAGTCCGAAAAATAATCACTGGAAGAAATGCCATAAGATATGAAAGGCATCTTCCGATACTACTAAAGGGAAAACTCGAAATCTTTCGAATCCCTTTCGCCATCCTGTCGGACCCTATAAAGCGTTCGGTCGTCCGTAGCTTGATGCAACCGCGGACCGCACCGACCCAGCGCCGTCGGATAATTCCTGATTCGACCGAGAAACCGACAATTGCTAGGATGCTGCGAAACAACTGTGCTAACTCGGATAGCACGTCCGTCACTGAGGCCTGAGGAGCAGCGGTCTTACGATGCATTGCCGCAGGAAGCTCCGAGATCGTTACCCCGTGCATACTTCCAATATGCGAGCGAACGGAGTGTATAGGCCTCGTGTCCCTTGGCTACCGGATGGCGCGACCTATTCGCTGTGGAATCACTGAATGCCGAAACTGATCGGATACTCGAGGTCACGTAGCCAATGTGCGGTCGTGTGCCCTGCTGTGAGGATGAGGAAGCATTAAAGACAGTCTCTCGGACTGTCAATATAACGGAGCGTCCCGAGCAACGGACATATGCTCCGAATGTAAAATATCTGAACCACAACATGCGGTCCCCTATGTTGTTGGCTTCCTCCGATCTGTCCTCAATCTGCCGTCACTGGGTGAGTACTAAAGTAATTAAAGTGCTCGCATCACCCAAATCTCCTTCCTAGACCGCAACGGACGAACCCGGCAGCCGAACCATTCGATGAATGTACGCTACACCGGGTGAGCTAGCGAATGTCACTCCGTAAGCGATAGACATATTCCATGAGCACTTATTGCCGCTAACTCTTCATTAACTATGACGACAGAGGCACACTTTTGAAAGACATCTCCATAACTCTTCGAACAAGAAACCAGAAATGCTTGGATAGCAAGCATAAAATAATAATATATATAGCGTCGTTCAATAATTCGAAAGTTTGTGTGACATTATTGGACTATGTCGGAACTGAGGGACGATGTCCCTGAACCGAACCAAAAATTTCTAAGTCCACCGACGCTATCAGTTTCTTATCCGGCATCGCAGCATATGTTGTTCCGAAAGGGAAAGCTTGAAATCCACCGAATCCCTTTCGGTATCCCGTCGGACCGGATGAAACTTTCGGACGTCCGTACCCGCTTCCGCGGAGCGTCCCGACCCAGCATCGTCGGATAAAATATATGCGACAGATTCAGTTGATGCTGGGATGCTGCGATAAACTGTGCTATTAAGGAAAGCACGTCCGTTCCCGAGGCCTGTGCAGTAGCGGACTTACGATGCATTGCCGCTGGAAGCTCCGTGTACGTTGACTCCCGCACACTTCCTATGCGAACGTCCGGAGTCTGCAGGCCTCGAGTCCCCGGCTACCGACCCAGCGCTGTCGGATAATTCTCGATCCGACACCGTTTCTATCGGCTGCTGGGATGCTGCGATAAGCTGTGCTATGTGCACAAGAATGTCCGGCGTCGAGACCTGCGGAGGCGCAGTCTATCGCTGCTTCGCCGAGGGCAGCTCCGCATCAGATGGCTCCCGCATACTTTTCCTATGCGAACGTCCGGAGTCCATCGGTCTCGAATCCCTGGCTGCCGGATGGTGTGACCTGGTCGCCGAAGAATCCTTGATCGGCGAAGCTGGTAATATATCGGCGGTCACACAGCCAAGGTGCGGTCGTGTGCGCTGACGAGAAGAGGAAGCCTTAGCAGTCTCAGCGGACTGCCTATACAACGGAGCGTCCCGAGCGACGGACGTATGCTCCGCTAACGACACATTTGTACCACAACATCTGGGGCCAGATGTTGTTGAACGAGAGAGGGGCCTCTCTCGCTTGCCGTCCGGATGGACCGGAACGAGCTATGAACCGGACTAAAAGGCTTCCTCCGTTCTCCCTCCGATCCGCCGTCACTGGGTGTGCATTAAGTTAATTTTATAGTGCTCGCATCACCCCAAAATTCCTTCTAGACCGCAACGGACGAACCCGGCTGCCGAACCATTCGGTGAATGGACGCTACACCGGGCGAGCTAGCGGACGTCAAACCTACTAGGGTCCTCTTAGGCAATTGGCGTATTACATGAGCACTTTTCCGCTAGCCCTTCATTAATTGTGACGACGGAGGCACACTGTTGGAAGACATCACAGATACATCACCCTAATCTTGATCGTCTGAAATAGAAATTGATAAAGTAGAGTGACCCTGCGGGGAAAGGACCGGAGTGTCCAAATCCCCAACAACATACCGTGACATACGCTTCCCATATTGTCATCGAAATCATACGATACAGAACAGGAGTTAATGCGAGTACACTGACCACATATAGAATGATAATAAGGTCAGAGGAAGACTTCCTCTTAAAACAATTGATCAATATCCTTTCAATGTGAAAAAAAAACAAGTCCTGGTACTCGCACTAACCCCTGGCAATCAAAATACATAATAATAATATGATCCATTAATATAGAAAAAATAATTGAAATCAAAATATTTTGAAAAAATATTTTTTCAGAACAGCCCAAGTTTCTGAAAAGTAACGTTGAGCCCCAATGGATCCCAAGCCTAAGTGTGGACAAAAATTTTAAAAATATTTTAAACAATTTATTCAACACTTACGAACAATAATAATGTATCTAGTTATGATTAAAATAACATAAAGATATTATTATTTAGAAATCCCCCCCTCACACAGAGGGCTGTTGTAAATGTAAACAATGAGTGTAAAAACACCAAAATAAGACTCCAGGCACCCAGGCCCGAAATCAGTTACCAAAAATACACCATCTGATGCAAAACAGAGACTTCCAGGGAAGAAACTGCAGAACATCAGATGGTAGATGCAGAACACAACGCCTAACCACCCGTAGGTGAAGACGTAAACATGGGGAAAGAACAGAATTCATTCTGTTATTCAGCTAAAACTCCCAAGTAATTTTAGTAATAATAATTACAGAAATTATGCCAAAAGCATGGGAGAATAGCAAGGGGGAACTTAAAGGACAGGGAGAGAGGAAAAACACTTGAAAAAACAGTGTAACTAAATAATCAGAATGACAACAAAATGGCTGCTGCCTTGAAAATAGGTAACTTAACATAATTTCATTAAAAAATTTTAAGTTACAGCCCTGATAATATTCTGTCACACATTCTTTTCCTCTCCTCCTTTTCTATCCTCCTTAGAATCACCATTTCACTAATATTTATGTGTCTGGCATCATTTAAACTGAGATTTAAAAGCACAAAGATCAGTCAGATGTTAACTGATGAAGGGCCAAACTTAGAATGATAAATGGCGCCAATTTCGGAACGTCCTTGACACTGCGCATGCGCAGTAGGGGCGAAGTGTGGAGGGCCTTTCAGGACATGTTTTCTTTAGTTTTAGATGCAAATTTTGGGGATTGGGGGGCAAAATTTGTGTTTGGCCCTATATTTTAAGAGTTAGCACCAGCTATGTCTGGGTCATTGGTACAGTATAAAAATATTAATTTCCAAATTCGTGTTGTCTAATATTTCAACTGTGGAGGAAAGCACCTTAAAACCTTTCACTCATTTTTAACCCTTTTCCTAATGAAGTGGATAAAATCTACCAAACACTAGACAAAAAATTGACATTCAAATGTCTGAATTTTTAACTGGTAGAGTACTGGAAGCCCATATTTGGGCTTTATGCTGAAGTGCAGGTACTGCAACTTAAAGACTTCAAATTCAGTGGCTGTGCTTCATATTATCTTTGAAGTGATATTATTTTGTCTGTTAGGATTTGTCTTGTTACAATTTATGGGAGAGTGCCCTCAGGCACTCTCCTATAAATTCTAAAACGGCAAAGACATGTGAACAAATTTTGAAGGCCAACAATAATTTAGCACTCTACCAGTTAAAAAAATTATTTGCTCTCAAAACTTATCTTATAACCGGTTACTGGAACCATGTTGTCAAGCCCTTTCTATTAATTGGGTTATGAGCTGTGTGTTTTAGAAATAAACAAATAAAAATGTTCAGGGCATCTCTAACAAGTGTTAGGTAAGGGCTAAATAAAGGTACCTATTAACCCTTGGCACAATGATGCCGAAATATCCAAATGCCTACCTCAAAATTTTCTCATAATACAAACAGAAAATTAACCAATTCAACTTTGTTTCACAGAGCTCTTTGAGCTCTGTCAAACTAGACTGAATTGGTTAAAATCCTTGCGATATTATAGGGAAAATTTGCAGAGTCTATATCTCGGCAAGAATCCGAAAATTGATTCGCACAAAGATTCGTGGAACAAAACAAGTGAGAATCCGTGTAGATTCTCACAGCACCTCTGCTAGGATTTGCATGAAAAGAATAGTCAATTTTAACCCTTTACCTAACATGGAGGAAGCAAATTAACCAATACAAGGCTAACATGACCTGAAATATCCTGACTTTGTCAATAAAATTGTACAATATGTTTGACAATGGAACCGGCTCAAGAGCCGGTTCCAATGACATCCATTTTTGTAAGATTTTATTGGTAAATATTGTTTATTTTTTAAAAAATTATCGAATTCAGTTTATGTTTTAAAAATTAAAAAGCTGTGTTGGGTAAAGGGTTAGCATGTGTTCTCAGTATACAACAGGGGTTCAACCATGGTAGCCTCACGGGATCCTGGGACACTCATAGCAGGTGTGGATTCTCACAACCATTTTTGCGAGCATCTAAGTGGATTCTCCCAAATTTAGATGAAATATAAGCCCAGAAATTTCAGTATTTTCACAAAAGCGTGTCTGGTGCCAATTACAGATACTAATCCACAAATTTGAGGAGATATATCACACTAACAATCTGTTATGAGTCAGACCTGTCAAATGGTTTAATGATCAATTTTCAAGAGATATTGAGATTACTCTGGAAAGTGTCCATAGATGAAATTCACTTGTAGAAAATGTCAGATATGGACATCAAATCTACACACAAAGTAACTCAGCGATGAGGATATCTCGAATCTGGATAGTTATTATTGTAAAAATAGTCAGTTTGTGGTGAAATATTTCTTCTTAGTAAATGAGGAGAACTATGACTCAATGGCCCATTAGGCATTGCCTGTGGATATTGACCAGACGATGATCCTGTATCTGAAAATAGAAAATACAGACAATGTCAAACCAGGGTATTTTTTGTTTGGCTTCATATCGTCATTTGCAAAGCAATATCTCCCAGTTGTGAACCAATACCCAAAAATGATTTGCACACTGCGAGACAAAGTCTAAGATTTCTGCCGGTATGACTGTCAGACATGTTCTTTAATCGCTAAGAATTCTATTATGGAATCACAAACATGTAAAAAGTTGGCACAGCCAACAGATGCTCCCTGAAGTGCAAATTGATGGAAACAACATACTGATTTTTTTCAAATGCAGAACTGTGAAACAGTTTAAGCCATATAAAAAACAAGAGGCCCCAGGGGACCTGAGGGCACTCACCTGACTTGGTAGCCTAAATATCAAGCCAGGGAATTGATTTCAAGTTGCATCTGCCCATCCTAAGAAAAACTTATACCAAATATCCAAAGATTCTGACCAGTGGATCTAAAAAAAGAGAAGATTTTTAAAGAATATTCCTCATATTGAAGTAATAATTCGGGCTCCCAGAGGGAGCCCAAATATGAAACCAGGGACTTGGCTTGAACAAACTTGAATCTCACCTCCAGTGGAATGCTGTATACCAAATATTAAAAGATTCTGACTGGTGGAGAAGATTTTTGAAAAATATTCCTCATATTGAACTAAGTTATAATTCGGGCTCCCACAGGGAGCCCAAATATCAACCCAGGGACTTGGCTTGAACAAACTTGAATCTTACCCCCTAAGGATGCTTAATACCAAATATCAAAGCATTCTGACTGCTGGATCTAAAGAAGAAGATTTTTAAAGAAAATTCCTCATTTTGAACTAAGTTATCATTCGGGCTTCCACAGTGAACCCAAATATGAACCCAGGGACTTAGCTTGAACAAACTTGAATCTCACCCCCTAAGGATGCTGCATGCCAGATATCAAAACATTTCAACTGCTGAATCTGAAGAAGGTTTTTAAAGAAAAATTCCTCATATTGAACTAAGTTATAATTTGGGCTCCCACAGGGAGCCCAAATACGAACCCAGGGACTTGGCTTCAACAAACTTGAATCTCACCCACCTAAGGATGCTGCATACCAAATATCAAAACATTCTGACTGCTGGATCTGAAGAAGAAGATTTTTAAAGAAAATTCCTCATTTTGAACTAAGTTACAATTCGAGCTCCCACAATGCACCCAAATATGGACCTAGGGACATAGCTTGAACAAACTTGAATCTCACTCCCCTAAGGAAGAACAGTAAATGCCATATCAGTGAAAACAGAACTTGACCTACATTTCATGGTAGGTAGTAAGGTTGCAAAATTATAAGGTTGTACATCAAGGCGAACTGAGTCATCATCCAAAAACCACTGATTTTACCATTTGCAACTTTTCAAGGGGCATAACTCTGGAATGGTAAATGCCATAATGGTGGAAAACTTGTCCTGCACTTCACGGTAGGTGGTAATATTGCAAAATTATAAGATGGTACATCAAAGTGAACTGGAGTTATCATCCGGAAACAATTGATTTTATCATTCTGTGACTTCGAGGGGCACAACTCTGGAAAGGTAAAAGCCATAATGGTGAAAATCGAACCTGACCAGCATTTCATGGTAAGTAATAACGTCGCAAAATTATAAGGTCACACATACATCCACAGCAAACTAGAGTTATCATCCGGAAACCATTTGTTTCGGATGGACGGACAGACAGACAGACAGACAGACAGACAGACAGACAGACAGACAGACAGACAGACAGACAGACAGACAGACAGACAGACAGACAGACAGACAGACAGACAGACAGACAGACAGACTGAAGAACAGAGTGGCGACTATATGCTCCTCTGAAAATTTTTTTGGAAGCATAAAAATAGGAAAGAAAGAAGTAAAGGAGTTTGCAACATAATATTGCAGAAATTGTTCAAATTTGTTACATGATGTGTCAAAATTCAACTTTGGAGACATTAACTGGTTGAGGGCTAGATTATTTTTGATGGTCTGAATTTGTTAATCATACTTTGATTTACCAGGTATTTCAAATTATTGGAGAGTGCTTATGGGCACTCTCCAATAATTTGTCAAAAACAAATTTATATAAACAAAAATATTATTTGCATTTAACTGAATATGAAACATGAGCAAGGAAAATGTTAGCTTTGGTACTCTCCTTTTTTTGAAAGTCCTGTTAGTGGTTTCTAGCACTCAACCAGTTAAGCTCAGAATTATATTCACATCGATGTTAGCCATAACTCTACTTCAGATAACCATAACTGTATTCAAAATCATTTCTTGCAAAAGGTTGAACTCTTTCAACAACAATTTATCTATAAACTCTATAAAGCTGTTTTCAATCGAAAACAAATGAAGAAAGTCTTACATGTTCATAGTCATTTTTCCCTTCATGGGAATCATAACTTGGCACAAAATGCTAAGCTTAAGATTTCTTGCCAAAAATTAAACCCTCTCATTGATTTACCAGTAAACTCTATTTTTCTCAATGGATAAAAATTAAAGTATTATCTGCCAGTTCCTAAAATTAAATGTTTCACATACAAAGATCCTTGTAAAGTCAGCTACTAAGTATTTCAATTTCACCACAGCAGAAGGTTGTTGAAACAAAGCCGGAGCAGATACTACAATTATTTATACATTTGTGACAAGTTTAGAAAAAAATAGGCCGATTAAATCGTCAGATGTGTACCCATATGCACAACTAGTAGAAAGCTGTTATTATCTCAGGACCAATTTTGTGGACAGGTAAAATCCATGTGAGGGCATTTTGTCAGGATCAAATTATCAGATTTACACCAAAAACTATACAGCTCGGAACATCAGTAACCTGAAGATATATATAAAGTAACATGACAATCCAAGCAATATTTTTCAAAAAGTGATTGGAGGAATTTTCAATTTGGAGGATAAAGGGTTAATATCTCCAGATCAATTAGCAGATTTACACCAAAAACTATACAGCACGGCACATCAGTCACCTGAAGATATATATAAAGTAACATGACAACTGGATTGATATTTTTGGAGTTAGCTCATGCCAAAGGGATTGGAAGAATTCTCAATTTGAAGGATAAAGGGTTAATATCTCAGGATCAAATTATCAGATTTACACCAAAACTATACAGCTTGGCACATCAGTAACCTGAACACAAATATAAAGTAACATGACAATCCAAGCAATATTTTTCAAGTTATCGAATGCCAAAGAAATGGATACGGATGCCGGATGGACAGACAGACAGATGGACGGATAGACAAAGGAAGGACGAATGATGGAGGGCCACCCTGGATGCCAACATTATGTGTACCATACATGGTATGGGTACACATAAAAAGATAAGGGTCTAATATTTGAGTGAACCATCAACGGCCCAATTCTGACATATGTCCACTTTGAGGCTTGAAAATTGATACTTGATTTCAATAAAAACTGTGGAAGTCTTCTATACCATA
Organism: Pictodentalium vernedei; assembly: GCA_031216915.1. Lineage (NCBI taxonomy): Eukaryota > Metazoa > Mollusca > Scaphopoda > Dentaliida > Dentaliidae > Pictodentalium > Pictodentalium vernedei. Next base: position 600,049,706 of record CM062296.1, on the reverse strand, counting down.
ATCAAATTACCTTAGGACCCAACAGTGGTTTCTTGTCAAATCCTGGCTACCTGTACATGTATAGGCAGACATGGTTTGACAGAAAGTCACAGCCAAGATAGTAGACAAACAAGTGGTGATGCAATGCCAGTTCCGAAAAACTGTCCTTTTCCTCAATACACATTCCACAGCCAAGATAATATAACTTGATATTTATCTTGTCATGCTCTGCAAGACTCGTGGTTAAGCAGTGGTATTAGGTCAAGTCTTAGCTGCATGTGTTGGTGGCCAAGACATAACTGGAGACCACTTTGAGGGGAGGAATTACTTTGAATGAATCCTTTGTTCAATGCAATTTAGAATACTTGTCCTGGAGCAACAAAATTTGCCCAAGTTTGATTTTTTCCCCACAATTATGGTCTTGATCAATAGGAAAGTCTCCAAACCATGTAACTCTGATGTCCATTTCTGTGTCAAGAAAGATATATGATAAATATTTATCTCATATGTCTCAGAACTCAGTGGAATCACCAGTGTATGCCCCTCCCTGTTCTCTAGTTGGACTGAACACATATAGACAAGTGTCTTCACTGCTGCCATCTTATATGGGGTGTGGGGGGGGGGGGGGGAGAGGGGGTAAAGTTGCTACAAATAAAGAACACTCAACAAACACTTTCACAAAGGTTTCCAGATGCCTCACGATCTCCAATCGCTTTTTAAAGACTATACTTTAACCTTTAAGGTCCTAATTCCAATGCTGATAACTTTTTAATGCAAAAGAACAGGAGCCACAACATGTATTGTTTGGGTAAATTCAAAACTTGTTTTCTAATTACTTTTGTCAGTTGTTTCTAGGAAAGTCTTGGCTGCCTCTGTAGGCAACCAAGACTTGACTAGAAACAACTCCAAAGACACTTGTGGTAGACTTTCAAGGTACAGCAAAAAATGTATAAAAATCTTTTAAGGGTTAAGGTCTGCAAAAAAATGAATACATGTATGCTGATGATGGGTGCATTAGTCATGGCAATACAAATTAAATATTTACAACATATTTTAATTATTACTGACAACAAAATAAAGTACCAATATTGGAAAGTGAGTGACTGTGACACAACAGCTTTCACGTCATCAAACTTAATGGATCGGGAGGAGTTACCACACTGATTGACTCAACACCATATTAGGGGAGGCAGTTTGAATGGAGACGTTTTTCACTGACATTCCAGGAATACAACTGTTTAAAGATTAGTGATATCCCGGCTTATCTCAGTCCCAACAATTATGGAAAAAGTGAGAGTAAGCAAGATGCATTCACATTTATATACAGTGCGGCCATCGTGTGGTCACTTTTCAAGGGTGGGCAATATTTTCCCTGACACAATATTTTTTGATTCCAAACACTAGTTATAGGAATAATCATCCAAAATTTAATTAATGAAGCACTTGGTACCACCCGGTGCTTCATCAATTAAAATTTTGCTGATGATGATTTTTAGGACCTGGTAAACACATGCATGGACATCACTGCCCATGCGTGGATTATGACCAGTCCACGGCAGCTGTATGGTAATGATGATGAAATGAGTCAAATTGAAAGAACTTACCAAATGTTGGTGGAGGTTTGCCAGTTCTTTTAACTAACATCCGGACTACTGGACCTCCATTCTGAATTAACTCAATGGCATCAGTATGTGTCATACTTTCAGTATTGTAACCATTTATTTCTAAAAGCTGATCTCCAACCTACAATGATACAAGATTTGAAATAAGGTACATGCTTGCCAATCATCATTGTAGTAGTAATAATTATACATGAAAGAACAGGTCTGTCTCTTCAGCACAAGACAATGTAAAAAGGTACTTTGATTTAAAAAAAAAAAATCAATATAAGACATAACCAGATGACACTCTAGGCATCTGGAAAACACTAAAACTTTCGTAGTTCAACATGATGCATGCTACCATTTTAGGGGATCACCAAATGAGCTTGTTTGAATAAAGTATCACATATGATTTAGAATGAAGTAGTGATAATCTTGAATAAAAAAATACACATAAAAACCTATGTAACCTGAGGCAATTGAACGAGAAAAACACTCAATTGACAACAGTTGCTCCTTGAAGTGAAAAAAAAAACTTTGAAAAAACCCTAATTCTTTAATCATAATTTGAGGCAACTGAACAAGAAAACACACTTGGTTGACAATTGTTGCTCTTTGAAGTGAAAAAGGACTTCTTTTTTTTTTAAAAAGTAATCATCATAACCAATATTTTTAACTGAACAACTTAGTGCAAGAATTTTTTAATAAAAGAAACTTTGTTGAGGACAAAAATTCAGAACCTGAACAAATCTGTAAAAGGAATCCAGGATCGTTTAATCCTTTATCTGGCATGAATGGCAGACGATATTAGCAAAACGATTTCTAGAAGAACTAAAATCTAAACAATTTCATTTTTGCCTAAAAAAACAGAGCTTATTACCCCTTAGTCAAATGAGCTCAACACGCTTGTTGCATTGTAGGTCACAAGCTATGTTTCAGAGACAAAATTTTGTTTTTGTGTCTTGGCTGAATATAAGCTTCGAGCTGCAATCCTCAGACCAGGTTACCATCAATTCATCACAATATAATCCTGTGTGTTTACAGAGGCTTCAAGTAGAGATTTGGCTATATATAGGCAGCCAAGACTGTACTAGAAACCACTATCAGTGAGCATTAATTTAATTGGCATTTTGACACAAAGGTTGTAGGAACTGTTCTGGGATAGAAATTCAGTCCACTTTAATAACATGGCTACAACATGCTCCCTCCCCATCCCCCAATTTTTTCAGGGTGTAAAAAAATATTATTACCCTTAGTCTGCTATCTGTATCTGCTGCTCCACCATCAGCAATTCTCAATACATACAAAGGCATATCATTGAATTCCCTACCACCTCGTATTGAAAATCCAAATCCTCTTGATCCTCTGTGGAGCTCAACTGTATAAAATTCATCTTCTTCCTGGAAATATATTTTTTCAATGTTAGACTACCAAAGAATCACTGAGTTCCCCACAACCTCTCTGAGCGTCAAGATGCCTCATCAGTCTTTATTTACTCAAAGAGAATTCTTTCTACTTGTATTTCTATTTATTATTATAATATTAAAAAAAACATTTTTTTTGCATGATGCAAGAACTTGAGATAACTAGTGATAAGTGCAACCAAATTTCAATTTTAATTTCTCTACATTGAAAATTTCACCATGCGAGAACCTCCCCAAAGAGGATAATAAAAAAGAGAAAAAAGACAAGTTTCACTGCTGTTATTCCACATTTTATTTCTACTGGTAATGTAATGGAAAAAAAAAATGCAACATTCTGATTCATTCTTGTGATAATAATAAATTTTGTGCATTGGGTAAAGGGTTAAATAATTTATCAGTAAGTTATAAAACAGCTAATCTGAACCATTCAAAAAATGATCTGAGAGTCAAACGGCCTGACATGAACATATATGTAAATTCTAAGGGCATTTTTGGCAGGTAAATATTTTTCCTTTTTTCAATGAGATCTAACAACACCTTCAGCATCCAGGATCACCTTGTGTCAGACAATTTTACAGGTGGACGAAGCCAGAGTATCTGAAAAGAATCACAAATCAGTGGCAAGCAACTGTCAGATTCTCCACTGTACTAACTCCACACATGAAGGGTTAGTATTGGTTGAAGAAAAGAGCACCATCAATGTGAGGTACACCTTAGTACATAGTGCACTCTTGCCCCTGTGTGGGCAAGTGGGATTAAGTGTCTTGCCTAAGGTTACCCATGGTGGGGATCTCACAGTGTATTTTTGATTTGAAGACCAATGCCTAGTGCCCTGCCAATCACATATTTTCAATTTGAATCAAATCTCAAACTGAATTAAGTCTATTATTTGAAATCGAATCTAAGGCGTCTTGATGTCCCGGTTGATGAAATATTCCAATGTAGTTGGAATATTACCCAGTAAGGATTTTTGTTAAAAAACAGAAATGGGTGCCAGAATTCTGTATCAGCACTGTGAGCTTATCGTCAATATTGCTTGGGAAATTTATAAATTTGCTCTCAGCAGTTATAGTGACTAGTGAAACTGTAATTAGCATGGAGGGTGGCATGAACAAACTTCCAACTCAACATACCAAGATGGTTATATATAAAATGACACTGTTTGGGTCAGTAATTCTACAAGCAGCTAAGACTTCGCTTGAAATCACTGCCACTGGACTCACAGGTTATGGTGTAGTAAAATGTCTGGAAAACTGCACCAGGGTTCCTGCAGGCAAGGACTGATAAAAGTCAAGGCAATTAAGGCCGTTTCTCAATATATTTCAGCATTTTTCAATGCCATACAATGGAAAAATTCACTGATTTTCAAGGCCCTGCATTCACTAGTCCTAACTAGTACCTCTGGGCACCCTTCCACTTCCCTTGTAGGAGGGAGTAATGATGAAGGGTCCCCGTTAGGTCTATGCCTTCACAAAGTCTGGCATACAAAACTACATAGTTATGATTATGTGCTTCATCAGCACTATTATTTCGTAAATATTTAAGGCTTTTCAAGGCTTTCTGATACATTTTCCGGGCTTTCTTGGCCTTGAATAACCCTTAGTCAAGTTCAAGACCATTCCATGGATCTAAGGCCCTGCAGGGACCCTGTGTACAGGCTCTCATGTGTTAAACCAGACTTGGTGTGTTTTTCATTAAATTTATTGTGCGAACACAGATTTTATAATCTGTTAACAAGGGTTTTTCAGCTGGGTATTAACCACTCTCCATATTTTCAACTTATGTGGGTTATAGGGGGTTAGGGTGATTGGCCGCTTCAAAACTGCAGGCCCAATATACCAAATCAACCCACCCAAGATATGACATATTTTAGGTAGATTTTAACATTAATTTCCAATTCCAATAAAACTGCTTTCCCTCCAGGGGAATGCACAAATCATTAAATTAAATTCAAAGTTGTTCACAAAAAATGTGATATATACCGGATGTCCAGGATATCTTCCCTTGCTGAAATCCTTTGGCCTGTCAGGTGGAGTAGGAAATCTGAAACAAAATATACACAAAAAATAAGCTTGTTTTTTTTTCACACATCTCAACATCCCATGGAATATTTATCGTCCCATGCAAACTTGTTCCCACTTTTCAATTAATGAATTAATAGAATGAGAGTTAGGCCTAAAAAAAAGTTAAAAATCTGTTTGTCAGGCCCTCCCACATGGTCATTTTGGCTGCCGTACACTCTCTTTTTATAACCAACGCAAACTTAAGAAATAAAAATTGAATGGTTTATGTCTGATATTTTCCCCAAGTTAATAAAACTGATAAGTTTGTCCCTTTAGTGCAACACGGCTTTGCAATGCTTTAGCATTGCAAAGCCTTCTTGCACTTAAGGGACGAAATACACCACCACCCATGCTATTCTGTAGTTTATGAGGCCAAAAACATAAAATAAACCAAGAATATGAAATTTTGACGGCAAAGAAATAACTACAAAAATACCAGAGGCTCAAATGAGCCTAAAACGCTCACCTGGCCCAAGTTGGCAAAAGAGATGAGTATATCAATAAGTGATCAGCAGCAAGAGCAATTTTTTTGATTTGCTATGACACAACCAAGGGCAACATTTTGGCCATTCATTTCTGCTGGTCCTGGGAAAGCTTCCTAGCAAGCTCTTTTTTGTGAAGTATTAAAAAACAACCACACAAAATTTTTGTTTGGTTTTCAATCAACTACTGTGGTTCTGCCTACCCCCCCCCCCCCCCCACCCCCAAGAAAAAACAAGAAGAATTTTACTAAGGTAACACATGCCCCCTCCCCCCCCCCCCCCTGTGACCTTCACCTTGCAGGTGCAGCGGAAACTATTATATGTGACACACCTTCTGACTGTCCTTAACATTTGTAAAAAGTTTAACAATTGTACTATGATTCGTTTCTGAGTTATGGCTGAGACACAAATATTGACCGATTTTTAGTGTGACCTTGAAATGTGACCTTGACCTTAAAGGTACGAACCCGGCTATGGTGTGTGACACATCCTCCCATGGTCCTTTATAATTGTGTGAAGTTTGATGACTGTCGCCCTAACAGTTTTCGAGTTATTGGCTCGGACACACACACACGGATGGACACATGCACACTCCAATCGCTATATGCCACCAGACTTTAAGTCGGTGGGCATAAAAATAAAATCTGCCATAAATGAAATACTAATGACCCAGCTATAAATTAAATGACAAATTTGGTTCACATCTGACCATTGGATCTGAAAACAGAAATTTTGAGTGCAGCACAAATTTGGAAGCCCACATTTTGACTTACAGAGTTTCTTTGAAAAATAGTGAATCTGCATCACTAAAGTAAGTTCCAAACAAGAAATCTAAGCCTTATTGCAAGTGGCTTATAAAAAGAGGATTTTTAAAGCATTTTAGGCTTATGGAGCATTAACCTTACCCCACCAAGGGATATAGTAATTTTGGGGGGAAAAATCAGAAAAGTAAATTCCACCTGCCTGAAGATGGCAGCAGCTTCATTTGAACAAAGGAGAAAAGGTTTACTCCAAAGATGGTCTGTGCCATAAATGAATGAATTTGGCCCAGTGGTTTTAAAGAATAAGAAAAATTTCAAACTAGAGAAACAGAATTTTACTGCCACGAGTAAATTCAAGTCTGTGTGAAAATGCTTAAAGCATCAAAAACTAGAGGCTCAAGAGAGCCTAAAAGGCTCACCTGGACCAAGTTGTCCTAAACTGTAAGAGTTATGGTGAATGAATTTGGCCCAGTGGTTTTAAAGAATAAGAAAAATTTCAAACTAGAGAAACAGAATTTTACTGCCACCAGTAAATTCAAGTCTGTGTGAAAATGATTAAAGCATCAAAAACAAGAGGCTCAAGAGAGTCTAAAACCCTCACCTGGACCAAGTTGTCCCAAACTGTAAGGGTTATGGGTATGGATAAAATGTAATCTGAACGAACCATATGACAGATTCGCCAGCAATATTTTTGTCCAATTGTTTCAACTGCTCAGAAGAAGGCTTCATACCAAATACAAAATCTCTTGTCAGTGCAGTTTGGGAAATATTGGACATTTAATTTTTATTCTATTTTTAGCCCCAGGTGTTCCCACAGGGAACCGCAAAAAATTTTGGGGGCATGAATGAAGTACTTAGGGTCAACTAATGCCACATATAAAATTTGGTTCAAATCGCTCCATTGGTTCTTGAAACATAAATTTTCAGGGGAGCTCAAAAGTGAGCCCATCTCCTGGAGAGCCCAAATATGGACCTATCAACATTCTTTGAACAACTTTTAATCTTGAACACCAGAGGAAGTTTCATACCAAATATCAAAGCATTCCCACTTGTGGTTCATGAGAAGATGATTTTTAATGAATTTCATGATATTTGGGCATTAGCCCAAACCCCAAAAAGGGCAGAGACCCCATTTGAACAAAACTAAAACAGAATACCCCCAAGATGATGTGGCCCATATATGTTTCAATTTGGGCCATTGGTTTGTGAGGAGAAGATATTTTTAAAAAGGTAAACATGTAATCTTTTTCCCACTGACTTCAGTGTTAAAAAATGTTGAGTCATCATATTTTCATAACACCAAAAACAGACCATATGACAGATTCGCCAGCAATTTTTTTTTGTCCAATTGTTTCAACTGCTCAGGAGAAAGCTTCATACCAAATACAAAATCTCTAGTCCGTGAAGTTTGGGAAATACTGGACTTTTCATTTTTGTTGTATTTCAATTTTGGGGACATGAATGAAGTACTTAGGGTCAACTAATGCCACATATAAAATTTGGTTCAAATCGCTCCATTGGTTCTTGAAATAGAAATTTTCAGGGGAGCTCAAAAGTGAGCCCATCCCCTGGAGAGCCCAAATATGGACCTATCAACTTTCTTTGAACAACTTTTAATCTTGAACACCAGAGGCAGAGGAAGTTTCATACCAAATATCAAAGCATTCCCACTTGTGATTCATGAGAAGAAGATTTTTAAAGAATTTCATCATATATGGGCATAAGACCATGTCCAAAAAGGGCTGAGACCCCATCTGAACAAAACTAAAACAGAATACCCCCACGATGATGTGGCCCATATATGTTTCAATTTGGGCTATTGGTTTGTGGGGAGAAGATTGTTTTGTAAAAGCTAACGGACAATGGACGACGGAAGACGGACACCAAGTGATGGCAATAGCTCACACTGACTTTCAGTCTGGTGAGCTAATAAACAAAACAGAAAGAGAATTTATGGAGGCTTATTTTGGGGGGTAAATTATTTTTAAAGAAATCAGAAATAGGTTTTCGTTAACAGTATTACATGAAATAAAATCTTTGGAACGTACATTAAAGTCTTGAGAGGGTTAAATTAAAGATAACTCTACTGCAGTGGTCAAAACATAATTTCTCAGTGCTAGGAAAAATAATGGTAGTAAAAACTTTAGTTGTTGAAAAACTGGTTTATCTTTTTATTGCTCTTCCAAATCCTCCCAAAGAAACTATAGACGAACTAAATAGGGCATTTTTCAAATTCATTTGGGGAAATGGGCCTGACAAAATAAAGCGAATTCATTTTATCCAAGATTACGATCAGGGCGGGTGTAAAATGATTCAGCTGAACGCTTTTATTAATTCTTTAACTGGTAGAGTGCTGGAAGTCCATATTTGGGCTTTATTCTAAAGTGCAGGCTCCATAGATTAATGTCTCCATATTCTGTGAAGGTGCTTCATATTTTCTTTAAAGTGCAGTTATTTTGTCTACAAGGATCTGCCTTGTTACAATTTATGGGTGAGTGCCTATTGGCACTCTCCCATATATTGTAATGAGGCAAAGACTCACGATCAAATTCTGACAATAAAAAATAACTTAGCACTCTACCAGTTAAAGATATCATGGGTTAGTCGCTTTATACAAAATGATTCTCCCCTTTTAAACAGTGATTGGTATATAGCCAGCCCCAACATATTGGATAAGTATTCCAAAAATGTTAACAATCCTTTCTGGAAAGACATAATTGATGCTTGGTTGTCTTTCAGCTAAAAAACTTCTCCCCGGGAGCATAAGGATTTTTTATGTACATACATTTTTAATGACGAACATCATAAAGTAGGAAACAGACCATTGAAAAGCACACTGTTGAAATTGAAAGGTATCTTTTTTGTAAATGATTTTTTAGGATCAAACGGAAAACTGTGGTCTCATGAGCAATTTAAAATGCACTTTGATATACAAATAGACTTCTTGACATACAGGGGAATACAAAATGCAATAAAATGTTTTATAAGACCACTAGGCAATGCAACTGAGCTGAACAGAATACAATATCCCATACTCCCATACCATACAGAAACATTAATCTACTCAGGGGATAAGAATACTTATAAGATACTTATTAGGGGCACAAAATATAAAAAACCTCTTATCCAAATGGGAATCTAAGTTAGGCATCAAACTCAGTGAAAAATGGTGGACAAAAACGTTACTAATCCCCTTTAAATGTACAGTCGACGTCAAATATAAATAGTTTCAATATCGCATTAATACACGCATTTTAGGAACCAACACTCTTTTAAAGAGGATGAATATAACTGAAGATGACACGTGTTCCTTTTGCAAAAAGGAAAAAGAAACCTTGATTCACCTGTTTTGTGAATGTCCACTTGTTTTATCCTTTTGGAATGTTTTCGTCAACTGGGTTTTCACAAATACAGGATATTATATAAACCTATTGAATTAAGTTATTTTGTTTACCAACCCAAATTCCGGCATGTTACCACCCATTTTTCGCCTTGTACTCATTTTTGTAAAACATTTTATTTATAGAACTAAAATGAACTAGAGGTACTGTGAGCAAGCTCACAAAGTGATACCCCCGAGTGTATAAGTTAGATTATCTCCCCTTGGAAATGTCAGAACGGAATTATATTGCTTCATGCACATCTTCATATGGAGTTATTCCATTGTGTAAAGTTTAGTGAAAATTCTTCAAATGGTTTAGGAGGAGTTGCGCTTATAAGGATGGATAGACGGATGGAAGGACAGACGGACAGGGAGATTCCTATATACCCCCCCCCCCCCCCCCCCCCCCCCACAAACTTTGTTTGCGGGGGGTATAAAAATGAAAAGTTAGATATTAATTTACTAAAGAAGAGGCCCCATGGGGCCTGAAGCACTCATCTTGAACAGAACACAATATAAACACAGTCCAAGAATGAGTCTACATTAAGCAATCCATCTCCATAGGATACACTGTCAATCCTTGAGTCCCTCAGGAGTGACAAAAATAATCCGGGCATCATGCCTTTTCTTCAGTTGATCATAATGTAAAATGTAGAGCTCCCCTATGAAGCCCCTTGATACAACCTATGTGGATTAATCTTAGTTACACACCTCTAGAGGGTACTGAATACAAAATTTTTAATTCTTCAGCAACATGGCCAATTCCAACTCCCATAGGGAGCCCAAATATTAACCCGGGGCACCCTGGTAGCAATTTTGTTTAACCAATCCATTCTACTGGTCCTAAGGATGCTTCATACCAAATAACAATTCTCTGTTCCATGTGGTTTGGGAAATATGGGCACTTGAATTTTTTTCTGTTTTTAGCACCTGGGGTTGCCTCAGGGCTGTGAAAATTTTTTTTTCTGGCATCAATCAATTACTTAGGACCCTCTTATACTACATGCCAAATTTGGTTGAAATTGGCCCACCGGTTCTCTGCCCCCATAGAGAGTATGAATACTGACATACCAACTTCCCTTGAACAAACTTTAATCTTCAACACCAAAGGAACTTCATTTGAACAAAATTGAAAGGCATACTCTATAGATGGTCTGTGCAATATATGTTTGAATTTGGCTTAGTGGTTGTGAAGAAGTCAAGTTTGCAAAAGTTAACGGACGACGGATGCCTAGTATGGCAATAGCTCCCACTGACTTGCAGTCAGGTGAGCTAAAAAAAAAAATAAAATAAACTACAGCAAAGTCGTGGGTGGCATATATCCCCACCTGCAATACCATGAATAGCATTACAGAAATGAAACATTTATTACTGGGTGACGCTGAAGGATGACAGATGACAGACCTGTAACAGATTACAGACCATTGAGGCATATATCATACAAACTATTAAGTATAACCATAGGGTGACACAAAAAAGTACCCCCACTTCTTTATAAAATGTGAAAGTGACTTGATTTGATAATTCTGTGAAAAAATTCTTTTTCCGCCAAACTTTATATATGTTGCACATCTGCAAGACATGTGTTACCATATCCTAAAGTTTCAACTCTCTACATTAGAAATTGTGGGAGGAGCTGATTACACCATGAAGGTACCCTTAATTAAACAATTTACTCATGATTGAATTTTGGGTCGTACACAAAGTCCAAAAAATGCAATAACTCCTACAAAATACACTGCATAACATGTGTCTTGTACCGTGGGTAGACATCAATAGAATAGACTTGCACACCAAATATGAAGTCATTCCATTGAGTACTCTACAAGTTATTCAAGAATTAATTTCAAGGCGGACAAATTGTAAGTCCATAAAGGACAAGGACTCTGGCAATAAAATCTTGCACAACACCTGCATTTCACTATGGGTATACAGCAATAGGATACACTTGCATACCAAATAACAAGTCAACAAGTACTTTACAAGTTAATCATGACTGAATATTGGGACGGATGGAAAGACAGATGGACTGACTGACTGACGGACAGAAAAGACGATTCCTATATACCCCCATTGGGGGTATAAAACAGACCACGCATATGTAGTTTTACAAAAAATAGCCCGAGAAACAGAAGATATACTTTGTGGGGCCTTAGTTTGTTTGTTTATTTATATTGTTTAAGGTCATTTTCAGCTTCTGTGGCTATATCATTACCACAAACTTAGCCTGCCCACTTAACAATAAATAATAAATCTTCTTCCTTCCGCTGATTTGTCGCAGTCGTCTAATGAGGAGGCCTACATTAACCCAGTGTCCTGCCACTTTAATGAACTTCTACCACAGGCATTGGTTACCAGTTCATTATTTTACCAGTAAAACAGAACTTGTTTACAATAGTAACCATTTCGGTGTATTACATTTAGAGGTTTCTTCGAGAAGATAGTTTCTTTATCACTACACAAATATCAAGTTAGCAAAGAAATGCAAAATATAGCTAAAATATTGTTGAGATTTTAGAATGACATAGATGGTCTTTCTAACTGTATAAAGGTCATGGAATTGATGCTTTATCTATCGTGTTTCAAAATAAGATACAATAAATGATGTTTACTAAAGTGCATAGCAATCATTGGGGAATTTAGAAGAGAAAGGGAATCTAATATCCCACCATGCTATTCATCATATGAATGCAATGTTATATTACATCATATGGGAGGAAGTGCATACCATTTCTGAATAAATCTGATGCAAACATATCATATCTTTCTAAAACTTGATCTTTGCACTTTTTCACAAAAATGCACAACAAATTTTGATTTTCTCCCTTGCCTTAAACTGCTATAAACTTCATTTGTGACCTGCCAAATGTGACAGGATAATCACCCATGTAATAAAAAACAAACTGTCCCTTTTTGAGGTGCAGTGTTTTAACAGATGTGTTCAAAATTTATAACTATGGTGATTATCAAGATCATTTTGGGAAAAAATACTCTACACAAATTTTTAAAATTCTCGTATCCATGAAATTCTGTGACAGTCAGTCTAGTTGATTTTGGATACTGTGATCCTTCAACTTTGACAAGCATACAAGTAGTTGTACAATAATTTTTGTTACAGTTACTGGTATGAAAAGAAACCTCCCTGAAACAAATGCATCAAGATTCAATAAGGCTCATTTAATTATACCTTCGATTGTTTACTTCATTTTCTCCACCTGAAGGATAAGCTGATGCATTCACCATTGAATTTGCTGAGCTCTGAAAAAATAATATGACAATAAATCAATATAACCCCACTCTAGAACTGAAAAATTGTCAACAGTATTTGTTATGTTCAAATTGTTAATGAGATATATCTAAGAAGTCAAAAAACAAAATAACAGTTATTTGTTCTTCAGATTCTTGCCTGTCTTATAGGAATTTCCTGTCTTGTATAAAGCGGTACTTTGCTCACAAGAAGAATAATCCATGATCTCTGGTTTTGCATTTTTTAAATTTTATGATGGAATTTAGGAAAACACCTCATTGAGATCATGATGACAATTTCAAAGTAACTGAATATTATTGTTTACAATGGGTTATAACTTATTAATATTTTACCCAAGCAGACAATATCAAAAGTTGTGATTTTAAATATTATTTTTTCAAATTTTTCAAAAAATTCCAACAAAACCATATCACGTGACCCTCATTGAATGAGCTCAACAAGCTCATTCCAATGAGGGGTCACAAGATACGGTTTTGTTGAATTGTTTTTGAAAAAAATATTTTTTTCAAAAGCTTAATTTGAAAATTACGTGGGCGGATGCAGCCGATTCGTTAGGTAAAGGGTTAATAGTATTCAATTGTTTACATTTAAAACCCGACTTTCAGCCTTAAAACAATGAGGTTATTATTTGGGGTCCCTTCGTGTACTTGCCAACAATAATAACAAACTTTTTTTTTACTGAAAACATAAACTGGACACATCATCCAAAAGGTATTTAAAATACAGCAAAATAATATGAGAACAATTAACTTGACAGAAAAGAGTTTCTTATGCTTCATCACAGTATTGAGTACTCCATGAAACTAAACATGGCAGGTCCCTAAAGGCCTAATTCTGACTTTGAACACTTATTACTACAACAAAAATGGTGGCCCAACAAGCAGTCTTTAGGTAAACTTGCAACATGTATTCCAACTGGCTTGAAAGTTGTTTCGGTTTTGGTTCCCAGTTTTTGGTTCAGCAGAAAATAACTCAAATATGTACACAGCCTTTATTTTTAGCAAAAGATGCATAAATATAACTGAACACAAATATATTTCATATTTCTTTATTAACAGGAGAGTGGTAAATTTGTTTTTGTTCTCAAAATTTGTTCACAAGTATCTGCTTTGTTACAATTCTTTGCCTATAGGCACTATTCCAAAAACTGTAACAAGGCAAAGACATACAGATGAACTATTATTTATTTATTATTTATTGGTGTTTAAGGTTATATACTTATGCACAATGGCTAATCATGACTGTGACAGTTTTACGGGTGGAGGAAGCCGGAGTACCCGGAGAGAACCACCGAGCAACGACGAGCAGCTGCCAGCTCCCCAACATCGTAACTCTGCACTGCAGCACAGGCAGGGTTAGATTGGTTGAAGACATGTGTACCATTGATGTGCAGTATGCCTTAGTACATGGCGACATCGTGCCCCCATGTGGGCAATCGGGGTTAAGGCCTTGCCCAAGGACACAACGTGGGACTCAGACGGTCAACCCATTCAATGATTAACCAGGCTCGACGTTGCTTAACTTCGGTGATCTGACGAGAACCGGTTACTGAAACGGCACCGCACCCCCTACAGACGAACTAAATTCATTTCAAAGATAAGGTGAACTCCAACATCGGGAGAGGGATGCGGCTGGTAGGGTGTACTAATAGAATTGTTGACAATTTATATGCCAAATCCAAGATGGCCACTGGCAATTGTTTTTTAACGAAATTCCTAAAAATTTGCTAGCTCCCACCAGACATCACACCAAAGCCAGATATGAAATTTGAAAAAGATTGAATGAGAGTAGCAACCTGCAGGGTGTGCTAATGGAATTGTTGACAATTATATACAAAATCCAAGATGGCCACTGGCAGTCATGTTTTTCAACAAAATTCAGAAAAATTTGATAGCTCCCATCTAGACATCACGCCAAAGCTACATATGAAATTTGAAAAAGATCGGATGAGAGATGTGGCCTGTATGGTGTGCTAATGGAATTAATGACTATTTATATACCAAATCCAAGATGCCATATTTTTCAACAAAATTCAGAAAAATTCAAAAGCTCCTATTAAGACATCACACCAAACCTACATATGAAATTTGAAATAAAGATTGGGTGAGAGATGTGACGTGTAGAGTGTGATAATAGAATTGTGGACAATTCGTAAGCCACATCCAAGATGGCCACTGGCGGCCATGTTTTTCAACAAAATTCAGAAAAATTTGATAGCTCCCATCTAGACTTTACACCAAAGCAATATATGAATTTCCAAACGTTTGGGTGAGAGGTGCTGCCTGTAGGGTGTGCAAATGGAATTGTTGACAATTTATACGCCAAATCTAAGCTGGCTGCTGATGGCCATGTTTTTAAATGAAATACGGAAAAATTCAATAGCTCCCATCTAGACATTGCCCCAAAGCCATGTATGAAATTTGGAACTGATTGGGTGAGAGCTGTGGCCTGTAGGGTATGCTAAAGGAATTGTGGATGGACAGAGGAACATATTGATTGGAGACAGACAGACAGACAGACAGACAGACAGACAGACAGACAGACAGACAGACAGACAGACAGACAGACAGACAGACAGACAGACAGACAGACAGACAGACAGACAGACAGACAGACAGACAGACAGACAGAGAAATGGATGGATGGATGGATGGATGGATGGATGGATGGATGGATGGATGGATGGATGGATGGATGGATGGATGGAATACAACCCATCCCAACAGCTCATACTTGACTTAGTCAAGTTGTGCCAAAAAATAAAATAAAACCTCTCCCTCATTGATTTGAAAAATTAATGGTTTCAGAACCAACTGCATTTTTTTATTTAACCTTAAATTTGTAGTTTTCCAGCAGCAAAGACAAATCTAACATAGTCTTTTATAACACTAGAAACTAACCGTGTATGCAAGGAAAAGTTTTCTGACAAAAGCTGAAGCTGTGATACACGAATCTAAATTACATCAATGGTGTAAAGAATATCTTTTGATATTTCTTTCAATAACTTCAGGGGTTTTTGCATACTTTAAAAACAGATATTTTTTGTTCACTCTGCCAAACCATACTAAATTTAAAATGCTTAACATTTATTTTTCAAGTACAGGTACTTAAAATATACAGAACAATGATGCATGAGATAAGTTTAAAACAGCTGATATTAAGACTATACCGAGGAGGTAAATGCTTGGTGCAACTTTTCAAAAATAACTGTTACAACTATAACCTCAAGCAACACTTACCCTTTGAGAAGTTGTACTGGAATTATCATCTGAAAAAAATGGAAGAAAAAAATGACTAAAAAAATCCTCTTCACCTACTGTACAAACATTTGTATTAACAATTTGAATTCCCCATCAATCCCAACTATTCACTCCCCAACATCCAATTAAGAGTTGCTGGAGTTGACTTTCTTACCTTTCCCAGGGCATTCTCTCACCAGAAAATTCAAAATATAAAATCAATACAAACAAGCAAATTCACATGAATTATGGCCCAATGCTACCTCGTAAACAAAAGTAAGACCCCACAAAGTATATCTTCTGTTTCATAGGCCATTATTTGTAAAATTGCATGTGGACAAGCAGTTTTTAGTTTATTTTTTATTTCTGTAATTAATTCTTTACCATCAAAAGTTCATGTTCTTGGCTTATGTTTTAAGCCTCATAATCTACGGAATATCATTGATGGTGGTGTATTTCGTCCCTTAAGAGCAAGAGCATTGCAAAGTCTTCTTGCACTCAAGGGACAATTTATAAATTTTTTTTAACTTGGGTAAAATATCAGACATAAACCATTTAATTTTAATTTTTTTTAAGTTTAAAAATACGTTGGTTATAAAAAGGGAGCATGCGGCAGCCAAAACGACCATGCAGGAGGGCCTGAGATACAGATTTTTAATTTTTTGGGGCCTAAACAGATATCACATTTTTGAAAAATCCACTGAAACTGGAGACTAATCTTGTGAGCAACAACAGGTTAGCAGTGATCTGATTTTGGTACCTGACACATCCTCATTCCAAGCTACAATAGATATACAAATTGTTTAGTACCCCGTGGACAGAAAATGTCCGATTTAAGTTCTGGATAAAAAGTTTCTTGAAATACAGTAAAGAATGAAGGAAAGGCAGGGTTTCATCTCAAATTCTCCTTGCCAACATTGCCTCAACCAAGATGTATTTATTTTTATCTTACAATCAACATGTATTTTGTTTGTATTAACTCCGCAACTGTTGTGTATCTGACCCCCTGATACAGATGTTTGTATCAGGGGGTTGGATACAAGCATGTCCCTTTCGCATGAGTTCCATTTTTTTTCTTTTTGTTCATCCGTAAGAATAAATAGTTCGTTATATATTCGTTTACATTCTTGACTTATCCCCAATATATTGTAAGATAAAATGATTATTACAATTATGTGGATGTACAAAATATGTATCTGAGTCTCGCTCCGGGTTCTAAAGGTAGATCACGACTCGTCGTGATCTGCCCTTGGAACTCGACATATTTTCTACATCCACATAATGGTAATAATCTCTATGTATTTAAGGTCACTGTCAGCATCTATGGCTATATCATGACAGCAACATAGGGGTGAAGTCAAGTGTAGCCAATCATTTATACCAATGCTATTTGCTGTAGAGGACATCCAACCCAGGTGTTAATGGGTCCTATTTTACAAGTAAATCAGATCAGATTACCACATTAAGCAAGCACTGTTCCACTTCCAGGGATTCCATTGGAGAAGATG
This sequence comes from Pictodentalium vernedei, assembly GCA_031216915.1. Lineage (NCBI taxonomy): Eukaryota > Metazoa > Mollusca > Scaphopoda > Dentaliida > Dentaliidae > Pictodentalium > Pictodentalium vernedei. The sequence goes on along the minus strand of CM062296.1, from coordinate 600,031,999 downwards.
CATATATATAACAATAACACTGATATTAAAGGAATATTAGAGGGTTTCTCCAAGTCTCCATCTACATTACATGTAGCTTTGATGGTGCAACAAAGGACACGTAGACACCACGCCCAAACATCATGACCAACCTCTTTGTCGCAGTCTAAACGATACGAACTTCACGATGGGACTTGTTGCCGCCCTCGGGTGTTATGATAAGTAGTGGAGGGAGTCCTATAGGCAGGTTGCTTCTTGCCTACCTTGAAGAGCCGTCTTTCCGCTGGCGAAAATGAAGCACCAATACTCTAATCCCAGAAAAGTAATGATTCGATCGTCATTCTCCATCATGTGTCACATAATTGGCTCACAGTTCATTCTTTCAGTCACAGTCTGTTTGCAATCACCCCATCTTCTTCCAGGGGGTGGCAGGTAGACAGCCAATCTGGCTATACCACTTCCACGGTATACTTCTCACTACATTTGTGCAATATGTTTATTTATAACCATTTTACATGTATGTGTACCGTGAATAAAGAATCTGAATCTGAAAAGGACTCATTCTGTGCGGTTTCATTAGTGACAAGAATTATGCATCGCAGATGCAGAGTCGAGTTTTTTGCACCTGTAAAGTTCGTTATTATAAGAAAATCAAATCCATTGATATTTGTTCAAATTATTGCACTACCGAGCTGAAAACAAGCAAAAATTAACTAATTAATGGGCTAAAACTCTGCTCAGTATTACCAAACCGTACCTGTGTTTGAACTCATTCAAGACATTGTTAAGAAAGTCTCACATACCAAATACTGACCAAATCCATTGATATTTATTCAAGTTATCGAACTAACAAAAAAAGGTATGGCCTGCCCATGTGCCCATCTGCTCGTGAACCAAATTCATCAAACTTTTGGTTGAGTTTTTCAAAAACTCGACCACTAACAGGTGCAATGCCTTGGGATGGCCAATCCAACACCACTTTAGTCAAAAATGGGCAACAACTCACAAATAAATACTTGGACACAGCTGGATTGCAACCCTTTCATTAGCAATGAACTGATAATCAGAATAGGCAATCGGAACTGGCCGATTATGGGGCATCGGCCAATTATGACAACCGGTAGTTTCCGGTTATTCTATATTCAACACTAACAATTAAAAATCCCTTTGATATCTGGCCATTTCAATAAAGTTTCCCTGTTAAAAACATGTGTAGTGCATAGCAGTAAAATTAAGGGATTTGCAGAGCAGAGATATTACGGAATTTACCAACTGCAATCGGTATGAGATTGCCACCATTTCCCGAAGATTGTAGAGTTCATGTAAACATTAGAGAAACAAATCAAGGGAGGTAACAAGTTGAAAAAGAACACTAAATAATACATTCTGACAAACGTGTAAACCATGTGTCATACGACTTCACAACACACATTAACATTAAAATTATTATTCATTTAAGACACAAAGTATGTTTGCTCAATATATCCTGGCTAATACAGCCAAGTGTATTGTATCCTTACACAAAACCGTATTAACACTATTTACCGGAATAAAACACAATCTTCACCAGAACAATATCGTGTGATTGTATCCTTAATAACGATCTTTTCCCCCCCAACCAAAATGCAAATATTATTTTGGCTAATATTGCCCAGCACTAAATATATACGCTGAGAACTTATGCGGTATTAAACTTTCGTAATTGATGATTTATCAACAAAATTCTGTAGTATAACAGGCACCAACAGATTTTCTTCAGTGTCCTACTTCAACCATCAGAATCGGCATCGGAATCAGCATAATCGGCAGAGAAATAACCGGTAATCGGTTGATAGCAAGTTTTGATAATTGGTTCATCACTACCTTTCATGATATTATCACCAAAAAGCTACATATTAAATTAGGAAAACAAATCTTAAAACTGATTTCTTTCAAAAGTGACAATAAACTGTAATGTGTTTACAAGAAATTTTAAGAATATAAAGAGTCACTTGAAAGAGCGAGAGGGCTCCACTGGTGAATATCCCATATATTGACTGCCTAACCGGTTTCGCTCAATCTGAGCTTCATCAGAGGATTATGGCTTTGTGTTGTGGCTTCTCCTATATGTATCTCCAATGCCCTGCACGAAGAGATTGGGGGTAGAGCCGGCAAGAAGAAATTTTGTGGATGTGTTGCATGTGCGTGATTGTTGCATCACAGTATATTCTTGGTGGGTAGATTTGCTGGGATGATTTTGCGGGTAGAATTATTGTTTATTTAACGTACTGGTACGTTTGAAAATGTATAGTTTTATGTTTATTATGGTAGCCATTTTTATGATGCAGATTCTGCCGAGACTATAAAAGAAGGGTATGCTAGATATAATCTGTACAAAGCAGATCTGGATGGATCTGTGATATTAATTAATTTACTATGACGAGAAGTGCTGGCTGATTGAACAGGTATTCATATACCATTGTGTTGACCACAGCTATATTAAAAAAAATATAACTCACTGTGTTATTTTTTTAACAAATACATTTTCTCTGTTAGGCCAATAATTTGCATTGTAATTTCTTTCCACATTTTCTCTGTTAGGCCAATAATTTGCATTGTAATTTCTTTCCAGAGAGTCTCTCTTGATGGTGTTGTATAGACTTGAAATGGTAACAGAGTCTATGTTGGGTGGAGTGTTGAGCTGGTGTGATGGTATACAGTGATCCAATATTGGTGTTTATGTGGCAGTGGAAGAAGTCTGTTGGTGTTCTAGTATAATATTCCTTCCTTTTGAAAGTTAATTTACAGTCAGTACACGAACAAAAGCTTATTTTCGAGTACTCGAGTCTCTGATGTCGATGTAGTCCCTCTTTGGTTGCAAAAACTGAATCGCATATGCTGCAAGCCTTCCCATGGTCAATCGTATTACTTGTAATTGACTCTCTCTTGATCAGAGTCATTGTTACGAAGTCCCAATTGTGATGCATTGGCATCTAAGTTGTGCGTCTTCTCTAGTGGGCAGGTGGTAGCATGATGAACAGAAAGCAAAAAAATTCTATCAAACATTAAAAAGTGACTAAAAGTCCTTTCTGTTTAAGCAAAGTGGTATGAGCATTTGGAGAGTCCATTCTGCTTCATGTTTATGTCTCGGTTTCACAGTATTGGGTGCTTCCGGATCGGAGTTAAGTACATGTATAATACAGAAACTCAGATCCACATGCAGATGACTTTATACGCTGGCCGATTTTTCTGATTGACCCGAGTCGGTAAGTCTTCATCCGGCTTAAGGTGTGTTTTGGGCGGCCAGTTGTTTCGGCCTGTTGCCAGTGATCATGCATAAAATGCTAATCAAATTCGAATTACATATTGTCAGTGGGTTTTCAAAAGGTTGTATATTTCGTTTTGGCACGAAACATTTTTTCACAAATTCAGAATCAATAGGACCAATTACATAAGATGTACAAGAAAAGAAGAAACTGACCTGGGTGAATTGTTTTTTTGGTCCGAAATGTTCACAAATAGTTCCTGAATGTCATATCTTCAAAGCATTTTTTAAAAAAAACATGGAGCGTTGATTCCAAAATGTTGTACTTGAAAATCTAAATTTTATAGTAAATTTCCTTTCTTATTATACCTACCACAATTGTTTACTACAGGCTTGCACTACAGTGGAAGTCCCTAACTCGGATAAAATACTCTCTATTTTTGTCTTTCCCAAGCAAGTTGGGAAAGAAAAGTGGTGCAAAAGCACCAATAAAAATAAGCCCAAACTGGGACGAGTGCAACCGGCGCAGACCCAGTACGGGACGCTCTCTCCCAAGTACAACTCCACGACTTCCGTTGGCAGTGTGCATATACCGTCTCTAAAGACTCATTCTTTTTGAATCCGTAAACGTTAGAGTTATGTGATCAGCGGGGAGGAAAGATTCTTTACACGTAAAGAAGACGGGAGGGCCTCCATGTAAACAATTGTGGTAGGTATAATAAGAAAGGAAATTTACTATAAAATTTAGATTTCTTATCAACCTACTCACAATTGTTTACTACAAGCTGGATAGACAAAAGGCTGGAGGGAATCGCATAACCAACCCCCACATAACCCTAGTGCACTGGAACCGTGAAGTAGAAGGAAGAGGTCCCGAGGCTTATCAACCATAATGTCGCAATCATTGGTAAAGGACAATGAAAAGAGACATATGAGCCTGTGTGACACACAGACAGAAAAAGGGCAGTAACAGCACAAGGCTGAAACTGACCTTCAAGAAGCCTAATGGCTATGGCAGACAACAGCCTGAGCAGAAGAAAGAGGACCCAGGGCAAAAAGGTCCTCCGACTGCTCCTGCAACTGGCGCAAATAAAAGGTGGAGAAAGTAGAAGCAATTCTCCAGTAGGCTGCCTGCATAACATCCGACAACTTGACGGAGTTAGAATAAGCCCAAGAGGTAGACAGTGCCCGCACCTCGTGGGCAGAAATACGATTGGTAATACAATCGCCAGCTGCTAAACGACTATAAGCGTACGAATAGCAAGACAAATCCATCGAGAAATGGATTGAGGAGAGATCTTCTGTCGACCCGGAATGAGAGACAGAAAAAAACGTTTTCTGCCTTTCCGTATGAAGCGTGTCCGATCAAGATAAATGCGAATAGCACGGACCGGACAGAGCAAAGGGCGAGTACCCTCAACAGAGGGAAGAGCCCTGATACAGATAGGAGGAGGAGTAGTATCTGGTAACTGATTCTTAGCCAAAAAGGAGCAATCAGTGGTAAAAGTAACACTGTTGGGAGAGCTCCTAAAAAAGGCCGGGTCAACCGAGAGGGCGTGAAGCTCACTAACCCGTCTGGCCGAAGCAAATGCCATCAGAAAAGCCGTCTTATATGTGAGAAAATGCATATCCACCTGGGATAAAGGTTCGAACGGCGCCCCCCCCCCCCCCCCCCCACCCCCCCAAGCAAAGCAGCACCCACGAAAGATTCCATCGTGGAGTAAGCTGCAAAGTCCGAGGCCTTTTCAAAGAAAAGTGCCGAACAAGCTTGGAGAGGTAAGGATTAGTGCCGATACGACGCTTCCCCACATAAGAAAAAGTCTCTGAAAGCATAGACCTGTAACCCTTGATGGTAACAGGCTGGAGACCCCGAGAATCAAACAGATATACCAGAAACTCCGCAATCTGTGAAATCGAAGGATTGGCATAATCAACAGAGTGATCAGCACACCATCGACAGAAGACCTTCCATTTAGCTGCATAAGCTAAACCAGTGGAGTGCCTCCTTGAAGAAGAAATGCACTCCACTGCTCGTCTCGAAAAACCTCTACGGAGGAGACAGGACCTGACAAAAGATATGCGTGAAGGCACAATGAAGTCGGGTCGACGTGAAACCTCCTCGGGCGACCTTGACAAAGAAGGTCGCGACGTAGCAGGAGACGTGCCGGAACCGCCGCCATCAGCGAGCGGAGCTGATTGATCCACACCCGCTGAGGCGACAGGGGAGCGATCAGAATGATTCGACAACTGCAGGTTCGAATTTTGGCGAGAACCTGAGAAAGAATCGGAACCGGCGGGAAGGCGTAGCCGACTAAACCGTGCCAATCGAGTGACAGAGCATCCACGGCAAAAGCCAGAGGATCTGGACACGGGGACACGAAAGTGTCCACCTGATGGTTCCAACGAGTCGCAAAGAGGTCGATGTGGGGACGTCCCCAGAGATCGCAAAGCGACTGGAACACTGCCCTGTGAAGCATCCACTCGGTGGAAATAACCCTGCTCTGTCGGGACAGGGAGTCGGCTAGGACGTTCAGACGACCGGGAATGTGACGAACAACCACTCCGGCGTGAACATCCTGAGCGAGCAGTAGAAGATCCCGAGCTAACTCGTACATCGGAAGCGAGTGCGTGCCGCCCTGGTTCCGAATGTAAGCAACCACTGTCGAATTGTCGGATAGTAGAAGGACCTGGCGATTCGACAGGTGAGGGATCCACTGCCTGAAACTCAGAAGAAGAGCAAGAAGCTCCTTCTGGTTGATGTGTAGAGCTGCTTGATCCTGGTCCCACATCCCGTGTAGGGAAAGACCGAGAGGATCCAACGTCGCACCCCATCCGAGATCGCTGGCATCTGCCATCAGAATGCGATCGGACGTGGGTAAGTCCAGCGGAACACCCTGCGTAATCCACTGAACATCTGTCCAGGGAAGAAGGTGAGGATACAGAGAGTCTGGAAACGGAAGCACCTGATCAAGAGAATCTACATTCGGCCTCCAACGACTGAGCAGAAAGTGTTGGAGAGGTCTGACACGCAGCCGACCTAGAGGAATGAGATCCGTCACCGAACCGCAGAGACCGATCAGCCGGAGAAAACTCCGAGCGGTCGCGGACCTGGACTGGGACAGAGTCAGAGCAAAAGCTGAGAGAATCACAGCCTTGGCCTGGGGAACAGCCACCAAATTGAATTTGGTTTGGAAAGACATCCCCAGATGACAAAACGACTGAGAAGGGACCAGGTCAGACTTCTCCTCGTTAACTCTGAATCCTAGCGACGTGAGCAAGCTCAACAGAGTGGCGACATCCGATTCCAGTAAGGCAGCATTGGAATGCCTCTGGAGGATATCGTCCAGATATGCCGAAGTAGTCACCCTGGACTGTGTGCGATGGAACGCTATCACATGCGACATCAGTCTGGTGAACGCCCAAGGAGCCAGGTTGAGGCCGAAAGGCATGGCCTTGAACTGGTAAACTCGCCCCCGAAAAGCGAACCTGAGATACTTCCGTGACGCCTGATGCATCGGAACGTGGAAGTAAGCGTCTCGCAGGACGATGCTGGCTGCGAAATCTCCCTGGTGAATTGATTGGCGGACCGACCTGAAAGTCTCCATGCTGAACTTGGGAGCAATGATAGACAGGTTCAGGATACTCAGATCGATAACCGGTCGGAGTCGGCCGTCCTTCTTCGGCACCAAGAACAGGCGGGAATAGAAACCCACTGACTGAACGTTCTTGACGACCTCGATCGCCCCCTTTGCCAGGAGACTGGCAATCTCCGTGGACAAAAGTTCCCGACGTAAAACGTCTGAAGGAACTGTGGTTGGAAGAGGCACCCTTGACAGAGTGGGGTGCCATCGGAAGGATATGCGCAGCCCGGATCGAACAACATCTAACACCCATGGATCGGATGTGATGGTGGTCCAATGGTCTGCGAACTCTGCTATCCTTCCTCCAACCTGGGACGAGTCGAGGTGAGGACCTTCGTTTCGAGCCCCGACGAGGCCCGCGAGAGGAGAAACCACCTCCTCTGCTAAATGAAGAATCCTGAGACTTCCCTCGATTCTGCCGACCCCTACCTTTACCCCGTGAGTAAGAAGTAGAGGCGGCGGCAGAAGGACCAGCCTTTTGCTTCACAGAGGAAGCAGAAGGGTACTTGTTAGGCTTGGAACGGCCCTTGCCTCCCCGAGAAGGCTGATCAAGCTGACGAAACAGCAGCTGATCGTTGGAATGACGTAGGACGTCATCCCGGACCGTCGACACGGAACCATGGAAAAGTTGCGGACCTGCAAAGAAGCAGATCGAAGAGTAGCACGCTGCTCCTCGGGAAGGGATCGTCCTGTGTCCAGCACAGCGTCCCTTCGAACTAATTTCAAATTAGCCATGTTACAGGCATGCGTGTGAGGAAGGTGCATAAGCGCCTTGGACAGTACACGCAAAGGAGCCTGTACCTCGTCAAACTTATCTGGAGGCAGATAAGCAGCCAAAGCCGAGACAACGTGATCTGAGAGAGAAAGCATGCCAAGCATCTCTCCAGATAAGCCCAACGTGGACTCCAGAGTCGTCATTGGAATGACGGCAGACTTGGAAAGCCCGAGGGAAGTGGAGTCCTGATCCAGAACCGTCAAAGCCTGGCAGACTGACAGATTGGCGGAATCGTAGGAACGATAACGCACAGGAGGCAAAAAGGTGTCAACCCTGGTGAAGAACGAAGTCTTCAAAGCCTTGGAATTCAGCTTGGCAACCAATGCTGAAAAAGCTTCAACCACCTGTACCGACTGGCATGGTCGAAGGCGCCCAGAAGCAGGTTGCTCCATAGGCTGTTGGCGCGCGACCGATGATCGCGGACAGGCTGACACTGTCGGCTGGTTAGCAGGTTTGAGCTCAGGCAGAAACCCAAACACAAAGTCAAGAGCCGCCCCCAAGTCCGAAGACTGCTGGCCCTCGACCTCAAGCATGTCGGACTCCTCCCCAGAGTCGGAAGACACATAGCCCATCGTGGGCAAACCAGCCGACGCCTCCCATGGTGTCGGGACACAAGAGGAATCGGAAACCGGCCTGTTTCCAATCCCGGGAGGCGGCGCCATAGGAGGCGCCTGGAAACCACCCAAAGCCTTGCTGGAAGCAACAGGAAGGCTCTTAGAAAGAACCTGAGTGAGTAAGGAGAGGGCCTCCCTAAGCTCACTGCCTGTACCGACCGGTTCGACAGGGGAGCGAACCAGCAAAGTGGCTTCACTTCTGACCCTCTTAACCAGCGAAGGGTCACGATCCTCCAAAACAACCGACGCGGGACGACGGGCGGCAGCCGAAACATCTAAAGGCAGACGTGTATAGGGGTACGATGCACCCCGAGGATCAATATTGCGAGAACTCATGAGAGTCACCGTGGACCTCTGCGGGGCAGAAGGTCCAGGCTGCACAAAAGGCGTTGGTCCCCCAAAACTGGTCGTGTGACCAGAGTGAGTAGACGGAAAACGCCACGGAGTTCATAGTGTTTCCACTACGAACATCCGAATCCAAAGACACAACTGTGGTGCTCGACGGCGAAGAGACCACAGCGATGGGCTCGGCCGGCAGCCCCTTCCGACTTCGCCGAGTTGAAGTCAGGGAAGGCTGAGGCCGATATCCCACGTCTACAGTATCGGACAGTCCTGCAGTCCCCTGCAGCGAAAAGCCGAGGCCGGCTGAAACAGACAACGAAGCAGACGGGCCAGCAGCAGTAGTAGATATGTCGAGAGTCGTTGAGGCTGGTGAAATAGTGGAGAGAGCACACCGGCTCGGCTCCGAAGGAGGAGTCACAACCCTAGTGACAGCCTCAGATGTCGACTGGAGGGGGACCGTAGTCCAGGAACCAGGCATCTCTACACCAGAACACTCAACGGCTCCCGCAGTATCCACCACAGGAAAAGACTGCACATCCCCCACGGAGGAGGAATAACTCTCACCAGACAAAGTCGGTTCGGGAGGCCCCGAACGACCACGTTCTCCTTTCCCGCGGGAGCGGGAGGCACGGCCACGAGAACGAACGACACGGTTTACTGACGCCCAGAAGGTGGAAGACCATGTTCCACAGACACCACACGGCCGCACACCCATTACAGGAGGAACAAGACGAATGTACATCGTCCACATGCTTTGGCAGCAGACATTGCCCACAAGGAATTGTCCTGGGCATGATAGAGGTGAGAGGAGCAGAGAAGGTGAGATGAGAAAACAGAACACCCCCAAAGAAGAGAGAAAGGTGACAGAAACAAAGACCCCAGACCGTCGACCGGGAACCACACAACAGGAAGACTACTCTCAAAAGAGAGAAGAAACACTGTAGGAGTGGTACCCCACTGACACCTAACTCTAACCCAATTCGAAAATTTTCAAAAAAAGCATAAACAATAATTGTGAAAAATCTAAGTCTGAACCGCGTGGCACGCGAAATTTGCGCGCGACTCGAGAGAGAGCAAATAAATATACATTATGGACATATAATAGAAAAGAGAATATAAAACACTGTTCCTGAGAATACAAAGGATACACTGTGGTATAATGAATCAGGAATCATCAAACATCGAGCTGGTGGAACACTGATAAGCGTGCAAAAAACATCTCGACACGAAGCGGATTTTAAAAAGAATGAGTCTTTAGAGACGGTATATGTGCACTGGCAACGGAAGTCATGGAGTTGTACTTGGGAGAGAGCGTCCCGTACTGGGTCTGCGCCGGTTGCACTTGTCCCAGTTTTGGCTTATTTTTATTGGTGCTTTTGCACCACTTTTCTTTCCCAACTTGCTTGGGAAGGACAAAAATAGAGAGTATTTTATCCGAGTTAGGGACTTCCACTGTAGTGCAAGCCTGTGTAGTAAACAATTGTGAGTAGGTTGATAAGAAATCACTGTTTTGTGAATGGAAGCAATCATTACGTGTACAGTGCATTAAAAATCTGAGTCCTGTTAATCAAGGGCAATTAAGATCAGTCAGTCTATAAATAGATTCTGTCAATCATTGACTGCAATGGAACTATTTCAGTCTCGATGGTAATAAACAAGCTGGTTGTTCGTGTTGAGATGAGGAAATGATTGCTGTGGTCGAGAAGTTATCAATCAAGAATTAAGGAAGGAAAATACATTTTGAAAAAGCTTTTTCCACCAGTAGTGTGGTTCTGGTGTTTAACTGTTTGCCTGCATGTACTGGTGTTTAACTGTTTGCCTGCATGTACAAAAATACGCTTTTTATCCCTAAAGCAAAAATCAGACAAAAGTCAATCAGTCAATCTGTGTTTGTACGTCCAATCACCAGAAAGACGGTCCTTTGGGGGTTACTCAACATTCTCATAATCGCATACACTTTGAGCTAAATAGTTAGTTAAAGGAAGGCGTATATCTGTAGGACAGAAAACAAGGAAAGAAATTACAACTTTTTATTAAGCAATAACATTTGAGTAGCCTTATTTTTTCACACAGTCATGTCGAACACATGCACAAGAATCAAGACATTTTGCTGTTTAGTGCAAGTATATTTCTCGCTCCTATGCAGACATACCCACTCTGTTAAATCGAATCAAACGTCATATTATATGCGTGGACAACCTATTTTTTGACAGTGGCTGTCCAGTAGCATGTTGCAAACTCTGCAGAGTACAATGCCATATTGGACAGATTTGAAAACACCCACCAAGTATAAATTCCACCCATCCAGATAATAAATCAAGTTCAGTGTGAAACTGGGGGAAAATATATTTAAACAAGAGGCCCCACGGGCCTGAAGAGCTCATCTTGAACAGAACACAATATAAACAGAGTCCAAGAATGAGTCTACATTGAGCAATCCATCTTCATAGGATACATTCAATCCTTGAGTCCCTCAGGAGTGACAAAAATAATCTGGGCATCATGCCTTTTCTTCAGTTGATCATAATATAAAATGGAGAGCTCCTCTATGAAGCCCCTTGATAAAATCTATGTGGATTAATCTCAGTTACACACCTCCAGAGGGTACTGAATACAAAATTTTTAATTCTTCAGCAACATGGCCAATTCCGGCTCCCATAGAGAGACCAAATATTAACCCAGGCTCTCGATTTGAACACAGTGGAATCTGACTTCCCTAGAGATGTTGTGTACTGAATATGAAAGCATTCTGACTGTTGGATAGGAAGAAGAGAAATTTTAAAGAAATTTCTTCATATTGCACTAAGTTAAAATTTGGGCTACCATAGCGAGCCCAAATATTACCCTATGGATCCGTTTTGAACAAACTTGAATCTGACACCCCTAGAGATGTTGTTTATCAAATATGGAAGCATTCTGACTAGGGGATCTGAAGAAGATTTTTGAAGAAATTCCCTCATATTGTACTAAGTTAAATTTCAGGTTCCCTTATGGAGCCCAAGTATTAACCCTAGAGATGCTGTATACCAAATATGAAAGCATTCCGACTGGTGGATCTGAAGAAGAAGATTTTTTAAAATTATCCCCCATATTGAACAAAGTTAAAATTTGGGCTTCCATAGGAAGCCCAAATATTAACCTAGGGACTTGGTTTGAACAATCTTGAATCTGACCCTCATAACAATGATGTATACCAAACATTAAAAGATTCTGACTGGTGGTTCTGAAGAAGATTTTTAAAGAATATTCCCCATATTACCCTATGTTAAAAATTCGGGCTCCTGTATGGAACCCAAATATGAAGCAATGGGATTTATTTTAAAAACTTGTATCTGACCCCCCTATGAATGCTGTATACCGAATATCAAAAGATTCTGATGATTGGTTCTGGAGAAAAGATTTTTAAAAAATTTTGCAAATATGCTGACTCAGCATTTTCTCGATGCCCATTACAGAACACCCTAACATAACCGATGGCAATTTTTTTTTTACCTTTCAATTCTACTGGTCCTAAGGATACTTCATACTAAATAAAAGCTCTCTGTTCCATGTGGCTTGGGAAATATGGGCGTTTGAAAATATTTCTATTTTTAGCTCCCAGGGTTCCCATGGGGATGCAGGATTTTTTTTTTGCATAAGTCAAGTACTTATGACCCAATAATACCACATACCAAATTTGGTTCAAGCCGGACCATCGGTTCAGAAAACAGAAATTTTGGGCGGGGCCAAAAATCTTACCCCTCCCATTACAAAGCCAAATATTGCTTCACGAACTTCATTTGAACAAACTTCTACACCTCCAAAGGAAGCTCCATAGCAAATATCAAGTCACTGTGCACACTGGTTCATGAGAAGATTTTAAAAATATTTTGGAGCATTTTCTCCCACTCCCTCCCTGGGGCTGGGCAAGTTGAGTTGAACAAAAATTCAATGCCCCTTCGGGACTATCACTCACACAAACTTTCACTTGAATTGGCCCAGTGGCTTTGGAGGAGAAGACCAAAACATGGTGTTGACGGACAATGGATGGACGGACAGATGGATGGATGGATGGACGACAGACGGTGGGAGGAGAGCGATGAGAATAGCTCAGCTTGACTTTGTCAAGATGAGCTAAAAAAAAATGCCGCTCAGGATCACCGATCCAATGTCGAGTTGTGACAACAGTTCCTCGCACCAAGGCCAACACACCTATGAAGTTTCATGACTCTAGGCTGAACTACTATCAAGTTCTCATCCGGAAACCAATTGTTGCGATATACTATGTTCAAGGTCACTGTGACCTTGACCTTTGACCTGGTGAGTCCAACATCAATAGGGTTCTTCCTCGCACCAAGGCCAACACGCCTGTAAAGTTTCATGACTCTAGGTTGAACCACTATCAAGTTATCATCCGGAAACCAATTGTTGCGATATACTATGTTCAAGGTCACTGTGACCTTGACCTTTGACCTGGTGAGTCCAAGATCAATAGGGTTCTTCCTCGCACCAAGGCCAACACACCTATGAAGTTTCATGACTCTAGGTTGAACCACTATCAAGTTATCATCCGGAAACCAATTGTTGCGATATACTATGTTAAAGGTCACTGTGACCTTGACCTTTGATCTCGTGAGTCCAAGATCAATAGAGTTCTTCCTCGCACCAAGGCCAACCCACCTATGAAGTTTCATGAATGTAGGTTGAACTACTATCAAGTTATCATCCGGAAAGGAATTGTTGCGATTTACTATGTTCAAGGCCACATTGACCTTGACCTTTGACGTAGCGAGTCCAAAATCAATAGGGTTCTTCCCCTCACCAAGGCCAATCTACCTATGAAGTTTCATGAATGTGAGTTGAACCATTATCAAGTTATCATCCGGAAACCAATTGTTTAAGATTTACTATGTTCAAGGTCACTGTGACCTTGACCTTCGGCGTAGCATGTCCAAAATCAAGAGGGTTCTTCCTCCCACCAAGACCAACCTACGTATGAAGTTTAATGAATGTGAGTTGAACCACTGTCAAGTTATCATCCGGAAACCAATTGTTTACGCCCGCCCGCCATTCACCAAACTATAAGTCGAGTTTGACTTCGTCACAACTCGACTAAAAAAGGTAGTAGACTTCTGAACTGAAATAAGAAAATGTGCGAGAGGAAACTCCACTCTGAGTGTACTCGTCATAATTAACCTATGCCGTCCATCATCTCATTCGTATTGAAGACAAATTATTTACCTTTCAATAGAGTCCTGCAAATCAAGAATGTAGCAAATTTGTCACAAACTCCCAATAAAATCGACTGTGGATACAGAAGTCATACCTCACAAAGTCTATTGAACTTGCACATGTGAAGATGATAACAATAGTTTGTTCAGTAATTAAAACCTGTGGTAATAATTTTTTAATAAGACAGGGGTATTAGCGACCAGTGACATGATCGAACCACTACTTGTTATTGATTAAAAGCTTCTTTTTTTCACTGACTCTCAACAGCCTATTGTTTTGTACATGTTAACTTCATATTAATAGTCAAACAGGATCACTTGGCAATGTGAATAACCTAACTCTACATTCATTTAACAGAAAAAATTAGTTTTTGGACCTCTCTCTCAGTTTATAATTGTGGGATAAACTTCAGAAAATATAGAACCTTAGTGAGCACGCTCACATACCCCACGCGCCCCGATATTTCAAGCTCTAATTATTTTTTAAAAATAAACATAGATTCTAGGAATACTGCAGAAAAAGTGTTCTGTAGTTCAAAGTCGAAGGGCCGTAATTTTGGTAAAAATCAGTGGAGTGGAACAAAACCCAAACTTGTTCTGTACGTCACCATGTCAGACTAACATACCAAAAATCAGCTCATTATCTGGAAGCGTGTAGGAAAAAAGTCTGCAAAACTGTAATTCTGATGAACTTTTCAAAGTTCAAGGGCTGTAATTTTCAGTAATGGGGCCGCAATTTTGGTAAAAATCAGTGGAGCGGAACAAAACCCAAACATGTTCTGTAGGCCACCATGTTAGACTAACATACCAAAAATCAACTCAATATCTGGAAGCGTGTAGGAAAAAAGTCTGCAAAACTGTAATTTTGATGAACTTTTCAAAGTTCAAGGGCCGTAATTTTGGTAAAAATAAGTGGAGCGGAACAAAATGCAACCTTGATCTGTAGGCCACCATGTCAGACTAACATACCAAAAATCAGCTCAATATCTGGAAGCATGTAGAAAAAAAGTCCGGAAAACTGTAATTTTGATGAATTTTTCAGAGTCCAAGGGCCATAATTTTGGTAAAAATAAGTGGAGCGGAACAAAATGCAAACTTGATCTGTAGGCCACCATGTTAGACTCACATACCAAAAATCAGCTCAATATCTGGAAGCGTGTAGAAAAAAAGTCTGGAAAACAAGTAGGACTAACTGATGGACTGACAGACTGACGGACTGACCAGTCAAAAACATTATACCCCTGCAACTTCGTTGCGTGGGGTATAAAAATTAACAATGGAGGTGGGGAGGGGGGCGATGAAAGTCACAGGAGTGTGGTAATTTCTTCTGATCATTTTTTTTTTTTTCACACAGTGATTTAGTGGTAATCAAACTAAAATGCATGTGATGAGCAACAACTTTGATACATAAGGTCTACATTGATCCATTGATCTTGCAGGCTGTGTTTTGACTTTAAATTAAGATATTTTAAATTAAATTCCCGTATTCAACAATATTATGGCAAATTTATAATTAAAATTGCTTGTGGTCATTCTTTTGGGGGGAGGAGGGGGGGTGGAGTGGGGTGGTATTGGGGTTATCGTTAAAAAATGTAATTATTCGATCCAGTTAATGAAAAGCGAACAAGATGTCAATATATCACAAACACAGATCCGTACAAATTAAAATGAGGGCTCCAAAACCTGGGTGATTAAATTCAGCCTTAATTCATTGATTCTCTGGCAAGTGATAGCTCGCTTTGGGGGAATAGGACGTGTTTACGATTGTATTAAAGGTTGGTGGGAGAGACCAAATTTTTTGGGGGGTGGGGGGAGAGCATGTGGATGTTGCCAACAGCCGTTAAATAATAGAGATATGCCCAACCTGTTTATTCTTGGACCTTCCCGGTTTATGTAGGCCATAATGTGTACCAGTAATGGGCCTCATCTTTTGTTTTTAAAACTTATTTCTATTAAATTTTAGCTTGTAGTTATACACTTAGAGTACCAGCATTCCCCTATTTATTTGCGTGAGTTGTGTCATTTACAACAACGTTTATCAAATTTTCACCTGGTGGGCTTAAACTGTAACGAATGCTGCCGACCCCTCGATAAAGTTTACCGTTTGCACGTGCATATTTTTCCACAGATTTAATAACAAGAGGCCCAGGGCACCTGAGGGCGTTCACCTGACATGGTAGCCTAAATATCAACCCACAAGTTGCATATGCTCCTCCTAAGAAAAGCTTATACCAAATATCCAAAGATTCTGACAAGTGGATCTAAAAAAAAATTTTTTAAAGAATATTCCTCATATTGAACTTAGTTATAAGTCGGGCTGCCACAGGGAGCCCATATATGAACCCAGGGACTTGGCTTTAACCAACTTCAATCTCACCCCCCTAAGGATGCTGCACACCAAATATCAAAATATTCCGACTGCTGGATCTGAAGAAGAAGATTTTTAAAGAAAATTCCTCATTTTCAACGAAGTTACAATTTGAGCTCCCACAGCGAGTCAAAATATGGACCTAGGGCCATGGCTTGAACAAACTTGAATCTCACCCCCCTAAGGATGGTGCATACCAAATATCAAAACATTCCGACTGCTGATCTGAAGAAGAAGATTTTTAAAGAAAATTCCTCATTTTGAACTAAGTTATCATTCAGGCTCTCACAGTGAGCCCAAATATGGACCTAGGGACATGGCTTGAACAAACTTGAATCTCATCCCCCTAAGGATGCTGCATACCAAATATCAAAACATTCCAACTGCTGGATCTGAAGAAGAAGATTTTTAAAGAAAATTCCTCATTTTGAACTAAGTTATAATTTGGGCTACCACAGTGAGCCCAAATATGAACCCAGGGACTTGGCTTGAACAAACATGAATCCCCCCCCCCCCCCCCCCCCTAAGCATGCTGCATACCCAATATCAAAAGATTCTGCCTGCTGGATCTTGAGAAGATTTTTAAAGAAATTTGCCTGAAATGCACCAAGTTCAAATTGGGCTCCTAAACTGAGCCCAAATATGAACCCAGGGGGCCGATTTGAACAAACTTGAATCAGATCCAACCCACAATGTTGCATACCAAATATCAAAAGATTCTGCCTGCTGGATCTTGAGAAGAAGATTTTTTAAGAAATTTGTCTGAAATGCACTAAGTTCGAATTCGGGCTTCTATAGTGAGCCCAAATATGAATCCAGGGGGCCGATTTTAACAAACTTGAATCAGATCCACCCCACAAAGTTGCTTACCAAATATCAAAAGATTCTGCCCGCTGGATCTGGAGAAGAGGATTTTTAAAGAAATTTGCCTGAAATGCACTAAGTTCAAATTCGGGCTTCTATAATGAGCCCAAATATGAATCCAGGGGCCGATTTGAACAAACTTGAATCAGACCCATACCAAGATGCTGCATACCAAGTATCAAAAGATTCTGCCCACTGGTTCTGGAGAAGAAGATTTTTTAATAATTTTTCTATAATTCATACAGTGCTATCAGTGTTATGCCCCATACAGAGCCCCCAAGGGATGTGGCCATTTCATTTGAACAAACATGAATTGCCATATAGTAATGAACATCCACATGAAGTTTCGTGAAAATCGGACCAGTGGTTTCAGAGGAGAAATCATTTGAAAAATGTTCACGACGACGGACGGCAAGTGATAAGTTAAGCTCCCTTCGGTGAGCTAACAAGGGGGGTGGCTATGCCCAGCCCCCACCAACTGCCAAGCATGAGTTTCTAGTCATTTATCTTTGTTGATACTGAATTAATAAATATCTTAGCACAACTGGAGGTGCGGTGGCTCAGTAGGTAGAGGTGCAGGCTGCAAGCTAAGAGGTCTTCAATTCGAATCCCACCTGCAGCAAGTGTTGTGTCCTTGGGCAAGACACTTCACCCCCATTGCCCATGTGAAGGCATGGTGGCATTGTGTACTAAGGGGTACTGCATGTCGATAGTGCACTTGTCTTCAACCAATGCTAACCCGGCTTGTGTGGAGTTAGTATGTTGGGGACTCTGACAGTTGCTTGCCATTGCTCAGTGGTTCTCTGACTTCCTCCACCCGTAAAACTGTCCAACATGAGGTGACACTGGCTGTCGAATGTGTCGTTAAACCCCAAAAATTAAATAAATCTCTCCATTAAACCATACCACCAATACAGCTGGCCAGCAAATGTGTCCATGGGACACTAATGCCCCCACTTTATGATAAACTATATTTAGTGGTTAAAAAAGTCCAAAAAGGGACCATAACTCAGATAAAAATTATCGCACCACACTCAAAATCAAACCCGTCTGGTATATTGTCTACAGTAAGCTATATTCCAAGTTTGATTGAAATCGGACACCTATAACTCAAGTTATCATCTGGAAACCAATATCAACATGTCTTCTAAGTTGCAAAAGAGCCATAACTCTGCTAACAAATATTGGACGAGGTCCACTATCAATACCAACCTGTATTATGTGATTATAAGCTCTTATGTATAAATTTTGTTTCATTTTATTCTGTCAAACTAAAGTTATCACCCAGAAACCAATGTCAACATGTCTTCTAAGTTGGAAAAGGGCCATAACTCTACCAAAATATATCAGACCAAGTCCGCTATCAATTACAATGTGTAATATGTGGTTATAAACCTGTGCATAAACTTTTGTTTCACTCAAACTAAATTTATCATCCGGAAACCATATTTGGGATGGACGTACCTGCAAATTGGCAGGGGCATAAAAATAATTACATAAAAATTCTTCGTGCATTCTGATTCAGAAGAGGCGAAGTCCAAGTGCAAAATGTCCCATTTAGGAAGGTAATGATATTGAACTGATTGGGATGAAATGTCTGAAAACCTTGATTACAAATACAGCTTGAAAGCACCTTTTCTCCTTGATTCTGTCGGGGTGCTGTGAAACTGGATGAACATATCTTGCATTTTAGCAAAGAAATTTCCCCATCATTGTCAGTTTCATCAATAAAAAGTGATATTGTTTTCAATGATACAATTTCGTGTGTTCGGATTCACATTGTTTCGTTGTAAAACATGCCGAAATTAGGTGCATTCGACAGCAGTAATTAAGAATCAGAAACCGCTGGCAACATGCAATCTCAACAAACTGAATCGACTGATATTGTCACAATGAGCACTCCATTGTTACCATTACAAATCAAACCACTGTTTCATCATTGATAAATAACACAATTTTAGTCTTCACAAGAAACTTGTAGGGTGTTTTAAGTGCTCGTTGATGAAAAATAAAATGCTAAATTGCGGGAACCTGTTTTTCATTTCCGTGATTTTGCCCTGACAAAACCTGCATGGAAATGGAACCATCGTTTTTGTGAAATCTGCATGTCCGCCCAACAAATAAGAACAGTCTTCTTATTAATGATTTCTTGATGCCATAATCTTCTGAATCTTTCATCAAATCAAGCAATGACTGCTTTATAGCAGCCATGACTAATTTTTATGAAAAATTCCAAGAAAAAAATCAGTAGTTTAACTTATAGAGTGCTCAATTATTTTTCAAAGGTGATATTTCTAATGTTACCATTATGGGGAGCCTATTCTAATAAGGTCTTGTTCATAAAAATGCTTTATTATAATTTATTGGATAGTGCCTGTTTTCATATGAAATATTTTTTGGTCCACTTCAGATCAAGCATCAGCTAAATGCAAGCAGAGCAAAGCCACTAAAGTGGGTTTAAGCAATTTACAATACAGCCATGATAGTGGCTTCTAGCACCCAACCAGATGCAAGTTCAAGATTTTGGGAAACCATGGCTAACTGGGTGAAAAATTACAACTGAAAACCTTCAAGACAAAACCATAACATCAGCAATAGAATTTTTTTTTGTTTAACCCTTTACCCAACGTAACGGCCAAAACCGGCCAACGTTATTCTCAAAAATCAGTCAATTAATTTTCAAAATATTTTCATTTTTTGTCTCAAAAACATAGGTTATGACCCCTCGTTGGAACGAGCTCGTCGAGCTCGTTCCAACGAGGGGTCATAACCTATGTTTTTGAGACAAAAAATGAAAAAAATTAGTTATTCAAGAATTTTTTTTGCAAGTGTCGTCTGCTTTTCATGTTAGGTAAAGGGTTAAATAAAACATTTTATGCATTTACCTAAAGGAGATCCAATGGTTAGAGTACACGAATAACCAGAGTCTTTTATAAGGTTCACGATGTCCTCATGGTGCATTTGGGATATATCAACACCTTGAACAGCTAAAATTCTATCCCCTACATACAACTTTCCACATCTCTCTGCAGGGCTATTCTCTAAAATGCGGCCTGAAAAATGCGATTGATTGGTTAATCCAAATTAATGTATACAGACATCATAAAATAAGGACAAAAATAAACCTACACAATAGCTGATTTGCATGTAAACTTCTCCTTACTAAATTCTTCTTAACAAAGTGTACATTGCTTCATCTGGTGGCCGGGCAAGACAATAAGTTTTCCGCCATAAAGTGGCATTGCAGGTGTTATAAGATGATGTAAACCCCCTCCCCATCCCCCATAATAAAGTGACATTGCAAAGCAGAGGGAGGTGTTATAGATGAAGTAACCCCCCACCTATACGTTTGGAAAAAATTTCAAAACGTATTTTTAAAAGGCCTAATTTCCTGGAGTTTGGCTCTTAGTAATCATTTTCTCAGCTTTTCAACAGTGGGAATGAATTATTATGTAAGGAAAACAAAAACAAATCTGACAGAACCTACACTTTTTCCCGAGAAAACTTATGGAGATGGTGAGCCACCAACCCCCACTCAGCCTCCCAGTATCCACACCCCTGCATTGAACATAAAACTCCATCAAGGGACATATTGTTGGGTACTGTGACATACTAATGGGGGCCATCTTGTAGACCAGATGTGTATATCCTTTCTGCCTGAAGAAAATTGTATCACTTTAGGCCCCATAAAGTAGATCTTCTGCACACAGTACAAATGATTCATCACAAAACATCTCCAAAGAGGAGTTTGCATACAATAAATTTCCAATTCTGTAAAAACAACATGGAAATGCAAGCAAAGTTTCAGCTAATGAAGCAAAGTTGCATTGAAGTTCATTAGCTGAAACTATGAGCTCTTTATGTTTCACTTAGAATTAGAATTAGAATTAGAGATGGGCGGTATTGGAATTTTGAGTTTGGTATCGGTTTTGGTATTTTTAGGGGGGTATACCTCGGTATCAGTTCAGTATTTGACTCGACTGAGATTTGCTGACAGTAACCAAAGTGGAATTCACATCAGGAACAAGTGCAATGCTGATCACCAGCGATCAATCGTCCCCCCACAGTAGGTGGATTAATGTGAAATATACTGATATTTACTCAATAAAACCCAAACAAATATGGATATCAAAGGAACAACTCGACAAATTAGTCCCAATATTACCCATATTTCTGTGGTTTTACTGGAAGTATCCAAATACCTGTAAAAAAGTTCAGTAAAGCTAACTTGCATAATTTATGCACAAGAAAAAAAACCCTGTATAATATGTTATTTATCTTATGTCGCTTCCCTTCAAATCTGAAAATTTTAAACAAAAGTCTTAAAGCATCTCTGAGATATAGGTGGTAACAGTACACAACATAATATGCACAAAAATATTACCCGAAAAAACGTTAAGTAAGGCTAATTTGCCTAATTTATGCACGAGAAAAAACCTGTATGATATGTTAGTTATGTTATGCTTCTAGACATCCATGCCAAAAATTATTGAAATCGAAAATGTTGTTCACAAGTTCTGAGCATATAATGAATTACACGCAATTTCCAACAAAAATGGCTGCCAGTCAGACATCTTGAAGTTTTGGGGGAAAAAAATTGACATGCATCAATTTTTTCTAATGCGCCATCAAATCTTAATTATCTTATGCTGCTAGACTTTCATACCAAAAATTATTGAAATTGGAAATGGCGTTCAGAAGTTCTGAGCGTATAACGAATTACACGCAATTTCCAACAAAAATGGCCGCCAGTTGTACATCTTGAATTTTGGGGGGAAAAAAATTGACATGCATCAATTTTTTCTAATGCACCATCAAATCGGAAAATTTGCAACAAAAGCATCAAAGCATCTCTGAGATACAGGACAGAAGGACGGACGGACAGATGGATGGACAGACGGAGTGCAACTCAATAGTCCCCTTCACGGTGAAACCGCAGGGACTAAAAACAGAATAAGTTGTTGTAGTATCATTTTACCACAACGCTATAAATGACACTGCCAATGAGCTCAACAGTGGTATTCTTTTACGACCACAAATCATATCTACACTAATTTTGTAACTTGTTCTAAACGCACATTAATGTTTAAAGACCTATTTCAGGATTTTGTTATCTCAGAACATGTGCCCTGACCATGCCATCTTCAGGAGATCCTGCCAAGAATAGGCAAAACACCTGAGCAGGAATTTCTAGTCAGGTCTTGGCTGCCTTAACAAGAGCAACGCGAAGCATGGCATATGCCCCCTCCTGCAATACCATGGATAGCATTATGCAATCAAAAGCATGACATGTGCCTGCAGCAATCTGCACTAATATAAACAAGCATGGCAAAAATTATTTCAATCCAACGTATGATGACAGAGCTAGAGCTGCAAATCCGTTGGACGGACACATTTTTCAATCATCCCCTAAGTTAAACAAGGGCAAATAACACTGTAAATTCTCATGCGAAGATATTAATTCTACTGTAGGATCCGTTCCCCCATGCTGAGGAACAAGCATGGTAAAAATTATTTGAATTCAACATATGATGACAGAGCTAGAGCAGCAAATATTTTGGACGGACACATTTTTCAATACTAATCCCCCAAGTTAAACAAGGGAAAATAACTCTGTAAATGTTTACGCGAAGATGTTAATTCTGCTGTAGAATCCGTTCCCCCATGTTGACGGACTAGCATAGCAAAAATTATTTGAATCAGATAAATAATGACCATGCTAGAGCAGCAAATATGTTGGAGGGAGTCATTTGTGTTAAGCACGAACATATGCAGCTCTCCACTAGATACCCCCTCCGACCAAGTCGGGGGCATAACAAGACATGACTAGAAATAACTGCTAAGCAATTGGACATGTACAGGTTGTAGTCTAGAGGGAATTCAGGACAGTTGCCTAGTCCATTGAGGGTTAACAGAACTGAAATGAAAATCAGTAACTTCTTTCATGAAAACGAACCTTTCCACTATTATCAAGCCACAACAGGGACTTGTAAATAGCGAATGTAGGAAAATTTGAAAATTTAGATAGTATTGGTATTTAACGATTGGTTCGTTCTGTTTTTTCGGTATCCCCATGATATGGGTATCAGTTTCCTTTTTTAGGTGTATTGCTCATCTCTACTTAGAACCTTAGTATAGTAAGGTGGAAATTCCAATATAATTCTTTTTCAGTAAATCAAAATCCTTGAACAGCATTACAAAAACTTTCTATCACATTATCAAGACTAACAAATGAACTTTATAACTCTTGCACACTTGCTATTTTTTCTATGAAAGTTAAAAAATTTATAGTAATTTATATATTTTTTATACTTACCAATGACCCAGACATAGCTGGTGCTAACTCTTAAAATATAGGGCCAAACACAAATTTTGCCCCCCAATCCCCAAAATTTGCATCTAAAACTAAAGAAAACATGTCCTGAAAGGCCCTCCACACTTCGCCCCTACTGCGCATGCGCAGTGTCAAGGACGTTCCGAAATTGGCGCCATTAATCATTCTAATAACCAGTGCCTGGTAAGCGCTATGTACTCAGCGGGGAGGCAAGAGTTCCCAACTCCTGGGAGGGCCATCCCCGTCTGGGTCATTGGTAAGTATAAAAAATATATAAATTACTATAAATTTTTTAACATTTTTATACTGTACCAATGACCCAGACATAGCTGAATAGTAAAAAGGCTGGAGGGCCAAGGACATAGAGCAAAATGGAATACGCTCAATAAAATAAAATAGAGTCATCCCCTGTAGGGAAAAGAAGTAATAGGCCTTACATGTATCTTTCTTATTTATGATAAATTAGAAAGATACAACACCTTCCAAAATTGAGCTTCATACATCCATGTACTCTATTAATATCCAATATAATCCTTATACTAATAATTTTTAAAGTAAGCCAATAAATAAAGTAAGTCTAGAGAACAGAGACTCTTATACTCCTAAGAGTGTCTGAGGATTGCATAATCATGTCCGTTGACATATGCAATATTCAAAAGCTATACTTTAAAAACTAAGACTTGAATGAATTTTAAAAACCTAAACTTCTCACTAAACAACCATCCCAATAACAGCTCAGAATTACTAACTCCGGAGGAGGTATCCCCTTGTTTTCATAGTAAAACAGGTGACCCAAGGGAACACCCTCCCCCCCCCCCCCCTTTTTCTTGCCCTGGGTCAAATAGCCCAGAGCGAAGAGGGCAGCCGAACGGAGACACTGCCGAAACAGACAGCCTACCTAGCTATAGTAGCAACTGTTAAGTGAATGACATTCTGAGCAGTAGATAATAGACCTAACAATAGAGGCCTCCAGAAATGGACTCGATATTTCTGAGATAAAATTCATGAATGTGGATGGCTGAGCGCAATGAGCGGCCTTCAAAAATCTATAATAGCGACACTATTAATGTAAGCCCAAGAAGTAGAAGAACTCTTACTTCATGAGCCGAAATCTTAAGCACAACTGCTAAGTCAATGATATACTATAAGCAGTACCGATAGTTAATAGAATCCATTAACAATAAAATGGAGCGTAACGTCCTTCTACTAGACATCAAAGACAGAAGAAGCTTACGCCCATAGTAGTAAACAGAAATCTGTTTATAAATACATAAACTGTACCCGGAAAGAGTAAAGGCCTATGCCCATACGAAGACGGAAGGACCTTAAAATAATAGGTTCCGGATAATAGGAGCCTAACTCTTATGCAACAATCCAACCTAAATAGTAACGGAAGTATTGATTCCGAAACTATGAGAGTGAAAATCATCCATCGATAGTGCATGAAACTCACTGACTCTACAGTAAAAGAGAAACCAACAGAATTACTGTCTAAAAGGTCAGAATTTGAAAACTACTGTTTCCAGAGGCTCAAATGATTACTTAGCTAAATAAGAACCTGAAGTTAAAATCCGTATAGGAATTTAATCTAAAGATTCTAAGTCTATTTATCAAAAAGTTACTAACTGACTTAGATAAAGAGACAAAAGACTCAATTGTAAACTATCGTAGAGTGCATAGGTATGAGGTAACATAAACCTATAACCTAAATAATAACAGGCTGCAGTAGATCTTGTGAAACAAGTATACTAAAAAATAGCAATGAGTAGTATGGAGGGATCAACAATATGAACATAATGATCCCTACACCACGACGGAAGAGCCTCCACTTTAGCCGCATAGAATAGCGAAGAAGAGGATCTCCTATAGTAAGAAATCGCGTCCAAAGCTCGTCCAGTACAGTGCTTACAATGCAATACGGACCACACAACGGAATACATGAAGGTTGCGACCTTGCAGGTTGTGATAAAGATGACACGATTTACCCGGTGAAAAAGATCCTCACATAGAGGAAGATTTCACGTTAAAACCCACAGTAGACAAGAGAGAAAATTACTCATGATCTCTGTGAAGATAGAGATGCTATCAACAGAAATGTATTGTGGTTGTTTATCTTAGCAATACCTGCTAAAACAACAGCGCCGGAGGATACGCGTATCCTATCATTCCGTCCTATAGATCAATAGAGCGTTAAGAATATTAGCTCAGAGATCTGGACAAGCCAACACATACGTCTGCAATTGATTAGCAAGCTGTGTCATAAATAAATCATCATTGGGCACTCCCATAGATAGCAAATCTGATTGAATACTTGTTTGTTGAGAGTCCATTCTGACAGCAACAAGCGACCCGTAAGAGAACGGGAGTCCGATAAAACAATCAGACGACCCGGAATATGACGGACCAAAACAGAACTTGGTGTACTATAACCAACAGACGGATTCTTTCCATTAAATTGAATAACGGAAACGAAAGAGTGCCTCCCTGGTTCCGGAGATACGCCACTACTGTCGAATTAAAGGACAGGAATTTGGGCATGCGTTTCTGAATAATGTTCATGCAATGACATAAAGCAAGCCTAAAAAACATTATTCCGCGGAAGAAAACTGATTGCTAAAAGACTGCGGAACCCAAAGACCCTGGCACTTCGAATCCGTAGGGATCAGTATTATATCCCAATCTGTATGACTGGCAACCGTCATAACAGCCACACTCGGGTCCGGCAACTGCGGCGGCACTCTCTGAGTCAACCACCGAATGTTTGCCCCAGTCTGAATCTCTTGTAACACTAGATAGACAAGAGAACGTGTAAATCGAGCAATTCATGGATTGCCGAAAAGTTGCCGTCGAAGAGAAGCTCCTCCGAGAACGAAGCGACTCTGAGAGAGTTCTTAACCTTACTATCCACGCGAGTGGATGTAGCTAGGGCTGCGTCACGTCTAACTAACTCCAATCAGCCACTGAAGGGCGGAGTTATACGTGAACAAACTACTGCCCTCAAAAGAAATTACATTGAGAATAATATCCCGTAAATCTTTTCTTGAAGACGTAATGATAACGCCTCAGTAAGGCGGATTACGTATAATAAAGCGTCTAAGTTAAGTCTACTATACATAATGTCGTTCCCAACATTGAAATTGAAAAAGACATAAACGGCGAAAAAGAATATATGCAGTTTTTAATCACACCGTCTAGACGCATATGAACTCTCGGTATGCCCTGCTCTGCCAAAATAAACTATTTGTATAAATGATAAAATGGCAGAAATGAGCAACGCGGACAAGAAACTAAACTATCATGCTTAGTAGCAGGCTTGTATATATATATATAGCGTCGAAAAATAAAACACATGTTGTAATGACAATATTGGACTACGTCGGTAAGTCAGGGACAATGTCCCCGAACCGATCGAAAAATCCGAGTCCAATGACGCTATAAGTCTCTTATCCAAGATCGCAGCAATGAAGTCCGAAATAATAATCACTGGAAGATAATGCCAAAAGATATGAAAGGCATCTTCCGATACTACTAAAGGGAAAACTCGAAATCTTTCGAATCCCTTTCGCCATCCTGTCGGACCCTATAAAGCGTTCGGTCGTCCGTACCTGATGCAACCGCGGACCGCACCGACCCAGCGCCGTCGGATAATTCCTGATTCGACCGAGAAACTGTCAATTGCTGGGATGCTGCGAAACAACTGTGCTAACTCGGATAGCACGTCCGTCACTGAGGCCTGAGGAGAAGCGGTCTTACGATGCATTGCCGCTGGAAGCTCCGTGATCGCTACCCCGTGCATACTACCAATATGCGAGCGAACGGAGTGTATAGGCCTCGTGTCCCTTGGCTACCGGATGGCGCGACCTATTCGCCGTGGAATCACTGAATGCCGAAACTGATCGGATACTCGAGGTCACGTAGCCAATGTGCGGTTGTGTGCCCTGGTGTGAGGATGAGGAAGCATTAAAGACAGTCTCTCGGACTGTCAATATAACGGAGCGTCCCGACCAACGGACATATGCTCCGAATGTAAAATATCTGAACCACAACATGCGGTCCCCTATGTTGTTGGGCGAGAGAGGGACCTCTCTCGCTCACAGCCCGGACGGACCTGGACCAGCCAGGAACCGGACTAACAGGCTTCCTCCGATCTGTCCTCAATCTGCCGTCACTGGGTGAGTACTAAAGTAATTAAAGTGCTCGCATCACCCAAATCTCCTTCCTAGACCGCAACGGACGAACCCGGCAGCCGAACCATTCGATGAATGTACGCTACACCGGGTGAGCTAGCGAATGTCACTCCGTAGGCGATAGACATATTCCATGAGCACTTATTGCCGCTAACTCTTCATTAACTATGACGACAGAGGCACACTTTTGAAAGACATCTCCATAACTCTTCGAACAAGAAACCAGAAATGCTTGGTTAGCAAGCATAAAACAATAATATATATAGCGTCGTTCAATAATTCAAAAG
The DNA here is from genome assembly GCA_031216915.1 of Pictodentalium vernedei. Taxonomy (NCBI): domain Eukaryota; kingdom Metazoa; phylum Mollusca; class Scaphopoda; order Dentaliida; family Dentaliidae; genus Pictodentalium; species Pictodentalium vernedei. Next base: position 600,004,154 of record CM062296.1, on the reverse strand, counting down.
TTCGTGTGACATTATTGGACTATGTCGGAACTGAGGGACGATGTACCTGAACCGAACCAACCAAAAATTTCTAAGTCCACCGACGCTATCAGTTTCTTATCCGGCATCGCAGCATTCTGGTCCGATGAAAGAAGCTGGAGAAGACCAAGTCAGATGACATACACAACAGCATATGTTGTTCCGAAAGGGAAAGCTCGAAATCCTCCGAATCCCTTTCGGTATCCCGTCGGACCGGATGAAACTTTCGGACGTCCGTACCCGCTTCCGCGGAGCGTCCCGACCCAGCATCGTCGGATAAAATATATGCGACAGATTCAGTTGATGCTGGGATGCTGCGATAAACTGTGCTATTAAGGAAAGCACGTCCGTTCCCGAGGCCTGTGCAGTAGCGGTCTTACGATGCATTGCCGCCGGAAGCTCCGTGTACGTTGACTCCCGCACACTTCCTATGCGAACGTCCGGAGTCTGCAGGCCTCGTGTCCCTGGCTACCGGATGGTGTGACCTGGTCGCCGAAGAATCCTTGATCGGCGAAGCTGGTAATATATCGGCGGTCACGCAGCCAAGGTGCGGTCGTGTGCGCTGACGAGAAGAGGAAGCCTTAGCAGTCTCAGCGGACTGCCTATACAACGGAGCGTCCCGAGCGACGGACGTATGCTCCGCTTACGACACATTTTGTACCACAACATCTGGGGCCAGATGTTGTTGAACGAGAGAGGGGCCTCTCTCGCTTGCCGTCCGGATGGACCGGAACGAGCTATGAACCGGACTAAAAGGCTTCCTGCGTTCTCCCTCCGATCCGCCGTCACTGGGTGTGCATTAGGTTAGTTTATAGTGCTTGCATCACCCCAAAATTCCTTCTAGACCGCAACGAACGAACCCGGCTGCCGAACCATTCGGTGAATGGACGCTACACCGGGCGAGCTAGCGGACGTCAAAGGCCGTCGAACCTACTAGGGTCCTCTTAGGCAATTGGCGTATTTACATGAGCACTTTTCCGCTAGCCCTTCATTAATTGTGACGATGGAGGCACACTGTTGGAAGACATCACAGATACATCACCCTAATCTTGATCGTCTGAAATAGAAATTGATAAAGTAGAGTGACCCTGCGGGGAAAGGACCGGAGTGTCCAAATCCCCAACAACATACCGTGACATACGCTTCCCATATTGTCATCGAAATCATACGATACAGAACAGGAGTTAATGCGAGTACACTGACCACATATAGAATGATAATAAAGTCAGAGGAAGACTTCCTCTTAAAACAATTGATCAATATCCTTTCAATGTGAAAAGAAAACAAGTCCTGGTACTCGCACTAACCCCTGGCAATCAAAATACATAATAATAATATGATCCATTGATATAGAAAAAATAATTGAAATCAAAATATTTTGAAAAAATATTTTTTCAGAACAGTTTCTGAGAAGTAACGTTGAGCCCCAATGGATCCCAAGCCTAAGTGTGGACAAAAATTGTAAAAATATTTTAAACAATTTATTCAACACTTACGAACAATAATAATGTATCTAGTTATGATTAAAATAACATCAAGATATTATTTTATAGAAATCCCCCCCTCACACAGAGGGCTGTTGAAAATGTAAACAATGAGTGTAAAAACACTAAAATAAGACTCCAGGCACCCAGGCCCGAAATCAGTTACCAAAAATACACTATCTGATGCAAAACAGAGACTTCCAGGGAAGAAACTGCAGAACATCAGATGGTAGATGCAGAACACAACGCCTAACCACCCCTAGGTGAAGACGTAAACATGGGGAAAGAACAGAATTCATTCTGTTATTCAGCTAAAACTCCCAAGAAAATTTAATAATAATAATTACAAAAACTATGCCAAAAGCATGGGAGAATAGCAAGGGGGAACTTAAAGGACAGGGAGAGAGAAAAACACTTAAAAAAAAACAGTGTAACTAAATAATCAGAATGACAACAAAATGGCTGCTGCCTTGAAAATAGGTAACTTAACATAATTTCATTAAAAATTTTTAAGTTACAGCCCTGATAATATTCTGTCACACATTCTTTTCCTCTCCTCCTTCTCTATCCTCCTTAGAATCACCATTTCACTAATATTTATGTGTCTGGCATCATTTAAACTGAGATTTATAAGCACAAAGATCAGTCAGATGTTAACTGATGAAGGGCCAAACTTAGAATGATTAATGGCGCCAATTTCGGAACGTCCTTGACACTGCGCATGCGCAGTAGGGGCGAAGTGTGGAGGGCCTTTCAGGACATGTTTTCTTTAGTTTTAGATGCAAATTTTGGGGATTGGGGGGCAAAATTTGTGTTTGGCCCTATATTTTAAGAGTTAGCACCAGCTATGTCTGGGTCATTGGTACAGTATAAAAATACTTGTTTCTCAGGCAATTTTCTTAAATGTTTTGTTAATTATATATTATTTATTTATTTATTGGTGTTTTATTCCACATCAGTTTCTAAGGCTATATAGTGCCAATAAAAAGTATGTATTATAAAGGTGGTCAGAATTTTTTGTTGAAGAAGGGAGGCTTTCTTTTTTTCATCTGATGCTTAAAGGTCTGGAGATTTCTATATATATGTGTAAAACTTTGACAGTCTACATAATGTGGCACTGCAGTTATTCTATACACACACTGACAAAATGTGGGTATACCCACACTGACAAAATATTGATTGTCACTGTCTACCATTTTGTCTAATCAGAAAAATCGCAGTCTGAATTTGGCAAACTGGCACGTTCAAAAGTTTTGTTTTCAGTTCAAAGAATCGGAAAGCAGACAGAACTGTAAATGCACCCAAAATATTGGAGGAAATAAATCCATAATTTTCTTGGCAATCAGTGAGATGTTGGATTACTCCCCTTGCATTGCATCACTAGTCGCCCACTTTTGTAAACAAATTGAATCAGAGATCTCTTCAAAGGAAAATTTAGCAAAAACATGTAACTGTTTGCAAACACTTCAGAGGCTGGCATAATAAATACGTTACAGGCAAGGGTCAGCCGAGTGGGTGACTATGGGCGAAGAAGTCGCCTTGTCATTCCTCAAGTCACCTTGGCTTACATTGGGGGCAAAATTCAAGTCGCCCTCCCAAACTTCCTTGGGAGACATGGCAGTTTACTGTATTTTCTTGTTTTATTTCCCCAAAAAACAAAGCTTCCGCATTCACAAAAAAGTAAACACGGCTGCTGTTAAAATCCGTCAAACGGCTCTGAAAATAGCCAAAAACAAGCCCAATTTTATATTTCTGAAAAGAGTTGTAATGTCATAGTTGTTTGCACAATATGCCTCAACTTATAGCAACCAGCACAAAATGCTATTTAAAAACAAAAGTGTCAGCAAAAACCACGAATCACACATGACACGTATCGAGTTAATTAGAATTTAAAAAAATGTGCAGGGGACAGTTCATCCATAAAAACATCTAAATTACTTACTGTTACGCTCCGTTCCACTGAAAAATTGGTTGCACTGAAATTCGCCTGGCAATTTGAATTGAAAGTTTTTCTTTGAAAACTTGTTTTGGAAGGGGGTTAAATGTAATAAGTCTAGGATAGAAATCACACATATTAGGATGGATAAGAATGGCCAGCCTTATAGCACCAGTCGTATGTGTCAATATAAGAGGGTTGGCAGAAATTGTCATTTTTCTGAACAGAGTATTATCGTCCAGCACAGCAAGTAACGGAGACAACTGAAATATTTTGTCATTCACCTTAGAAATAAATTAACTCAAATTGTTAATGACGCTTAATTTACGAAGAATGTCGAAAACTTTTTTATTTTTAACAACGCTTTTCAATTCAATTAGGACATTCAGAAACCATGAATGACCCAGCTTCTTATGTGAACTTGAAATTTATTTTAAAGACTTTAAATATTTTTTTAAAAATAATATACCTTCTATTATAGAGAACACTCTCACCATAGGTAATGCTAAATTTAAAATCAACTGCATTGAGGCAAATACAAAATCAACTGCATGGTCACCCCAGGCCAAGTTATCACTGTTAGCGAAAGAGTTAGGGTATTCAGAAACCATGGACGACACAATTTTTTGTAGGGGAGGGGGGAGGATTTTAACCTACATGACTTAGTTTTGTGTGTGTATGTATGTTTGTATAACTTTTATTCATTTTTTCTCCACAATTGTGACCTCTATGTACATTTATTTTGTCACGATGTCATATATGTTTTGTTTTTTTCTGACTTCTCCCTCATGTCCACTGACTTCTCCCTCATGTCCACTGACTTCTCCCTCCTGGCCCCTGACTTCTCCCTAAAGTCTCTGGAGGGAGAAGTTACTTCCCCCTAAAATCAGCTGCCACCTGACCCCTGGTTACAGGATGTTTAGTTGGTGGATACAGTGTCACATGAGGCTCAGCAAGAACAAGATTACACTTGGTTAAAGCCTTGCCAAATAACTGTTCTCAATTCACCTCATGTGACACTGTATCTGCCAACTAATTGTCCCATAACATATAGCATGGGAATGATGAGTCTGAATTGTTTTTGAAATGTGAGACATGGACATTACCTATTTTGAAGACTGTAGGTCGGGGTGATCCACTGACCCTCCCCAAAGTGTTTATAAGTTTGGTCACTCTTAGCAATACAGACATGAAATTATGGTAACCCTTAGCCATAGAGAAGAGGAATTATGGGTTTGGTAACCCCTCGCCACACAGAAGAGGAATAATGACCCTGAATTGTTTTTGTGTGAAAGCAATGGACAGATGTGGCTGCAGTGGCAGACCACAAAAAAGATTTCTCTTGTAAAATAGTCCAATGAAAATTTCTCTGTGGAATCTAATTGGTCACATAAAACCAGAGGCTCAAGTGAGCCTAAAACACTCACCTGGCTCAAATTGTCAAAAGAGATGAGTGTATCAGTAAGTGACCAGCATACAGAGCCCAAATATTAACCCAGGAACTCGATTTGAACAAACTTGAATCTGACACCTCTAGAGATGTCACACTCCAAATATGAAAAGATTCTGACTGGTGAATCTGAAGAAGATTTTTCAAGAAATTTTCTCATGTTAAACTATGGGTCTGGGTCCCAATAAAGAGCCCAAATGTTAACCCAAGGGCCCGATTTGAACAAACTTGAATCTGACCACCCTAGAGACGTTGTATACCAAATATGAAAATATTATGACTGGTGGAACTGAAGAAGAATATTATTAATGAAATTTCCTCATATGGTACTATGTTACAATTCAGGCTCTCATAGGGAGTATAAATATTAACCCAGAGACTTGATATGAACAAACTTGAATCTAAACCCCACAGAAATGTTGTATACCAAATATCACAAGAATCTGATTGATGGATCTGAAGAAGATTTTTAAAGATTATTACCCATATTGCACTGAGTTAAAATACAGACTCCCACGGGGAGCCCAAATATCGACCCAGGGACTCGATTTGAACAAACTTGAATCTGACCCCCCGAGAGATGTTGTATAACAAATATGAAAGGATTCTGACTGGTGGAACTGAAGAAGAAGATTTTAAAAGACATTTTCTCATATTGCACTAAGTTAAACTTTGGACTCCAATAGAGCCCAAATATCAACCCAGGGATCGGATTTGAACAAACTTGAATCTGATCCCCCTAGAGATGTTGTATACCAAATATCAAAAGAAACTGATTGGTGGATCTGAAGAAGAGTTTTAAAGATTATTCCCCATATTGCCCTCAGTTAATTATTCAGGATCCTGCACTGAGCCCAAATATTAACCGACAGGCTTAATTTGAACACACCTGTATCTTATGGATGCTGAAAACCAATTCAAAAAATTCTGATCAGCGGTTCTGAAGAAATTTTTTTTTCTCAATTCCAGAAACCCCCTCCTCCCCCCCCCCCCCCCCTCCCCCCATACAGAACACCCTGACACAAATGGCAATTTTTTTTTTACGATTCCATTCTACTGGTCCTAAGGATGCTTTATACCAAATAACAGTTCTCTGTTCTGTTTGGTTTGGGAAATATGGCATTTTAATTTTTTTCTATTTTTAGCTGCTGGGGTTCCCACAGGGCTGAACATTTTTTTTTTTTTTTTGGACATCAATCAATTACTTAGGACCCACTTATACTACATGCCATATTGGTTCAAATCGGACCACTGGTTCTTGAAATACAAATTTTGGGCGGAGCCCAAAATGGATATGCTCCCAGAGAGAGCCCAAATATTGACCTACCAACTTCCCATGAACAAACTTTAATCTTCAACACCAAAGGATGTTCCATACCACATATCAAGGGATTCTCACTAGTGGTTCATGAGAAGATTTTTAAAGATTTTTAGGCTTTTGGGGTATTAACCAGAGCACGAAGAAGGCAACTGCTTCACTTGAACAAAATAGAAAGGGTATACTCCATAGATAGTCTGTGCAATATATGTTTGAATCTGGCTTACTGATTGTGGAGAAGAAGAAGACAAATTTCCAAAAGCTAACAGACAACGGACGCCAAGTTATTGCAATAGCTCACACTGACTTGCAGTCAGGTGAACTAAAAGTTTTTCAATTGAACCTTTCTGGAACATGAACGTCTAGTTTTCCTGTCAAGTAAGTTTACCTGGGTTTGGTACAATTCAAAGGAAAGTGCCTTTAGGCACTCTAATAGTCAGAAAGAAACAAAAATATGAATAAACCATGACCCAAAATGATAAATTTAAAGTAATTTGTATATTTTTTATACTTACCAATGGCCCAGACTAGCGGGTGCAAACTCAAAGTTATCAAGGGCCAAACACAAATTCTGAACCCCCCAATCCCCAAAATTTGCTTGCAAAACCGAAAATTAAAAGTCCTATCTGGTCCTCCATACTTTTACTCTCCACGCATGCACAGCCGTCAGGAAGTGACCGGAATTGGCGATAACATCATTCTTTGTAGAAAAGAGTACTACATAATAACTCAGCAGGGAGGTATGAGTGCCCATTCATGGCAGGGCCATACCCGTCTGGGCCATTGTTAAGTATAAAAAATATACAAATTACTTTAAATTTATCATATTTTTATACTATAAACCAATGGCCCAGACTAGCTGAATCATAAAAAGGCAGAGGACCTTGGACTTCAGAATTTGTAGACCAACATAGTTCCCAAGGCTGTAATCCAAGGTGAAAGGAAATTAAATTTAAAAGGAATTACATGTATGTCTCTCTATACAGTAACAGAGAAAACATATCATAAATAAGGAGCCAAATTCAAGTAATTCCATTTTCTTAGCATGAAGATTATGCTAAATGGATGTAACGAGTTCCCAATTTTTAAGGCTAGTCCGGACTAAGCCCCAAAAATTAGGATGGCGTATTTGAGAATAAGAGGTTATCCCCCACAAACATATGCCATATACAATAATACACAAGCTGTATCCAGGATATAATCTACAGACAAAACAGCTTCACTCATAGTTACACGCTTATCAAGCCGGAGAAGAGGTAAATGAAAGTGTCAATGACACTGTAGCTCAACTTGTCAAGACATGTACATGTATAGTATGTGACACAGCAATGACAAACATCTAGGTAATGACCTGATAACAAAGGTACATATAAAGTATTGTAACGGTCTGTACATAAATACTGACCGTAGCCTGTAAAAATGTATAGGTAAAGTATTGTAAAGGTGGTTGACAGTCAGATGCTAAACTAGAAAAGAAATCTTTGAGTCCCAGAGTGGGTCTGACTGAACCCCAAAATATTTGTTCTCATAGTACAGTGATAAGAAAGGCACCCCAAAACATTCCTGTCCCAAGGTGAAAACAAAGGTACCCAAGAAGTTTCATGAAGATCAGTTCATAAATACGAGCTGTATAGAAGTTGTGACAAAAAACTGATTGGACCTAATTTCGGTACAAAATGGCCACTGGCAGCCATCTTGAATTTTGGACTGCACTCAGAAACACTCGTTCTCATCCCAAGGTGATAACAAAGGTACCCAACAAGTTTCGTGAAGATCGGTTGATAAATACAGCCTCTAGCCCGAGCCGTATTGACATGTGCACTTACTGTATATAAGTAGCACTGAATAAATCAAAGTTCATCTAATTTGCATAATTTCTGCACGAGAAAAACCCTGTATTATATGTGATGTATTCCATGTTACTAAACATTCATTCGAAAATTTATTCAAATCAGAACCTTCATACAGAAGTTCTGTACAAAAAACTGATTGTACCTAATTTTGGTACAAAATGGCTGATGGCAGCCATCATGAATTATGGACCGCACCCCAAAACACTTTTTCTCATTCCAAGGTGATAACAAAGGTACCCAAGAAGTTTCGTGAAGATCGGTTCATAAATACAGCCCCTAGCCCGAGCCGTATTGACATGTGTACTTACAGTGTATAAGTTGCACTGAATAAATCAAAGTTCATCTAGTTTGCATAAATTCTGCATGAGAAAAAAACCCTGTATTATATGTGATGTATTCCATGTTCCTAAACATTCATACAAAAATTTATTCAAATCAGAACTTTCATACAGAAGTTCTGTACAAAAAAACTCATTGCACTAATTTTGATACAAAATGGCTGTCCACGGCCATCTTGAATTTTGGACTGCACCCCACGGTGATAACAAAGTTACGCAAGAAGTTTCGTAAGGATCAGTTCATAAATACGGCCTCTAGTCCAAGCTGTATTGAATTGTTGATGGACGGACAGACATCCAGATGGACAGACGGACAGACATCCAGATGGACAGACAGACAGACGGACGACGGGCCATGACATAACCTCAAATTTTACTACGTCAAAGCTGAGCTAAAAATGAAGGTACCAGAGCAAAAGCCTTGCTCATGTTTCATTTTTTGTTAAATGCAAATAATATTTTATTTATATAAACTTGTTTTATCAGAAATTATTGAAGAGTGCCTATGGGCACTCTTCAATATTTTGTAATAAAACAAATTTTGATTAACTAATTCTGACCACCAAAAATAATGTAGCCCTCAACCAGTAAAAAAATTGTATTCATTTACTGATTCATAGCTAGAAACCCAAATCATGGAACTGTTGAAAAGTGCTGGCAAATCAATATTAAGATTTAACTCTTTAACCCTTTATCAAATGTAATGGACGATAGCACTTTTAAACAGTGCCTTTAAGTACCCTCAAATAAACTGTAACAACCAAAAAAATAAATTAAGAAAAAAAAATTATGACCCTAGAAGTTAAATGGGAAATATTACAGAATTACTTCAACAGAATGTGTCGAGTTTAACAGTTCAGTTTATATTGAACAAGAACAATGCTTATATTCTTACATAACAGGTTAAAAATGTGTGTTATCATTACTGCAGCACTAAGTGGTCGTGTGATAAAACTGAAAAACTTCGTAAGAAAAGGAATAAAAACAAATCAAATTTCTAAGCTACATACACAAAATCTATTTCATTCTAATATAACTCACAAGCAATAACAAACATACTAAAAAAATTAAACAAAAATACACTAATAATCAAAAGACGTGCATAAATATACATACAAAATAAAAAGAAGTAAAGGAAGAGATGAAAGACAGGTAAATGAAAGGATAGGCCTTTGTTGTATCTATCACTCAATATAATTCTGTGTACGGTTGCCAGCAGTATGATTAGTTGGTGCAAACAGACAGATGGACTGATGGAGGGCTTCACGCAATACACTTCAGAGGTCGGGGGCATAATAATAATAATAAACAGTATTTATATAGAGCACATATCACAATGATGAAAAGTTCCAAGGTGCTGAACAGCATAAAAAAATGCATTAGTGGATGTAAATATATACAAAATTTAAGTAATTGAAACATTAGATTAATCAACATCGGGATAATCTTTTTTAAATAGATAACATTTTAGCTTTGATTTGTAAACTGGAAGAGATTGGACCACTTTGGAACTAAAAACTTTGGTATTTTGACAACACAGAGCAGAGGGTTAAGTACCATAACAATGGTTTGAGATTGTGTAGATGACCCACAGAGTGATTTGATAACATTAGGCCTTCATTTCGATAATGAGTATAGGTATTTTAAAAATACTGTGGTATGACTGAATACCAAATACTGCTGAAATGTATGAATATTTGAACATAGTTCTGTCAAAACTTTGGTCAAATGATTGTATATTTAAGCACTATAACATACATGAAGCTTTCACATCAAAAAACTATGCTTCACACTGTACCACCCAATTGGTCGACCTCTACTTCTAACCTAACAAGTAAGTATTCACTCATTATAGTCAAGGAAGTTTCTGTGTAAAGAAGCTTTTACATCAACTTCATAAGAATAATAAGAAACAAAAGTTTAAACACTACCACAAACTATTTCTACACAACTGAATACATCTTGTGAAGGTAAAACCAACACACATTTCAGTGCTCAAGTTCCACAACTCTTGTCTAAGAGAAAGAAAGAATCAAGAAAAAAGAAAGACAAAAGACAGAAAGCAGGATTCCAGATTTAACCTGGAGGTTTAACTATCAAATAACAAACGGTGACACATACCAATGAACTCACCTATGGTTGAACCTGATTTTGTCATAGATGAGATGATGACAAAACCAAAGCCTTCATTTTCATGACGAGTCACAGTCACATCATATGGAAATCTACCACCTGATTCAGCATCCTGAACAGACTCTGCAATGAATAAAGAGTAATTACAGTATTCCAAACTTTACACAACACAATCTCTAAGTAACAGTACAACCCCCTCCCTCCCCATGCCCCCCCCCCCCCCCACCACACACACACTACAATGCTCAAGTTTTTAGTGTACCAGTTTAAAATTGTTTGGTACAATAAATGTTTTTCAAACTTTTTGAAATCATTACAAATATTGACAAAATATAAACCAAGTTCATTTGTCATGTTTCCCGGGGTATGCTTTATGAGATACTGCCACAGGCCACTATGCTTGTTTTATGTTTCCTGCATGTTATGGATAAAAGTCAATAGAAAATGATTTTAAATTAATTTTTGTTGCAGTTTATTGCTAGCGGGTTCACTGTAGCTCAGAAGTCTGTGCATTGGATTTTAAACTGAAAGGTCCTAATCAGTGGTAACAAGTGTTTGACCACCGAGGTGGTATTAGTCCCCTATGGCGCTTTTGTGACATAAGGTGTTTTTTCACAGAAGACACTGGAGTATATAAGCATCTTGGATTTTGAAAAAAAAATATTGAGTGTGCATAATCCCCTCACAACCCTTCATCCATGTACCATATATGAAAGGCGTAGCTTGAACCATGTTGAAGGGAGGGGTGGTAACATAAAATAGAGAAAAAAGCTTAAAAAACAACAAAAATGGCCACCATTCTGCCATCTTGGATTTTGAAAAATAAATATTGACTGTGCATCATCCCCTCAGAACCATTTATCCATGTACCAAATATGAAAGGTGTAGCTTGAAGCATATTAGAGGGAGAGGTGGTAACATAAAAACAGACAGAAAGACAGACGAACAGACAGACAGATCAGAAGTCTGTGCATTGGATTTTAAACTGAAAGGTCCTAATCAGTGGTAACAAGTGTTTGACCACCGAGGTGGTATCAGTCCCCCACGGCGCTTTAATGACATAAGGTGTTTTTCCACAGAAGACACTAGAGTATATAAGCATCTTGGATTTTGAAAAAGAAAAAAAAATATTGAGCGTGCATAATCCCCTCACAACCCCTTTATCCATGTACCATATATGAAAAGTGCAGCTTGAACCATGTTGGAGTGAGGGGTGGTAACATAAAATAGAGAAAAAAGCTTAAAAAACAGAACAAAAATGGCCGCCATGCCGCCATCTTGGATTTTGAAGAAAAAATATTGAACGTGCATCATCCCCTCCCAACCCTCTATCCATGTGCCAAATATGCAAAGTGTAGCTTGAACCATGTTGGTGGGAAGGGTGGTAGCATGAAAATAGAGAAAAAAAGCTTAAAAAACACAACAAAAATGGCCGCCATGCCGCCATCTTGGATTTTGAGAGAAAAAATTTTGAGCGTGCATCATCCCCTCAGAACTATTTATCCATGTACCAAATATGAAAGGTGCAGCTTGAACCATGTTGGTGGGAGGGGTGGTAACATGAAAATAGAGAAAAAAAAGCTTAAAAAACACAACAAAAATGGCTGCCATTCCACCATCTTGGATTTTGAAAAAAAATTTTGAGCGTGCATCATCCCCTCAGAACCATTTATCCATGTACCAAATATGAAAGGTGTAGCTTGAACCATGTTGGTGGGAGGGGTGGTAACATGAAAATAGAGAAAAAAAAGCTTAAAAACACAACAAAAATTGCCGCCATTCCGCCATCTTGGATTTTGAAAAAAAAATTTTTTTAAATTTTGAGCGTGCATCATCCCCTCAGAACCATTTATCCGTGTACCAAATATGAAAGGTGTAGCGTGAACCATGTTGGTGGGAGGGGTGGTAACATGAAAATAGAGAAAAAAAAAGCTTAAAAAACACAACAAAAATGGCCGCCATTCTGCCATCTTGGATTTTGAAAAAAAAATTTTGAGCGTGCATCATCCCCTCAGAACCATTTATCCATGTACCAAATATGAAAGGTGTAGCTTAAAGCATGTTGGAGGGAGAGGTGGTAACATAAAAAACAGACAGAGAGATAGACAGACGCACAGATGGATGGACGGACGGACGGATGGACGGACAGACAGACAGACAGATGGATGGACGGACGGACAGATGGACGGAGTGCAATCCTATAGTCCCCTTATGGTTCCCGTAGGGGACTAAAAATGCTGTTTTCTTGGGCAAGAAAGACACTTAATCTCTACTGCCTTTATGGGGACACGGTGGCACTGTGTATTAAGGCATACTGCACATTGATGGTACACTTGCCCTCAACTGCTATTAACTCTGCTTGTGCAGAGTTAGTAAGTTGGAGAGTCTGTCAGCTACTTGCCACTGCTCAGTGGTTCTGGGTATTCTGCCTTCCTCCACCTGTAAAACTTACCCTTGTTGAAAGTGTCATTAAATACCAGTAAACAATCAAACGATTTGTTTCTAGTGTTTCTAAGGCTCATCATGTAACGTGAAGTTCTACCAACTCAATGATCAAGAATGAAATCTCTAAATACATACTCCACACACACAAGATATTCTGCCCATTTGAGGGCATATGCTCAGCCTAATTAAAGACAATCCTGTATGGTTCATACACATTTTCAGTGGTAAAATCCCACAGCTTTTATATAACTTTTCTAGGACTTATTTTTAAATTTCTATGACCTGTTAATAACTTTGTTTTACACTTCGGAGAAAGTAGCCAAGCCTGTTCAGAGCCACACACAGAAATGGGAATTCAAATTTTGTTTTCTCCAATTCTCGCTTCTTAAACATATTTAATAATCCCACACAGTGAGGAGCTCATTTCAAGGAAGGATTATAAGCTATGGTTTGGAGGCAAACAGTGATAAATTTGACTTTTTATGGAAAGATCATGGTCAAGTTATTTGCAAGCAATGCTAAAGGATTCATTCATAACTTCAGGAATGGGAAAATACTGTTTTAGTTGAAGTAAACCTACTCGTATATATTTATTTATTTATGTTTCAGGTCACATATTTCTGCACAATGGCTAATCATGACCTCGACAGTTTTACAGGTGGAGGAAGCTGGAGTACACAGAGAGAATCACTGAGCAACTGTCAGCTCAACATACTAACTCCACACAAGCTGGGTTAGCATTGGCTGAAGATAGGTGCAGCATTAAAGTGCAGTACGCCTCAGTACACAACGTCACTGTGCTACCACGTCACGTGGGCAATGGGGGTGAAGTGTCTTACCCAAGGACACAATGTGGTTGCCGCAGGTGGGCTTCAAGCTGTGGACCTCTCGGCTTGCAGCCTGCACCTCTACCTACTGAGCCACAGCGCCCCCACTCATATATATTAATGAAAACCAGAAGTGGTATGTCTCAAATATTGCACAATGGCTTTCTGATATTCAATATACTCAATTTGTTTATGACATTGCAGCAATGACAAGAAACTTTTGAAATTCCAAGACTTTTGCAAAATCTCAACTTCCTTTTTCATATTCCAAGACAATTTAAAGCCCAGAAAAATAGTTTTGAAATGCCATGACTCTTCCAGGATTCCATTACTTATATGAGCCCTGTCCAGGTATTAGCCCACATATGCTGCACCAATCAAGGTGGTTTTGGCACTAAAACAGTTATCACTATTAACCATTACCTAACCCGAACAGAGACAAACCTTACAAATAAATGTCTTGAAAATGTGTTTGCTATTTTTTCCTCCAAGATGTAGCTTATGAACGCATATTGGAATGAGCTCATTGAGCTCATTCCAATTAGAGGTAATAAGCTATTTTTGGCACAAAATTTAAAAAAAAAAATAAAAATTGTATGGGAATTTTTTTGGTGAATAACACTGGCTGGTTTCATCTCATTATGTAAGGTTAAGGGTTAAAACACCAAAATAAACCTTTTTCCAAATAAATATGATTACCTGTTGATGATAACATTTGCCTTCGGAGGCCAAGTGAAACACGACCATTTAATGAAGCATTCCCCATCAAATGTACAACTTTATGGTGAGATGCATTTATTACACAAAGTCCATCAACATATATAATTTCATCACCCGTTTGAATACGACCATCTAAATCAGCAGCACCACCAGGAACTATATGCCCCACAGATACCTAGAAAAATAAGAATATTAGTGTATAGATTTAACTAAGACTTGAAATACATAAAGTTTCTTCTACAGTTAAGAGATCAATATAAACAAGGTGCAACGTCACCGGTATCCCCCACAGAGAAGTTGTTTATTAACCAGAAACCATAAAAATTAAAATTTTCTTAGTAAAAAAAAAGTTGAAAAAGGCCCATAACTCTAGAAATGAAAGTGTCAATGACACTGTAGCTCAACTTGTTTAAGACACGTAAATGTATAGTATGTGACACAGCAATGACAAACATCTAGGTAATGACCTGATAACAAAGGTACATGTAAAGTATTGTAACGGTCTGTATATAAATGCTGACCGTAGCCTGTAACAAATATATAGGTAAAGTATTGTAAAGGTGGGGTGACAGTTAGATGCTAAACTAGAAAAGAAATCTTTGAGTCCCAGAGTGGGTCTGACTGAACCCAAAAATATTTGTTCTCATAGCACAGTGATAACAAAGGCACCCCAAAACACTTGTTCCGGTCACAAGGTGGGAACAAAGGTACCCCAAGAAGTTTCGTGAAGATCGGTTCATAAATACAGACTCTAGCCCGAGAAGTATTGACATGTGCACTTACAGTGTATAAGTAGCACTAAATAAATCAAAGTTCATCTAATTTGCATAATTTCTGCACGAGAAAAAAACCTGTATTATATGTGATGTATTCCATGTTACTAAACATTCAAACAAAAATTTATTCAAATCAGAACTTTCATACAGAAGTTCTGTACAAAAAACTGATTGCACTAATTTTGGTACAAAATGGCTGCTGGTGGCCATCTTGAATTTTGGACCACACCCAAAAACACTTGTTCTCGTCCCACGGTGATAACAAAGGTACCCAAGAAATTTCATAAAGATTGGTTCATAAATACGGCCTCTAGCCTGAGCCGTATAGAAGTTGTGTACAAAGAACTGATTGGATCTAATTTTGGTACAAGATGGCCACTAGCAGCCATCTTGAATTTTGGACCGCACCCAGAAACACTCGTTCTCGTCCCACAGTGATAACAAAGGTACCCAAGAAGTTTCATAAAGATTGGTTCATAAATACGGCCTCTAGCCTGAGCCGTATAGAAGTTGTGTACAAAAAACTGAATGGACCTAATTTCGGTACAAAATGGCCACTGGCAGCCATCTTGAATTTTGGACCGCACCCAGAAACACTCGTTCTCGTCCCAAGGTGTTAACAAAGGTACCCAAGAAGTTTTGTGAAGATCAGTTCATAAATGCAGTCTCTAGCCCGAGCCGTGTTGACACGTGCACTTACTGTGTATTAGTAGCACAGAAATAAATCAAAGTTCATCTAAGTTGCATAATTTCTGCTCAAGAAAAAAAAACGTTTTATATGTGATGTATTCCATGTTACTAAACATTCAAACAAAAATTTATTCAAATCAGAACTTTCATACAAAAGTTCTGTACCAAAAACTGATTGCACTAATTTTGGAACAAAATGGCTGCCAGCAGCCATCTTGAATTTTGGACCGCACCCAAAAACACTCGTTCTCGTCCCAAGGTGATAACAAAGGTACCCAAGAAGTTTCGTGAAGATCGGTTCATAAATACAGCCTCCAGCCCTAGCCGTATTGACATGTGCACTTACAGTGTAAAGTAGCAATGAATAAATCAAAGTTCATCTAATTTGCATAATTTCTGCACGAGAAAAAAACCTGTATTATATGTGTTGTATTCCATGTTACTAAACATTCATACAAAAATTTATTCAAATCAGAACTTTCATACAGAAGTTCTGTACAAAAAACTGATTGCACTAATTTTGGTTCAAAATGGCTGCTAGTGGCCATCTTGAATTTCGGACTGCACCCAAAAACACTTGCTCTCATCCCACGGTGATAACAAAGGTACCCAAGAAGTTTTGTAAAGATCGGTTCATAAATACGGCCTCTAGCCTGAGCTGTATAGAAGTTGTGTACAAAAACTTATTGAACCTAATTTCGGTACAAAATGGCCACTGGCAGCCATCTCGAATTTTGGACCACACCCAGAAACACTCGTTCTCGTCCCAACGTGATAACAAAGGTACCCAAGAAGTTTCGTGAAGATCGGTTCATAAATACAGACTCCAGCCCGAGCCGTATTGACATGTGCACTTACTGTGTATAAGTAGCACTGAATAAATCAAAGTTCATCTAATTTGCATAATTTCTGCACAAGAAAAACACCTGTATTATATGTGATGTATTCCATGTTACTAAACATTCATACAAAAATTTATTCAAATCAGAACTTTCATACAGAAGTTCTGTACAAACTAGAACTATCACTGAAGGTGATTAATACCCCCGCTTTGGGTTTTAGAGGAATGCACTTCTGATCATGTAGGCAAAGGCCATAAGGAAATGTATACATAAAGATAATTTTTTGTTGTTGAAATTTGTATTTGCATGTGGCCTTCCACAGAACAGCACTGAATACTTAAAGAGCCCACACATATATGGTTTACATTTGGAAAAACACATTTACGATGTGCAACATGTATTCAAAATCGGTTCATTAATGTAGGAGGAGTTGCACACACAAGAATCCCATTTGAAAACCCATAATAAATCCAAGTTAAAGGGAGATAACCTGGTTAAAATTGTCGCAGATCAAAAATTTGGGAATATGCGTTTGTTCACTTAGTTGTGATGTTTGAAAGGTTTCGTCAAAATTGATTGATAAATGTAGGAGGAGTTGCACGCACAAGAATTTCATGTAGAAACCCATAATAAATCTAAGTTAAAGGGAGATAACCTAGTTAAAATTGCCACAGCTCAAAAATTTTGGAATATGCGCATGTTCACTTAGTAGTGATGATGTCTGTAAACTTTCGTCCAAATTGATTGATAAATGTAGGAGGAGTTACGCACACAAGAATTTCATGCAGAAACCCATATTAAATCAAAGTTCAAGAGAGATAACCTGGTTAAAATTGTCGCAGATCAAAAAGTTTGGAATATGCACATGTTCACTTAGTAGAGATGATGTTTGAAAGGTTTCATCAAAATCGGTTCATTAATGTAGGAGGAGTTGCGCACACAAGAATTTGTTCGAACGGAAATACATAATAAATCTAAGTCAAAGGGAGATAACCTGGTTAAAATTGTCGCAGATCAAAAATCTTGGAATATGCGCATGTTCACTTAGTAGTGATGATGTCTGAAAAGTTTTGTCCAAATTGATTGATAAGTGTAGGAGGAGTTGCGCACACAAAAATTTCATGCAGAAACCCATATTAAATCAAAGTTCAAGAGAGATAACCTGGTTAAAATTGTCGCAGATTAAAAAGTTTGGAATATGCACATGTTCACTTAGTAGAGACGATGTTTGAATGGTTTCATCAAAATCGGTTCATTAATGTAGGAGGAGTTGCGCACACAAGAATTTGTTCGGATGGAAAGACACAATAAATCCAAGTCAAAGGGAGATAACCTGGTTAAAATTGTCACAGATCAAAAATCTTGGAATATGCGCATGTTCACTTAGTAGTGATGATGTCTGAAAAGTTTTGTCCAAATTGACTGATAAATGTAGGAGGAGTTGCGCACACAAGAATTTCATATAGAAACCCATATTAAATCAAAGTTCAAGAGAGATAACCTGGTTAAAATTGTCGCAGATCAAAAAGTTTGGAATATGCACATGTTCACTTAATAGATATGAAGGTTTCATCAAAATCGGTTCATTAATGTAGGAGGAGTTGCGCACACAAGAATTTGTCCGGACGGAAAGACGTACAGTCGGACGTACGGATGGACGGACGTACAGGGCGATTCCTATATAGCCCCCACTTCTTCGAAGCGGGGGTATAAAAACTGATTGCACTAACTAAAGTACAAAATGGCTGCTGGTGGCCATCTTGAATTTCGGACCGCACCCAAAACCACTCGTTCTCGTCCCACGGTGAAACAAAGGTACTCAAGAAGTGTTGTAAAGATCGGTTCATAAATACGGCCTCTAACCCAAGCCGTATTGGCATTTGCAATTACAGTGCTGAAAGTAACACTAAATAGATCAAAGTTAGTCTAATTGGCATAATTTATGCACGAGAAAAAAACCCGCATTATATGTGATGTACCCCATGGTACTAAACATTCACACAAAAATTATTCAAATCAGCGCTTTCATATGGAAGTTCTGAGCAAAAATCTGATTGCACCTAATTTTGTACAATATGGCTGCCAGTGGCCATCTTGAATTTCAGACCAGACCCCAAAACACTCGTTCTCGTCCCACGGTGATAACAAAGGTACCCAAGAAGTTTCGTAAAGATCGGCTCATAAATACGGCCTCTAGCCCGAGCCGTATTGGCATTTGCACTTACAATGCTGAAAGAAACACTAAATAGTTCAAAGTTAGTCTAATTTGCATAATTTACGCACAAGAAAAAAACCTGTATTATATGTGATGTATCCCACGGTACTAAACATTCATACAAAAATTATTCAAATCAGAGCTTTCATATGGAAGTTCTGCGCAAAAATCTGATTGTACCTAATTTTGTACAAAATGGCTGCCAGTGGCCATCTTGAATTTCGGACCGGACCCAAAAACACTCGTTCTCGTCCCACGGTGATAACAAAGGTACCCAAGAAGTTTTGTAAAGATTAGTTCATAAGCCCGAGCTGTGTTGACGGCACAACGGATGGACAGACGGACAACGGGCCATGACAATACTTCAAATTTGGCTTTGCCAAAGTTGAGCTAAAAATGATAGGACAAAACCTGTTGTGAATATCCTTTCCCCCTTGATGGTCCATCAGCATACCAAAGATCATTTAAATCCGACATGCACTGACTGAGATACAGAGGTCTAAAGTTGTTATGGATGGACGAACAGATGAACTCCATTGTCAGATCCCCCTTTCAAACTTCGTTTTGGTGGGGGGTAACAGGCTATTAATTCAAAATAGAATATGTTTTGGGGGTAAAAGGCAATTAATTCAAAATAGAATATGTTTTCGTTTTTGGAATTCGCATTAAAAATATTTCCACAATCCAATATAAGTATTTCCATTATTTCCTTAAATCCTACACCCTATGTAACAGGTAACCAACTAATCCTGTGCATTCTTACAGCCTTAAGTCAACTGTATATATTCATGTTATGTGTGATATGGAAGCCAACTGTAAAAATTCATGTAATGTGTGATATGGAAGCCTATCAACTAATCCTGTGCAATGCCTATGGTCGGCCAGTGTATGCTAGCTTACCAGACCCATAGACTGCATAGAGGTTAATCACTAATTTTGTTTTCTGGTTATAAATAAGATCATCTCTATTTTGCGACTAACCCTGTGCATGCACAGTCCTACTGACTGTACATTTTCATGTAGTGTGTAATATGGCAGTTACCACTTTTTTTTATAACCACAAAGTGTGACTAACCCTGTGCACTGTTTTGGGGTTATCAAAAATGTTCATTATTAACTGAATAACTAACTCTTTGCATTGAACAGCCTTAGTGCACATCTCATTTATAGCAACTCTTCACCCAGCATAATGGCCAAACACTGCTAGTAATAGTCTCAAGAAGCATTTCTACTCCCCCCACTTCCTATGCAAGATATGCATGTCTCATGTGAGATAGATATCTATCTCACATTCACACCTTACGTGACTGGCTTATTAGCATATTTAATGAAAAAAAAAGAGTATTCAATCATCACATGTTCTTCTGTAAACAAACAACATGGCGTCACATTTGGGAAATATTAGCAGATGAGCATTTGTTGAAGAACACAGAAATAAAAACACAGACCGCAAACCTTAGGACACTTGACTCTTTCATATTAATTTTTGGGTGAACGCCATTATGAGTGGAGTGAGTTGCACGAAATTCCCTTCAAAAAATTATGCGAATACATTGCAGAATTCATAATATGAAGTCATCAGAATGTGTCAATGTTCATTTTGCTACAAATCTTTCACCCCTGTCTTGCCGGCGTTGGAAATAAATTTTGTGGTATATACCTGCAATATATACACAACTTTTGTGCGCTCTTTCCAATAAGCAAATCAGTTTTTTTTTTCAGAAATGGACAACAAAATTGTTCTATATAGCTGCATGTGCCGCTGAATTACTTTTGATGACCTAGGGTGCTTTGGTGGGGGTAAGAAAAATTATCTCTGATGGGGGTGGTTGTGAGATGGGGAAATCTCACCCTCGGGACAAGATATTTGGGTCAGACACTTGGCAAGCCTCGTATACGGCCCAAATATCTTACTCTCAGGTGATATTTCCCCATTTCACACATCAGGGATAATAATATACTCAGCTTATGCCCCCTCATTGATTTTACTGTGGCAAGTTTTTTTTAGTGAATTCCAAAAATGAAAACATATTTTATTTTCAATTAGTAGCTTGTTTTCATATGTATGTAAAACTGATAAAATGTACAGCAACAGACTGTACACAGCACTGAAGTACACAATCACACATAAAAATGTGGGGGATAATGTTGTACAGAAAGTGCAAGAAAATATCTCATTTCTCCTTAGTGTGAGTGATAAGACCAGTCTGAGACAAAGATTCTTGAAAAACTTGAGATTTTTCCAGGAACAAATGTAGGAGTACGAAATTTCTGATGTACATGTTGTGGTCATTTTCAAAGCTGAATGATAAATGAATAATTGAATGGTTTAGGCATGTCGAAGGTACACCAGGAACAGAATGGAGTAAATTAGCCCCTTTTGACCCTCTTTAACTGTATGGTCGATATAATGTCTGGCAGTGGATTTCAAAGGTCTGACAAAAGATGATGTCTGGTTTCCCTAATCTGAGTTTTCTTTTTTATGGTTGCTTATAGCTTTTGTGAGGAAGCTGAGGTGCTTAAAAGATGGTGCCTCTTTCACCACACACCCATTCGGGAGTCACCGCTGATCCTGACAGGGCATTGTGAGGTATTTTTTTTTCTATTTTGTGATTAATATCGACAGGTGGTTTAATGCCAAAAACCATTGTGGGTTGGAAGACATATGTTTGTTATTTAGGTGGAGCCTGTTTCAATAAGGGCATTGTCTCATCTCAATTTTAGGCATTAGATTTTGTAACATCTGTGTTTGTCTTCAGTTGGAAGAAAATATTTATTATTTATTATATACATTGGTGTTTTGAGTCACTTGCAGCACCTATAGCTATCTCATGTCCACAACATAGGTATGTCAAGCTTAGCCAATTGTTTATACCTTTGCTACCCAATTTAGAGGACTTTCACCCAACACTTTAGTTACTAGGTCCTATTTTACCAGTGAAACAGACGATGCCTACTGCAGCAAACAAGTCATCCCCAGAGTTCCAATGTGTTCTATGTGCCTACTGACACATAGAACATATTGGAACTCAGGGGACGAAGTTCTGCTCCACCTCCTTCAGCTCACATGGAGAGATTAAATAAAAAATTTGTTTTCGCCTTCAACTTTAAGGTCATACTCCTTACTTCATAAATCCTTCATTGCCTGTGTTATTTCTGTCTTCAAAAGTGTTTTGCACCCTTTAGGCCACTTTCTTAAAAAAACATCCCTTGAATATCAAACTGTCATTCATTTTCTCATAGTTCTCACCTAGTGATGAGCCATTAAGAAGAAAGCCTTATCAAATGAATGCCGATGGTTTGAACAGACAATCTGCTGGTTGTTGATGCCGATGTCAGATGGTCTGTTTTAAAGTGTTATGGTGGTTTAGTGTTGGAACTACATGATAATTCAACCTATAAACTCTCAATCCCAACAGTTTTAACATTTATTGAAGACTCATACATCAAAAGGAATATAAACAACATTGCAGAACAGTTCATATAACTTCAGTCCAAGAGCATAATAATATGGACCATATATACCGAAACGCCCCCTCCGTTCCACAAACCAAAATCTTTTAGAAGAGAAATCCTATGTTCTCGCTAGCTATGGTGGACATTCTTTGAGCTATAATGCTCCTAGACTGTTTAACATGCTACCAGAATTTGTTAAAACAGCCCCTTCTTTGACAGCATTTAAATCTAGATTGAAATCCCATTTATTTAACAAATATTTTTAAATCCTATGTTGGTCATCATTTTGTTTATGAGCAGTGTTGTAAAGCGCCATGGAACTTTTTTAATATTGTGAGATGTTTGCGCTATATAAATGTATATTATTATTATTATTATTATATCAACCAGTGGTAAAAGATGACTGCTCCTGAAGTTCCCATACAGCCACAACACCCCCTTTTATATTGCTCTGAAAAAGTTGCTCCAGGTGTAGTGTTCCTTGAGAACTCTACTAGTAGGATGCATTTATTTTGACAGCATTTTGACAGCATGATGTAGAAACAGTTTTATCATCTGTAGCTGTGTACATGTATATATGGTAGTTATTAATATAAATTTAATTAAAGGACTTAAGGTCTAGTGTATCACATGAACTATAATGCAAATTATCAATGTCCACTTCTGAAAATAACCACAAAATGTTCCTATATGTAATTTTAATTTCAACTATAGGCCTATTCGGTGAATCATGTTGTACTGTAGTCGTACATGACCACTGTGATACCTCAAATCTGTGAGCAGCACACACATGCCCAGTAAATAACTGCTATTTCTGCCATTGTTTTCCCTGGCAATTCTGCCGATAACTAACCATTCTAAGTTCTCACATGAAGAGCTGTTGCATGATCACTCAGACCTGTAGGTGCAAGTTAATGATTTCAAATAGAATTGTGATATAATTGCATTGATGACAGCTGTTGAGCCATTTTTCTATCCTAATATGCCTCATTTCTGTCCTGAACAGGATAAATTAAGGTGTAGCAGCATAAAAATGCCGAGGTTTTCACCAGACTGCCTGTGGTGAACCGGTGTTCAGATATGGGACAGTTGCTGCCATTGCTCAGTGGTTCTCTCCGGGTACTCCGGCTTCCTCCACCCATATAACTGTCCAAAATGAGGTGACACTGGCTGTCGAAAGTGTTGTTAAATCTCAATAAATAAATAAATGAAAGTGTCAATGACACTGTAGCTCAACTTGTTAAGACATGTACATGTGACACAGCAATGACAAACATCTAGGTAATGACCTGATAACAAAGGTACATATAAAGTATTGAAACGGTCTGTACTTAAATACTGACATCAGCCTGTAACAAATGTATAAGTAAAGTATTGTAAAGGTAGGCGACAGTCAGATGCTAAACTAGAAAAGAAATCTTCCGAGTCCCACAGTGGGTCTGCCTGAACCCCAAAGCACAGTGATAACAAAGGCACCCCAAAACACTCGTTCTTGTCCCGAGGTGATAACAAAGGTACCCAAGAAGTTTTGTGAAGATCGATTCATAAATACGACCTCTAGCCTGAGCCATATAGAAATTGTGTACAACAGAGGCCCCAGGGGGTTCATAAATACGAACCGTGTAGAAGTTGTGTACAAATGAAAGTGTCAATGACACTGTAGCTCAACTTGACAAACTTCAACTTGGTAAGTTATAAATGAAATGGCAAAATTGAAGATCTTTGGTACCAGTGTTATTTGATGAAATTTCAACATAACAGAATTGTGTGTGCACAACATCAGAGTAATCCATGAATTTTTAAATGTAAACTGTAAGACTGGCTAAAGGAAGAATGTTGATACACAAATGCTGTATGTTCAGAGGTTATTGTAAATGGCAACTTTTTTCACAGAAATGAATGCTAATCAATAGCTCTTATCTAAAGGTCTTGCCTAATAAGCACACCAAGTTCAAAAGCAATCCTATGATAAATGTGGCCTGTAGGCCATGTCAAAGAATGTTGATGCACAAATGCTATAAATTCAAAGATTGTTTCTAACAGCAACAGATGGAAAGGAAAAGAAAATCAATAGCTCCTATCTTTGTCACCCTGCGTAAGTATACAAAGTTTTAAAACAACCTGATAATGAATGTGCCCTTTGAGGCGTGCCAAAGGAAGATGTTAATGCACAAATGCACTAAGTAGAAGTTCATTGCTTGTGGCAATGGGGGGGGGGGGGGGGGGGGGGGGGTTGTGTTTTTTTGTATAGAAATTCATAAATATACCCTGCAGAGAGTGAAAAAGGAATAAGTTGATGCACAAATGCAGTAAGTTCAAAGGCTGGTGATAATGACAATAATTTTTTATGGAAATGGAAAAATGCAATAGCTCACATACCTAGGGCTGCACGGTATTTTGATATACCGGTAATACTGGTATTGAAATCTTAACCGGTTAAATATAGTCCATTTTTTTTAATACCGGTATATCGTCTGTGACGATATTCATTTCGAGCGGCGTTTTTTAGTGACAGACATTTTCCGTAAAAATTCTATTTAATCTCACAGCTGATTGAAAAAAGTGTATATATAAACAGAAACTGTGAAAGCAGTTTGTTTGTTTTTTTTATCAATACACTTCATGTCCTGGTACTAGTAAAATATTCTCCCATAAGCTGTTTTATTTTTGTTTCTCCGACGACACAGGTTAGTATAGATTTTCCCCAAACAGTATGGCTTCGAACGTAAACCGTGAAGAATGCTTACTGTATTTCCATTAATAATGGCTTTTGTTGGACCGGGAAATTTCTGGTTTAATACTAATAGTTCCTCCCACTTCATTGCACTTGTTCCTGCAATTCCAAGCACTGCAGTAATATTTTCAAAGTTTATTTTATTACCAGCACACTTGGAATGTGCTTTTAAATATGAACAAATCGCATACATATTAATGAACCCACAATTCCAAGCGCTGCGGTAATGAATATTCATTTTTGTCAACACCAGTTCGCACGTGTTAATGTTTTGAAAAGTAGGTGAACGTTTTGATCTGACTTGTATGCCACATCTTAAAAATTAGACAGATAGTCATCAAAACACTAATAAAAATATAAAGGGAATAATATTGTTTATTTTCACTTTGTTAAGAGTGATTTAATATTGAAATAGTATTTATACATCGCCAGCATTCACCCACTGCACGAGGTGGTTCACCAATACATCAAATCGTACCTATCGAGCATGTGCGTTTTAGCTGTTTGTGATACCGCGTGACAAAACTGACTGCTTTCATTTGTGGAAAAGTGTACAAACTCCAAGCCCTCTAGCGGCGTCCTGCTTAACCAGTACATGGCAAACGCACTCTAGTGGTGATCTATTCACATGTATATGACAAAAACGCAGGTTAAGCGTTCTTGTTTTGTAAAACGATGGATCAAATAGTATATATTTATTTGAAATTATCGACTTAAAATAAATGATATTTATTGTGCCATCATGAAGTTTATTTCCAAATATTTATACAAGAATGAATTAAGACAAGTTAGGCTTATTATTTCAATGCTTTCAAAACGTAATTTTTTGACTTGGAATGTCAAAAACTATTGTGACAATTTGGGTGAGAATCTTACATGTAGAATCTTACATGTTTTGAACTTGACGATATACCGGTATATCGTGATATTTTTTAAAATATTGTTACTGGTATTGAAATCCAAACATCGTGCAACCCTACACATACCAAATTTTAAAGTGATCCAATCATAAATGTGCCCTGAAGGGTGTGTTGAAGGGAAATATTGAGGTCTGAGTAAACTAAGTTCAAAGGTCAGCGGCAACATTTTTTGACAGAAATGGAAGAAAATCGACAGCTCCCATATAGAGGTCACCCCACACAAGCACACCAAGTTTGCCGGCGATCCAATCATAAATGTGCCCTGCAGGGTGTGTCAAAGGGGAAATATTGATGCTTAACTGCACTAAGTTTTTACTAAGTTCATCGAAGGTCATTGCCAGTGGCAACATTTTTTGACTGAAATAGAAGAAAATTGATAGCTCCCATCTAGAGGTAACCCCAAACAAGCATACAAAGTTTCAAACCGATCTGATCATAAATGTGCCCTGTAGGGCATGCCAAAGGAATATATTGATGCCTGACTAAACTAAGTTCAAAGATCGTTGCCAGCAGCAACATTTTTTGACGGACGGAAATGGAAGAAAATCGATAGCTCCCATCTAAAGGTCACCCCAAACAAGCATGCCAGGTTTCAAAGCAATCCGATCATAAATGTGCCCTGTAGGGTGTGCCAAAGGGAAATATTGAGGTCTGACTAAACTAAGTTCTAAGAACGTTGGCCGTGGCAACATTGTTTGACGGAAATGGAAGAAAATCGATAGCTCCCATCTAGAGGTCACCCCAAACAAGCATGCCAGGTTTCAAAGCAATCCAATCATAAATGTGCCCTGTAGGGTGTGCCAAAGGGAAATATTGAGGTCTGACTAAACTAAGTTCTAAGAACGTTGGCCGCGGCAACATTTTTTGACGGAAATTGAAGAAAATCGATAGCTCCCATCTAGAGGTCACCCCAAACAAGCATACCAAGTTTCAAAGCGATCTGATCATAAATGAGACCTGTGAGGTGTGCCAAAGGAAATTGTGGATGTATGTACGTACATATGCCGATGGATGAGAAGTGACGGCAATAGCTCAGCTTGACTTTGTCAAGTTGAGCTAAAAACTGACTGGACCTAATTTCGGTACAAAATGGCCACTGGTAGCCATCTTGAATTTTGGATCCCACCCAGAAACACTCGTTCTCGTCCCAAGGTGATAACAAAGGTACGCAAGAAGTTTTGTGAAGATCGGTTCATAAATACAGCCTCTAGCCCGAGCCGTATTGACATGTGCACTTACTGTGTATAAGCAGAATTGAATAAATCAAAGTTCATCTAATTTGCATAATTTCTGCACGAGAAAAAACCTGTATTATGTGTGATGTATTCCATGTTACTAAACATTCATACAAAAATTTATTCAAATCAGAACTTTCATACAGAAGTTCTGTACAAAAAACTGATTGCACTAATTTTGGTACAAAATGGCTGCTGGTGGCCATCTTGAATTTCGGACTTCACCCCAAAACACTCGTTCTCATCCCACGGTGATAACAAAGGTACCCAAGAAGTTTCGTAAAGATCGGTTCATAAATACGACCTCGAGCCTGAGCCATATAGACATTGTGTACAACAGAGGCCCCAGGGGGCCTGAGGGTGCTCACCTGACATGGTATCCTAAATATCAACCCAGAGAATTGATTTCAACAAGTTGCATCTGCTCCTCCTAAGAAAAGCTTATACCAAATATCCAAAGATTCCTACCAGTGGATCTAAAAAAATGATTTTTAAAGAATATTCCTCATATTGAACTAAGTTATAATTCGGGCTCCCTGTGGGAGCCCATACATGAACCCAGGGACTTGGCTTTAACGAACTTGAATCTCTCCCCCTCCCCCCCCCCCCCCCCCCCCCCCCCATCCCCTAAGCATGCTGCACACCAAATATCAAAACATTCCGACTGCTGGATCTGAAGAAGAAGATTTTGAAAGAAAATTCCTCATTCTGAACTAAGTTACAATTCGAGCTCCCACAGTGAGCCCAAATATGGACCTAGGGACATGGCTTGAACAAACTTGAATCTTACCCCGCTAAGGATGGTGCATAAAAAATATCAAAAGCATTCATCTGCTGGATCTGAAGATGAGTTTTTAAAGAAAATTCCTCATTTTGAACTAAGTTGTCATTCGGGCTCCCATAGTGAGCCCAAATATGAACCAAGGGACTTGGCTTGAACAAACTTGAATCTCACCCCTTAGGTGCTGACCAGTGTATCTAAAAAAATGATTTTTAAAGAATATTCCTCATATTGAACTAAGTTATAATTCGGCCCATATATGAACCCAGGGACTTGGCTTTAACAAACTTGAATCTCCCCCCCTCCTCCCCCCCCCCCCCCCCCCCCCCCCCCCAAGAATGCTACATACCACATATCAAAACATTCCAACTGCTGGATCTGAAAAAGAAGATTTTTTAAGAAAATTCCTCATTTTGAACGAAGTTATAATTTGGGCTACCACAGTGAGCCCAAATATGAACCCAGGGACTTGACTTGAACAAACTTGAATCTCACCCTCCTAAGCATGGTGCATACCCAATATCAAAAGATTCTGCCTGATGGATCTGAATGAGAAGATTTTCAAAGAAATTTGCCTGAAATGCACTAAGTTCAAATTTGGGCTCCTATACTGAGCCCAAATATAAACCCAGAGGGCCGATTTGAACAAACTTGAATCAGATCCACCCCACAATGTTGCATACCAAATAACAAAAGATTCTGCCTGCTGGATCTGGAGAAGAAGACTTTTTAAGAAATTTGCCTCAAAGTTCGGATTCGAGCTTCTATATAGTGAGCCCAAATATGAATCCAGGGGGCCGATTTGAACAAACCTGAATCAGATCCACCCTACAATGTTGCATACCAAATATCAAAAGATTCTGCCTGCTGCATCTGGAGAAGAAGATTCTTTAATGTTTTTCTCATTGCCAACAGTGTTAAAAAGTGCTGACTCGGCACGTTTTCAAAAGTCCCGAAACTGTACCCTATGATAAAACCGATGGCAATGTTTTTTGACCAATCAATTCTGTTGGTCCTAAGGAAGCTTCACACCAAATAAAAATTGTCAGTGCCGTGCAGTTTTGGAGATATGGCAGTTTTAAAGTTTTTCCTCTTTTTAGCTCCGGAGGTTCCCACGGGACAATGAGAAAATTTTTTTTCCATCAATCAACTACTTATTGCCCATTATCATCTCATATCAAATTTGGTTCAAATCGACCTGACGGTTCTGAAAATAGAAATTTTAGGCGTGGCCAAAATTTTTGCCCCTCCCATAACGAAGGTAAATAATGCCCGTCAAACTTCTCTTGAACAAACTTGATTCTAAACCTCAAAAGGACTCTGTATACCACATATCAAGTCTCTGCTACTGGTGGTTCATTAGAAGAAGATGTTCAAAAAATTTGGCCATTTTCTCCCCACCCCTCTGCTCAATATAAGCCGAAACCTAATTTGCATAAAAATCAAAATGCCCCTATATAACCACTACTTACATGAAATCTAATTAAAATCTGGCCAGTGGTTTAGGAGAAAGAGGCTCAAACACCACCTTCACGCAGGATGATGTACGGATGGATGGACGGACAGACAACGGACGAAGAGTGATCAGAAAAGCTCACCCTGACTTTTAGTCAGGTGAGCTAAAAACTGATTGGACCTAATTTCAGTACAAAAGGGCCACTGGCAGCCATCTTGAATTTTGGATCGCACCCAGAAACACTCGTTCTCGTACCAAGGTGATAACAAAGGTACCCAAGAAGTTTCGTGAAGATCGGTTCATATATACAGTCCCTAGCCCAAGCCGTACTGACATGTGCACTTACTGTGTAAAAGTAGTACTGAATAAATCAAAGTTCATCTAATTTGCATAATTTCTGCACGAGAAAAAAACACTGTATTATATGTGATGTATTCCATGTTACTAAACATTCATACAAAAATTTATTCAAATCAGAACTTTCATACAGAAGTTCTGTACAAAAAAACTGATTGCACTAACTAAAGTACAAAATGGCTACTGGTGGCCATCTTGAATTTCAGACCGCACCCAAAAACACTCGTTCTTGTCCCACGGTGATAACAAAGGTACTCAAGAAGTTTTGTAAAGATCGGTTCATAAATATGGCCTCTAGCCTGAGCGGTATTAAATTGTTGATGGACAGACGGACGATTGGCCATGGCATAAGCTCAAATTTGACTTACATCAAAGTTGAGCTAAAAATGCCGATAGGATCACAGATCCAATGTCGAGTTGTGACAGCACAAAAGTGGGCTTAATCATTATCAACTTATTGTCCGGAAACCTGTCGTTTACAATTTACTATGTGAAGGGTCACTGTGACCTTGACCTTTGACCTAGTGATTCCAAAATACATAGGGTTCTTTCTTGCACCAATGCCAACCTACCTATGAAGTTTCATGAACGTGGATGGAACCATTGTCAAATTATCATCTGGATACCAATCATTTACCATTTATTATGTTCAAGGTCACTGTGACCTTGACCTTTGACCTAGCGAGTCCGAAATAATTAGGTGTCTTCCACTCACCTTGGCCAACCTACCTATGAAGTTTCATGAATGTGGGTCAATACATCAAGTTATCATCCGGAAACCAATTGTTTACGATTTACTATGTTGATGGTCACTGTGACCTTGACCTTTCACCTAGTGAGTCCAAAATAAATAGGGCTCTTCCACACACCTAGGCCAACCTACATATGAAGTTTCAGGAATGTGGGTTGAACCGTAGTCAAGTTATCATCTGGAAACCAATTGTTTACGATTTACTATGTTGAAGGTCATTGTGACCTTGACCTTTCACCTAGCTAGTCCAAAAAGATAAGGTTCTTCCTCTCACTGATGCCAACCTACCTATGAAGTTTCATGAACGTGGATCGAAACATTATCAAGTTATCATCCGGAAACCAATTGTTTACGATTTACTATGTTGAAGGTCACTGTGACCTTGACCTTTCACCTAGCGAGTCCAAAATAAATAGGGTTCTTCCTCTCACTGATGCCAACATAACTATGAAGTTTCATGAACCTGGGTCGAACCATTATCAAGTTATAATCTGGAAACAAATTGTTCACGATTTACTATGTTGAAGGTCACTGTGACCCTGACCTTTCACCTAGTGAGTCCAAAATAAATAGGGCTCTTCCACACACCTAGGCCAACCTACATATGAAGTTTCAGGAACGTGGGTTGAACCTTAGTCAAGTTATCATCCGGAAACCAATTGTTTACGATTTACTATGTTGAAGGTCACTGTGACCTTGACCTTTCACCTAGCTAGTCCAAAAAAATAAGGTTCTCCCTCTCACTGATGCCAATCTACCTATGAAGTTTCATGAATGTGGATCAAAACATTATCAAGTTATCATCCGGAAACCAAATGTTTACGATTTACTATGTTGAAGGTCACTGTGACCTTGACCTTTCACCTAGCAAGTCCAAAATAAATAGGGTCTGTTCCTCTCACTGATGCCAACATAACTCTGAAGTTTCATGAACATGGGTCGAACCATTATCAAGTCATCATCTGGAAACCAATTGTTTACGATTTATTATGTTCAAGGTCACTGTGACTCTGACCTTTGACCTAGTGAGTCCAAAATAAATAGCGTTCTTCCTCTCACGAAGGCCAACCTACATATGAAGTTTCACGGATGTGGGTTGAACCATAGTCAAGTTATCATCCAGAAACCAATCGTTTACAATTTACTATGTTCAAGGTGACCTTTGACCAAGCAAGTCCAAAATTAATAGGGTTCTTCCTCTCATTGATACCAACCTTCCTAGGAAGTTTCATGAACATGGGTTGAACCATTATCAAGTTATCATTCAGAAACCAATTGTTTATGCAAACCCGCCCGCCCGCCCGCCCGCCCGCCCGCCATTCATCAAACTATAAGTCGAGTTTGACTTCTTCACAACTCGACTAATAAATAGGGTTCTTCCTCTCACCGATGCCAACCTACCTATTTAGTTTCATGAACGTGGGTCGAAAATAGAGTTCTTTCCTCTCACCGATACCAACCTACCTATGAAGTTTCATGAACATGGGTTGAACCATTATCAAGTTATCATCTGGAAACCAATTGTTTATGCCCACCCAAACACCTTTTATCAAACTATGTCAAGTCTGACTTCGTCACAACTCGACTAATGAAAGTGTCAATGACATTGTAGCTCAACTTGTCAAGACAGAGACATGTACATGTATAGTATGTGACACAGCAATGACAAACATCTAGGTAATGACCTGATAACAAAGGTACATATAAAGTATTGTAACGGTCTGTACATAAATACTGACCGTTGCCTGTAACAAATGTATAGGTAAAGTATTGTAAAGGTGGGTGACAGTCAGATGCTAAACTAGAAAAAAATCTTTGAGTCCCAGAGTGGGTCTGACTGAACCCCAAAATATTTGTTCTCATAGCACTGTGATAACAAAGGCACCCCAAAACACACTCGTTCCTGTCCCAAGGTGAAAACAAAAGTACCCAAGAAGTTTTGTGAAGATCAGTTCATAAATACGAGCTGTATAGAACTTGTGACAAAAAACTGATTGGACCTAATATCGATACAAAATGGCCACTGGCAGCCATCTTGAATTTTGGACCGTACCTAGAAATACTCGTTCTCATCCCAAGGTGATAACAAAGGTACCCAAGAAGTTTTGTGAAGATCGGTTCATAAATACAGCCTCTACCCTGAGCCGTATTGACATGTGTGCTTACATTGTGTAAGTAGCACTGAATAAATCAAAGTTCATCTAATTTGCATAATTTCTGCACGAAAAAAAAAACCCTTACAATATGTGATGCATTCCATGTTACTAAACATTCATACAAAAATTTATTCAAATCAGAACTTTCATACAGAAGTTCTGTACAAAAGACTGATTGCACTAATTTTGGTACAAAATGGCTGCTGGTGGCCATCTTGAATTTCGGACCACACCCAAAAACATTCGCTCTCATCCCACGGTGATAACAAAGGTACCCAAGAAGTTTCGTAAAGATTGGTTCATAAATATGGCCCCTAGTCTGAGCTGTATAGAAGTTGTGTACAAAAAACTGATTAGACCTAATTTTGGTACAAAATGGCCACTGGCAGCCATCTTGAATTTTAGACCGCACCCAGAAACACTCGTTCTCATCCCAAGGTGATAAAAAAGGTACCCAAGATATTTCGTGAAGATCAGTTCATAAATACAGACTCTAGTCTGAGACGTATTGACATGTGTACTTACTGTGTGAAAGTCGCACTGAAAAAATCAAAGTTCATCTAATTTGCAAAATTTCTGCACGAGAAAAAAACCCATATTATATGTGATGTATCCCATGGTACTAAACATTCACACAAAAAATTATTCAAATCAGCGCTTTCATATGTAAGTTCTGTGCAAAAATCTGATTGCACCTAATTTTGTACAAAATGGCTGCCATCAGCCATCTTGAATTTTGGACCGGACCCAAAAACACTCGTTCTCGTCCCACAGTGATACCAAAGGTACCCAAGAAGTTTCATAAAGATTGGTTCATAAATACGGCCACTAGCCCGAGCCATATTGGCATTTGCACCTACAGTGCTGAAAGTAACCCCAAAAAACATCAAAATTAGTCTAATTTGCACAATTTACGCACGAAAAAAAACCCGTATTATATGTGATGTATCCCATGGTACTAAACATTCATACAAAAAATTATTCAAATCAGAGCTTTCATATGGAAGTTCTGTACAAAAAACAGATTTCTGCATCGTCGGTACAAAATGGCGGCTGGCAGCCATTTTGAATTTCGGACCGCACCCAAAAACACTCGTTCTCGTCCCACAGTCATAACAAAGGTACCCAAGAAGTTTCGTAAAGATTGGTTCATAAATACGGCCTCTAGCCCGAGCCGTATCCAATTGTGGACAGACGGACAGATGGACAGACGGGCCATGACAAAAGCTCAAATTTGGCTTCGCCAAAGTTGAGCTAATAAATAGGATTCTTCCTCTCACTGATGCCAACCTACCTATGAAGTTTCATGAACGTGGGTCGAACCATTATCAAGTTATCATCCGGAAAAAATGTTTTGATTTACTACGTTCAGGGTCACTGTGACCTTGACCTTTGACCTAGCGAGTCCAAAATAAATAGGGTTCTTCCTCTCACGAAGGCTAACCTACATATGTAGTTTCCTGAATTTGGGTTCAACTATAGTCAAGTTATCATCCGGAAACCAATTGTTTATGATTTAGTATGTTCAAGGTCACTGTGACATTCGCCACTGACCTGGTGAGTCCAAAATAAAGAGGGTTCTTCCTCTCAACGAAGCCAACCTACCTATGAAGTTTCATGAGCATGGTTCGAACCATTAACAAGCTATTGTCCGGAAAGCAATTGTTTATGCCCACCCGCCATTCATCAAACTATAAGTCGAGTTTGACTTCGTCACAACTCGACTAATAAATAAATAAATAAATAAATAAATAGTTCAGATATGGGCTGAGGGTTCGATTGTAAACTGATTGTCTCATCACTACTGATGAGATCGTATGCAGTGACATATGTAAACAATGTTTGTTACTCTACAATGATATTGTGCTCACACACACGAAGATCCACTGTTCAAGGTTATTTTTTGGTGCATTCAACAGTTCCAGTCTAAAAGACAGACTTTGAGATATTGCAGGTATTCAAGATAAGAAAATTTGAGTTTTCGGAGATAGAATGAATGGTTTTGTACTCTTAAATGACGAGGACCAACAAATCACTTCGAGTTATCTGAGATATTCCAGTTTTTGAATTTCAAGTAATCGAGATTCAACTATAGAACGTAGTCAAAACTCTGATTTTTACTATATAAAAAATTTTTTTTTTAAATCTTGAACAGTTTTCTTTGAAATGTGATGACAAGAAATGGTAATGTGACTACAATAAATTCCAAGTCCAAAACAAGGGCATTAATTCTGCAAATATTCGGAGAGAGATAGTTTGCAATCCCATTCATGACATTATCACCAAAAAGTTATTTTAAATTTGGGAAGAATATTTTGACCTTTTTTTCTGAATGTGATGACAAGAATTGGGAAAAGGTGGACAGAAGGATGAGTTTAACAATAGGCAGGAGGACAGATGGAAGGATGGATGGACCAAAGCACGGACAGAGCCCATTCCTATATCCCCCTCCCACTATAATAAAATGCCAATGAAACTGCAGGGCAGATCGATTGATATTTCAGATCAGAGGTGCATAGCTGCCGATTGAAAATATTAATTTATCTACACAAAACATGTACCCTATCAATACAGTGGAACCCTGTTAATTGAATAGCCACTTTGCCAATGAAAACTATTCAATTAACAGGAGTATTCAATTAACAGGGATTGTGTCACTTTCCTGTATTCTAGATAAACATAGCATTTATTCTATTATATCTTGTTTTACAGAGCTCCATGAGCTCTATCAAACAAGATATAATAGATTAAATGTCTGTATTGGATGTACTGAGGCCAAATAGGTCTATAAACAAAGGAAAACTGGTGAGAGTCTGGGTAATTTCTCGACAGGTTGCAAGATTTTTTATTCAACAGGAGTTTTCTCTATAACCTATATTCAATTAACAGGTCAAATTGGTACTGGAAGATTGGTAAATGGTTTTGTGTTGGGAAATTATCTTCAATTAACAGGGTTATTCAGTTAAGAGATATCCAATTAAGTGGGCTCCACTGTACATGCTACTGAACTTAAAAGGAAGATACTATAAAAATCTAGAGTGAAGGGGTTCAGTTTATTTATTTATGGGTGTTTAAGGTCATTTTTAGCATCTACAGCTGTGTCCTCAACATATGTATAAACTTGTCCTTCTAAAATTATAACCTGCAATAATTTTGGCTCACATCATTTTGAGTGAAGTGTAATTGCTCATTTACACAATTACGAGGATTCAGGACTTGACGGAAAACTACAAGCTAAGTTTAGAATTTTGTTAAATCTTTTCAACCAATTATGCATAAATTTTAGTGTGAAGCAGACAATAAACACCTGAGTGCACTGGAGGATAAGTGATCATTTTAAGACTGTGGGATTAAATTATCACTACATTCCCCACAAATAAAATGTAAGCTAGTCCATACAGTAGTGTATATGATGATACTATTCTGAAATCACCGACTTGAGGGTTAAACCAATGTTGCCCACTTTAGAAGACATCCAGTAAAACAGAACTTGTTTACCATTGTAAACAAGACTGCTTCACTTTCTGGGGTTTCCACAGGAAAAGAAGGTTAAAAAATTCTCAAAAGAAGAATCCATCATGTATTCTACTGGGACATGCCTATTGTCTAACCGGAGCATAACTGACTGAAGTAAGTGAGCAAATTTATTTCATAAGTGGAATTAATTAATTTGCTACAACCATTTTACAGATAATAATAATTCTCCTGAGGAATTTCAATTTTTTTTCACTTCATCATGAAACACTATCCGAAGAAATTACAACACAGTTTGACAGGTCATATTAACTCTTCATCTCCTAACATGGAATGATGACAACACTTCAACACTAAACCTTCATTTCTTGCCTCAAAAACATAGCTTATGACCCCATCATTGGAACAAACTTATTGAATGCATTGTAATTGGGGCTCATGAGCTATGTATGTTTGAAGGCAAAAACAAACAAGAGGCCCTAAAGAGCCTGTAATCGCTCACCTGGCAGAACAGAAGATGAAAATGTGACTTCCCATCAGGTTTCTATGGTAACTATAAGCCACAATTGTGGCTATGTTTGCAACCCGATCAACATTACATGAGGATCACTGGTAGAAAGTGCACCTGTCATCAATCATGTGAAGTTTCAAAACATTTGGCCTTGTAGTTTCAAAGATTTTTGAAAATCCACCAATCAGAATCAAAGAATGCCTTTGCTGGCCATGTTTTTCATCCGACAAGAACAAAATGAAGATTGTTTGTAGAGGACCTCCCATAGACTATTCTTGCCAAGTTTGATTCACAATGCCTCAGTAGTTCCAGAAGATGAAAATGTGATTTCCCACAGGGTTTCTATGGTAACTATAAGCCACAATTGCGGCCATACAGGGTTGTTATTGCATAAACAATGAAACTGGGGGCAAAAGTCAACAAATAAAGGGCAACAGCTCGTCAATTGTTATCGAATGGCGGTGATTATCGAACTTGTTGCAGGTATTGTTAATATAAAGCAGCACACCAAAATCAATCAAAATCTGATAATTATTATTCAAATTATATAAACAAACTTCTGGATGGACTGAAAGACGGATAGAATTCTGTGCTATATTCCTTCCCTTGGGGGGGTGGGTGGGTGGGGAGGGGGAGCACAATAAAAGTGTGATGGATAGATAAATGGACAGACAGCAGGAAGAGTGAAAGGAGAAGCCCAAGATAGTGTTTTCAAACTTGTCTAAGACTGTTAAATACAGCAACACAATGAAATTCTTAAAATCCAATGACTATCATTTATGCTATAGCACAAACATTAAAATATCAAGTAAAACATCAAGTGAAGGATTAACTCTTAATCTGCCGAGTACTTTCAAGATATTTTGTATCAAAACTAGTCATGGCTGCTTTGAAGCAGCCATGACTAGATTTGATGAAAAATTCATTTACATTCAACTAAGAAATAATTTGTAAAAAAATCTGTGCACTTTATAGGGGGAAATTTGATTAAATGTGTCCAAATTATACTTATTTCAGTAGCATGGCAAACCATGTCCTGGCAGGAATATCCAGCAGCAGCATGCAAGTAGTTAATACTTTGATTTTCAATGGATCAAAGTGGTTTTCAAACTTGTACAAGATATAGTGAATATGAAGCATATGATGCAACACATTGAAAATTATGAAAATCTTATGACTACTGTTATGGCATGGTTATTAAAAAAATTAAGTAGAACATATAAATAACAGGCAATAACCCCCTTGATTTTCAGTAAATCACAGTGGTTTTCAAACTTGTTTGAGACTGATTTATTATAATTAATATGAGGTAACATTCACTGCAACATTCTGAAATTTATCAAAATCTAATAAATATTGTTCAAGTTACGGCATAAATATTGAAGTTTCAAAAGAAACAAATAAATTTTCAATGAATCACATTGGTTTTCAAACATGTCCAAGACCAGACCATGGAGAGTGATAATAAGGATAATAAGGGATCACCAGGACTCACAACTTGAGATATGTTTTCTACCAAATTAATTTAAAGAAATAAATTACCTGTGATCCTTCCTCTGTACCACCTATAATTCTGAACCCAAAACCAGTTTTGTGTCGTAGTAAATTCACTGTCATTTCAAGGGATCGAGTACCATCGTCCCTTTCAACATAACTACCAGGAAGTCTGGGTGATGATGTTGCATATGAAGGAAATGAAGATGATGAATGCATAGGATGACGCTGAACTCGAGCTATATTGCTAGAATGTGGGTCTTCTCCTTCGAATGATGTATTACTTTGACGAGGATATCGACCACTCAGTGCTGGACTTTGAGGATGAGTTGGTGGTCTACCCATTTCTGGTCCAAAACTTCCAAAACTTCTATCATGGGGATAACCTTGACTATCAAATGACGTATCTATTCTACGATGAGGAGCTGGTGATGTATGAGAAGGCCCATTATGAATCCATGGCCTATGAGGCCCACCATAATATTGTCCTCCATACTGACCAGTGTGATACCTTGAAGAAATGTCTGAATATGTTGACTGTGGAACAGGTGTTTTACTACGCATTTCATTTGCAGTAGGAGTTTTTGGTCGATGGAATTCAGCCCTATAATCTGAACCACCGATTCGATTCATCATCTCTGGTCCTGGTGTTCGACTTCGAAACATACCAGGTTTAATTTGTTCCCGGTTTGCATCATTTCTTTCATAGTCTCTTCGATCACTGCTGTAATGTGGGCCTCCAAAGTTTGATTTTATAGGAAAGTTATGGTCACTCCTAGGATCGTGATTGTATCTAGAGTCACTACGGGGAGAATGATCATCTCTATTATCAATTTTTGGACCCAGAGGAGGCCGAGAATTTGTATCAAAGTTATTCGCATGCACATCCTTGAAAGAAGTATTAGAAACTGGATGTTCTTGAGCACTATTCCCACTGTGTGAGTTACTAATCTCTCTCTGAAAAGTATGTACATTTTGCACTTCAGAAAGAGGAAGACGATTTCCTAAAGATGAAAACTTTCCACTATTTGGGTCTACATGCTGATTTGGAGTTTTGGGCCTGCTGTTTTCAACAGGTGTTTTGGGTCTTCCACCTAATGTTGGTGTCTTAGGCCTATCCTGACCTTCATTTGTTGGTGTGCGGCTTCTGCTTCTGCTGTCTGTTTCATCAAAGTTCTCTGTGAAAAAAAAAAGTAAAATTTTAAAAACAGTGTTTTAACATACTTTACTAAAGTAAAGATCTTTACCAATACAGAATGTCAAATAATAAAACAAGTAGAAATATATACATGATGAAAGATTGTAAATTTTTGTTATTGCACATGTTAAGTTCACTTAGAATGAGGATTGGGAGTTTTCATCCAAACAAGAAGCTTGAAAGTTGTTGGAAGAAACATGAAAAAAAAAACCCCAAAAGCACAGTACAGTGGAGCCCACTTAACTGGATATCTCTCAACTGAATAACCTTGTTAAGTGAATATAATTTCCCAACACAAAACCATTTACCATACCTCCAGAACAAATTTGACTTGTTAATTGAATATAGGTTACAGAGTAAACTCCTGTTAATCGAATAAAAAACCTTTCAACCTTGTGAGAAATTACCCCGACTCTCCCCAGTTTTCCTTTATTAAAAGACCTATTTGGCCTCAGTGCATCCAATACAGGCATTTAATCTATTATATCTTGTTTGACAGAGCTCATGGAGCTCTGCCAAACAAGATATAATAGAATAAATAACAATTATATAACTACAATACAGGAAAGTGACACAATCCCTGTTAACTGAATACTCACATTAAATGAATAATTTTCAATGGCAAAGTGGCTATTCCATTAACAGGGTTCTACTGTATCAGTAAACAGACCATCAAGCTGAACATGGCAGTTCATTGGCAGAAATTTCTCTTGTACAATACTTTGATTACAAAAGTGGACAGAGAATTTTGACTGGATCGTGATCCAGGCAAAATTCACTGTATGCTTTCCTACATACCTTGCTGTGGTCTCATCCATTGAAAAAGAAATGCAACAACATTGAATATCAATGCAATTTTTGTTTGTTTTCCTTCTTCCAGGATTAAATTTGCAATATTTCAATCATGGAATCTTGACCCATTTATTTATTTATTTATTTATTTATTTATTTATTTATTTACATATTGGTGTTCATATTCTGCACAATGGCTAATTGTAACTGCATCATGGATACAAAGTAAGTTCTGCCAATCATTTCTACCCATGTTGCCCATTTAGGAGACCTCCAATTCAGGAATTGGTGACCAGGTCCTATTGTACCAGTAAATCAGAGCTTGACAGTCAATGCTCCACTTCCCGGGGTTCCCACGAGGCCCCACTAATTAAGTGTGTACACTCTTAAGACCAAAAGTAATGATTTCACACAGAAGTTTATTGGGATTAGGGTCACCCTCTATGGCTGTAACATGACTGCAATACAAATATAAAATTAATTTTAGCCATACTATTATACTTATGCTACCCTTTTTAGAGGACTCCCACCTCAGGCTCTATTTCCTATTTTACCAGTAAAGCAGAATTTGACGGCTACAGTAAACAAGCACTGCTAAACTTCTTGGGATTTCCACAGGAAACTGTGCATGACAAAGTAACTTATTCTAATCATTTCCTCAGGAAAAGGTGAGAATAGTCAGTTAAAGTCAAAAGGTTGGGTTGTAACCCCATCTTGCAGTCAATTTGTGGGTTTGGCAATCTTCTGGCTTAATTCCTTAAGCCCAGATATTTTTGTACATTTGTGCTACACTTTTGAGTGTCTACATCCTGTGACCTTACAGCTGTTTCTAGGCAAGTCTTGGTTGCCTCTGGAGGCAGCCAAGACTTGACTAGAAAAAAATGCTGAAGGGCTTGTAAGTTTACCTAAAGATTCACTTCAGATTGCACATTGGGGCACATATTCTGTTGCAGTAAAAAGTGATTAGTTGGAATTCGGCCTTAAGGGTTGGCAGAGACATCATGGAATCTGTGCAAGTAGGTGATAAAGGATAACTACTTTTTTTTAATAAGGTACCACAAGGGTGGATGTACACGAGTGTGGTTCTTCATATATATTCGTATATGGATGCTATCTCCTGTTCGTTAATCTTGTCTGGTATTATTTGTCTATTTGCATTGTGTGAGCTTTATGTCATTGTTATGTACCATTGTATGGAACTTACAACAATAAAGTTATTATTATTATTGCATACGTGACTGCAAGGAAATTTAAATTATATTTGTTGTAGTAACAAATGGGATTATGCTAGTACCTAATCAACAACAACAAAAGGTAAAGAGTGTTACTTTTTTTCAATTCATGTAATTTTGTCGTATAAATTTAACAAATCACAGTACAGACCAAATCACAGTACAGACCATGTGCCTTGGTAATCAGCCACCCCAGTGGGTAGAATACAAGCACAGCCTAACTTGCAAGCCCAGTGGAAATTTGGGAAGTAAGTTCTCAGTTCATGGGTCATCATATAGTGTACTATGTGGTCCATGAACTGGAAAGTTAAATGACAGGTTTTAAAGTTTCTACTGTTCTAGGAACTGAAGAGTCAGAGGTCTACAACCCAGTGGAGAGAAAACAAATCACCCAATTGGTTGACCCCACTTGAATGGCTATCTCTTAATTAATCGAATATAACTTCCAAACACCAAATTATTTACCATTCATTTAGCACAAACGTTACCTGTTAATTGAATATAGGTTATAGAATAAACTCCTGTTAATTGAATAAATGAAACTGTCATCTATTGGGAGAAACAACCTTGGATCTCCATGTGTTTTACACCTGCTCAACCTCCATGACAGTTGATAAATTTCCCTAGAATTAATCATTTTTAATTTTTCTCTCCCAAACATAACCCTTCACTGGAATAAGGAACCATTAGTTATGTACAAAACTCAAAAACTGAAAGAAATGTAAGTTCGCCCCTAAGTTGCAATGGCGAGTAA
Source organism: Pictodentalium vernedei (assembly GCA_031216915.1). Lineage (NCBI taxonomy): Eukaryota > Metazoa > Mollusca > Scaphopoda > Dentaliida > Dentaliidae > Pictodentalium > Pictodentalium vernedei. The sequence goes on along the minus strand of CM062296.1, from coordinate 599,961,808 downwards.
AAAAGAAATATCATTTCATAAAGGGCAACAACTCTGACAAAAATACTCCTAATAATGCAGGCTTCAAACATGGGGCTAGACATCAATAAGATACACTTGCATACCAAATGAGATGTCCTTCCGCCAGGTATTTTAAAAGTTGCTGAGTTTAAAAACTTTAAAAACTTAAAATAGACTAACTGAAGACTGGCACTTAAAGAGTTGCTCGTCAAAGGTAAAAATATTAAAATTTGAAAGACATTTTTTGTGACTACTGCTTGCTGCATCGGGTCAATTCAAACCCCCACCTCAAAAATTAAATCGACTTAATGGAAGGACCTCAAGGTCCGAGCTAGGATAATTTGGGGCCCATCAGGTTTATTATCTTGGATTCTCAAGTCATTTGAGAATATCGAACGTGCAATGTGCCACAAACTCTTCATGCACATGAAAATACCAAGCAGATAGAAATTCAATAGCTGATGAATAATCATTGAAAGAGGCAGATATCTTGAATTTACAATGACTATGAAGATCATCAGCAAACATATCCCCAGGTCACCAAGCTCTCTTCTAACATAAATGCAAGAAGAAGAGATAAATTTGATTGAGATAATGACATTCCATCCTCCACAGTGACATTTTAGTAGATAACATATTGCATAAATATCAAGAACAGTTATCACTGTTGTCACACCTGGAACCAATTGAGATGATTCAATCTGTTTGAATCATCTTTGGTGCATGTACACCACATCCTTGTTCCCATTCCACTTTGTGAAATATATTAATATAGGCAAAAGCTTATCTGTAAATGTGAGCATGTCTCTCTCTTTCTCTCTCTCTGCTTGCTGCCTTTGTTCCTCATACATTCCAACAGTTTTCAAAATATAAAGCTCAAATCTGACACTGGAGTAATTTTGTTCAAGAAGTAACATGGGATGTGTTTTGGTCCCTTACGATCATGTCTTCATGGGGTTTAGCACAATTTGGGAGAACTGATATTAAAGAGTTCAACTAACTAACATATTCTGTTTACTCTCCACCAATAATATACTATTCTGTTTACTCCACATCACTAATCTCTTTACAAAACAAGCTATTAATTGAAAACAGAATATGTTTTCATTTTTTTGGAATTCACTTTAAAAAAATTTCTGAAATCCGGCGTACTACAATATCCCCTCCCCCCCCCCCCCCCCCCCACCACAGTATAAGTATTTCCATTTGTTCCTTGAAATCTGCACCCTATGTAACATGTAACCAACTAAGACTCCACAAAGTTGATCTTCTGTTTCTCAGGCCATTTTTTTGTAAAACTGCATGTGGACAGACATTTTTTATTTTATTTTTTATTTCTTTGCCATCAATAGTTCATGTTCTTGGTTTTTTTTTATGTTTTAAGCCTTATAATCTACAGAATAGCATGGGTGGTGGTGTATTAACAGGGTTAGTCATTATTTTCTTTCTGGTTATTATTATTACTATTTATTATTTATTCGTGTTTAAGGTCACATACTCATGCACAATGACTAATTGTGACCGTGACAGTTTTACAGATGGAGAAAGCCGGAGTACCCGGAGAGAACCACCGAGCATTGACGAACAACTGTCAGCTCCTCAACAATTTAATTTTGTTAAGCTCCGCTCAAGCAGGTTTACACCAGTTGAAGACATGTGGACCATCGACATGCAGCACGCTTTAGTACACAGCATCACTGTGCCCCATGTAGGCAACCGGGATGAAGTGCCTTGCCCGAGGACACAACGTGGGTCGTCCCGGACGGGGATCGAACTCGACACCTCTAGCATAGAAATCAAACAGTCTACCACTGAGCCACCGCAGTCCCCTTCTTTCTGGTTATCATAAATAAGATCATCTCTAATGCGACTAACTCTGTGCATTACACAGCCCACAGTGAGTGTATATTTTCATGAAGTGTGCGATATGGCAGTTTTCATTTTTTTTATAACCAGAAAGTAAGACTAACCCTGTGGAATGGACAGGGTAAATCACACTTTCTGGTTATAAAACATTTTCATTCATTCATCCTACAGGTGTGCACAATAGTGTAAATCTCATCTATATCAACTCTTCACCCAATTTAACCCTTTACCTAACATGAAAAGCAGACGACACTTGAAAAAAAAATTCTTGAGTAACTAATTTTTTTCATTTTTTGTCTCAAAAACATAGGTTGTGACCCCTCGTTGGAACGAGCTCGACGAGCTCGTTCCAACGAGGGATCATAACCTATGTTTTTGAGACAAAAATTGAAAAAAATAATAAAAATTAATTAGCGATTTTTGAGAATAGCGCTGGCCGGTTTCGGCCGTTACGTTGGGTAAAGGGTTAATGGCCAAAACCAACCAGTACTATTCTCAAAAAGCATTCAAACTCAGCATATGACTCCTCGTTGGAATGGATTGTGGAAAGGTTTTTTTAGTGAATTCAAAATGAAGGTGTCAATGACACTGTAGCTTAACTTGTGTGTTGTGTTTGATGAAAAGAATAATGTTCAATGTTTATGAAAGGATTATGAAATAAGACAAGAATTGTGATAATTGGGAATATGTTCATTTCTGTTCCCTGTATGCTATGTTTTTGATAAAAATAATATGAGGTGTACACTGTACTAAAGAGCTGAGGGGTGGGTTAATATGACCTCACAGTTAATGTATGTGGCCCTCACAGTTAACGTATATCAACGAAAGTTACCAAGTTACAGTGAAATTATTCCAAAACGAGTCATCCTATCAAGTTACATTGAAATCCCTTCATAAATATGGCCTGTAGACTGTGCTAAAGGTTTTCGGGCTTCGGGCACCTCTAGCCGGCAGTTTCCCAATTACGTCCAAAGGGGATGTTCTCATATAGACATTATATGAAGTCAACCTACCAAGTTACAATGAAATCCCTTCATAAATATGACCTGTAGACTGTGCTAAAAGTTTTGGGGTTTTGGGCTCGGGAAGCCATCAAGGCTCAATGATCGCGACCAAAAGCAGACGTTCTCATCTAGACATTATTTGGAGTCATCCTACAAAGGTACAATGAAATCCCTTCATAAATATCACCTGTAGACTGTGCTAAAGGTTTTCGGGCTTCAGGCCCCTGTAGCTGTCACAGTTGCCTAATGGTGTCCAAAAGGGGCTGTTCTCATCTAGACATTATATGAAGTCAAACCTACCAAGTTACAATGAAATCCCTTCATAAATATGAACTGAAGACTGTGCTAAAGGTTTTCGGGCTTTGGGCTCAGGCAGACATCATGGTTGAATGATCACAACCAAAAGGGGACATTCTCATCTGGGCATCATCTTGAGTGATCCTACGAAGTCACAATGAAATCCCTTCATAAATATGACCTGTAGACTGTGCTCAAGATTTTCGGGCTTCGGGCACCTGTAGCCATCACAGTTGACCAATCACGACCAAAAGGGGATGTCATCATCTAGACATTATATGGAGTCAACCTAACAAGTTACAATAATAATAATAACACTTTGGCCAGCCACTGATTTGTCGCGGTTCTCGTTCATCTAGACATTATTTGGAGTCATCCTACCAAGCTACGATGAAATCCCTTCATAATTATGACCTGTAGACTGTTCTAAAGGTTTTTGGGCTTCGGGCACCTGTAGCTGTCACAGTTGCCCAATCGTGTCCAAAAGGGGACGTTCTCATCTAGACATTATATAAAGTCAAACCTACCAAGTTACAATGAAATCCCTTCATAAATATGACCTGTAGACTGTGCTAAAGGTATTCAGGCTTTGGGCTTGGGCAGCCATAATGGTTGAATGATCGTAACCAAAAGGGGACATTCTCATCTGGAGTGATCCTGTGAAGTTACAATGAAGTCCCTTCATAAATATGACCTGTAGACTGTGCTCAAGATTTTCTGGCTTCGGGCACCTGCTGCCATCACAGTTGACCAATCACGACCAAAAAGGGGTGTCATCATCTAGGCATTATATGGAGTCAACCTAACAAGTTACAATGAAATCCTTCCATAAATACGACCTATAGACTATGCTAAATGTCTTTGGGCTTGGGCAGCCATAAAGGCTGAATGATCGCGACCAAAAGGAGATGTTCACATCTAGACATTATTTGGATTCATCCTACCAAGCTACACTGAAATCCCTTTATACATATGACCTGTAGACTGTGCTCAAGGTTTTCGGGCTTCGGGCACCTGTAGCCATCACAGTTGACCAATCACGACCAAAAGGAGATGTCATCATCGAGGCATTATATGGAGTCAACCTAACAGGTTACAATGAAATCCTTCCATAAATATGGCCCTTTGCTTATGCTAAAGGTTTTTGGGCTCGGGCATCCATCAAGGCTGAATGATCACGATCAAAATGGGACGTTCTCATCCAGACATTATTTGGAGTCATCCTACCAAGTTACAATGAAATCCCTTCATAAATATGACCTGTAGACTGTGCTAAAGGTTTTCGGGCTTCGGGCCCCTGTAGCCGTCACAGTTGCCCAATCAGGACCAAAAGGGGACTTTCTCATCTAGACATTATATGAAGTCAACCCACCAAGTTACAATGAAATTCCTCAATAAATATGACCTGCAGACTGTGCTAAAGGTTTTCGGGTTTTGGGCTCGGACAGTCGTCACGGTTGGCAGATCACGCCCAAATGGGGAAATTCTCATCTAGACATCAAAAGTTGTCATCCTACCAAGTTACAATAAAATCTCTCCATATTAAACATGACCTGCAGACTGCGCTAAAAGTTTTTGGGTTTCGGACTTGGGCAGCCATCACGGTTGACAGATCATGCCCAAAAGGGGACGTTCTCATCTATGCATTATACAGAGGCATCCTACCAAGTTACAATGAAATCTCTTCATAAATACAACCTGCAGACTGTGCTAATGGTTTTTGGGTTTTGGGCTTGGGCAGCCATACTGGTTGACCGATCGCGACCAAAAGGGGACGTTCTCATCTAGACATGACCCCAAACCTGTATATGAAATTTCGTGACGATCAGACAAGAACTGCGGGGTCTAGCCTGTGCTAAAGGGAAATGTGAACAGACTCACAGACTAACAGACTTCCGCATGCGTGATGGCAATTGCTTATCTTGACTATGTCAAATTAAGCTAAAAATGAAAAAATATTCTATTTTTGATTAATAGCTTGTCACAAATGGATAGCTGGAACATCAGCTAAAAACATCGCAACTCAACCTGCTCCATTAAGATGGCATTACGTCAATCAATGCGATAACTCCTCCCACTCAATGACATCTGATGACATTAAAGCTCTGTGATTGTAGCCATAGCAAACAGCCTTCAAGTCATCAAACCTCATGGTGTGTACCTAGTACAAACTTTAGTAACACTGTATCAACTTTCCAATCTTGGTACATGTTTTTTGTCAATAAGTATGTTGTAAATATCCAATTCATCAGTGTGCACACCATCAACATATTCATTTTTCACACACATCAAAATATGTTCTTTAAAGAGTGGTCAGCGAATATGAGGAGGTGGAAAACTGAAAACCTTCAAGAATTTTTTGTTTGTTCATCATTGTTTATTTATATCAGCAACTGCCCTTCACCCCCACCTTAACAAAGATGGCATCCAGTGAGACATTTTCCAGGAATCCAGTTGTACAGTGATCAGTGTTTCACTCATAATAACATGAAAGAAACATCCTGGTTACTGAGTTCAGTACCTTCCCATCACATGCAATGTTGAGTGATCCATCTATTAAGCAGTATTAGCAAGGTTTTATTTGTCAACAATAATGATAAAAGAAAATTCATATTTTGAAATGCAGTTGACATCTAGGGACTCCCTCATTGGAACAAGCTTGATAAGCCCCTTACAATGAGAAAGGTGTTAGCTTTGGGATATAAACATTAGTTAAAATAGAAATATGCAGGGGATTCCTCGCACATTAACAGACTTTTACTTTAATGTTAAAACTGTGTAAAGTTGACAGATTCTGTGACGTGTTGATGAGTTGTTAATGAGTCAGCATCTCAGTAACAGCCACACATAACATGATTGAGATCCATTCGATTGGTACCTTCAACCAATGTTAGCTATGCTTGTGCAGTGTTAGTATATTGGGAAGGCTGGCAGTTGCTTGCCACTGCTAAGTAGTTCTCTCCATGTACTCCGCTTCCTCCACCCATAAAAATGTCTGACACAAGGTGATCCTGGCTATCAAAACTGTCATAAAACCTTAAATAAATATCTACAATACTGTGATTACAAAAGTGGATGGAGTTTTGATTGGATCAAGACTTAGGCGTGACCTGGTCAAAATTCTCTGTCCACTTTCCTCCCGACAACATTGTAGAATCTAACCTGTCAGAAAATGAAAAACGACAGCACTGAATATTAGATATTTTCGTTTGGTTTTTGTTCTTCCAGACTGGAATTCACAACATTTTATACATGAAATCTCAGTTCACTGATGTAAGTGCGGTGCCACTGAATCACGATCTGATCAAGAAAAAGATCACTTTATGAACACAGTACAAGAACTGTAATTATTTATTTTATTTATTGGGGTTTAATGACACTTTCGACAGTGAGAGTCACCTCATGTTGGACAATTTTACGGGTGGAGGAAGCCGGAGTACCGGAGAGAACCACCAAGAAATGTCAAGCAACTGTCAGGCTCCCCATCATACTAATTCCCCACAAGCAGGGTTAGCATTGGTTGAAACAAGAACTGTAATAAATCATGCAAAATTTACACAGCAGTAAAGGAGTCAATATCAGATTTGGCCAAAATCTGAGTTGACAAAAAAACAAAACAAAATAAAGTGCATAACAAGTTTGCTGTAAATGAAAGTTTCAATAAAACAAACACTAATTGCAGTCACAAAGGGGGAGCTTAATGATCCTTCTTCACTAGGTCCCCGTAAACCTCAAATTTTGGCTTGAATCGAATCTTGAATCGAATCAGGCATCAGATTTTGAATCAAATCGAATCTTGAATCAAATCTCACTCCTTATCAAGTTGTGGATACTGCACCTTCTCACAACTGTTAATATTGTCAGTCTTCACTCAAATAATGTGTGCAATGGCGCCTCGTGTAAATCAAGCAAAGAACCAATGTAATTTTGGATACAGTACAGGAGACCTGATGATAGAAGAGTTCAAGAGGAGACACTTTGTTGAATTTTGAGAAAATCTCAACGATTTGAAAATTTTTGAATTGACGCAATTGAAATTGAAACATAGGGACTACTTCGAATAGAAACAAATTTCAAATCTTTGCTGGGCCCTATTCATCACCTTCATATGTCGACTTGAAGTGAATCGCTTGCACAGAATGTCCATACTGTAAAGCAAGTATTCATAGAATTTTTCACCCTTCGTATCAATCAAGTAAAACAATCCTATATAAATGCATCCTGATATAGCTCAGAACAAGTAAATCTGCAGTTTAGCTCACTGGGCAGTCTTGAAAACCCATCAAGGATATTTATAGTTCATGGACCACAGGGTTGATTTCCCAGTGGTCCATAAACTGCAAATTTCCTTGATGGTACATCAAGTTTTTCCTCAAGAAGAAAGTAAAGGAATTGAGTAGCCGATTAACAAAACATCCTGTGTGTACCAAACATTATTAACTATGAAAATAATAAGCAAAGAAACAAAATAAATAGTTCACTGCTGTGACCTTCATGGTGTTTTGACTTTTAACCAAATTTTTCAAATGTCAAGAAAATACATGATTGAAAATTTTTTAGACAGACTAAACCAATCCATCATACATACTTTACCAAAAATGTATGTATCACTAAGTACAAACCATCACAGGAGAAATCAGCCCAGCAAAGTTTAATAATGTGCATTTCAGATATTCCAGGCAAGTATTATACAAATTTCCATGAAGATTCTCCACTGTAACACTTGTTAATATAACTGATTGCTTTTTTTACAGCAAACAGGTTTCACTTGTGTAACTAAGCAGCAGTATATAATGTTGTGCCATCAACATTCCACAGCTACAGAAAGATTCGCAGAGAACTGGAAAATAAATATTACTCCATACCTTGTGCTATATGCACCTTTAATTTTTGGCAATTTCCAAAATAGTAATTACCACCATCAATCATCCAAAGAAACTGAAAATAGTGTGTGAATGCTAGCCTACAACAACACACCTCAACATTTATATCTTTTACAAAGTTTCAGATAGACAATCAGTTTACTTTTTACAACCTCTATATCTCAAGAGCAGCCAAGAAATACATCACTTACCATTACAGGATCCAGGAAAAATAGAGTACTGTAATTAAATTTCCTAGAGAACATATGTGCCAGATTGGTACAAAGCAAATCACATCAAAGGCAAATTATTTTATTGAACTGGCAATGTAGTGTCTTCATTAGCACACCTGACTGAACATTTTACATGTGGCATGGTCTCTGGTCGCTTGGTGTCACTACTCCCCCTTCAGGCCCCACAAAGTAGATCTTCTGTTTCTCAGGCCATTCTTTGTAAAATTGCATGTGGGAAGGTGTTTTTTTATTTTATTTTTTATTTTTGTAATTATTTCTTTGCCATCAAAAGTTCATATTCTTGGTTTGTTTTATGTTTTAGGCCTCATAATCTACAGAATAGCATGAGTGGTGGTGTATTTCGTCCCTTGAGTGCAAGAAGGCTTTGCAATGCTAAAGTGTTCCAAAGCCTTGTTGCACTCAAGGGACAAATTTATCAATTTTATTAACCTGGGTAAAATATTTGACATAAACCATTTAATTTTTATTTTTTTAAAAAATACATTGGTTATAAAAAGAGAGCATGTGGCTGCCAAAAGGACCATGCGGGAGGGCCTGAGAAACAGTTTTTTAAAAACTTTTTAGGCCTTAATTCATCTCTATACTGAAAATCACTTCAGCAATCTAGGAAATCCTGGCAGGGATTTTGCTGTGTATTACTGGAAGGAGTTAGAGCTTCAACCCACTGGGAATTTTATTTATGTACTGTATAGCCCACTTAATTGTATATCTTTTAATTGACAAGCCAAGACCAATACCGGGTCTGGACCTGCGTCGCTGCATGCAATTAAATCGGCAAATAGGAAGTGGCTGAAAATTGCATACACGATACAACTGATCATTATCAGGCTCCAGATGAAATATAAAAACAATCCCTTGCATAGAAGCCGAGAAAAGTTTGACGAAAAATTTCAATGTTCAGTGGGTACAGTAAAATTTCAAATTACCGGCAAACAGGAAGTGGTTGCACGGCAGATCTGAAAATTGCTTACACGATACAACTCATCATTATGAAGCAGCAGACCAAATATAAAATCAATCCCTTGCATAGAAGCCGAGAAAACCTTGACAGAAAATTTCAATGTTCAGTGGGTACAGTAAAATTTCAAAGTATCAGCAAACAGGAAGTGGCTGCACGGCAGATCTGAAAATTGCTTACACGATACAACTCATCATAATGAAGCAGCAGACCAAATATAAAATCATTCCCTTTCATAGAAGCCAAGAAAACTTTGACGGAAAAAGTGTTTCGGATGGACAGACGGACGGACTGATGGACGGAGTCAAGCGGTTACTAGACCTGCTCTGCCACTGGCGACGCAGGTAAAAAACCCTGTGAACTGAATAAAACTTCCAGACATAAAACTATTCAGTACAAATTTGATTTCTTAACTGCATGTAGGTTATATGGTAAACTCCAGTTAATTCAATCAAAAATGTTGCGGTATGTCAATAAGTTACCTTGATATTCACCAAATTCTCCTTGTTTATCGACCTATTTGGCCTTGGTACATCCAATACAGGCATTTAATTTATTATATTTTGTTTGACAGAGCTCCACAAGCTCTGTCAAATAAGACATAATAAGAGTAAATGCTCAGATTATCTCTAAAATAAAGGAAAATGACAAAAATCCCAGTCAGTTGAATACTCTTGAAAATTGAATAATTCCCACTTGCCAAGTGGTTATTCAATTACTGGGGTACCACTGTAATATTTCATATCAGCAGCCAGACTACCCTCTATAAGAGTTAGTCCCACCCATGATGAGTTGCCATTGCATTCAATAATTGAGTGAACAATGAAAAATTTACAGTTGAAGGTACAATATCTACCTCTTGAAGATTCAATTCGAGATTAAATCCGAATCAAAATCCTCTGCCTGATTTGATTCGGCGCAAAATTTGTGATTTGCAGGGCCCTATCTGTTTCACACAGATCGTCCCTTCAGTGGAACAAGGTGCAATCTGCAATGCTAAAGCATTGCAGATGGCACCTTGTTCCACTCAAGGAACGAGCTGTACACTTTAAAGGTTTGCACATTCATAACAACTAGCACACTGAAGGCTGGAGCAATTGCAAGTTCAACTTTTTACAAATTTGTCAAAATTTCCAATCTGTTCCAATGACAGGAGTTTTTCCAACTGGGCGAGTTCTTAACTGCATTCTTCAAATAATCAGAAAAATCTATATATATTTCTATAATATAGTAATGATAACCATACCCTTCAATGACTGAATATCTTCTCTGGAACTACTATTTTCATGAGCTGAATCAACATTCTCTTTTACATCAAGCCGAGCTGAAAAAATGTTAAAACATTGGTATTGCTGAATTCAAGAGAACATTTTTATGTCCTGTTTCGTGACAATAACCACAGAATTTAGTTAAATTTATGTTGTTACATTTTGATTAGCTCATTTATAGATTACTAATACAACAAGCCAAGACCAACACCGGGTCTGGACCTGCGTCGCTGCATGCAATTGATTACAGAGATGAACAGACTTCAAAGTATCAGCAAACAGGAAGTGGCTGCACGGCAGATCTGAAAATTAGAAACACGATACAACTCATCATTATGAAGCAGCAGACCAAATATAAAATCATTCCCTTTCCCTTTCGACACAGGTAACAAAGCAGTGTGTGACTACAGTATTAGACAAGCACTACACTACATTCCAAGAGACCTATTTGTCATATCATTTATTTCTAATTCTCACATATAAACTAAATTGTCACCTTGGATGATTCTGTTGTGCTGTAAGTGAATCAACCAGTCATCGAGAAATATACTGCATTTTCCATACTTCTCAAAAATGGGAAATTAAGTTTATGAAATATCATACTTTACCAAAATTAAGAACCCTATTCAGTTATGAATGACAAACTGAGGATGCTTGAAACAAACAAATGGTTTCAAGTTTTGTTCCAGTTCCTTCAGGAGTTAAATAAGTTTACTTATTTTGACCACAACAAGGATACAAGAGGTGTGCATCAGACATGCAGGCATCAAGTTGTGGTGCCAATCAAAGAGTGCTGCATGTCCATAACCCGGTTGCTGTCAAATCTGAAACCTTTGTTCAAGTTGTAGCACTAACAAGTTCAGAATTCAGAAAAATTATTTAAGGCCCATAACTCTGTAACAAGAAATTGGACCAGGCCAGTTTTCGAACTTGCCTGGAATACTATTGGCAAATATTACTCAAATCTGAGAATATTTATTCCAAGTTATTGTGCTAAAGAGCTCAACATTCGTAAAAATTTACTAATTAAGGCCCATAACTCTGTAACAAAAAATCGGGCTGGGCCAGTTTTCGACTCAATTGAAATATTATTACAAAAGACCTGCATGGCATATATTAGTCAAATCGGGGAACGTTTGTTCAAGTTATTGAGTTGACAAGCCCAAAATTCATAATGAAAGTGTCAATGACACTGTAGCTTAACTTGGCTGTGTGTTGTGTTTGATGAAAAGGATAATGTTCAATGTTTATGAAAGGATTATGAAATACGACAAGAATTGTGATAATTGAGAATATGTTATTTTCTGTTCCCTGTATTCTATGTTTTCAATAAAAATAATTTAAGGTGTAGACTGTACTAAAGAATTGAGGGGTGGGTTAATGTAGCCCTCACAGTTAATGTATGTCAACCAAAGTTACCAAGTTACAGTGAAATGATTCCAAAACAAGTCATCCTATCAATTTACAATGAAATCCCTTCAAAATATGGCCTGTGTAGCCATTACGGTTGACCAATCACAACCAAAAGGGGACATTATCGTCTTGACATTATACGGAGTCATCCTACAAAGTTACAATGAAATCCCTTCATAAATACGACCTGTAGACTGTGCTAAAGGTTTTCAGGCTTTGGGCACCTGCAGCCATCACAGTTGACCGATCGTGACCAAAAGGGGACGTTCTCATCTAAACAATATATGGTGACATCCTACCAAGTTACAATGAAATCTCTCCATAAATACGAACTGTAGACTTTGCTAAAAGGTTTTTGGGTACCGGCAGCCATCGCAGTTGACAGATCGCGACAAAATGGGGAAGTTCTCATCTGGACATCATATGGAGTCATCCTACCCAGTTACAATGAAATCCCTCCATATGAAATATGATCTGTAGACTGTGCTAAAAGTTTTGGGGTTTTGGGCTGGGCAGCCGTCACAGTTGACAGATCCTGACCAGAAGGGGAGGTTCTCATCTAGATATTATACAGAGTTATCCTACCAAGCTACAATGAAATGCCTTCATAAATACGACATGTAGATTGTGCTAAAGGTTTTCTGGTTTTTGGGCTCGAACAGCCATCGCGGTTGACCGATAACAACCAAAAGGGGACGTTCTCATCTAGACATACCTCAAATCTGCATATGAAATTTTGTGATGATCAGACAAGAACTACAGGGTGTAGCCTGTGCTAAAGGAAAATGTGAACAGACTAACATACTTCCGCACGAGTGATGGCAGTAGCTTATCTTGACTTTGTCAAGTTAAGCTAAAAATTGACTAATTTATGGCCCATAACTCTGTAACGAAAAATCAGGTCAGGATATTTTTCAAACTCTCTTGAGTTATTTTTTTTAAAAGACCTGCATGACAAATATTAGTCAAATCTGAGAATGTTTGTTCAAGTTTATTGTGCTAACGAGCTAACAATTTGTAAAAACTGACTAATTAAGGCAAATAACTCTGTAAGGAGAAACTAGACTGGGCCAGTTTTCGAACTCACTTGAGATATTATTGACAAAGACCTGTATGGCAATAGTAGTCAAATCGGAGAACTTTTGTTCAAGTTACTGCACTAACAGTATGAGGTCGCCTGTAATGTCTTAGTTGTTAACACAGCTCGACCAGAAAGCCAAGTTCAATACTGGGTACCAGATCCTATTTGCCAGTAGAAATAAAATGCTGCAATCAGACATGCTACACAGTAAGAGGTGTAACAGACTGTATTTGTAATTTTAACCCTCCGAACACTGGTGACTGATGTCAAAATACCAAAATCTTTTCATCAGGCAACTAGAGATTTAACCAAATCAGTCTTGTTTGACTGAGCTCAATGAGGTCAGTCAAACAAGACTGAATTGGGTAAATTCCTAGTTGCGTTATGGGAAAAATTGAGGCTTAAAATTCTGATATTTTGAAATCAGTGTGCAGAGGGTTAACCGACTACAAAGTGGGAAATATGCAATAATGGTTTGTTTTTTTGTAAACAAGTATTTAGAATGACTGATAGCTCATTTCAGTATACTCTTCACATCATCAGCAGGAACTTAACAACTGCTCATCTGAAAAACTCTTATAGGCAATCAATATTCATTAATAATGTCAACACAATATTTCTTCTGGTTCAATGGCAAGCAAACATATTGACAGCAGCTGGGAATTGTTGGGTGCACAGGGACACTTAATTTCACTCAGCATTTCCAACCCAGCGATGATCAATTTACTTCATAAAACCAAAAATGTAAACAAAAATTTGATTTTTACTTCAGAGGTTCCAACTCCAATCAAGTGAACACATTCAACTGACAAGAGATCCCATGGGGCCTGAAGCACTCGCCTAACAGTGTTGTTTAAAGAAGGATTTAATTAGCATCTAAGGCCAGTCAACACTGCAGATGAATGAAGTCATATAACTATTCGTAACTGTTGTCCAGCAAGATGATTGTTTTCTGGTATTTCAATGCTACCACACAAATGACAAATGCCCAGATTTCCAGTAATAGAAAATAGGGAGCCCAAATATCAACCTAGGGACTTACCTTGAACAAACTTGAAATGATCTATGCACTCCCCCCCTCCCCCCCCCCCTCCCATCCCTTCCAATCAGGATACAGACCATTGTATCAGAGGCGGATTTTCAAAGATTATTTCTAATATTGAACTAAGTTAAAGAGTCCAAATATAAACCCAGGGACTTGATTTTTACAAACTTGTAACTGTCTCCCCTAAGGACAAAGTATACCCTATATCAAAAGATTCTGAAATTGGAAAGTTTGTGAGAGGAAGATTTTTAAAAGAATATTCCTCATATTGCACCGTGTTAAAACTCTGGCTCCAGCAAGGGATCCAATCTGGGGACTTGATTTAAACAATCTGGAATTTGACCCCATGAAGGATGCTGTATATCAAACATCAAAAGATTCTGATGGTGGATAGGAAGATCTTTAAAGATTATGTCCCATGTTTCACTAATTTAAAATTCGAGCTCTCATAGAGAGCCCAATTATTAACCAATGGGGTTATTTTGAACAAAATTTAATGCACCCTCTGTAAGGATTCTGTATACCATACATTAAAAGATTCTAAATAGTGGTTCTGGAGGAGAAGAGCTTTAAAGATTATTCCTCATATTGGACTAAGTTGAAATTTGGGGCCCAAATTGGGACCTGAAATATTAACCAAGGGAGTTAGTTTGAACAAACTCGAATCTGACTCCTCTGAGGATAGTGTATAACATATATCTAAAAGATTCTGACTGGAGTTCATGAGAGGATTTTTCAAGAATTTTTCTTGAACCAAGGTAAAATTTGGGCTCCAATTGGGAACCCAACTACTAATCAAGAAAGTTGATTTGAACAAACTTTAATCTGACCCCTGTAAAGATGCTGTATCCTACACAACAAAATATTCTGACTGATGGATCAGAAGAAGTTGATTTATAAAGATCATTCCCCATATTGCGCCAGGTCGAAATCTGGGCTCCAACAGAAAACCCATTTATAAACTGAAGGTCAGAATTTTGCCAAACTTGAATCTGACCCTTATAAAGATTCAGTATATCATATATCTTAAGATTCTGGCTAGTGGTTCCTCATATTGGACTAGTTAAAATATGAGCTCCAATAGGGAGCCCAAATATTAACACAGGGACTTGGTTTAAACAAACTTACATCTGACCTCTCAAAGGGTGTGGTTAACAAAATGTCAAAAGATCAAAAGATTCTGACCGGTGGATGTGAAGAAGATTTGTAAAGATTATTCTTTATATTGCACTGAGTGAAAAAGTAGGGAACCCATAGGGAGCCCAAATATTAACCGGGTTTTTTTGATTTTGACAAACTTCAATCTGACCTCTGTAATGAGGTTGTATACCAAATATCAAATGATTCTGACTGGTGGATTTCGGGAAGAAATTTTTTTAAAGATTATATGTACATGTATATTGTGAATAAAATATTGTATTGTATTGTATTGTATTGTATTGTATTGATTATTCCCCATATTGCACTAAAATTAAAAGATTATTCCCCATATTGCACTAAGTTAAAATTCATGCCTCACTTTATCACAAGGTCAAGAAGTGTTAATATAAGCACACCTCAGCATTTGAAATAAAACCACACAGCACTACAAAGAAACCTATTTTATGTTGAAAAAGTTATAAACTGTATTCTGAAAAAAAAAAAAAAAATAAAAATAAAAAGTTTTTCCGACCTACAATCCCTATTTTTTTCATCCCGTTAGCGGAAACAAATATATATATTTTTTAGGCCTTAGAGGTTCTGGAAAAGAAGATATTAAAAGATTATTCCTCAAATTGGATCAAGTTAAAATTCAGGCTCCAGTTGGAAGCCCAAATATAAACCTAGGGACTTGATTTTTACAAACTTGAATCTGATTCGAATGAGGATGGTGTATACCATATATTGGAAGATTCTGATTGGGGGTTCATTGAAAAAAAAATTTAACATGTTAAAGGCAGCATTTTTTTTATGGTCTGAATTTGTTCATCAAAATTATTACAAATTATTGAAGAGAACCTACAGGCACTCTTCAATAATTTGTGATAAAACAAATTCATATAAATAATATCCTGTGTTTGACAGAATTTGAAACACAAGCAAGGAAAATGTTGGCTCTTGGTCTGGTACCCTCATTTTTTTGAAAACCCTGATAGTGGCTTCTAGCACTCAACCAGTAAAAGAATATTCCTCATATTGCATCAAGTCAAAATTCGGCTTCAAAAGGGAGCCTGAATATTAATCAAGGGACTTTGAACAAATTTAAATCTGATGTAAGGAAGTTGGATACCAATTCGGTAATTTGATTCTTCATCTCACTGATGTCGCCCTTCAGACTCTGAAAGTTACTATTAAATTGAGATTTCATCTCTGTGAGCATCTTTTTTAGTTCGTTGTTTGAAACAAATTCATCCTTCAGCAGGGAAACTTTCCATGACGCCATTATTGTTATGCAGAATACCAGTTGAACGGCAATAAGACGACGAAATTGGGAGATTTCTCCAACAGTTTTGCATGTATACTATGTAACTCTCAGCTTGAGGCAGAATAAAAGGAGAAATGAATAATAATATCGTCAAATAGCCATCAGGATCGCCGAGATAGAGCAAATTAAGTTGATTAACCCTCAAAAAAGAATAAACAAGTAGAAAATCCGACCAGCAAAGCACACAGCGTTTACATTCTTCCCGCCATCTTCCTCTGTGTCAATAAAACAACTTTTTTTTCAAAAAAGCTCAACAAAACCGCAACATGTGACCACCTCATTGCAATGAGCTTATCAGGCTTGTTACAACAAGGGTTCACATGATAAGGTTTTGTCGAAATTCTTAAAAAATTTGAATAAAAAAAAATTAAAATAACCAATTTTGTGAGTGATTTGGGTAAAGGGTTAATTGCAATAGTGATGCACCCTTTGGCATCAGAACAAGTGCTCAAACATACAGGCATCAGAAACATTAGATAATTTCAAATAATTGCAGTAGAGATTTTCTGTCTAGATTTGGCTATCTGAATGCTGAACTGGAATCCAACACATGTCCAGGAACTAAAAGCAAAGAAAGCTCAGTGCACTAACATAACTGATGGTTACAACGTTGCTATTTCTGAGGTCAAAAATAATGCTTGCCACCCTTGCAAGTGAATTCTAGAGTAGCTTGGCTGCCAATCTAGACAGAAAAGAATATTAAATATCTGTTGCTCTAAGGGCAAGGCAATGGAAAATGAAGGAAAACAGGGGTGCTGGAAGTACAAAGGTGTGGTGAGGGAGTTGTCGTTTAAAAGACATTTACACTGGCAATGGCAGATATAGAATGTCACTGTAACAGAGTTAGTGAATCACCTGCATAATATTTCATTACAAAAGGTCTCCAAAAAAAATTTGAAAGACAAAGTTCTGATCAGCCTTTCTTCTCAAGACACTTGTCCAAGAACAATCAAACAGACGCATTTAGCCCACTGGTGAAAGATATAGGGGGGTGGGGGGGGGGGGGGGGGGGGGGGAGAGTCCCCATCCCCTTGATCCAACACCTCTGATTGAAATTGTTCAGGTTTCAGGATTTTTTCTTTTCGACTTCCAAGAGCTGTTAATAGCAAATTTCAAGTTGTAGAATATCCATTATAACAGTGACTCACATGGCTGCCTATCAGTCAGAGTCCAACTGAGTACTGTTGTGCAATGATACAAGCCTGGAAAATAAGAATGAATCTATTGAATAACACATCCTAGCCAAGGCTTATGGATTAGCAAGTGTTTCTAACCAAGTGCTGTCTGCATGTTCAGGCAGATGCCACCTGACTGAAAAATATTGTCCAGATTTAATCCTTTGCCCAACACACAGGATATCAAAAGTTATTATTTCAATTATTGTTTTTAAAAATTTCTCAGTAAATGTCAACGAAACCATATCAAGTGATCCCCTCATTGGAATGAGCTCAATGAGCTTGTTCCAATAAGGAGGTCACATGATATGGTTTCATTGAATTTTTTTTAAAATTGTTTTTTTTCAACTGCTCACTTTGTGCAGGTAGATGCGGCCGATTCATTGCGTGAAGGGTTGAAGATGCTCTCGACTCAATATCATCTGGACAGTCAATGCCAGAGGACCTGCTGTATTATATTACAGCCGAGGAGACTCAAGTTCAGGTTTCAGGGTGTTAAGTTCTGATGATATGATGTAATTCAAACTGCAGAAGCCTGATGGAAAAGAAATGTCATGCTGATACAAGGAAAGTAAGTATACCTGTTGTTGTTGATTCCACCCTTTTATGAAGATCCTGGTTGGAAAAGAAATATGAGCCAGGTTGATTCCCTACATTTGGATCTTGAATAGAATTCTGATGATTATTCTCTTCAGTGAGATTTGACTGTAAAAAAACAAAAACTCAAATTGAGAAACTTGATGCATCAAGAAAAAGACTGCCATTAATAAAACATTTGCAAAATTTTAAGCCTTTGTGGATAACATGTCACACTGACATGCATAGCATGTGGATCTAATCTCTGAAAGCAGCATACAGATGTACTGAGCACAACTGCTGAAAGTCTAAACATTTAGATGGGAAGAATGATGGTGCTAATCACAGACTGCCTACTTTAAGGACAACAATGTTCCAGTTCTTGTCTTGATAATTTTTTTTCAACATCAGAGGGAATCACGACCCATTGCTTCCATAGGGTAATATTTGTTATTTATTTATTAGTGTTCAAGGTCTCTTTCAAGACCACAACACAAGTATAAAGTCAAGTTCAGCCATTCGTTTGGTACCCACTTTAGAGGATTCCCATCCAAGGTACTGGCAACCAGGATCTACTTACCAGTAAAGCAGACCTTGTTACCAAAGTAAACAAGCACTGCTCCACTTACTATCTGTACAGAGAATCATTATCAAATAATCAATCCATTTGAGAACTAAGGGAAAAAGGATGAGAAAAAAACTACAAATAACATGGAGATAAAGCAAACTTTAGTCCATCATTTATACTCATGTTGCCCAATTTAGAGGACTTCCACCTCTAGCATTAGTGACTGGGTCATATTATACCAGTAAAACAAAGCTTGTCTATCACATCACTTACTATCTGTACAGAGAATCATTATCAAATAATCAATCCATTTGAGAACTAAGGGAAAAAGGATGAGAAAAAAACTACAAATAACATGGAGATAAAGCAAACTTTAGTCCATCATTTATACTCATGTTGCCCAATTTAGAGGACTTCCACCTCTAGCATTAGTGACTGGGTCATATTATACCAGTAAAACAAAGCTTGTTTATCACATCAAACAAGCACTGCTTTACTTCCCAGGGTTCCCACAGGGAATGCATGCTTTGACTCCTAAATTTTAAGTAGGAGCTGTAAATAGAATATAATTTAATTCCCATGACTCATGTAGAGATAAAACTCACAAATCATTTGCCTAAAATAGATACTAAGTGACACTTTGCAAATAAATTCCTTGAACTAAAAATTTTTATTTTTGGTAAAAAATGCCTAGCATGTGACCTTCAATGACACAAGCTCATTCAAATGATGAGTCATAAGCTATGAGTTTGAGATAAAAAATAATATTATGTGAATAGCAATTTTTGTGAATAGCACTGACTGGTTTGGGCATTAGGTTAAGGCAGGGAGGTTAGGGGGAGCGTTCACTCCCGATACTCTCTATTGTTATCGGAACTTATCTGGCCCTCTAGCGGTTGGCGTCAGAATCGCTCCAAAATAACACTGAGGCCATGGGGAAAATTCGACTTTTTCATAGAAAACAGACGTTTTTCCAAAGATTCGGTACAAAAAATAAAAATCACAGCCAGTATGCGATAAATCGCACTGAATGTAAGTACTGGAGTCGAAATTACCTTCTTTAGTTTGTATTTTTAAACTAATAACCATGGGTGAAAATGATACATATTCCCTAAATTCGTGTATATTTCTCGTACTTTACCACACTGAGCACGGTAGTTTTATTTCGTAAGTCGGTCTTGTTTTTTTTTTTACCGTCAAACGCATTCAAACATCTAATATACAGCTGCAAGTATGCTGTAGAAAAAAGGATTTCTCTTGCTGAACGCTGTTTGGCCGTACGCTATATGGCTCATTCGCTCTCTCTCAGACACAAACACATTCGTTACACATCACATTCAGAATAAACACAGGGCTGAGCCCGAATAAGCAAGTCTTCCCGTTTTATTGGAAGATACACCAATAAAATAAAAAGGACAGACCCTAGCAGTAAAACAAATAATGTTATTTGTAAAATATACATTTTCTTGTTAACTTTGAAACAGGTAATTCAAAACGGGAAACGGATATTTTTGCCAGCCGAATCGTCCGCTTGCATTTTTACCCAAATCGTCCGCCAGTGTTTGAAATCGCAAAACATGTGATGGAAAATAACTCTAATAATATTTATGCCGTATGAAATACTGGTTAGCATGGCATTTTTTGAATGTCCAACATAGCACATTTTTCAAAATTCATAAATTCTTATGTATTTGCACTAATTTTATACTTTGTCAATTATAAAAATTTCTCTTAATTTTTTTTTTATAATTTTGCAATTACTTATGGTTAAGCAAGGTTGTGTGTTTCAATGAATACTGGCAAAATTATAAGATTTTTTTATCAAATTTAATTAATATTCTGTAAGTTTGGTGCGTTTCTTAATATAATTAATTCTGTAATCTATTTGCTAATAATTATTCATTGTTATGTGCCTGTGGTGCTGTACAATGAATTATTGCAAAATTAAAGGATTTTAATGGAATATAATATATCACAAGTTTTAATTCTTGTAATATATTTGCAAATATTTTTGCAATTATTCATTGTTAAGTGCCAGTGGCACCTTTCAATGAATAATTGCAAAATTATCAGAGTTTTTTTGTTTAAACAATATTTATTGAAGAATTGAAAATGGCTTATAAATTTTAATTCTTGTAAAATATTTAATAATAATTTTTTTATAGATATTGATTTCATAAACTATCAGCTGCTCATCCCATGTTGTTATGCTGGGACAATTTATGGAAAAAAAAAACATCCTCTTTCATCTGAAAAGCTCTGCAGCTGTTTAAGAAAAAGGATATGAATCAAATAGGTTCTACTACTCAGAAATTAGTTTCAATCTCATAGGACAAACCTGATTAGAGAAATTAAAATATTGATTCCCAAGAGCTGAATACCACCTGTGACTAACTTGGGTTAGTACAATCAAAAGTAATAAAAACTTTGTTTGCATAAACTTTCCTGAGATTATCTCTTTGAGATTTTTCAATATTTTCAGTATCTCGCACTATAACATGCCATTAACATGGTGGATAAGTCATGTTCATATGAAATGAACTCAAAAGAGCACACACCACCTTCCTCTGCTGTGAATGGCCTATGCTGAAGATTTTGACAGAAAGAAACCTAATACCACACAGATGAATATGTTTTGGCCAACTGTTGATCCACAATGATTCTCAGATGAGCAAAACCTACAGCACCTGACTCATTCATCCATGATTCTCCCTCATGATCCTCAACAATTCAGACACTAATTTTGTCTAAAATTTTTGCACTTTCCCTCTGAGTCTTTCATTTACAGTAATGACTGTTCATCCCCTCATCCAACTAAGCCTCCTGTCTCAAGTCTCTATTTCCTCCCAAGAATTGTATTGTTCAGTTTATGGAAAATGAGAGCCCCTTCCCAAGAAACTGTTCCAGTGTCTTCATTTGTCCTGAACCACACATTTTTTAACTTCATTCTTTCATCATTTCATATCATATATTGTAGACTTGTGTTCCTAGAATTCCTTTTGCAAGCCTTTATCTCATGAATAAGTCAAATCTTCCTGTGTTATTATATAAAGAAATCTCCATTCACATTTTATTACTTTTTTTCTCAAAAAACAAAACAAAACAAACCTTATGCCCCCTAAATGGAACAAGCTTTACATGTTTTTTTGCAATGATAGACGAGAGAGAGGTCATAAGCAGTGGTACCCCCCAAAAAGACTTTGAGGAGATTTTTCAGAAAAATAATTATACTGTTGTCTACTGCTCCTGTTTGGTAAAAGGTGAACATGATAAAGTATAGGGGTTTTAACTTTCTCAAACTTCACAGTAGACCACATTTCTGTTATATATCACTCTCCGGTCCTGAAAAATGATTTTGAAGTTCAAACAAAAAATAACCCAGTCAAATTAGATAAGAGTTTCTCAAATAAAATAGTAATATCTACAAATCACCTAGTCACCCAGGAAATGTACAAACAGTGAAACATGAATTCAGTTTAGTAACTGTAACTGTTTCTCCACAAAAACCTTATTGAAACTGTTTCTCCCGATAAGTTTCATTTGGTTAAGGATTCGTTTCCCCTTCAGAATGAATTTATTTGTGTGGTTTTGGTAGATGCCTCTTCCTCTGATGTTTATATTTACCCCTAGATACTTGTAGTCACATCATGTCTCTCCTACACTAAAACGTTTGCTGCTGCTGCTACATTCTGGAAAACAGCCCCCCCCCCCCCCCTCCATACTGAAATTGATACATGAGGATGTCATTCAGCCTTAATTTCAAACCAGTAAAAATTACATGAATTTTAATCAGAAATGTTGAGAGACACTTCTCAGAGCTTTGTGTTCCTACCACTGTTTCATGTGCCGTTACCGGAATGTTTTATTCTTGTAACTTACATGACATTTGATTGGAAAATAATAAATAAATTGTAACACAAATTATTATCTTACTAAATATAAATTGCAAATGCTAAAATAAACATTTTAATCTACTGTTAAAACATTTTTTTTAAAGATACATGACTTTGATAATTGTCCTATTGTGTTTAGATTTTTTTTTTGACTTGTTTTAGGTTTTTATAGGTCAAAATTTTGGAATTTGACATGTCCATGTATGCAGATAACGACAAAGAGCTGAATGATATATTTGATGACTTGTCTTCCCGCGTATCAACATAATAATATATCTGCAGAGCTATTAATTTTGTCTTCATCTCTCCACCGGTAACCCTTCTTGTGTCGTTTTGACATTTTTACCTGAGAAATGAAGCGTGTTTGCAGATTTTCTGGTAGAAACAGAGACTTGCTTCAAAATTTGATCAATGTTATTTTTTCCAAATTTACCTTTTAAAAGTTTTCAGTCACTTTTTTAACCCTACTGATATTTACTCTTTGATATTGTATAAGAGCTCTCATCTGTTTCCTTCTTGGAGTGTATTGTTACCTTCAATACATTGTGTTTTGAGCTGGAGACCTTCGGTCTTTCTCTTTGATAATTTTCTTTTTCAGTCAAGAGTTTAGTAGATGGACTGGGAACATAAAACAGAATTGGGACTGCATTCCCAACCAGTTTTTTTTCCAATCATTAGGATTCATGAACAGAACATTATGTTCTCAAAATGTTCTGAGCAGATTCTGTAATTTTTCAGATGGACTTCCAATCAAATTTGTTAATTTACAATTTTGCACCTGTAATATTGGGAAGAGATCACATGCTACTGTATGTAGCACTCTGTATTATTCTATAAATTATGGTTATTGAACTTCACTGATAACTTTATACATTTATTATGGTTGTGAAATAGCCTTACCTACAGAAAGTAACAACTGATAAATAACTTATTAGGGCTGAATTGCTGTCATAAGTTTTCAAGAGGGAACCAAATTACAGGGGAAGAAACTGAAAATGATGTTTTCACAAAGCATCTAGAACTTTGAGTCTGGTAGAACTTTACTCAATGATTTTCCATGGCTCTCTGCTACTGGTAGTGGTACACCAGTTTCTTCCAGATGTAAAACTTCCCTGGATGTGGAAAGTGTAATAAAACCCAAATGAATAATTAGATAAATAAATGGGATAATTTGTGATATTTAATTATATACTTCATATATTAGATGCTTCCTTGGGTAGGAGTGGGAGCAGACATTTTCACTCCCTCCTTTTTAAATACTAAAAATATACCTCCAATGGGAGCCCGAATAGTACACGAAAATTATTGGGCCGAAACGTGCAAGGGAGAAAAACAATGGAGTCTGCAATTCACACATTCATAGTAGACCACAAACAAAGCAACAAACATATACATACATATACACCGCACATGTCGTGTTATTTTCGAGTTGTACTGCAAATAATTTGAACTTGAAGGTCAAACGAACCATTTCATTCAAGATTTTCACTCTTCTCTCTAGCCTGCTCCAGTCGGCATTTTTATGCATAAAACTTGATAGTCTGGCAAACACGGTGCGCTATTGTATTAAATTGGGTCTGTAATTATTCTGTCAACTAACTTATAATTATCTTTCGGAATGCAATAAAATGACACTCCCACCCACAGTATTTTTTAAGTATTATCGCAGTTGTTAGCAGCGCATTTGCAAGACGACATTTTGCTTCAAACTGACGCCAACAGCCAGGGGGACAGAAACTGGGCTAATATCGGGTTTTGACTCGAGTAGATTCTCCGGTTGATTCTATACTCCGTGGTTAAGGTTAAGGGTAAAAAGAAAGGATGAAAGAAAGACCAAGATTATAGTCACCAACATACAACTTGTCAAAGAACCAAATGCCACAAAGAAAGAAGTGGAGGAAAAGCACTTTGAAAAATTTTGTGTAACTTTTGCTGTTCTGCTTTTTGAGATACCAAACTAAAAAAAGAGGCCCCAGGGGGCCTGAGGGCGCTCACCTGACATGGTAGCCTAAATATCAACCCAGGGAATTGTTTTGAACAATTAGCATCTGCCCCTCCTAAGAAAGCTTATACCAAATATCCAAAGATTCTGACCAGTGGATAAAAAAAAAATAGATTTTTAAAGAATATTCCTCATATTGAACTAAGTAATAATAAGCCCAAATATAAACCCAGGGACTTGGCTTTTACAAACTTATATCTCACCTCCCTAAGAATACTGTATACCAAATATCAAAAGATTCTAACTGGTGGATGTGAAGAAGAGGATTTTTCAAGAATATTCCTCATATTGAACTAAGTTATAATTCAGGCTCCCACAGGGAGCCTAAATATCAACCCAGGGACTTGGCTTGAACAAACTTGAATCTCACCCCCCTAAGGATGTTGCACACCAAACATCAAAACATTCTGACTGCGGATCTGAAGAAGAAGATTTTTAAAGAAAACTCCCCATTTTGAACTAAGTTATAATATGGGCTCCCCACAGTGAGCCCAAATATGAACCCAGGGACTTGGCTTGAACAAACTTGAATCTCACTCCCCTAAGGATGCTGCATACCAAATATCAAAACATTCCGACTGCTGGATCTGAAGAAGAAGATTTTTAAAGAATATTCCGCATACTGCACTAATTTAAACATTTGGGCTTCCATAGAGAGCCCAAATATGGACCTAGGGATTTGATTTCAATCAACATTTGAAACAATCTTCCAATGATGTTATCTGTGAAATTTGAAAGCTTTTGGAGCAGCGGTTTTGGAGAAGAGTAGTCTGAAATGTTTTTCCCATTACCCAAAGTGTTAAAAAATGCCGACTCTGCACTTTTTCAAAAGTCCTGAAAAAGTACACTATGATAAAACCGATAGCAATTTTTTTGGACCATTCCATTCTGTTGGTCCATAAGGAAGCTTCACACTAAATAAGAATTCTCAGTGCCATGTAGTTTTAGAGATATGGGCATTTTAAATTTTTTCTACTTTTAGCTACTGCGGTCCCCACTGGGAAACAGGAAATTTTTTTTTGGCATAAATTAAGTACTTGTGACCCAATAAGCCCTCATATCAAATTTGGTTCAAATCAGCCTCTCGGTTTGGAAAATAGAAATTTGGGCGAGGCGAAAATTCTTGCTCCTCCTATAATGACGACAAATACAGCTCCTCGAACTTCTCTTGAACAAATCTGAGTCTACACCTCAAAAGGAAGCTGCACACCAAATATCAAGTCTCTGCTACTGCTGGTTCATGATTTTTAAAGATTTAAGCACACTTTTTGGGCCTGGCCCTACCGAGGGGCGAGACAACTTGATTCGAACAAAATCAAAATGCGATATCATAAAAACAATTATCTCAAATTTCACTTGAATCAGTTCAGTGGTTTTGGAGGAGATGACGAAGCACCATGTTCACGGACGACGGACGGTGAGTGATCACTTTTGCTCGCCTGACTTTCAGTCAGGTGAGCTAAAAAAAAAAGGGCCTTAACACAATATTCGGCGAATATGGAACTAGACCGAGATCTTTTTGCGATATATGCCTCTTGTGAGTTTCATGAAAAATCAGTTACATGTGTTGAAGTTATCGAGATCACAAAGTCATCAACAGACAAAGGAGGTTAAAAAAATGAGGCATAATTCCTGCAAAAATCAACAAATGGGCAGCAAATTCACAAGGAAGTTGCTGTATTTATTACCCAACATTTCAATCTTTTCTATTGTAAGTCAATCAAGTTGTTTCTCCAAGATAGTTCATTTTAATGGCAGGCACAATACAACAAGTAAATTTCAAGTCTTTGGTTTCACACATATCAATTACAATTTTCTATAGCCATGATTTTTAATTGGGAATCCCCTTAATAAGTTAACAATGCCCAGGGCGGGAGCGCATTGATACATTTAGTGGGAGATTAAATTTCTATGTTTTAGGGATTAACAGCCAATTAAATTACTCCAGTGGTCAGTTCCTCCACTATATTCTACGGACTTATTTGTCAGCGGTCAACCACGGTGGAGCCGAATCACAAATAGTTCACTCTTTGTTCTTGACTGGCACTTGTTAAGTTGTCGTTGTGTAAGTCAGTACATTTGCCAACACCAAATTTATATCAACCCGCCACCTTCCCCGTTTGAATTTTCACCTCCTGTATTTCATTTTTGGGCTACTTTGTATTGTGTCTGTTCTTACTTATGGCTACGAGTCTATTTTTCATCACCTTACTTCTGCGTGGCGTATGTTCCGCCCATGTCCCTAATTCTGTACTATATATTTTACTAAGTGTTTTGTCCTCGTCATTTTTTCATGTACATTCCTTGATTATTATTGTTAATTTTTTCGGCTTGGCCGCTATAGGCGTTTGTTCCGCCCATGTCCCTAATTCTGTACTATATATTTTACCAAGTGTTTTGTCCTCTTCATTTTTTCATGTACATTCACTGATGATTATTGTTAATTTTTTTGGCTTGGCCGCTATATCTCATAGGAATATTGTAAATAAACAGCGGCTTAGTCCAATATCAATATACCAGTCTTTCTTTTGGTCAATCTTTTCACCTTTGGGGCATTTAAGTAAATGTTGGGTAATAAAAGTTAATGAATATAAAACTAGAGCAAGATCTTCTCACAATATATGCTTTCAGTAAGTTTCATGAGGATCCAGTAGGCAGTAACATATGTTCAAGTTACTATGTTCACAAAATACATGGATGGACACATGAATGCACTGATGGGACATATTTCTATATCATCTGCCGAAAGATGGACAAGGGCCAACATGATGCATGCCCATCAAATGGAGAGTCTTGCCAAGCTCTCAAGCCACCAGTCTAATTCTGTAAGAAATTTGACGCTGTTATGACTTGGAACCAGTCCAGCCCACAAATAGGTCATCATCCTTGTTTAGATTCACTCGTCTGGAATATTTCAGTTGGTTGGAAAAACAAACCTATGGTTTGTTTTTTCAACCGACTGATACTATCTGGACAACTGAATCAGAAAATTTCATAAAAATTCATTTTCTGTGACTTAAAGCTAGAAATGATGCTCAACCAAGATGTGATTTGATCGACATTTTGATGACAATACAATCAGAAATGAAGACTCACCACAGACCATCGTTTTATGATTTTGCCGGGTAGTTCCACAAATTATGTTGCCTTGATGTTTTCAAGGGGAATTGAATACTTATTGACTGGAACATCTATAACTGGTGCAGGAAAGAATACCTGTATATCTTTCTATGTAAAGGCACATCACATTATATTTACAGTAGCAAGTGCAAAAAGTGAGTCAACAAACAACCTAAAACTGCATTGAAATCCAAACAGAATTAGACTGATTGCTGGACAGCTTGGGAGACCAGTGAGACTGACCTCTTTGAAAGCAGTGTATTTTGATTGGGTGTTTATTTGTAGGTTTACTGATGGTTTTGAAAAACTTTGACACATTGTTTGCAATGTCCAAGTTTTGTTATTTGTTTTATATCGTTATGATTATGTACATCGTCCCAAGATTTTTTTTGGTGAATATTCAAGGCTTCCTGGCGCATTTTCCAGGATTTCAAGGCCTTAAATGACCCACAGTCAAATTCACGGTAGTTCCTTGAATCCAAGGTCCTGCAGGGAACCTGTGTATTGCGCAATACAGCATTAGAGAAAATTATATTTTTAATATTAAATTTTAAAAAATTCTCTAATCACTTGGTTCGCTAAACAAATTTATTTATCTAT
This sequence comes from Pictodentalium vernedei, assembly GCA_031216915.1. NCBI lineage: Eukaryota > Metazoa > Mollusca > Scaphopoda > Dentaliida > Dentaliidae > Pictodentalium > Pictodentalium vernedei. Next base: position 599,933,362 of record CM062296.1, on the reverse strand, counting down.
TGGGGTTAAACAATACTTTTTTTCACACACCTATTAATGTAAAACACAGGATTTCCACTGTTCTGCCTGTATGCTAAAAATAATGTTGTATTGCACATGTGGTGATACAAAACACGTTCGATTTCATTTCCAATGTAAACAGAGAAGGAACCAGTCTAAATAAATCATGTCATCGTTGGTCGAATGCACCAGAGTCGAGATCGCATGAAAATTCCAAGTTCCTCATTTAGATTTATTTACCCGGGATATTTAAACAATCAGATTTGAGTCAAATATTTACAAAATAAAAACTAGAGATGGTCTGTCGCCCGGTATACCCCCACCGTGGCATACCGCCTATTGTGGGTGACTGAAAAGGGACATTCAATTTTTCTAAGTGAAAAAAAAATCCAATATGGCCACCAATCGGCCATCTTGAATCCGATCAGGAAAAAGATTATGTCATACACTGCTCCTCATCATGTTGATTATTTTGGTGAAGTTTCATTAAAATGCGACTAAAAAACTGTGGAAGTTGTTTGCTCCACAAGTATTTTGCAAAATCCAATATGGCCTCCAGTCAGCCATCTTAAATCCGAGCTGGAAAAAATTAATGCCTCGCACTGCTCTTCAACATGTCGATCAATTTATATTGAGTTTCATGAAAATGCAGCCAAAACTGTAGAAGTACTTCGCTCCACAAGTATTTTGCAAAATCCAATATGGCCACCAGTCGGCCATCTTGAATCCGATCTGGAAAAAAATTATGTTACGCACTTCCCCTCATCATCTTGATCATTTTTGTGAAGTTTCATGGAAAAATGCGACTAAAACTGTGGAAGCAGTTCACTCCCAGCCCTTGCAATTGGCGTGGGCATTTGGCAGTGCCGAGGTGATTTAGTTTTGCATAGGCAGAAATAATGCCGACGCCAAACAGTGTGTCCACGTGCATTAAAAGTAAAACAGAGCATGGGCGAAAATTATCAGATGAACAGATGCAGATTAAAAAGATTATGTCTTTTTGACAAAACATCCTATTAATTTAGAAAAAAATATCCCACCATTATCTAGACAAAACTCCATCTCAATAATAGAAAGAAACACGGATCGTGTCCCGGAGCAGAACTTCATTTTGTTGAAAAGGCAAAAGAAGTTTCCGTCGGAATTGATATGTTTACACGGGAACAATTGGACCTAGGACATTTCGGCCTTCTATTATTAAGAGGAATTTTGCGATAAAAAATGAACAAATTATTCTTAGCAAAAGCCAATTAAGTATTTTAAAAATGTTAATTTGATTTATTCATCGGCGCAGATCTGTCAAATAAAATGAATGTGTCAGTTGCGATGGTGAGGGTTACGGTACATGTAACGATGTTGGGGAAATTCGGAATACAGGAGAAGCTACCCAAAACAAAGTTGGTCCATGTGAGAACTTGGTCCAACACAAATTCGGTTCATAAGAAAACTTGGCCCGCATAATTATTCAAGCTCAGCTCATACAAAATCGGCTCGTGTGAAAACACCCTTTCGAGATCCCGTGAGAGATATCTACTGAAAAAGTTAACAACAGAGTTCCTTCTGCTTCTGCAATTTTAAGTAAACATGAGGCACCTTTCAAAACAAAACAAAAAAAAACGTTATGAAATTGGAGTGTAAAACAGATCAGGGACAACCCGCCCCAGGGACAACCTGCCCCAGGACTATTTTGGGGGCGGGTTGTCCCGATTTTTTCTGATTTTTGAAGAAATATTTTTTGGGGATAGTAATATATAAAAAAAAAGATATTTACTCACTTTTTTATCGAAAATTATCCACAATCCACATTATCCTATTAACACATCCCAGAATGACTGAATTAAACTAATAATAGTTTTAAACTGAATTGGTAGCATGTAGAGACCAGTCAGAAGTGGCGTGTTGTTTTAGTCATGTTGTTTCAGAGGGTACCCTCCAAGAGGAATGATATTTGTTTGATGTGCAAAAAATCAAATGACAAGACATGTTGTTTTAGCGTGATATGGATTTATCACAGCATTGCTCTCTTTTCTTCTATCTAAGACTAAGACAATAAATGTGTTGTTTTAGCTGTTAACAATCTTCATGTTGCTTTTCTTTGAATTATACCCGTTGGCAGTAGTGAAGACCTCTGACTTTCTTCATTCTGCTTATTAAATTCAACAGAGTAACAAAATTTAATAAGCAAAGGGATATACATCAATGGCAAAAAATACGAAACAGAGGAATATCGTGTACTTTTGCAATCCATTCAGTGTCACAAGTGTCAGAAAATTGGGCACTTGTCACACAAATACAACGGGGAACAACAATGTATGAAATGTGTCGACAAACACATCGCGAAGGCGTGCAATGCCACAACTCTGGAAAGCCCCTGTTGCGGGGCAACACCTCAGCAACTATCGGGAGTGTAGCCACTTCAAAAAAGTTAAAATAAACATCCAGCTTAAAGCTCTAAATGTAAGTAGTACAGAGAACTTGTCCTCCCCTTATTCCATGAGCACCCTAATGGCTGGCTCTATTTTGTCCATTGGCATTTTGTCTACGCACCTCCAACATCAATAGCTGATAACTGTGGCGCATGGAAAAACTTGGGGCGGGTTGTCCCAGTCGGTCTGGGGCAGGTTGTCCCTGGGACGGGTTGTCCCGTTCCCTGTAAAACAGGATACGATTCGAATCAGAATTTGAGGGTGGAAACGAATGCAGGAATGTTAAGGTGTGTGTGTAAGGGTGGGGTCAGGGTTGGCATCACTGATCTCCAATTTTGGAAGTGGTGTGGGTAACACAAATTAGAGGGTAGGAATGAATCTGGGAATGAAGGGAGGGGTGGGGGGTGGGGGCGGTACACAAGTCAAAGTTGATCATGAGGATCCAGTAGGCAGTAACATATGTTCAAGTTACTATGTTCACAAAATACATGGATGGACACATGAATGCACTGATGGGACATATTTCTATATCATCTGCCGAAAGATGGACAAGGGCCAACATGATGCATGCCCATCAAATGGAGAGTCTTGCCAAGCTCTCAAGCCACCAGTCTAATTCTGTAAGAAATTTGACGCTGTTATGACTTGGAACCAGTCCAGCCCACAAATAGGTCATCATCCTTGTTTAGATTCACTCGTCTGGAATATTTCAGTTGGTTGGAAAAACAAACCTATGGTTTGTTTTTTCAACCGACTGATACTATCTGGACAACTGAATCTGAAAATTTCATAAAAATTCATTTTCTGTGACTTAAAGCTAGAAATGATGCTCAACCAAGATGTGATTTGATCGACATTTTGATGACAATACAATCAGAAATGAAGACTCACCACAGACCATCGTTTTATGATTTTGCCGGGTAGTTCCACAAATTATGTTGCCTTGATGTTTTCAAGGGGAATTGAATACTTATTGACTGGAACATCTATAACTGGTGCAGGAAAGAATACCTGTATATCTTTCTATGTAAAGGCACATCACATTATATTTACAGTAGCAAGTGCAAAAAGTGAGTCAACAAACAACCTAAAACTGCATTGAAATCCAAACAGAATTAGACTGATTGCTGGACAGCTTGGGAGACCAGTGAGACTGACCTCTTTGAAAGCAGTGTATTTTGATTGGGTGTTTATTTGTAGGTTTACTGATGGTTTTGAAAAACTTTGACACATTGTTTGCAATGTCCAAGTTTTGTTATTTGTTTTATATCGTTATGATTATGTACATCGTCCCAAGATTTTTTTTGGTGAATATTCAAGGCTTCCTGGCGCATTTTCCAGGATTTCAAGGCCTTAAATGACCCACAGTCAAATTCACGGTAGTTCCTTGAATCCAAGGTCCTGCAGGGAACCTGTGTATTGCGCAATACAGCATTAGAGAAAATTATATTTTTAATATTAAATTTTAAAAAATTCTCTAATCACTTGGTTCGCTAAACAAATTTATTTATCTATTGGGGTTAAACAATACTTTTTTTCACACACCTATTAATGTAAAACACAGGATTTCCACTGTTCTGCCTGTATGCTAAAAATAATGTTGTATTGCACATGTGGTGATACAAAACACGTTCGATTTCATTTCCAATGTAAACAGAGAAGGAACCAGTCTAAATAAATCATGTCATCGTTGGTCGAATGCACCAGAGTCGAGATCGCATGAAAATTCCAAGTTCCTCATTTAGATTTATTTACCCGGGATATTTAAACAATCAGATTTGAGTCAAATATTTACAAAATAAAAACTAGAGATGGTCTGTCGCCCGGTATACCCCCACCGTGGCATACCGCCTATTGTGGGTGACTGAAAAGGGACATTCAATTTTTCTAAGTGAAAAAAAAATCCAATATGGCCACCAATCGGCCATCTTGAATCCGATCAGGAAAAAGATTATGTCATACACTGCTCCTCATCATGTTGATTATTTTGGTGAAGTTTCATTAAAATGCGACTAAAAAACTGTGGAAGTTGTTTGCTCCACAAGTATTTTGCAAAATCCAATATGGCCTCCAGTCAGCCATCTTAAATCCGAGCTGGAAAAAATTAATGCCTCGCACTGCTCTTCAACATGTCGATCAATTTATATTGAGTTTCATGAAAATGCAGCCAAAACTGTAGAAGTACTTCGCTCCACAAGTATTTTGCAAAATCCAATATGGCCACCAGTCGGCCATCTTGAATCCGATCTGGAAAAAAATTATGTTACGCACTTCCCCTCATCATCTTGATCATTTTTGTGAAGTTTCATGGAAAAATGCGACTAAAACTGTGGAAGCAGTTCACTCCCAGCCCTTGCAATTGGCGTGGGCATTTGGCAGTGCCGAGGTGATTTAGTTTTGCATAGGCAGAAATAATGCCGACGCCAAACAGTGTGTCCACGTGCATTAAAAGTAAAACAGAGCATGGGCGAAAATTATCAGATGAACAGATGCAGATTAAAAAGATTATGTCTTTTTGACAAAACATCCTATTAATTTAGAAAAAAATATCCCACCATTATCTAGACAAAACTCCATCTCAATAATAGAAAGAAACACGGATCGTGTCCCGGAGCAGAACTTCATTTTGTTGAAAAGGCAAAAGAAGTTTCCGTCGGAATTGATATGTTTACACGGGAACAATTGGACCTAGGACATTTCGGCCTTCTATTATTAAGAGGAATTTTGCGATAAAAAATGAACAAATTATTCTTAGCAAAAGCCAATTAAGTATTTTAAAAATGTTAATTTGATTTATTCATCGGCGCAGATCTGTCAAATAAAATGAATGTGTCAGTTGCGATGGTGAGGGTTACGGTACATGTAACGATGTTGGGGAAATTCGGAATACAGGAGAAGCTACCCAAAACAAAGTTGGTCCATGTGAGAACTTGGTCCAACACAAATTCGGTTCATAAGAAAACTTGGCCCGCATAATTATTCAAGCTCAGCTCATACAAAATCGGCTCGTGTGAAAACACCCTTTCGAGATCCCGTGAGAGATATCTACTGAAAAAGTTAACAACAGAGTTCCTTCTGCTTCTGCAATTTTAAGTAAACATGAGGCACCTTTCAAAACAAAACAAAAAAAAACGTTATGAAATTGGAGTGTAAAACAGATCAGGGACAACCCGCCCCAGGGACAACCTGCCCCAGGACTATTTTGGGGGCGGGTTGTCCCGATTTTTTCTGATTTTTGAAGAAATATTTTTTGGGGATAGTAATATATAAAAAAAAAGATATTTACTCACTTTTTTATCGAAAATTATCCACAATCCACATTATCCTATTAACACATCCCAGAATGACTGAATTAAACTAATAATAGTTTTAAACTGAATTGGTAGCATGTAGAGACCAGTCAGAAGTGGCGTGTTGTTTTAGTCATGTTGTTTCAGAGGGTACCCTCCAAGAGGAATGATATTTGTTTGATGTGCAAAAAATCAAATGACAAGACATGTTGTTTTAGCGTGATATGGATTTATCACAGCATTGCTCTCTTTTCTTCTATCTAAGACTAAGACAATAAATGTGTTGTTTTAGCTGTTAACAATCTTCATGTTGCTTTTCTTTGAATTATACCCGTTGGCAGTAGTGAAGACCTCTGACTTTCTTCATTCTGCTTATTAAATTCAACAGAGTAACAAAATTTAATAAGCAAAGGGATATACATCAATGGCAAAAAATACGAAACAGAGGAATATCGTGTACTTTTGCAATCCATTCAGTGTCACAAGTGTCAGAAAATTGGGCACTTGTCACACAAATACAACGGGGAACAACAATGTATGAAATGTGTCGACAAACACATCGCGAAGGCGTGCAATGCCACAACTCTGGAAAGCCCCTGTTGCGGGGCAACACCTCAGCAACTATCGGGAGTGTAGCCACTTCAAAAAAGTTAAAATAAACATCCAGCTTAAAGCTCTAAATGTAAGTAGTACAGAGAACTTGTCCTCCCCTTATTCCATGAGCACCCTAATGGCTGGCTCTATTTTGTCCATTGGCATTTTGTCTACGCACCTCCAACATCAATAGCTGATAACTGTGGCGCATGGAAAAACTTGGGGCGGGTTGTCCCAGTCGGTCTGGGGCAGGTTGTCCCTGGGACGGGTTGTCCCGTTCCCTGTAAAACAGGATACGATTCGAATCAGAATTTGAGGGTGGAAACGAATGCAGGAATGTTAAGGTGTGTGTGTAAGGGTGGGGTCAGGGTTGGCATCACTGATCTCCAATTTTGGAAGTGGTGTGGGTAACACAAATTAGAGGGTAGGAATGAATCTGGGAATGAAGGGAGGGGTGGGGGGTGGGGGCGGTACACAAGTCAAAGTTGTGTACCCCCCCCCCCCCTCCACCCCCCCACCCCCCCCCCCCCCACGTTTTATTATTTATTAATAAAACAGATACCATTTTTTTTTATTTTTATTGACAATTTTTTTTTGTTTGTTTGTTTTAATCCATTCATGACATAACGATAATAATATTATATATGATCAATAAGGAATACAATGCATTAACATCATGCATGTCACATTTACTCAAGAACAATGTCAAATTAGGACCACTCAAACTTTGAAAGAATTCGGTGACGGATTTTACACGCATTTACAAACTGAAAGTGATGGGGTCACTCCCCACCAGCACTGATCTAGGAATGGAAAAAATGTTCACATCTGATGTGACTATTTTACCACGCAATTTTTTTATTACTGAGTACCTGGATGACAGTGGTTATAACTTGGTTAAAACCGTCTAGGGTGACGAATCTTCTCAGGGTCGCCCATCCCGATACACGTAGTGTTAATCTTGAAGTGGAAGTAAACAAGGCCACCTGACATGCAGTATGGGTTTGATAACCTCAACCAAATTATGGAAATTATGGAAACGAAAGTGACAAAATTAATCAAAGTTTGGATCTTTGTTGAGGTGGACTGACAGGGTTTGAGGTGGCTGGTTTTTAACCCACTTTGCCGCCGAAATGTTATTCCCTTTTTTCGCGATAGTGATATGTTCAAACAAAGACGAACAATGCAAAACTTACCACACGGCATAGAATTTTATTCAGGAACAACAGACTTCAAATCGACACTTTCACACAAAAGCTGCACTCATTATAATGCCTCTAAGGCTCTCGTTAAGTCTTGTTTTTGTTAACAATAATCATTTAAAAAAAGTTCCGACGCAAAGTGTTTTTTAGCCGACGTAAACTGCCGTTACCTCGGCATTTTTTTTTGCCAAGGCAAATTTTTCACAAGTTTACATGTGCAACGGACTGACGACGACGACAGACCGACCAACGGACAAGTTGACTCCTATGTACCCCCTAAACTTCATTTTGTGGGAGTATAATAACATTCTGACTGCTTGTTCCTTGATAAATACTTTCGACAACTAGTCAGATAATGATGGAGTTTGCTAAACTTATTAGATATTTAAAAAATTTTGTTGTGTTATTCCTGGCAGTTTAGTCATTATCTGAAGTTCAATCATCGTGACCGCGAAACTGATCGGTGTCAATTGGTTCCGACCAATTGAATGGAGTAAAAATTAAAAAGCAAGTTAGGGGTGGTACCCCACCAACTAACAGTGCTGTCCTGTTGGCAACAAAGGAAAGGCAGCAATTATCCAGCTGAAAAATGCTTTTAGTTCAATTTTCATGTAGGCTGGTTGTTGCATGGGAGATGTGTGATAAATACAGAAATGCAGAAACATTTGAATGGGTTAAGAATTATCGCATGAGATTGCTTTGGCCCAGGATATTGGCTCTCGTGATATTCTGGGCCAAAGCAATCTTGTGTGATAATTCTTAACCCATTCAAACGTATGTGCGGTTCTATATATTGACCACCAGGGTCACCTTGTGTCTGACAGTTTTACAAGGGGAAAAATCTGTACCCAGAGAAAACTAGGCAGCTGGGCGCAGCAGTCTGACAGTAAGACTCACCAATGAAATAACACATGCAGGGTTAGGACTGGCTGTACGCGAGTGCACCATTGAAGTGCAATATGCCTTAGTACACGGCGCCACCACATGGGCAATCAGGATGAAATGCCTTGCCCAAGGACAAAATACAGTTACCACCAGTCAGGATCAAATCATGAACCCTTCAGTTTGGAAGTCCAGAGCTCTAACAAGTATGACACCATGGTCCCCCCAACCAAATATATCATTGTCAATGCATTAACCTTTTAACACTTTTACCCAGGCCTGGGAGTCTAGAAAATCAAGGAGTGCAAAACAGTTGCCCTCCTCCGATTGCTTTGGAGTGCAACTGCACCTGGAATGTTCAATGCACATACTTGTATGCTATTTTGGTTATATTCACTTCAAGGTATTACTATTGTGACTGAAAAATTGTAATACATTCAGCTACACAGTGGAAAAATTGGCTCACACATCTTCTCATTACTCAAAATGTTGCATTCAATTCTTATGTGACTGTCTTCAGGGGTGAAATGGATTCTCACAAATTTTGCTACGAGAATCCATTCACGATACCTTAAAAGATATTTGTTCCCAAACCAAGGGTTTTTTTTGTTGAGGTGGTTGTTGGTTTAAGGGGGAGGGGGGGCATTTGACTTTTCTTCTTTTTGTTTTGATCCCAACTGTATGTGATAAACAATCATCACACCATTGACAAACCCCCACATGTGCTATTAAAACATATATGTCAAAATTGTTATTATTTTAAACTTCATTCAAGATAGATATACTATTTAGTAAATACTTTTGGTGAAATGTTACTGGATAAGGTTACCCCCCCCCCCCCCCCCCCCCCCCCCCCCAGAAGGACTGTCAGTTTTACGTCCATCAAAGAGAAATGCACCTTGTACTCGAGCGCAATTGAGACTGGATGTCACTTTTTACATTTTTACACAGGCATATGCTGCGGCCGGCCATTTGATGAAAATAATTCCAAGAAAAAAAATAAATCCCCTCTCCTGCAAGTTTAAATATACAGAAGGGAGAGGGGAGGTTTTTTCTCAGCAAATGGGTTGGAGCAGGTGCTTGTGCTTATAATTTCGTCCCGCGCCTGTCAAGAAGGTGTCGGGTTGTTTTGCCCCAATACTCGTTTGCCCCTCCCCCCCCCCCCCCCCCCCCCCCCCCATCCACCGCGAGTCATTTCACCCCAATTCCCGTTCGTCCAAGGTCATTTCACCCTAATCGCAGGGCGAAACGGCTCGGGGCGAAGGGATATTGGGTTGACGGCACAGAAGCGTCAAGAATTATGCACAGAACTCGGAGTCGTTTGACAAAATTTCAATCCAAGCATACCTATATGCAAATGAGCGAAGTGACCCAACATTTCAAACTGATAAAACGTTACTCATTTTATCACTGTAGCGATTCATTTTCGCACTAAACCTTGTTCGTGAAGCTGTATCAGATGTCTGGGTGATAGCATCATTATATTAAATAAATATATCCAGCAAAACGCAAAGAAATAAGCAAGGCGTATCACCAAACAATGGCTTAGGTTGTATTCACATTTGGGAAAACCCACGTGCTTTGAGTAGTCTCCCTTGATGTGCTGCCTTGTTTCTGTTTCTGTTTAAACGTAATTAAACAGCTGATTTCTCCTTGTTTTTCACTCCCGTTCCTGGAAACGTTTTGTTTTCAAAATGACAACATATCAAAATATTTCTTAATTCTCCCAGTATACTTTCCAGTATGTATTATTCTTTGGGTTTTTTAAACAAATTTCTTACCACTACCGGGTAAACTGTTTGGCATTTGCGGACATCCGACGTCATCGCCGTGTATGTATAGCTTGCCTAACTTAGTGTCAACTTAAGTTTGCACTGAATTTGCTGGCTGGGGGCAGGTTCAAAGTCTGGAAAATATCAAACCAACCCATGTACCTTTCCCACTCTTTTATATTACGCACCCCTGGGCTTATTCACTGGCCAGAAACCCTCATATCCGTTCATTTTCGGTCTTTGAAACAATACGCTTTTTTAATTTTTTCGTCCTCCATTTTTGTGCTATGTACGACGTTCATAGCAATAAAAAGGCCCAACGCGGGCCATTTTCGCCAATGCGGCGGTGCCTGAGAATCAATTGACTTTTTTTTGGCCTAACAGCTTTATTGTTTAACCTTATCAGTCCACGCGAATCCATTCAAAATGGGTACGCGAATCCACTTGGATTCATGCAGGACTGACTTGCGAGAATCTTTACGCGAATGGATTCGCGGATTCGCGTCGGATTTTCACCCCTGGTCTTCTACACTCAAAATGTGTTGAAATGTGACACAGAATGGGTCATGAATTATTGCGAATCAATGCAACATTGACAAATTGTTCACTGAGTTCCACTGTGTTCTATGTGCCTACTGGCACATGGAACACATCGGAACTCTGGGGACGAAATGATAATAGATTTTAAAGGCAGTCTCAAACATGTCTGGCATTCCAGAAAATCAAGGGGTGCAAAAAATTGCCCTCCTCAATTTTTTCTAGGCGTGTAGCACTCCTGAAGAATGCCAGGCCTGTTTATCTGCATCATAGTTAAAACTAAGGCTGTTCCAACTATCAATATAAACTTGCTGATCATTCTCTTGCAGTTTATAAAAGGGTTAACATGACGGAATAAACTGAACACAATTTTACAGCATATTGAGCCTTTGGAATAAAATGTATTTTGAGGTCTTTCATGTCTAGATCAGATAAGATAATTCTGTACTGGTTACATATCTCTTTTACAAAAATAAATATTTTTTGTATTCTTCTTAATATTTGTACGCCTTGAGGTAAAGAATTTGTTGCATTGAATCGTGTGTATGCACCCTCTCAATACAGTGTTCAGGTCCAGGAAGTATAACATGGCTTCTTGCACAATTTTTGACAGGATTTTCTGGGAGCAGGTCCCAGAAGCCAACTTACATGTCAGCTTCACCACCATGCCCCACCACCACAAAAAGTTGCTCTGTTGCTCCTGAAAGAAAACTTAAAAACAACATATGTGTAATTCTGGGAAAAATCAGGTTGGCCTTGGAACTTGAGCAGTTAAATATCAAATAGGACATCTTATTTTGTAAAGCAGGAGTGGCAAAGTGACCTTTCAAAACCAAGCCTGCTATTGAATAATGAAGATAAGGGGAGAACAATCTATACATTTCATCTTACACTTTATGTACAGTATCCAACTAATAAAATCTCTTTCTGCATAGAAACAACATGTGTGCATATCTATATAAATTGCAAGTTTATTAACTTTATATTTTTTGTGACAGTCATATGAGGCCAGTTACAGTTATAAATACAGTGGAACTCTGTTAATTGAATCACCACTTTGCCAGTGAGAATTATTCAGTTAACAGGAGTATTCAATTAACAGGGATTTAGTCACTAATTTGTATTCCAGCGATAAAATAGGCATTTATTGTATTTTATCATGTTTGCCTGAGCTATAAACAAGATATAATAGACTGAAATTGAATGCCTGTATTAGATGTACTGAGGCCCAGTAGGTCTAAAAGAAAGGAAAATTTGCTTACTTTCAGGGTATTTTCTTGAATATTAACTAAATTTTCCATTCAATTAACAGATGTTTACTCTGTAGCTTACATACAATAACAGGTCAAATTTGTACTGAAGGTATGATAAATGGTTTTGGAAGGTGTATTCAGTGAATAGGTATATTCAATTAAGAGATATTCAATTGAGTGGGCTCTACGAACTGTATCACAACTCATTAAGTTTTTCAATTATTGATTTCAAAACATAACTTATGACTCTCTTTGGAACAAGCTCACCGGGCTCATTCCAGTGAGAGATCACAAACAATGCTGTTGGGACCCAATTTTTTTTTTTTTTTTACTTTTAAAGAATTTTTTTCTTCAAGAGTTGTAATCTATAGGTGTTAGGTAAAGAGTTAAGCAAACAGTTATCCATAGCGATTAACCGATAAAGATTTGCAATCGTCATCCACTTGCTGATTAGTTAAGTGCACAATCAGCCGATTGTGAGTGCCAATGCTCGAAGTCACAAAGAAAAGGAGTGGCAGCTTCAAGAATGCATAGAACAGGGTTAAGTTTACAGTACAGTCAGGTTGATATGTCCGTTGATCTCAAGAGTGAGTCACAGTGTGTATCAAAATAATGAAAGTGTCAATGACACTGTAGCTCAACTTGTCAAGACAAAGACATGTAAATGTATAGCAATGACAAACATCTAGGTAATGACCTGATAACAAAGATACATATAAAGTATTGGAACGGTCTGTACATAAATACTGACCGTTGCCTGTAACAAATGTATAGGTAAAGTATTGTAAAGGTGGGTGACAGTCAGATGCTAAACTAGAAAAAAATCTTTGAGTCCCAGAGTGGGTCTGACTGAACCCCAAAATATTTGTTCTCATAGCACAGTGATAACAAAGGCACCCCAAAACACACTCATTCCTGTCCCAAGGTGAAAACAAAGGTAGCCAAAAAGTTTCGTGAAGATCAGTTCACAAATATGAGCTGTGTAGAAGTTGTGACAAAAAACTGATTGGACCTAATTTCGGTACAAAATGGCCACTGGAAGCCATCTTGAATTTTGGACCGCACCCAGAAATACTTGTTCTCGTCCCAAGGTGATAACCCAACACGTTTCGTGAAGATCGGTTCATAAATACAGACTCTAGCCCGAGCCGTATTGACAGGTGTACTTACTGTGTGTAAGTAGCACTGAAAAAATCAAAGTTCATCTAATTTGCATAATTTCTGCACGAGAAAAAAACCTGTATTATATGTGATGTATCCCATGGTACTAAACATTCATACAAAAAATTATTCAAATCAGCGCTTTCATATGGAAGTTCTGTGCAAAAATCTGATTGCATCTAATTTTGTACAAAATGGCTGCCATCGGCCATCTTGAATTTCGGACTGGACCCAAAAACACTCGTTCTCGTCCCACGGTGATACCAAAGGTACACAAGAAGTTTCGTAAAGATCGGTTAAAAAATACGGCCTCTAGCACGAGCCGTATTGGCATTTGCACTTATAGTGCTGAAAGTAACACCAAAAAACATCAAAGTTAGTCTAATTTGCATAATTTACGCACGAGAAAAAAACCTGTACTTTATGTGATGTATCCCATGGTACTAAACATTCATACAAAAAATTATTCAAATCAGAGCTTTCATATGGAAGTTCTGTACAAAAAACAGATTTCTGCATCGTCGGTACAAAATGGCGGCTGGCAGCCATCTTGAATTTCGGACCGCACACAAAAACACTCGTTCTCGTCCCACGGTCATGACAAAGGTACCCAAGAAGTTTCGAAAAGATCGGTTCATAAATGCAGCCTCTAGCCCGAGCTGCATCCAATTGTTGACGTACGGACAGACGGACGACGGGCCATGACAAAAGCTCAAATTTGGCTTCGCCAAAGTTGAGCTAAAAATCTTCTTTACAGGTTCTGTAATACACAGAATTCCCGTAAATATGACTGCCAACAAGCATTTTGAATTTCTGGCCGAGCCCCAATGCACTCGTTACAATCCCATGATGATAACAAACTTAGTCCTAGAAGTTCTGTACTAAAAACTGACTGCAACTAATTTCAGTTTAAAAAGGCTGTTGGCAGCCATCTTGAAGTTTGGACAGCACCCAAAAACACTTGTTCCTGTCCCAAGGTGATAACAAATGTACCCAAGAAGTTTTGTGACGATCGGTTCATAAATACAGCCTCTGGTCCGAGCCGTATTGAGATGTGCACTTACTGTGAATAAGTAGCACTGAATAAATCAGAGTTCATCTAATTTGCATAATTTTTGCACGAAAAAAAAAACCTGTATTATATGTGATGTATTCCATGTTCCTCAACATTCATTCAAAACTTTATTCAAATCAGACCCTTCATATAGAAGTTCTATACAAATGAGAGTGTCGATGACACTGTAGCTCACCTTGTTTAAGATATGTACATGTATAGTATGTGACACAGCAATGACAAACATCTAGGTAATGACCTGATAACAAAGGTACATGTAAAGTATTGTAATGGTCTGTACATAAATGCTGACTAGCCTGTAACAAATGTGTAGGTAAAGTATTGTAAAGGTGGGCGACAGTTAGATGTTAAACTAGAATAGAAATCTTTGAGTCCCAGAGTGGGTCTGACTGAACCCCAAAATATTTGTTTTCAAAGATAACAAAGGCACCCCAAAACACTCGTTCCTGTCACAAGGTGACAACAAAGGTACCCCAAGAAGTTTCGTGAAGATCAGTTCATAAATACAGACTCTAGCCCGAGCCGTATTGACATGTGCACTTACTGTGTATAAGTAGCACGGAACAAATCAAAGTTCATCTAATTTGAATAATTTCTGCACGAGAAAAAAACCTGTATTATATGTGATGTATTCCATGTTACTGAATATTCCTACAAAAATTTCGTCCCACGGTGATAACAAAGGTACCCAAGAAGTTTCGTAAAGATCGGTTCATAAATACGGCCTCTAACCTGAGCCATATAGAAGTAGTGTTCAAAAAACTGATTGGACCTAATTTCGGTACAAAATAATCAATGGCAGCCATCTTGAATTTTGGACCGCACACAGAAATACTCATTCTCATCTCAAGGTGATAACAAAGGTACCCAAGAAGTTTTGTGAAGATTGGTTCATAAATACAGACTCTAGCCCGAGCCGTATTGACATGTGAACTTACAGTGTATAAGTAGCACTGAATAAATCAAAGTTCATCTAATTTGCATTATTTTTGCACGAGAAAAAAACCTGTATTATATGTGATGTATTCCATGTTACTAAACATTCCTACAAAAAATTTATTCAAATCAGAACTTTCATACAGAAGTTTTGTACAAAAAACTGATTGCACTAATTTTGGTACAAAAAGGTTGCTGGCGGCCATCTTGAATTTTGAACCGCACCCAAAAGCACTCGTTCTCTTCCCACGGTGATAACAAAGGTACCCAAGATGTTTCGTAAAGATCGGTTCATAAATACGGCCTCTAGGCTGAGCCGTATAGAAGTTGTGTATAAAAAACTGATTGGACCTAATTTCGGTACAAAATGGCCACCGACAGCCATCTTGAATTTTGGACCGCACCCAGAAACACTCGTTGTCATCCCAAGGTGATAACAAAGGTACCCAAGAAGTTTTGTGAAGATCGGTTCATAAATACAGACTCTAGCCCGAGCCGTATTGACATGTGCACTTATTGTGTATAAGTAGCACTGAATAGATCAAAGTTCATCTAACTTGCATAATTTTTGCATGAGAAAAAAATCTGTATTATATGTGATGTATTCCATGTTAATAAACATTCATACAGAAATTTATTCAAATCAGAACTTTCATACAAAAGTTCTGTACAAAAAACTGATTGCACCAATTTTGGTACAAAATGGCCACCGGCAGCCACCTTGAATTTCGGACTGCGCCCAAAAACACTCGTTCCCGTCTGAAAGTGATAACAAAGGTGCCCAAGAAGTTTCGTAAAGATCGGTTCATAAATATGGCCTCTAGCCCAAGCCGTATTGGCATTTGCAGTTACAGTGCTGAAAGTAACATTAAATAGATCAAAGTTAGTCTAATTGGCATAATTTATGCACGAGAAAAAAACCTGTATTATATGTGATGTATCCCAAGGCACTAAACATTCACACAGAAAATTATTCAAATCAGGGCTTTCATATGGAAGTTCTGCACAAAAATCTGATTGCACCTAATTTTGTTCAAAATGGCCGCCAGTGGCCATCTTGAATTTCAGACCAGACCCCAAAACACTTGTTCTCATCCTACGGTGATAACAAAGGTACCCAAGAAGTTTCGTAAAGATCGGTTCATAAATACAGCCTCTAGCCCGAGCCGTATTGGCATTTGCACTTACAGTGCTGAAAGTAACACTAAATAGTTCAAAGTTAGTCTAATTTGCATAATTTACGCACGAGAAAAAAACCTGTATTGTATCCCATGGTACTAAACATTCATACAAAAAAATTATTCAAATCGGAGCTTTGATATGGAAGTTCTGTGCAAAAATCCGATTGCAGCTCATTTTGGTACAAAATGCCTGCCAGCGGCCATCTTAAATTTCGGACCGGACCCCAAAACACTCCTTCTTGTCTCATGGTGATAACAAAGGTACCCAAGAAGTTTCGTAAAGATCGGTTCATAATTACAGCCTCTAGCCCGAGCCGTGTGTACGGCACGACGGACGGACACATGGATGACGGGCCATGGCAATACCTCAAATTTGGCTTCGCCAAAGTTGAGCTAAAAATAATAAAATTTGAATGGCATTTTTAGTGAATAATGCTGGCAGAATTATTTCTATTGTGTTGGTTAAAAGGTTAAAGCATCTAGCAGGAACAATTCTACATATACAGCTGGTGTCTCAAGACTCTGTCTCTCAAACTCCCAAATGAATGCCTGTTGATAATTTAACTTGACATAAAGCATTCATCCAGTTTTTTTTCTGTCAAACATAATTGTATTTCAGTTTTTCATTGCTCAAAATCCATTACTGAAGGCAATACCAATTTACAATACTCCAATAGTGATCAACAGAAGTTCCTGAATTGTTTCTTGTTTCATCAAATTTCAAGCCTATTTAATTAAGTGGCAATTATACTGTTGATTTTCAATCTGATGGATAATCAAGATCTCATTTACAGAAAGTCATGATGGTCATGGATTGGAAAAAAGGCAACATGCAAAGAAATAAGAACAAAAAATGGAGTCTTCATAAATGATCTGACAATTGTTTTTGGTTACGTACTCTTCAGTTTACAGAACATGACAATTTGCTGCACTGTAAAATATATTTTACAGTGGCCATTATCTCTTTTGTTAGTGATGCCTTATTGATTGTTGATTAGTCACAGTAGTAGTATTAGCAGACTGAAAAATTCCTTGACGACTCGTCATCAACAAAGATATCCCATTCCCAATACAAGTTACAGTACCCACATGGTGCATTTTGTCTTCTTTTCCATTCCCAGTACAAGTTACAGTACCTGATCGGTACATTTCGTCTTTTGTAAGTTTTGTCACAATGTAGTGCAGTGTTAGCGTCTATTCAAAAATATGTCTGTTCTGTTTTGTATTTTCAGTCAGAGATTGCTGCCTGCTTAAAGAAGCACGTGAATTACTGTTTTCAAATTGTGATCTATTTTTGTCCTGTCCATGTGCATTATAAATCAATTTCACAATCGAAAAACATCCCATGAAGTAAATAAACAGTGAATAAATATATACTCTTCAAAAAAAAGAAACGCAAAATGGGGTTTCTGTGATGAGGGACATTCCAGCATAATGGGATAATGAGATTGAGAACGAAATCAATTCATAACAAAAGTTTTAATGGATGAATGAAGCACAAATGGAGATGTTGCACAAATGGAGATGTTTCAGACGTTAACGTCACAAGTCGAAGTCATCCAAACTCAATATCTAGTGTGACCGCCATCCGAGTCCAGAACTGCTTGGCCCCTTCTGTTCATTGAAGCAATCAGATTCCGGATAGAAGCTTGAGGTATGGTGGCCCACTCTTCCTGCAATGCTTGCACCAACTGCGATAACGTCTGAGGTTGTGGTTGACGTCGCACACGTCGATCCAGCTGATCCCATAGATGTTCAATCAGGTTCAAGTGTGGCAATCGGGATGGCCAGGGTTGTTATACTGTAGATAAGCTGTCGTGAGCTTTGCTGTGTGCGGCCGGGTGCTGTCATGCTGAAAAATGGCGTTGGAATTCTGCATAATGGGGAGCATATGTGTGGATGCAAAATTTCATTTCTGTACCTCTGCACTGTCAAGTTACCCTCAACATGGACGTGGTCCATTCTACCAGTGTGTGAGATGGCTGCCCACATCATAACGCTACCACCACCAAATCTGTCCACCTCCCAAACGCAGCTACGTGCAAAATGTTCTCCACGTCTGCACACACTGCATCGACCATAAACTCGATGACGAAGTAAACGTGACTCGTCACTGAACCAAACCATACTCCATCTCTGATAAGGCCATGCCCTGTGCATCTGACACCATTGAAGTCGCTGTCGACGTTGCTTTGTCAGCAAAATGATGCCACGAACTGGCCGCCTAGCACGCAGACCTGCCTTGCATAGATGGTTGTGAACGGTCGGATCAGAAATCCTCCGCCGACCTGATAGCGCGACGCTGTAGAGGTCGCTGTGGTTGTTCTCTCCCACAAATGACGTAACGGGATGTATCGATCCTGAGCTGGGGGTCACTCAGGGTCTCCCAGATCTTAGAAGGTCCCGCGTTGTCCCTGGATTTGGTAGTTGTTCCACAGGCATGTGATGGTGCTCGGTGAGACATTGAACACTCTTGCTACATTCAAAGCTGATTCGCCTGTTTTCAAGCGGCCAATGGCATTATTTCTCTGAGCTTCGGTCAAATGTGGCATTTTGCATGAGCAAGATTCCTTTAATGCTGTGTGTATTCCACCCGATTTCCATGCCCATTTATACCCCCATATGCTCAGCTTACATCTTCAGAGCGTGCAACTTCATGATCAAGTATTCACTCAGTGCAAACTTTGTTTTGTTAATTTCCAATATTTTTGGGGTCACAGTGGACAAAATTATGGCCCATTTTCCAAAATGTTACATAATGTTTAGACCACCACGATATGTCGTTAACCATATCTACAGCCACACTTCATCATTATATTCTCCAAAATTTGCCATGTTATCGTGACTATACCCATTTTGCGTTTCTTTTTTTGAAGAGTATATATTACTTAAATACCTTTCATGTATTATATTAAATGAGATTCTCCATTTAAATAGAGAAGATTTTAAAATAATATGGGAAGAAGTTGCCTATTTTCATTGCATCTGCAACGCTTGCACACTGACACTCAACATCAACCACCAAATGGACCAGAACTTTGACATTAGATTCTCATTCCAGGTGAGATTCAGGTATTATCCCTGCCATTTCACAATTGTTAACATATCTGATTATGCCTCAAATGTAAGCACTGTAATTTGATATGAGGAATTTCATTCTTTGCACTGTATGTGCAGAGAAATGATTAGTTGATGCCAAGTTGACTAATGCCCTGCAACTAGTCTCAAGAATTTCCTATTTGTTTCAACACTAGCATATATGCAAGATCAGTACAAGTGGGATGAGGGAAAAATAATTTCCATTTCTTCACTATGTATTTATTATTTATTTATTTATTGGTGTTTAAGATCTCTTGAAGAAGCTAAAGCTATATCTTGACTACAACACAATTATCAAGTGAAGTTTAGCCAATCGTTCATCCCTTTGTTGCCAAATAAGAATTCCTCCACCTTAGGCATTGGTTACTGGGTCATATTTTATCAGTGAAGATGAGTGTGTTTACTATAGTAAACAATTACTGCTCCACTTTCCACAGGATACAATTTCTTCAAGATAACACTGTACAAAGTCTTAGTGAATAATTCCTTACTGATAATAATGCTTGAATATTTCTAATTCTTTCAGTCACGTAACTTTTGAGTTGTACAAAACAAAGCTATTTTGAGGCCATTTTTCCAAAAACGGTTTCAAAATTGACCTGTGATCAGAAAAAGTAGTATTTTTCCTGATCGCTCCACCCACTTAGTAGTACACACCAATGGTCGAGATTTCATCAAAAAATATAGTGAATTCAAGACAGATCAGGAAAAATAAAGGAAAATGACATCTCCAATTCAATCTTCTCGCATTTCTTTTCCATCAGGTGAGGTTTTATAATGCTGTGGGAAGAAAAGTGAAAAGATAATTTCGACTTCAGTCAATATATTTTTGTCTGTTCGCATTTGTGACCACAATAACGTAATGAAGATGCACTGACCTGTTCTGAACCATCTTGAATCACCACCCAGAAATGGCACCAGTAAGCACTGAAGACAGCTGTCTCTAGTATTTTTCTTTTAACTCTTAAAGACCTAATTCCGTCTTTTGATCACCTTTTATTGCAGCAGAATAGGTACTGCGATATGCAGTATTGGGGTAAATGTGTAAATCATATTCTAAGTAACTTAGTAGTTGTTTTGAAGCAAGTCTTGGCTACCTATGTAGGCAGCCAAGACTTGCCTAAAAACTAATGATCGACCGATAAGCAAAATGATCCATTGTTCTGAAGGTTGAAGGTCTGCTTAACGATCGATCAATACCTGATTCTGATGTAGAATTATTGATACTTTTAGTGGACAATGCACATTAACCCTCTATTCATCCACCATACAGTCCGGACATTCAGCACTGATGGACGAGTTCAGTTTTTATTCTTTGAAATCAACATACTCAATTATATTACGAAAGTAGGTAATATGAAACACGTAACCCTGAATGTTATCTTGTTGGATAGACATTGTTATACTTCAAACACGTATTGGATCAACTTATTGTCGGTACATAATTGATAATCTGTTTCCACTTGGGCAAATTCCATTGGCAATTTGCAATTATTTTAAATATCAACGTGACATTTATTTGCAGTAATGCTGAACTAATGTTGACAAATAAACATATTCAGTGTTGGTTCCATGTGACCAAAAAATCCTGTCAATGTCCAATCAGGTAGGCCTAATACCATATTAGGAATTATGGGTCACGCTCTATTGGACATATGACTGCACTGTACACCTTGATTAGACAAACTGCAATAATACAACCAACTGCAACACTTTTGTAGGAATATGTAATTTATCAATGAAATATTTACCGGGTGAAATTAGGGGATAACTATGTTGTATTTGATTGTTTGGGGCCGTAAACGATGGTTTTATTGTAGCAAATTGAGTTTTGCCAGTATAATGGATATTTGCGATAGTAAAACCATCGTTTATGGACCCAAACAATCAAATACAACATATATATAGTTATCCCCATTCTAATATAATTCAGCTGAAAACGGAGATAGTATTTGATCTCCTAACTATAAAACAACGCCTTGTTGAAGACAACAATTTAAATCTAAAAATACAGTCTTTGTGACGTCATTTGGGAGTTCTGAACCAAATCACAAAATATATTTTACGCTGCCACAATACAAATAGTTCCAAACGTTTTAGTCATTTTACCACCAATAACAAAATATATTTATATTTGTACTGACAACATTTATCATGTTTAAATGTTTGTGACAATCTGAAAACAAAATACGCCAGATGCTTTCCCTGTTCAAAGTTTAGAGTTCACCTTGTGATGTTTCACTCGGAGTCGGAGAGCACTCGCGGATTTATCATTAAAGTTAAAAATTTTGAGATCTTTGATTGGAAGCCCTTGTTTAACCATAATAATTACTTATGGAAACAGAACAGTTGTTCATTTCAAACTGTTTCTGGGAAGTGATGTCTTGAGGAATTTGGCTACTGCTATTGACATAATTGTTGCAGAATGAATAGTTCACCTCTCTCAGTGGTGAACACATTTCTGTAGCTGTACATGTGGTGCCATGAACACAGGTAACAAATTAGACTAGAGGCTCTAAAGAGCCTGTAATTGCTCACCTGGAACTACATATAAAAATGTGATTTCCCGTAGGCTTTCCATGGTAACTACGAGCTGCAATTGTGACCATGTTTGCAACATTACATCAACATTACATGAGGATGATTGGTAGAAGATGTCCCAGTCCTCAATCATTTGAAGTTTCAAAACATTTGAATCCATCAAACAGAATCATAGAATGTCTTGGGTGGCCATATTTTCCAACTAACAGGAAAAAAAGAGGATCGTTTGTGGAGGGCCTCCTATAGACCATTCCTGGCGGCCACATATTTCCATCCTCTCATAGACCATTCCTGCAAAGTTTGGTTCACGTCAGCTCAGTGGTTCCAGAGAAGAAGATGAAAATATGATTTCCCATAGGGTTTCTATAGTAACTATAAGCCACAATTGCAGCCATGTTTGCAACCCGATCAACATTAAATGCGGATCATTGGTAGAGGGTGTCGCAGTCATCAACTATGCAAAGTTTCAAAACATTTGGCCCTGTGGTTTCAGAGGAGAACATTTTTCAAAATCCACCAATCAGAATCCAAAAATGCTTCTGGCAGCCGAGTTTTTCGATGCACGGTAATCAAAATGAGGAGTAGTGTAGAAGACCTCCCATAGACTATCCCTGCCAGGTTTGGTTCATGTCAGCTCAGTAGTTCCAGGGAAGATGATGAAAATGTGATTTCTCATAGGGTTTCTACAGTACCTATAAGTCGTAATTGCGGCCATGTTTGTGACCCAATCAACATTAAATGAGGATCGTTGGTAGAGGAGGTCCCAGTCATCATTTATGTGAAGTTTCAAACATTTGGCCTGCCAGTTTCAGAGGAGAAGATTTCTGAAAATCCACCAACCAGAATCAAAGAAGCCATGTTTTTCATACGATGGGAACAAAATGAGGATCGTTTGTAGAGAACCTCCCATAGACCATTCCTGCCAAGTTTGGTTCACACCGGCTCAGTGGTTACAGAGAAGATGAAAATATGAAAAGTTTACGGACAACAGACGACGGACAACAGATGACGGACAGCGATGGACGTCAAGTGATGAGAAAAGCTGACATGGCCTTTTAGGCCAGGTGAGCTAAAAATGAGAGGACCACTTGCACTTGAAGTCGATGTTATAACATCGCTAGTGGATCGGTCAAAAATATTTGGCCTTGAACAATTAAAATTATTATTGCCAGTTGTCGGAACTTTGGTTTTCTATTTCGCACATAGCTTCCATAAATTCTTCATCGTACGAAAAATTGCTATTTAAAAATTATATTATAATATCGCTGACTGGTTCCACACAGCTGCCGTTGAGCCTGTCGAAATCAGTTTTTTCAACACTCATTTCATTACTCAGCAGTCTCTGCCAAACCTCTTCCACATTAATATTAAATTTTCCAACTTCATCCATATTAATTACAGTTAATTACAAGAAAGGTAGAAAACGTTTTTTTTACAGAAAGTCAACGCGTTCAAAGCATTTGTTTACCTTGGATACAGTAGTCAATGACTCCAAATGGAACGAAAATAGAATGCCCATGAAAACATCTTGACTTTCATGAAATAGTTTTTGAAAACACAAAATTTCCGACAGGTTACGCCGATTTTACTGTCGCAAATTTTACTGATCAACCAATCAAATTTCGATATTTATAGTAATTGTATTAGAATATATTTGGCTTCCCTCCGTTCACATAATCTAGTGTTTCTAAATGATTAATTGCGCCTTATTCCATGCGAATTATGCTGTGCAAATCAATTAGATCATAAAACAACAACTCAATCAGAGCAATACCCAGGATGTTTTTGGTACCGGTATACCGTTTTGGGTGATAAAACTTCAGGCCCCCAAACTCATTGTATTCATGTATAATCTCCATCTCGTAGTCTGCTAAAATGGTCAAACTTCAGCAAAAATTATGCATGACTAAAACCAACATGAAGCTAATCCCTTCAATACCGAACTCGGATACTAATACTTTAGCTTAGCTGACGAAAAAACAGCTGAGGCAATTGCCCTCTTGATAAGAAACACACGAAACAGGTATGCGGAAAGCACATAGAGGGATTTTGTGGTAATTTCAACTTTTGAGTCTTTTAAAAATGTTCAGTACAGTAATCCTACTTTCAGTTTCCGTCTCTACATTCGGCCTTCAGTTATGCCTGCAGCATGTATGGACAGGTGTTCTCAAATTATCCCTGGACATGGCCCTGCCCATGTTTATTGCTGCTTGTAAAAGAAAACATCATCAACTACCAATATTGAAAGATGACCGCCGGTGGTCCCCAATGGGTCATTATAGGCCAATGCTGAAGGTGATTGCCGAACTTTGGTCGTACACTACTAGAAGCAACGGCAGAGCCACAGGATAAACTGTAAAAGTGTAGCAAAAATGCATAAAAATAGCCAGGTCTTAACCCTTTGAACTGGTAAGACCGATTTTTTGGTCCAAGGCATAATTTCATCCCATGTTTGTCTTATTATAAGAGGTCTATACTAGGGGCATTGATGATAAAATAATAACTGCAGTCTGCAGCCAAATGGCTGCAGACTGCAGTTATTATTTTATCCTCCCTGTATATTGATATTGGACTGACCTACCACTGTACGTGTACATAAATGCGATACCATTCCAGGAAACTAAGTGTGGAAAACAAAGGGTGTGCACTTGAATGAGAGTCAATATAAAGCACTTTGAAGACCCCAGTACCCTGGTATATATTCAAGTAGCTGGAGATGTGAAGTTCAAGGATTTGAAAGGATATTCTGGTTCAAAAACGAGGAAACTCTCCTCCAAGAGCTGCATATAGCTTCACGAACATGTAACCTGATGGAATTTGAATTCAAATTTCCTGATTTTGTCATATCACAATCATATATACAGGCTACTGTATGACTCTCATTCCATCTGGCAGGAACATCCATTTTGGCACTATCCAGCTTCTCGAGATGAATATTGTTAAAATGAATCTTCTCTCAGGCTCCACAAAGTAGATCTTCTATTTCTTAGGCCATTTTTTTGTAAAATTGCATGTGGGTGGACATTTTTTTATTTTTTTTTGCAATTATTTCTTTGCAATCAAAAGTTCATGTTCTTGGTTTGTTTTATGTTTTAGGCCTCATAATCTACAGAATAGCATGGGTGGTGGTGTATTCTGTCCCTTGAGTGCAAGAAGGCTTTGCATTGCTAAAGCATTGCAAAGCTTTGTTGCACTCAAGTGACAAATTTATAAATTTTATTAACTTGAGTTTGCACTGGTTATAAAAAGAGTGCATGCAACAGCCAAAAGGACCATGCTAGATGACCTGAACAACCGATTTTTGACTTTTTGTAGACCTTATCACCTCTTATCTCATTTTTCAAAGGTTTTGAAAGAAGATTTTAATAATTGAGGACTTTCTACAGATTTTTAAATTTGGGGACTTTCAAGGAATTAATGGAGTTGCTAGAACCATGAAAGACCTGATTTGTGCAGCACTTAATACTACAGTCACCAATTCAATTTTTGCACTTCCTTTTTTCTATCCAATTGTCACTTCTGATCGTCACTAAAAAAGATTACTTTGAAATCATCAGGGGCCATACACTCTGATCTACAAGAAAAAACTTTTTCAGTTATTTAGGAAAGCTATTGAGATTGTAGTTTTCAAACTGAGTTGTGTAAGTGTTAAACCATAAACTTCTGTGGTCTCCCTCCCAAACCTCAAACGACGATTTGACAATTACTCTTTCATTTAAAGAGTTAATTTTGATCAGCCATCTGCACATGTTTAAATAGCAGACACAGTGAGAAGATGTGAAATATTGTTTAGATGAGCTATAAATGATACTGTTACATAACATTTCTGGGAGTTTATTGTTACAAGCAGAATCTGAAAGTTTTCCAGTTGAAAAAAAACATGGCAGAGTGCATGTGATTTCGATTACCATTAAACAACCTACTATTCTAGTAGGTCTTCTTACATAACTTCAGACAAAAATTTATGCAGATGACTATGAAATGACATATTCAGCTGTTCCTTGAAAGATGAAAACACAACAGAGATTCTTTTTTTATGGACTAGGTTTTGTGACAAACAAAGCTCCATCTGCATGGTATAGGGAGAAATAATTCTTTACTAATATTCTTGAGTTAAGAATTCATGGTTACATCACCAAGACCAATACACAAATGAAAGTGTTGTTATTCTTTGTTTTTTCCCTTACATATACATTTTTCTATGAATCATGGATATATATTGTCTAGTTCTGTTTATCAAATCCATTCCTGTGTTCGAGATAAAAAATACTTCTTGACTTTTTACCCAAAATCAGATGTTTGCCAAGTCATCAGTCTGACACCACTGCAAGATAGAAATTCAAACAAGAAAATAATCATCCTAGACACCACCGAATATAGAAATTCAAACAAGAAAATAATCTAAGGGCACAACTCCTGAAAAAAAAACTGGGCAGGGCTGGCTGATTTATGAATTCACCCAAGACATTCTCTAGAATAACAAACAGACCAAACTTGGTAAAAATTAGATAACGTTCTAGTTATCATGCTAACACAGGCCGTCAAGATGGAAATTCAAAGAAAACAATCCAAGAGGTGCAACTTCTGAAAAAAAAAATTCAAGCAGGACTAGTTTTTGAACTCATCCAAAGCAATAGTATTTGTTTAAGTTATCGTGGTGACACTGCCTACAAGTCGGAAATTCAAACAGGAAAACAATCTAAGGGACAAAACTCCTGAAGAAAAATTTGGCCAGGACTCATTTTCAAACTCCCCAAAGACATTCTCGAGAAGAACCCACAAACCAAATCTGGTAAAAATTGAATGTTTGTTCAAACTATTGTGCTGACACTGCCTACAGGTCAGAAATTCAATCTAAGGGGGATATATCTCATGAAAAATATTCGAGCAGGATTCATATTCAAATTCATCCAAGACATTCTTGAGTAGGACTCACAGAATAAATCTGGTGAAAATCGAATAACATTTAATTCAAGTTATCGTGCCGACACTGCAGCATGGACAGGTGAATGGATGGATGAACAGGCACTGGAACTTTTACAAACCTTAATTCCAGGGTCCTCAGATCTCTGATGCATGACGAATAGTTGGCAACACTGATCTTTTGGAGTCCTTGGAATTGTGATACAGATTGCTTGAACTTGAGAGGTTTTGGTGACCCTAGTGGATCCTCACTCCCCCCAAAAAGGACCTTTCCCAATTTCCATGGATTAAACCCTACTTCTGCAGATTGTTTCACGTCAAGTCTTAGTTCCAGTATAGGCAGTCAAGACAAGATTAGAAAACACTACCAATGTTCTGGATTTAAAGGCTGCTGCATAACTAAAAAATTTTTAGGAAAACTGCTTGGCCTCAACTAAACATTGGTTAACTGGTAGAGTGCTAGAAGCCACTATCATGGCTTTACACTGTTTGCATAGGCTTGTTGTTTTCTAAGCAATAAAAAATAAATGTTTATACGAAATTGTTTTGCTCCAATTTATTGGAGAGTGCCAACAGGCACTCTCCAATAAATTATAACAAAACAATTGTTCATGAAGAAACCTTTGTTAAAGTAAGGCTTCCCTTGCTGGTTGCATGGTCTCTTTGGAAAAAAATACTCATATTTCAAGTCACCTTTGAAAAATAATTTAGCACCCAAAACCAGTTTATAAAATATTCCGGCTTACTGCATAATTTTCTCAATATAAATTCATTTACAATGCAAAAGAAATGTGGCCTATAAATTGCATACTGGTTGAACGACGTTCTTCATGTATGAATATATTTCCTGTTACCTACAAAACTGTCACGAAACTTTCCATCATCATTTGGCATTACTTGTAATTAAAAAACAAGGTATTAAATTCATTTCACCACTTTTCCAAACATAACGGCTCAGCACTGCTCCCAAAAATTCAATTTTTTTTAGTGTTCAACCGATTACCAAAAATGGCTGCTGACCGATTACTGGTTATTTGAGCACACAATTGGCCAATTCCGATGACGATTCCGATTGTAATACCATGCACTACTAGACAAGACAAGGCTCGCAAAGAACTACATTAAACTGAACATATTTTACACTGTTTACAGTCTGTTCACTACTAGATAAGTCGAGACTCAAAAGAACTATACTAAATTGAACATATTTCACAGTGTTAAACTCTGTTGACTCATGTCCAGTAAAATTACCAGTCGTGCACACTTGGGTGGTAAACGTGGCTCTCAGAGCCACGTTTACCAACCAAGTGAGCGCAACTGGTAATTTTTACTGTGATCCGAGTCAATGGAGTGCAACATTCACTTTTCTGGTATGAACTGGCGATTGCCGCAAGTATGCTCAATTGTAAGCTTTACATGTTGTTTAACTTGTATATCCCATAAAGAGGAGTTTAAAGAGATTAGATTAGGAATACACATTGTGGTGGTCTTTCCACCTTATTCAATGGTATCATCAACATCATTTTACTTTAACAATTGCAGAAGATAATAAAATGTGGTTAATGAATCATCACAAAATGCTTGGCAACAATCGGTTGAACCGATGTTCCACGAGCTGTTGCCATTGTCATCCGATTGCCCACAACTGGCCAATGGCATTGGCCGGTTCCTATCATCAGTTGAAAACAATTTTTTTTAAATAACTGTCTTAAACACAAAGCCTATGACTCTCATTCGAACAAGCTCAACAGTGTTATAAGCTGGGTTTTTTTAGGAAAAAATGAAAAGTTTTAGTTATTGAAGAAAGTTTTGTGCAAGTGTTGTCTGTTACTCATGTTGGGTAAAGGGTAATCATTTAGACAAGATCCCATGGCTCTGTCAAAGAAATTATCAATACATAGATTCTATTACGAGTTTGATTCTGTTTTTTTTTCTCTGACAGCCAGGCTTTTTGGCATTTCTTGAAACATGGAGATCAACTCAGGCTTGTGGTGAAACTTTGTCGAAAAAAAGTAAAATGGGATATGTTTTGCTGGTCTCTGATCATACCTAATTGGGGAAAATAAGGCTCATTTGATTGAAGTCTTTACAAGTCGGGAAAGTTTTGGTTTCTCCCAACTCACATGATTAGCATCAAACTCTAACAAGAGACCCCATGGGGCCTGAGGCGCTCACCTGACAATAGTTGTTTAAAGAAGGATTAACACTACAGAGGAATGAAGTTATGTAATTATTTATAACTTGGTTGTGCGTGCCAGATGATTTTTGTCTAGTACTGGGATGCTACCACAGAAATAATGCCCCGTTTTCCAGTGATGCAAAACTTGGGAGTCCAAATATCAACCCAGGAACTTGATTCTGAGCCCTTTCCTTCCACCACCAGGATGCTGTATACCAAATGTGAAAGCATTCTGACTGGGGGATTTGAAGAAGATTTAAAAACAAGAGGCCCCACGGGGCCTGAAGCGCTCATCCTGTACAGAACACAATTTAAACAGAGTCCAAGAATGAGTCTACATTAAGCAAGCCATCTCCATAGGCTACACTGTCAATCCTTGAGTCCCTCAGGAGTGACAAAAATAATCTAGGCATCATGCCTTTTCTTCTGTTGATCATAAGTAAAATGTAGAGCTCCCCTATGAAGCCCTTGATACAACCTATGTGGATTAATCTTAGTACCTCTAGAAGGTACTGAATACAAAATTTTTAATTCTTCAGCAAAATGGCCAATTCCGGCTCCCACAGAGAGCCCAAATATTAACCCAGGCTCTTGCTTTGAACACAGTTAAATCTGACTTCCCTAGAGATGTTGTGTACCGAATATGAAAGCATTTTGACCGTTGGATCTGAAGAAGAGAAATTGTAAATAAATTTCTTCGAATTGCACTAAGTTCAAATTTGGGCTACCATAGCGAGCCCAAATATTGACCTACGGATCCGATTTGAACAAACTTGAATCTGACCCCCCTAGAGATGTTGTATACCAAATGTGAAAGCATTCTGACAAGTGAATCTGAAGAAGAAGATTTTTGAAGAAATTCCCTCATATTGTACTAAGTTAAATTTCATGTTCCCATATGGAGCCCAAATATTAACCTAGGCACTCGAATTGAACAACCTGGAATCTGACCTCCCTAGAGATGTTGTATGCCAAATATAAAAGCATTCCGACTGGTGGATCTGAAGAAGAAGATTTTTAAAGAAATTTTCTCATATTGCACTAAATAAAAATTTGGGCTACCATAGTGAGCCCAAATATACACCTAGGGATCTGATTTGAACAAACTTGAATTTGACCCCCATAGAGATGTTGCATACCAAATATCAAAGCATTCTGACTGATGGATCTGAAGAAGAAGATTTTTTTAAATTACCCTCCATATTGAACAAAGATAAAATTTGGGCTTCCATGGGAAGCCCAAATATTTACCTAGGGACTTGGTTTGAACAATCTAGAATCTGACCCTCATAACAATGATGTATACCAAATATTAAAAGATTCTGACTGGTGGTTCTGAAGAAGAAGATTTTTAAAGAATATTCCCCATATTACCCTATGTTAAAACTTCGGGCTCCTGTAGAGAGCCCAAATATGAACCAATGAGCTTTATTTCAACAAACTTTTATCTGACCCCTCTATGAATGCTGTATACCAAATATCAAAAGATTCTGATGATTGGTTCTGGAGAAAAGATTTTTTTAAATTTTTGCAAATATACTGACTCAGCATTTTTTCGATGTCCATTACAGAACACCCTAACATAACCGATGGCAATTTTTTTTTACCATTCAATTCTACTGGGCATAAGGATACTTCATACCAAATAAAAGCTCTCTGTTCCGTGGGGTTTGGGAAATATGGGCGTTTGAAAATATTTCTATTTTTAGCTCCCAGGGTTCCCATGGGGATGTGGGAAATTTTTTTTTTGCATGGGTCAAGTACTTATGACCCAATACTACCACAAACCAAATTTGGTTCATACCGGACCATCGGTTCAGAAAATAGAAATTTTGGGCGGGGCCAAAAATCTTACCCCTCCTATTACAAAGCCAAATATTACTTCACGAACTTCGTTTGAACAAAATTGATTCTACACCTCATATGGAAGCTCCATAGCAAATATCAAGTCATTGTACACACTGGTTCTTGAGAAGAAGATTTTTAAAATATTTTGGAGCATTTTCCCCCACTCCCTCCCTATGTTGCTGGGCATGCTGAGTTGAACAAAAATGAAATGCCCCTTTGGGACCATCACTCACACAAACTTTCACTTGGCCCAGTGGCTTTGGAGGAGAAGACCAAAACATGGTGTTGACGGACGACGGACGGCATGCGATGAGATTAGCTCAGCTTGACTTTGTCAAGATGAGCTAAAAAAAATTTCCTCATACTGCATACTAAGTTGAAATTTGGGCTACTATAGGGGGACCAAATAGTAACCCCGGGACCCGATTTGAACAAAATTGAATCTAACTCCCCCCCCCCCCCCCCCCCCCCAGACACCCAGATATAAGTTGTTTACCAAATATCAAAACATTCTAAGAGATGGATCTGGAGAAGAAGGCTTTTAAAGAAATTCTCTCATATTGCACCAAGTTAAAATTTGGGCTCACATAGGATGCCCAAATGTGAAACCAGGGATTCGATTTGAACAAATTAGAATGTGCCCCCCCCCCCCCCCCCCCCCCCCCCAGAGGTGTTGTATACCAAATATGAAAGCAATCTGACTGGTGGATCTGAAGAAGAGTTTTAAAGAAATTCCCTCATATTACACTAAGTTAAAATTCAGGCTACCATAGGAAGCCCAAATATTAACCCAGGGACCTGATTTAAACAAACTTGAATCTGAACCCTCCCTCCCCCCCCCCCCCCCCCCATACCAAATATGAAAGCATTCTGACAGGTGGATCTGAAGAAGATTTTTAAAGATCATTCCCCATACTAAGTTAAAAATTTGGGCCCCTGTATTGAGTACAAATATGAACCAAGGGGCTTCATTTTAACACAGTTGTATCTGACCCCCCCCCCCCCCCCCCCCCAAAAAAAAAAAACAAAAAAAAAAAACCTAGCGATGCCGGTAGGTGACTAAAAAAAACAAAATGCGATGACAAAACAAGCAATCACTACAAATATAACTAAAATTGGTTTAGGAGGGGCAGGTGCAAACACCATGTTCATGGACGATGGACAGTAAATGATCACTTTATCAATGCTAGTATCTGAATCAAATGCTCCATTCATCAGTACAAAACCAGGTACCTGACAGTTTTGGTTAATAGAATAGCCTCATTATTTAAATAATATTTCACCATATTTTTGCTCTTCAATTAATACCATTCCATTGAGAATAAGTTGTCAGACCGCCCAAATATTTTAATGTTACTTTCTCCCAATTATAACCTCAAAAGTTGACCATTATTTCAAGAGTTTTAGCAGCAACCAAAAGGTAAGTAGCTCAGTCACTTTGTTCATGATAAAACGATCAAATGTTAACCATTATTATTAAAAGATAAGTTGCTCAAGAACTGGTAGAGCTAGTTTGTTTGTCCATTCACATGTCTATTTTCCTGCCCACAAGTTCCTGATCAAACATTCGCCAAGGCTGCAGCTTCATCTCTACTCATATTTTTTCAAAAAATGATGTTAGCCTGTTTTGAAAAATTATTTCAGAGTATATGATATAATCATGAAGCAGAGTCAGAACCAACACACCTTTCTGTGAGTGTGTGTGCATTTTACCATTAACTTTTTCTGACTGGTGTGTTATCTTTCATAACCCTTAAATCCTCAGATTAATTTTACAATAAAAACTACTGTATATACCTGTACACAGAGGCAAATGTCTTAACCAATCTTTGATTTTGAGGCATGCTATGACACTTGTGCATCACATAGCACACGCAGATTTCAAAACCAACGTGTGTCAAGATATTTCAACAATATTAATTTAAATTATAATTAAATAACACAATACGGGATGCTGAACAAAAGGTGTTCGATGGTGTTTTTTTGTCAATTTGATTAAAAAAACAATCCAAGTTTAGTCCGTCAGTCAGCTCTTAAAGTGTGTCAGAGGCATGGTCAATGGCCTCTTTGTCACTTTAAATTCAGTTGTGAAATCTGTTTTGCAGTGAGTGAAACAAAGCATCACAGGTGTGTCCATATGTCAATCAGAGTAGCAACATCAGCTGTCAGGAAATTTTGGTATTGATTCTGTAATTTTTGCAGGCAGAGATCAGTTGTGTGTTAACAGGTTAAATAAAAGGCCGCTCGGCCACATGTCCCCCGAAAAAACAAGTTGAAAAAGAGGCATAACTCTGGTAAAAATAATCGGTCCAAACCCATATTCGAACTTGACTTGTATTATTACCCCAAAGAGTCACATACCAAAATTCTTTCCGATCAAACAATCCTAACTGGATTTATCATCCGGACACAGCAAATCTTGAAATTTTTAAGTCGAAAAAGGGGTATACTTCTAATAAAAATAATCTGGCCAAACCCATATTCGAACTTGACCTGTGGTTTGGGCTAAGAAGGTCACATACCAAAATTGGTTCCAATCAAATGATCCAAACTGGAGTTATCATGGGGAAACCAAGAGGGACAGATGCACAGACAGATGGACGGATGCATGCATGCACAGACACCACTGATTTCTATAGTCCCCCGAAAATATTTTCGGGGGACAAATATATTCTTTTATGATTTCATAATTCACCGGTAAAATACCCGTTCAAAATCTATTTGAAGCAGAAAATAATGTTTATGTGCATGGTTTTATTTGATAAGTAGCAAGTTTGTACAAATCTAAGTCAAATTACACAAAACTTTCTCTTGGAAATTTGGCAGATGAAATAAGAAATAAAATGTCGAGGTAAGTTTTCTTTATGTGATAAAATCAATTCATGATATTACATTGAAAAATCGGCATGTTGACTTACAGGTTACATGTCCATTTCCTGATGTTATCATGTTGCACACCCATAAAAAAATGTGCGCCTAAATCTCAAAAGCAAAAAGCAACTGAATGTGCACCTAGTTTCTTCAAAATCAAAGGACTTTTTAACAGTGTTTCACATCATTGTTGGCTGCCTTGATGACGTAAAAACATTGCCAAGATAAATATGAAGTCTTGCAGCAGAGTTCCCAAGGAACAAAACACTTGAGGGCAACTTCTTCAAAGCAATATGTGAGGGGCAGTTTGGGCTGTAGAGGATTTAAGGGGTAAAAAAGTGAAGTAAAAAAAATGAATCAACTTGACACAAACTTATCAAATGACAAGGATCATCCAAAATGCACTCCAAACCTCTTATTATCAGCAGATGAAAGAAACAAATTTCATTCAGATCAACCTACATTTTATTAGACAGGTACTACAGAATGCCAAACTTGAAAATAACAATATGAGCCAATTAAACAGAAATTACAAGAATATGTAAACTAACTGGAATGAAAACAAAAATACTCACCGACTTCAAGTGTCTTTTTAGTTTAGAGGTGGGTACACCTGAAAGAACAGTAAAATTGAAATCCAATTAACAAAAAACATGCATGAATACTAAGGCTGAGTGCTACAATAAATTGCATGGGAATAATAAGTCTTCAACTGTTTTCGTGCCATCATCTTTCTAGAATCATCAAACCCAAATGCTTGTGTACCTTTGTTTTCCTGGATGAAATACTGTGATCTTGCCAGTTTTAAAAAGGGCACTTTCCAACCTTTGCAAGGCCACTTTTGGTATCTAAATCTCTTAATTGAATAACCCTGTTAAATGCATATTACATCCAAACACCAAGCCATTTACCTTTTATTTTTAATCAGAAGAATTCCCCATGTGTACATACTACAGACCTATTTAGCTTTAGTACATTCGGTACAGGCATTTAATCTATTCTGTTTGACTGACAAAGCTCTATGAGCTTTTAGACAAGATATAATAGAATAAATGCTCAGTTTATCTCTAGAAGACAGTAATATGACCAAATCCTGGTTTGCATTGAGAACCAGGTCCTATTCTACCAGCAAAACAAAGCTGGATCATGATACATTAAGCAGGCAACGTTTCACTTCCTGGGATTCCCACCGATATTGTAGTGGAGAAGAATTTTGACCGGGTTGAGACTGGTTTGCAATCTGACCAAAATTGTGAGCCTATATTCCTAACTACAACAAATATAAAATATTGCATCTCGGACAGTGTCCCAAATGGTATTTTTTGTTTGTGTTACATAATTTAATCTTGACTGTGCTATGTTTTTTGAGGCAAACATGGAAAGAATTTATTTCAAGAATTTTTTTTGTCAATCTTTATCTGCTTTCAGGTTGGGTAAAGTAATAACTTTTCCTAGCCTGACTTGATGATAATACAATACATTTTCTTGCGAACATTTTTTGTCCTCACAAGATATTGAACAGCAGTATCATCACAAAAACAAAGAATTTTGACCGGGTTGAGACTGGTTTACAATCTGGCAAAATTTTGGAGGCTACTTTCCTAAGTACAATATATATCAAATATTGCATCTCAAGTGGTATTGTTTGTTTGTGTTACTCAATTAAATCTTAACTATGGTATGTTTTTGAGGCAAACATGGAAAAAAAATTTATTCAAAAATTTTTTTTTGTCAAGCTTTATTTGCTCTCAGGTTGGGTAAAGTAATAAGTTTTTCTGGCCTGACTTGATGATTATATAATGCATTTTCCTGCCAAAATTTTTTTGTCTTCACAATCCAAGTTTATGATCCCATAATTCACTTTCAGCATCTACGGCTATCTCATGACCACAACATAGGTATGAAGTCAAGTTAATCCAATTGTTTATACACACACTGCCCACTTTAAAGAGAGGACTTCCAGCACAGGCATTGGTTACCAGGTCCTATTTTACCAGTGAAGCAAACTTTTTTACTACAGTAAACAAGCACTGCTCCACTTCCCAGGGCTTCCATGGGGAATGATCCCCATCAGGCTGAGCTTAATGAGTTCCTTCCAATAAAAAGACATAAGCAATCACTGAAAGGAGAATGAAACAAGAGGCCACAGGGGGCCTGAGGGTGCTCACCTGACATGGTAGTCTAAATATCAAACCAGGGACTTGACTTGAATAAGCTGCATACGCCCCTCCTAAGAAAAGCATATACTAACTAGATGAAGTGATTGTGCCCACACAATACACAGGATTTTTCAGTTCCTGCACTTTTACGTCCCAAAATTGAGATAAACTCATAAACAAGCCAAGACCAATACCGGGTCTGGACCTGCATCGCTGCATGCAATTGAATCGGCAAACAGGAAGTGGCTGCATGGCAGATCTGAAAATTGCATACATGATACAACTGATCATTATCAGGCTCCAGATGAAATATAAAATCAATCCCTTGCATAGAAGCCGAGAAAAGTTTGACGAAAAATTTCAATGTTCAGTGGTTACACTAAAATTTCAAAGTATCGGCAAACAGGAAGTGGCTGCACGGCAGATCTGAAAATTGCTTACACGATACAACTCATCATTTTGAAGCAGCAGACCAAATATAAAATCAATCCCTTGCATAGAAGCCGAGAAAACCTTGACGGAAAATTTCAATGTTCAGTGGGTACAGTAAAATTTCAAAGTATCGGCAAACAGGAAGTGGCTGCACGGCAGATCTGAAAATTGCTTACCCGATACAACTCATCATTATGAAGCAGCAGACCAAATATAAAATCATTCCCTTTCATAGAAGCCAAGAAAACTCTGACGGAAAAAGTGTATCAGACGGACTGACGGATGGACAAACGGACTGACAGAGTCGAGCGGTTACTAGACCTGCTCTGCCGCTGGCGACGCAGGTAACAACAGATTTTTTAAAATTTTTGTTCGGAAATTTTCGAAGTCCCAAACAAAATATTTTCAGACTAAAATTTTTTTTTCTTCTTAAAACTGACCAAAATGCACTGGGACCCCAAATTTTCAGTGTAAAAAAGAATTTTTTTTTTGTCTTAAAATTGACCGAATGCATAAAAAAACAAAAAACTCATTTCCGAATTTTGGTCAAAAATTTCTGAGTCTGGACCAGGACCCCAAATTTTCAGCCTAAATATGAGCCCAGGGACTTGGTTTGAACAAACTTGAAATCTCACCCCCCTAGGGATGCTGCATACCAAATATCAAAAGATTCTTATTGGTAGATCTGAAGAAGATTTTTAAAGAATATTCCTCATACTGCGCTAATTTAAACATTTGGGCTCCCATAGAGAGCCCAAATATGGACCCAGGGAACTGATTTCAATAAACATGTGAAACAATCTTCCAAAGATGTTATATGTGAAATCTGAAAGCTTTTGGAGCAGTGGTTTGGGAGAAAAGTAGTCTTAAATGTTTTTCCTATTACCCACAGTGTTAAAAAATACTGACTCAGCACTTTTTCAAAGTCCCCAAAAAGTATCCCATGATAAAACCGATAGCAAATTTTTTTTTACCATTCCATTCTGTTGGTCCTAAGGAAGCTGCACACCAAATAAGAATTCTCAGTGCCATGTAGTTTTGGAGATATGGGAGTTTTAATTTTTTTTCTATTTTTAGCTCCTGCGGTTCCCATGGGGCGACAGGAAACATTTTTTTTTGCATAAATTAACTACTTATGTCCCAATAAAACCTCCTGTCAAATTTGGTTCAAATCAGCCTCTCGGTTTGGAAAATAGAAATTTTGGGATGGGCAAAAATTCTTACCCCTCCCATAACGATGGCAAATATAGCCCCCAGAACTTCTCTTGAACAAATCTAAGTCTTCTCCTCAAAAGGAAGCTGCACACCTAATATCAAGTCTCTGCTACTGCTGGTTCATGAGAAAAAGATTTTTTAAGATTTAGGCTCACTTTTTGGGCATGGCCCTACCAAGGGGCGGGTCAACTTGATTTGAACAAACTTGAATTGACATGATAGGGAACATGCACAGCAAATTTTGTTGAATTTGGTACAGCAGTTTGTGAGACGAAGTCGATTATGTAAAGTTAATGCCGGACGGACGACGGACGAAAAGTGATTAGTAAAGCTCCCCTTGAGCTTTGCTCAGGTGAGCTAAAAAAAATTGAGTGGCTATTTTTGTACATGGTGCTCATGGGCAGATTTGGTCATTTTGTTTCATAAAGCAATAATTTTGTTCATATCAATTTCTTTGGTTACAATTTATTGCACAATGCCTTTAGGTGCTTTCTCCCATGAAAAATAACAAAACAATTACTGAAGTACAAAGTTTGACTACCTAAATTAATCTGGCACTCTATCAGACAACACATCTCTCTTTGCTGAGACTGATCCTCTAACCCACAATACCGGTCAAGTGAGTACCTCAGCTATATAAATTCTTTATTGTTCATATCTTTTTTTCGGAACTTGTTACGTATATAGACAGTATGGCAATCCCTTCAGAAATATGGACTGTAGACTGTGATAAAGGATTTTGGGCTTCAGTTGACCGAACGCAACCAAAAGGGGATGTCCGCATCTAGATATTATACTGACTCATCCTACAAAGTTACAATGGAATCCCTTCATAAATACAGCCTGTAGTCTGTGCTAAAGGTTTTCGGGTTTGCCCTCTGGCAACAGTCACGACCAAAAGGGGACGTTCTCATCTAGACATTATCTGGGGTCATCCTACCAAGTTACAATGAAATCCCTTCATAAATATGACCTGCAGACTGTGCTAAAGGTTTTTGGGCTTCAGGCCCCTGTAGCTATCACAGTTGACAGATCACGATCAAAAGGGGACGTTCTCATCTAGATATTTCAAAAGGGGACGTTCTCATCTAGATATTATATGGAGTCATCCTACTAAGTTACAATGAAATCCCTCCATAAATACGACCTGTAGCCTGTGCTAAAGGTTTTCAGGTTTTGGGCTTGGGCAGCCATCATGGTTAACAGATCACGACCAAATGGGGAAGTTCTCATCTAGACATCATACAGAGTCATCCTATCAAGTTACAGTGAAATCCCTCCATATTAAATACGACCTGTAGACTGTGCTAAAAGTTTTTGGGTTTTGGGTTTGGGCAGCCATCACTGTTGACAGATCATGCCCAAAAGGGGACGTTCTCATCAAGACATTATACAGAGTCATCCTACCAAGTTACAATGAAATCCCTTCATAAATATGACCTGTAGACTGTGTTAAAGATTTTCAGGTTTTGGGCTTGGGCAGCCATCACGGTTGACCAATCACGACCAAAAGGGGACTTTCTCATCAAAACATGACCTCAAACCTACGTATGAAATTTATTTTGTGACAGTTGGACAAGAACTATGGGGTGTAGCCTGTGCTAAAGGAAAATGTGAACAGACTCACAAACTTTCAGACTAACAGACTTCCACACGAGTGATGGCAATAGCTTATCTTGACTTTGTCAAGTTAAGCTAAAAACTGGAGCTCCTCTATGGAGCTCCTACAACCTATGTGGATTAATCTTAGTTACCCACCTCTGGAGAGTACTTAATAAAATGTTTCTAATTCTTCAGCTGCATGGCTCCTTATAAAATTAACTTGAAATTATGTTTCTATTTTTAGCACACATCGAGTCCCACGATAGCTGGGGTTAATTTTTTTCATATAAACCAAACATCTGTTTCCCACTTATGCTGCATATCAAATTTTGTTAAAATCGGACGAAGAGTTCTGAGTAGTGAACTAGAGATGTTGTATGACAAATATGAAAGGATTCTGACCGATGAATCTGAAGAAGATTTTTAAAGAAATTTCCTTGTATTGCACTAAGTTAAAATTCAGGATACCATAGGGAGCCCAAATATGAAGCCAGGGACCCTATTTGAACAAACTTAAATCTGACCCCCTAGAGATGTTGTATACCAAATATGAACGCATTCTGACAGGTGGATCTGAAGAAAATTATTCCCAGGATTACACGAAGTTAAAATTTGGGCACCCATGTTGTATACCAAATATGAAAACATTCTGAAGGGTTGATCTGAAGAAGATTTTTAAAGATTATCCCCAGGATTGCAATAAGTAAAAATTTGGGCCTAAATCTTAACCCACACATTCGAGTAGAAGAAACCTGAATCTGATCCCCTCCCCCACCCTCCCCCCCCCCCCACCCCCTAGAGATGTTGTATACCAAATATGAAAGGATTCTGACTGGTGAATCTGAAGAAGATGATTTTTAAAGAAATTCCCTCATATTGCACAAAGTTAAAATTTGGGCTCCTGTAGGGAGCCCAAATATTAAAGCCTGGCTCTCGATTTGAACAAACTTGAATCTGATCCCCCTAGAGATGTTGTATACCAAATATGAAACCATTCGGATTTGCGGATCTGGAGAAGATGAATTTTAAAGAAATTTCCTCATATTGCACTAAGTTAAAATGTGGGCTATCATTGGGAGCCCAAAAATGAGCCCAAGGGCCCAATTTGAACAAACTCAAATTTGTATACCAAATACGAAAGGATTCCCCACAGGGAGCCCAAATATTAACCCAGGGACTCGATTTGAACAAACTTGAATCTGACCCTCCTAGAGATGTTGTATACGAAATATGAAAGCATTCTGACTGGT
This sequence comes from Pictodentalium vernedei, assembly GCA_031216915.1. Lineage (NCBI taxonomy): Eukaryota > Metazoa > Mollusca > Scaphopoda > Dentaliida > Dentaliidae > Pictodentalium > Pictodentalium vernedei. Next base: position 599,892,934 of record CM062296.1, on the reverse strand, counting down.
GGATCTGAAGAAGAAATTTCCTCATATTTCACTAAGTTAAAATTTGGGCTACTACAGGGAGCTCAATTATTAACCCAGAGACTCCATTTGAACAAACTTGAATCTGCCCCCCCCCCCCCCCCCCCTCCAAGAGATGTTATACACCAAATATCAAAAGATTGTAATTGATGGTTCTGAAGAAGATTTTATTAATGTTGGAAAACAATTTATGGGTGCTACAGAGTAATGCCCTTTGTGGTGCCCCCTGTGGGCGTGGCAAATTTATTTGAAGAAACTTGAAGTGACATATGATAAGGAACATGCCCATCAAATTTGGTTCAATTCAGCTCTGTGGTTTATAAGGAGAAGTCGATAATGTGATGACGGATGGATCAATGGATGGACGATGGACAAAAAGTGATCACTTAAGCACCCCCTGACTTTCAGTCAGGTGAGCTAAAAATTTAATGTTCACTTCGGTTTCTGCATAAAAAGCATGTATTTTATGAGAATAAAAGCATAGGCATGCAATAAATTCTATACAGGTATCATATGGCAGGCCATAGGTTAGAAGAATAAAATTTTGTGAACCTTTTACCAAAAAGAAGCCATCATATCTTTCAATCAACATCTATACAAAATTCTGTTATTTTTTTCTGTGAATTTGTTTGTCCTTTTTTTCCCAAAGCATAGCTGTGGACCATCCTGTGGAATGAGCTCATTCAACTCATGCCAACTTATCGGAATATATAGTTTGAAGAGTATAAACAAAATTCTTGAGTTACTTTGTAACATGTATTGCTACCGTCATCAGCAAATTGATGAAAAGAGTAAAAGATGGATATTGGTGAGTTTCTATTTAATTATAGGTTTTTAAAGTCCCTTCCAGCATCTATGGCTATATCAGGACCACAACAGAAGTCAACTTTCGCAAATTGTTTCTACTAATACTGCTCACTTTGATGGACTTTCACTCCAGGCATTGATGACTGAGTCCTATTTTACCAGTAAACCAGGGGGAAGGGGTGGTGGTTGGTTTCTGATACCTGATCCAAAACATGATAAACAAATGCTTTAATTCAGAGAATCACTACAAATAATAATTACTCATGTGAAACAAGGAAAAATAACTGTGTAAATATTCAAGCTGGGGCAGCTGTTTTGCCATAGGATTTGTTCCCTCCTAATAAGGTAGTGCCATGCCAAAAATTATTTGAATCCAACAAACAGTGATGGAGCTTGAGCAGCAAACATACTGGACTCACGTAGTTACGCATGAAAGTACAAACGTACAAATAGAGAGAGCTACAGTGCGGCCGCCGTGGACTGATCACTTTCCAGGCATGGACAATATTTCCATGGATGCAACTATATTAGATTTCAAACACTAATTGAAAGAATAATCATTCACAATTTAATTAATGAAGCACTGGGTACAACCCGATGCTTCATTAATTAAAATTTTTCTGATGATTTTTATTACCTGGTAAATGTATGTATGGACTTCACAGCCCATGTGTTGATTACGACCAGTCCATGGCGGGTGTACTATTTTTATTACATAGTCCATCAGGAGGGGGTAGGGGCAGGGTGGGTGGGAGAGGCTGGATAATAAAACAGAGACACATATTTGTTTGCTTTCCTTTGATTCCTCTTCGGGCAGACAGTAATAAACTTGCTTTCAACTATTTCAACACTGCAGAAGTGTTTAAGAACAGCAGAAAACTAAAAGTAACAAGAATGAACTTAAGGCATTTGTATAGCATTTTTATTAATTGCTCTATACAGTGCACTCATTATTTGATTAGTTTTCCAAAAGATGGTATATTCAAGCAACCTTGGTGGCAAGATGAACTTGTGTGATAAAATACGACATGTTTTGTTAATTACAGAAGACTTTCTGCATGAGATTCCCAGAAGTTGAGAGAGAGTGCAAACAATACCTTATGCTTCTTTAACAGAATGAACTCAAGAGATATGAAGATTCCTTGTTAAATGTGATAAGCATGAATGATGTACAGTTCTACAGTCACAACTCTGATTTTCCAAATATAATGATAAAAGTTACAACTGGTACTGTTGAATTCCATTAACCTTTTTCCTTACATAACATTCATACCAATTAGCACTACTCACAAAATCACCATTCAAATTCCTTTATTTTTTCACTTTTTGCCTCCAAAACATAATTTCTGACCCTTATTCGAACAAGCACATTGAGCTCCTTCCAATGAGGGTCAATAATATTAGTTATCCTTGTGTTTTCCAGGGTGTATGGGAATTCACACCAGTTTGGGAGCTCATACACCCTGAGGCGAAGCCGAAGGGTTATGAGTTCCCAGACCGGGGTAAACTCCCATATACCCTGGAAAACACAAAGATAACGGATTTATTTCAAAGAATTTTGGTGTACTTAATACTTTAACCTACATTGTTGGCAAAAAACTTACAAAAAATGTGTACTTTGTAAGTTTCTTAATAAGCCAGTTCCAATGACATCCATATCTGTAATATTTTATTACACATAAATATTAAATTTCCTGTATTTTTCAGCCCTCGAAATTCACTACGGCATTTGGCAATGCCGCAGCAAAATGCCACAGAAAATTGATTTTGCGACGGCATATATTTGCCATAGTACAGAAAAAAAGACGAGCCAAGAAAAAATTAAAAATCGCCATAGTCATAAGACATTGTTCAGTAGCAGCTACAGCAAAAAAATCAAAATAAAAGAAAGAAAAGCAGCCACCCCCCCCCCCCCCCCCCCCCCCCCCCCCCATTGTGCTATTGTGTATTCTTGTTTTTACACCACAGTTAACCATGGTGTAAAAAAAAGCTACTGTGGATTGCAAGTTACACCGTACCTCTCAGCCAATCAAAACATAGCATTTTGTTTCATTTGGAAATAACTAGTTCGTTTCTTGACAGAAAATTAATTTTCTTTAACCCTTAAAGCCTCAGATTATTTTTTTACGATAATTACTGTCTTGTACACATATGTACACTGCTACAGATGAGTTACAGCACAGGTGCCATGGAATCTAATATCATTGTGTCCGTGGAAATATTTCCCACCCATGGAGAGACCAGTCCACAGCGGCAGCACTGTAATAGTGTTTTTACATCATTGTTGGCTACCAGTAGATGTAGCTAACATTGACGTAAAAACACAAGATAAATGCAACCTACCGGTTAAGTTCTCAAGGAAGAATACACTTGAGGGCAACTTTTTCAAAGCTATATAAAAATGGCAGTTTGTGGCTGCATGGGAACTTAAGGGTTTAGTGTAATCAAAATTTGATTCAACATATTTTTATTTATTTATTGGTGTTTATAGTGTTTAAGGTCACATATTTCTGCTCAATGACCAATCGTGACTGCCACATGGAGATAAAGTCAAATTTAGTCAACCGTTTACTCCCATATTGCCCATTTTAGAGGATTTCCATCCCAAGCATTGGTGACGGAGTCCTATTGTGCCAGTAAAACAGAGCTTGTTTACCACAGTAAACAAGTGCTGCATCACTTCCAGGTGTTCCCACAGGGGGAAAACATCTTATAGTTCTTCACTGGAATAACTTCATAAGGGGTTAATGATTGTAACAAAATGACATCTAAGTACAGTCAGGTGACAAATATAATTTTATGGGCAAACCATAGGACAAATGACAATAATAAAATGAAAAGAGCAACTCGCAATTTGACATTCACACACACACCTGCAATTATAATAGTCAAAGCAAATTATAGCAATACCTGAATCACAATGGATCACTGTAATTATTGTGCATCATGTGCATGAGGTTGAATGAAGGAAAAAATATGATTCATTACTTAACACTTTGTATAGGGTGATATAAATTTCAAACACATATGCAACAACATAGTTCTTGCACTAAAATTTAAAACCAGTTACATCATCTTTTACATAGGTCAAAGAGCTGTCTTAAATATGATTTTTTTTTCAGGATAAAATAAAACCAGACAAAAACAGGATGATGTTTAAGACAATATTAATTTTAAGGTACAGCATCAGAGCTTCCTGCGTTAATTTTTATAATTGATCTTGACGACATAGATGATGCATTTGATATTGTCAATCAAGTATTTTTTGTTTAAACTGACATGATAATAGCGGGGGAGGAATTCGTCACATACAGGTGAATTGTGCACTTGGTGATACCTTCTTGAAATTTGGCACACTGTTAGTGTAGGCTATGAGGTTCTCAAAAACGATCGGCTACAAGTTGACACCGACCGGTGGCGACCAGTAGCGGCACAATCCAAAATGGCCGCCAGCGGCTGAAGGGAACCTCCTTTTCGACGGTCTACCGACTATACATCCGATTGTAAGGGCGCGAAAGTGAACTCTGATCCACGCACGTGTTGGAAACAGACGTGGGAGATGATGTAGAATAAAACGAGATTCTCTATACGGACGCATCAATTTCTTGGAACTTGAAAAGAGCGTTGTTTCTCCGGGATCAGCGTCATTCAGGCAAACCTGAATGACGCTGATCCCGGAGAAACAACGCTCTTTATGAAGCAGTCTCTTTGCCATACAATCTCTTGTTTGGCGTAATTCCGCAAGCAATTCTGATTTGTCTGTCGAAATTAATTCGAGAACGCGATTGTTCACAAAAATCATTCACAGAATGAGTGAGAATCCTCTTCGTGTACGGACTAGTACTGACTGGGAACGTTGTTGCTTTTGCCAGCAAGACAGTTCCAAGAAATTGATGCGTCCGTATAGAGAATCTCGTTTTCATGACGCCTATAAAGCTATTGAGGAAGACATAACGCGCTTCCTAGATAATGGCGTTGAGCTTCCATATAATTTGACCATTGATTGTTTGATGAGAGAGAGTGATGAGTGTATGTCGATGTCACTGTTGACGAATAAGGCAATATATCATAAGACATGCCGTGACAGTATTCGGACTCACATCGTACAGCGCGTGCTACACAAGCGAGAGCGAAATGAGGCAGTGGCATCCTGCTCCACGCTGAGTCCTAAAAGAACACGGACAAGTTTTGAATCTGGCTGTGACAGGAAACTGCCCCAGTGTGTTTATTGTCACAAACGCGAAGGTGACAGCAGTGAGCCTATTTGCAGATCAATGTCTGATAACAATAAACTCAAAATTATGGCAAAGGAAGCCGAGAACTGGGTTGTTTTTTCTCGGGTCAATGCAGCATTTGATTCCGCTGCTAGTGATCTTTACTATCACAAAACCTGTTATTGTAAGCTTGCCAATGAAGCACGAGCGGCTAAATCTAAAAAGTCGAAGAACGCCGAACATTCCGCGTCAGGCCTGCCCTATGACCCTCTCGTTATGGCAGAGCTCATAACATTTGTTGAACACAACGATTCCGCGATGAAGCTTGTCGATCTCAAGAATCTGTACAGTCGGAGGTTGAAGCAAGTCGGTTCTGATTGGCTTAGTGAAGAAATACATTCCACTCGATTCAAAGAACATTTGTTGCAGAAATTGGGCGATGGCTGGGACGCCTTCACACAGGGTAGAGATGTGTTTATTTCAAGTAGGTTTCGAGTTGGCTCCTTGTTGTCCGAATCTTTAACTCGTATAGTGTCTGAGGAAGAGGCAAAAAAGATAGTTGATGTGGGTCTTCTTCTGCGTAAACACATACTCATATCTCAAGCTCCTTTCACGGGATCATTTTCATCTTATTGCTTGAGCGAGCCTGTACCCAACTCACTCCTGACTCTTCTTAGAGTTCTACTTGAGGGCACATGTAGTATACAGAACTTAGGCGATGATGAGACTGTTAATGCCAAGACTCGAGTGGCTTGTACTATTTCACAGATGTTGATCAGCAATTCAGCGAAACGCTCCGAACATGCACAAAATGTTCACCAGAGACGTGACAGAGAAACTCCAATGCCTCTTTATGTGGGTTTGAAGTTGCATGCCCATGATCGTATGAAAAATCTTATCAGAGATTTTCATCAAATGGGACTCTCTGTCTCTTATGATCGCGTAATGGATGTTCGCAGGAGTTTCGCGAGAGCTGTTTCACTGCGGTTCAAGAACGAAGGTGTTGTAGTCCCAGCTAACTGCAAACGTAATGTTTTCTCGATAGGAACCACTGATAACATTGATGTATCTGGTAGATCTGATATGCATGGTACGTCCATCACACTCATTGGTCAACTGAGCAGGGACAATGTGGGTACTGATCCCCCACCACTGAGTTTAGATGTTCCAGAAGACACACAAATTGAACTCCCAGACGACTATGCATTTGTTCCTTTCGTTGAAGACTTTGGTGGGGACATCAGGCTTGAATCTCCAGATGAATGTAATGTACGGCCCAATGAATATGCAGATTTGAACGTGGGAGAGAATGACTGGTTGTCTCATGTGTCACAGATCAGCAATAAAGGGAAGGTTGATGGCAGCTGGCAGCTTGATGAAGTCCCTGTGACCTTTTCAGGCTTCTTTTCAAAACATGAAGATCAAGACAATGTCAAACCTCGTGCAGTTATTGGGGTATTCCCTGTTTTCAGTGAGCAGAAAGCGGACTCACTCAGTATGCAGAAGCATGCTATGTATGTGGTCAGGGAAGCTACTGCTTTCGTAAACCCCGGCCAGATACCTGTCATTGAAGGTGACTGTCCGTTGTATGCCAGGCAGAAAAAATGTCAATGGCTGTTCCCAGAGGAGATAGGTGAGGATCGAATGGTGTGTATGATTGGATTCCTGCATCTTGAAATGTGCACCCAAGAAGCTGGTGGTAAGCTTATGGGTGGTTCTGGTTGGGAGCGAATGTTTCACCTCGCAAAGATATTCACACCCGGTGTAGCATCATCCCTACTTGGTGGGAAACATGTCAAGAGGACGCGACAGGCATATCTTCTCACTCTAGCTTGGCTTGAGATCCTCAGAAAGAATGCTTATGAGATTTACTGTCAGCAGACTGGGCCCCATGAGTCATTTGAAATGTGGGAACAGAGGATTCTTTCACAATCTCCAACTGCGCGCTATTGGGGTGAAATCGTTCGGAACTTTCTCTTGACAAGCTGTCAATTCGTTCGGAACCAACGAATCGGTAACTGGCCTGGTACACTGTGTTCTATCGATGAGTTGTGCAGTTACTTTTTTGCCCTAGGACATACAAATTATTGTCGGTGGGTCCCCGTATTTCTGAGAGACATGTCTCAGCTACCCAGGCGGCATCCTTCAATCCACAACAAATTCATGGAAGGCCATTTTGTGGTCCAGCGTAGTGAGAGGAAGTTCAGTATGATGGGTTTAGATCAGAGCCAAGAACATAGTATCCAACTACTCAAAGAAGACAGTGGTCCAAAAGGTCTCTATGGCCAGGCTGAAGAGAAAGTCGTTATTGAGCTTTCAAGGTCAGAAGTTCTGCGTGTTATAGATGAGTATGAATATGCAAGTTTCCACACAACATCATCAGATAACACGGAACACCCGGAAAGTTCGGTATCAGAGCAGAAAAAATTTCTGAATCAATTGAAATCTCTCCTCGATCTGGTGAATCAGGGACTCATTATCAACCCTTATGATGAAACTAGTGGTCAGCTGGTGACATTAGATACTGGTGAATATATGGACCCCGAAGTTAGTAAGAGTTTACGGTCATTACCCGAAAGGGGCAAGCATTTATATTCCACTTTCTTGAAGGAAAGGCTTGTGGAATGCACCGTACCCCTGAATGATGTTATTCCCAAGGCAAATATATATACCTTCCTTAACCCACCCCCAGCCAACCTGGACAAAGGCCGAGACAAACTCATGTCAAGTAAAGCAACTGCCGCAATAGTTACCCAGATGTTTGTTTCACTGCAAGCCCGGCCTGATTCAAACATGGATGAGTTTTTCATGCACGAGAATGCACGTGATCCGCCAGCATTATCCGATAGAGGTAAGCTACGGAGTGGGACAAAATCTCAAATTCTCAATTGTTTACCAGCTATTCCTGCACAAGGGAAGAATTCAGCAGCTAGACAAGCTTCAGTTGTCATCTTGGATATGCCTGCTGTAGTCCATGTAATCAAACCACAGAAAGCGGATCTGTTTGGAGAATATGCTCGATTGCAATTATTGCCATACATCGAATCTCTGATTAACACGAACACCACAAGGGTTGATGCGATCTATGACTGTTACCCCGAAGGCAGTTTGAAGAATCAGACGCGAGCAAAACGCCTCGGTGAGACAGCAGTTAGGTTGATACGGGTGTCCGAGAACGTCCCTTTACCTAAAGGGAAGAATTGGCAGGCATTCTTGAAAGTTAGTGAGAATAAAGACGAATTTTTCAAGTTCCTGTCTGCTGAACTGCTGAAATTAACATCAACATCCGAGTACCAGTTGTTAACGACATCAGGAGAATATGTACTATGCAATAAGGATGTTAGCTTATGTGACATATCTCCATCGAACCACGAGGAAGCAGACACGCGCATGATGCTTCATCTCAACCATGCAGTCTCACAAGGTCACAAAATAGCTTTTCTTCGCACGGTTGATTCTGATGTCGTCATTCTGTCTTTGCACCATTTCGCAACATTCCGTGACCTTGGACTCAGTGAGCTGTGGATTGGGTTTGGAATTGGAAAGGCATATAAAGATATGCCAATTCATGAGAACTTGGACCTGATTACTGTAAGGCCCTGACTTTCTTCCACGCCTTCACAGGTTGTGATGTAACATCCAGCATGCTCGGCATTGGGAAGAAGACAGGATGGAATGCATGGATGAATTTTCCCGCATCAACTGAAATGATGATAGAATTGACTGAGAATCCGCAAGTCTTTTCAGAGGATTCCCCTCATATGCAGCATATCGAAAAACTCACCATACAGATGTACAGTAACAGTTGTGTCAGTACACGTGTCAATGATGCGAGACGGCATATGTTCACACATGGCCTTAAGTCTATGGAAAACATCCCGCCCACCAAAGCAGCTCTGTATCAACATGTAAAAAGGGTAATTCTTGTGTCATCTTTCATTTGGCATCGTGCTCTGCAGAAACACTTATGTGTGCCAGACCCATCACAGTACGGATGGGAGTGGAATCCACGTCTCAATATTCTGGTCCCATTTTGGACTCACCTAGGAGACGCAAGTGCTGCATGTGCACTGATGCTCCACTGTAGTTGTGCCAAGGCCTGCAAGGGCAATTGCAAATGCTTGAAAGCTGGATTAAGGTGCACACCTTTGTGTAAGTGTGAAGGTGGCTGTTGTAACAATATTGAGTAGTATACTGTCATGTTAGGACCAGTCATCTCCTATTCTGGTATTTTTTTTTCCATTTTCGGCCAGTTAACACATGTCATGTTTCTAGTTGAGTTGATTTTGCTAACAAATGTTCATCCCATGTGGCTTGCTACATTGTCCGGGGTATAGGAATACAGTTTTAGATTTCGGAAAATAGTCTGTTATTTACTGCACAAGACGGTGTTAATTCATGCATAGCATGATACAATATCCCCAACTATTTTGCCTCTGTACAACAGTTGATACCTTCGTTCACCCGTGTGTTCATCTATGGTATCCTTGTCTTTCTCTGGCCATAGGCCACATGTGACTAGTCAGTTCCTACTCCATAGCAAATCAACTTGGAAATCCTTCATCTTGTAGCGCACTCATGTCTCAATGAATCCATACCTGAGTTGATCTAATAAATCTAACGTAAGGTATCAAATTGCCATACCGGATCATATTTCGATAAGTTATTCGCTAAAACATTTCGACCACTCATCGACATCAAAGGTCATGTTTTGGCTCCCAGTGGTGGCTATATCTCTATATCCCTGGTAAAGTAGCATACCATGAGGGATGGGCATTAAGTGTCGGCAACATTAATCCTGACTTGGAACACACCACATCTTAACTGGCCGAAAATGAAGAATACTACTTGTAGTCAAAAAATATTCCTGTACCTCGAATGACTGCAAACATACACTCACCCCTTCTAGTCCCATTTTGCCAATGTTCTATACTGGCAAGATAACATTGTATAATTAACAACGGGAACTAATGCATCCCGAGTTCATTCCAGCACTGCCCTTGCTGGCAGACGTGTCGCTATGGTGTTGAGATTGAACCAGAACTCCTCTAGAAATTTGATAGTTTTATTTTCTTAGAAAATAAATCTATCGAAAATGCCGGAAGTTGAGAATAGACTGTCACTTTAATTGGATTATCAAATGTCCAAGTATCCCCACTGCTGCATACTATCGAGTACCCTTGTTCATGTGTTGACAGGAATCTCTCATACCATGTTCATTTGACCATTGCATTCCCGAGAAACATTCAACACTAATTTATCTACGGACGGACGATCATACTGACAGTCAGACACACAGACGCACACATCGACGGAAATTCTGATCCCATTATCCATTAATCTTCCCCCCAACTTGTTCCAAGGGCTTCACTCCATCATTCACATCAATTACAGCACATGTATGGTGTTAGGTTTGGAGCTTCAGTTGTGCGATCGGCGAAAATAGCTTTTTTTCGATCCGCTTGGCGGCCATTTTGGATTTCGCTGCTAGTGGTGGCTAGAGGATGGTGCCAACTTGTAGCCGATCGATTTTGAAATCTCTGATGCCTACCCTTACATCATGCCAAATTTCAGGAAGGTATCACCAAGTGCACAATTCTAGCGAATTCCTCCCCCGCTAATAATGACCATTGTCTTCAACAACACCTCATTAACACTTTACCCAACACACAGGACATCAAAATTTATTATTTTATAGTTTTTTAAACTTTTAAAAAAAAATTTCAACAAAATCATATCATGTGAGCCCCTCATTAGAACAAGCCCAATGAGCTTGTTCCAATGAGGGGGTCACACGACGTGGCTTTGTTGACATTTTGGAAAAATATTGTTTTTTTCAACTGCTCATCTTGTAAATTACACAGGGGGATGCATAGAAATCATTAGGTCAAGGGTTCACCTTCAGCACATGGATGTAAAATTAACAAAACTTCTAGCAGCAAATTTTTCCCATAATGCAACTAGAAATTTAACTCATTGAGCGCTGTCAAACAAGACTGGATTGGTTAAATTCCTTGTTGCATTAGGGAAAAAATTGCAGGTTGAAATTCTGATATTTCGACATTCGCAAGCAAAGGGTTGATCATTCCAGCTCTGTACTTGGAAATTTTTCAGGGATCCGACAGAGAGAAAAAGAATTCCGGACTTTTATATAGGAATTTCCAAGCACTTTTCAGGATCTTTTTCTCTAATTATTTTACTCATGTCTGCTGTTGTATGTATACCATTTACCAATTCTTGTAATGTTCTTTATTTAATGGTGTTTATGGCTATGGCTATATTATGACTGCAACATTGGTATTAAGTCAAGTTTAACCAATCGTTTATAAACCTATGTTACCTACTTTTGATGGCTTCCATCCCAGACGTTGGTTACCAGGTCCTACTTTAGTATTTTAACAATAAAGCAGATCTGCGTGTTTATCACGGTAAACAAACAAAGCTCCACTTTCTGGGGTTGCCATCAGGGAATTCTTATAATGTATTCCAAACTAATAACAGCAGCACCTGATAATGTGCCTTTCAAAGATCTCTGAAAGAGCACTCCAAGAATCAGTATTGGGAGCCTAATTTATACTCCTGACAATTTTCAAAGGATCACCCCTACTTATCAGAATATTTCTACATCCAAATTTACGCATTTAACTTTTACATAAAAACATAACAATGAGTGGGAAAATTGTGAGAAGATATTTCAGTGAGTTATTTATTTATTGGTGTCTAAGGTCACATACTTATGCACAATGGCTAATCGTGACCGTGACAGTTTTATGGGTGGAGACAGCCGTAGTACCCAGAGAGAATCACCGAGCATTGACGAGCAACTGTCAGATCCTCAACATTCTAACTCTGTTCAAGCTCCGCTCAAGCAGGGTTACAGCAGTTGAAGACATGTGCACCATCGACGTGCAGTATGCCTTAGAACACAGCGTCATCGTGCCACCATTTAGACAACCTGGATAAAGTGCCTTGCCCAAGGACACAATGCGGGTCGTCCCAGATGGGGATCAAACTCAGGACCTCTAGCATAGCAGTCCAACAGTCTACCACTGAGCCACCGCTTTTCAGTGAGTTAAACATGCCATTTGTGTAATGTTTAAAAACAAGACAAATACACATTTTGACCAAAATCTAACAATTGCTACAAACAATGTGCTGTGATGCAATGTTACACGACATAACACAACATGACAAAATGTGACTGGCCAGGACCAAAACCAATCTAGACCCCCAAGGATATAATACAGATGTGGGGGTGAATTATCACCGGCACTTAACAGCCCGACAAATGCAAATTAGATTGACCCAGAATTTGGCTGTTGACAGAGACTACAAATTTTACCCTTTACCCAATAAAAAACGATATTAAAATTTATTATTTTAAATATTATTTTTTCAAATTTTTCAAAGAATTTAAATAAAACCATATCATGACTCCGCCCCCTTCCCCCCCCCCTCTCATGGGAATGAACTCCTTAAGCTTGTTCCAATGAGGGTGGGGGGACACACAATATGGTTTTGTTGAAATTTTTTTGCAAAATTTTTTTTTTTCAATTGCTCAATTTGTAAATTAAGTGGGCAGATGCACCCGATTCATTAGGTAAAGCATTAAGATCTACCATTTCATATGATATTGTCTGAACTCAGCCTTCCAGAGCTAATCAGACAGGAAATATAGCATTTTTTAAGAATGTTTCTAGCACCAAAGACATAGTTAAGAATTCGACAAAGAATTTCTTCCAACATCCTAAGTTCCAGATGAATTCTGCTTGTCAAGGATTTTTTATCAGTACAGTGGAACCCTGATCATTTAACAGTCACTTTGCCAATGAAATTCATCAGTACTAAATTGACATGAGGTTGATCAACTGAATACTCCTTTTAGGCATAAAAAAGAAAAAAAATCTGTTTCTCAGGCCCTCCTGCATGCTCTCTTTTTACAACCAATGTAAACTTAAAACAAGAGGCCCCCAAGGGACCTTAATCGCTCACCTGCCAAAGTGGTTCAAAGAAGTATTTGGAGTCACATTCAGTTAGACATGGTTCATCAACATTACAAAGGAATGAAGTCATGAGAGGCAAATTATATGGAAAACCACTAAGGAATTATTCTGTTCACCTATAAAACACAAGCAAAGGTAGCGCCTTCTTATGTTTCTGAGTTGGTCAAAGTATATGCACCAAAACGCTCACTTTTCTCCTCATGCCATAACCTACTGGAGCAGCATACATATTACCTTGCATCATATGGGGGGAGGGGGGAGGGGGAGGCGTTCTTTTAGTTACAATGCTCCAAGACTTTTCAATATGTTACCTGAATCTGTGAAAATGGCCCAATCTCTTCCAGTTTTCAAATCAAAGCTAAAATCTTTTCTATTTAAAAATATTACCCTGATGTTCATTAAACCCATATTCTGTGTATTTATGTTTCTTTCTTGTTGTTCAGCCCCTTGAAACTTTTTTAATATTGTGAAATGTGCGCTATATAAATCTTACCTATTATCATTATTACTGAATGGATTTGAACAAACCTGAACCTAACATGCCCCCTGCCACACCCCCCCTCCCCCACCCACACCCATAGAGCCCAAATATTAAGCCAGGGACTCAAATTGAACAAACTTGAATCTGATCCCCCTTGAGATGTCATATACCAAATATGAAAGAAATCTGATTGGTGGATCTGAAGAAGATTTTAAAAGAAATTCCCTCATATTGTAATTAGTTAAAATTCAGGCTCCCATACTCTCAGGTGCCAAATAAACGTGATGACCCAAATAAATGTGACATCCTGCAAATTGAATGGAAATTAATAAACGTGATGGTGCTCAATAAACGTGACGACCCACATCTGCCGTTTTCAACATTCAACTGGATAATTCAATCGTGTGAAATCAGAAGGGCACATTTTATTTAGCCTAACACAGAGTGCAAGTCAAAAGGCCAACTGTAAACTAAAATAACTAGTGGTTTGTTTACGTTTTTGTGGTGATAATCACTCAAACCGACAATTAAGTCGTGTTGTCCTACAAAATATGGGCCTCGACATGACTGGTATCACTGAATTCTCAGTTTCGTTTTTTGTAGACCCTATTTACAGTACGCGACAGACGGATTGTACCTCGATCGCTCAACGCCGGGTCGAGCGGAAAAGATTAAATCGATCTGGCGACTGCCAGCGCCACCGCGATGACATGCATAAGAGATTAAATACCAGTAATTAGATTTGTACAGCAACGGTGTAAGTAATCAATCAGAAGCAGCGTGATAATAATGTAGACGATTGTTGTCACCCGCGTTTCTTATTCAGCTTCACGGACAAACGAACTGGTCAACACTGCACTGCGGACGCAAATTGGATTTTCCAAGTTACCAGTTGAAATTGCATTACCAGTACGCCGAGTTTGTGGGAATAAGAAATGTTCTAAAAATAAATTTAATACAAGGGCAACGCCCCCGGTCCCCCGACCAAGATGGCAAATTCAAGGAAGCTGTTGTTCGCAGAGCATGGCCATTTTTTAACTTGACCTGTATTTCCAACCAATTAAACCACATACTTAGTTTCGTTTCAATCAAATGATCCAAAGTAATGTTATCATCCGGACAACACAAAAACCGTATTTTCTAAGTCGAAAAAGGGGAATAAATCCAGTAAAAATCAGTGGAGCGTGCCCATTTTCGAACTTGACCTGCATTTCCACCCAAATAAGCAGCATACTAAATTTCGTTTCAATCAAATGATCCTAACTAAAGTTATCATCCGGACAACACAAAAACTGTATTTTTTAAGTCGAAAAAGGGGAATAAATCCAGTAGAAATCAGTGGAGCGTGCCCATTTTCGAACTTGACCTGCATTTCCACCCAAGTAAGACACATACCAAATTTAGTTTCAGTAAAATCATCCAAACTAAAGTTATCATCCGGACAAGGGTGTGACGGATGGATGCACGGACGGACAGACGGACGGACGGACACTGCTGATTACAATAGTTCCACGAAGGGTCTGGGGACAATTACAAAACTTTAAAAAAGGATGCTACTTGAAGCAATCTCGAGATTCGAGATGAAGAAATAATAGCATTTCGTTTGTGCGCAATTTTGTCCAATATTTTGCAAGTCACAGCAAGCAGAATCAAGACAAAGAAAATATTCTCACAGGTCAATTGGCCCATACGACCTTCCAATAAAAACTACCCTGTAATAGCGCCCCCCCCCCCCCCCCCACCTAAAAAACCCAAACACTCAATGTTGACCAATTTACGTTATTTAAATGATACGACCACACAATTTCCTCTCAAAAAGCAGTTGACATGTGTACCATTCTGTCCCTCACAGAATGTTTTCAACCTTCACTAGATGTGGAAGTCGGATTTCTGGAGCTAACACGTGAAGGAGAGCAGCGTGTATGTGGCCACTGGAGGTGTGTATGGTCAACCTCATCATAGAAGTATGGGGCGGGGGGACCTGAGTACCCCCCCCCCCCCCCCCCCCCCACACACACACACACACATCGCCGAGAGTGACATAAATTGAATTTTGTCAGAAATTATGTATTAAAATTTGAACTTTTCCAACAATTTCATATTTTTGGGGGGCAATTTTGAGTTGTGGCGGAATCCCTCATTTTTCGTGCAAAGGTCTCCCAGACACCACCCCCACCCCCAATACAAAATGAGCTCATACGCTTATGAACTTCATTAGTTTGAGAGAAAAGTACTCCTGCACCCCAACCCCCACCACAAAACAAAACATAAAAGGCCACAGGCCTAATTGCCATACAAAAATAATAACGAGCGGACATGGGATTTTTGCCTTCCTCATCAAAGGTGTTATAGAGAGAAGGGGAGGGGGCGTTATATGATTAGAAAAAAAAATTAAACAATGGGAGGGCATGAAGAAAATTGGGGGGGGGGGGGGGGTCCAAACGCCCATGAACCCCTGTCCTCATCTTCTGACCATTTCCGCCGCAACTGCATGTCGCATAATTGGTTGTCTTTGTCACCTGTGCTCACTTTTAAAATGTGTTGTTTTAATAAATGTTAATAAACGTTCGAATATTTTCATCCAACACCCATGAACCCTTGCACTCAACCTCTGACCATTTCCGCCGCAACAGCATGATGCACATCATTGGTCGTCTTTGCCACCTGTGCTCACTTAAATGAGTTGTTTTACTGTTTAATAAATTCTAATAAACGCTCGTAAGTAGGCCTAATTGGGGCAAATATTTCCATTACCTAGCCACCACCACCTCCCCCCACCTCCAAAAAAGCCACGAATGGCCGTGTGTTGGGCATTTATTAGAAAATTTCCATGAATCGGTGTAGCTGCAATATATAGAGTTGGAAATGCAAAGAGAACCGAAAAATAGTCTACAGTGCAACCAAGAAAGCTATAAAAAGCAGTGTGCAGTTAACTCTTCACTTTCAGTGAAATTCAGTCAGTTGGCCGTTTTTTGGGGGGTGAATTGATATTTTGATATTTTATACAATATGCATATTCTGGGCTAAATGGACAAGATAAGTAGACACAAAGGACTGAGAACAGGTGAAAATGAGTTTCAACTATTTATTCACTGAAAAAAATTGAAGGAAAGCGTCAGAAAACTTAATTGTTCATAACAATTTTGAGAACGTTCCCACAACACACGTAGTGTGAGAAGTCAAAGCCATCTATTCTAGGGCAGTTTCGTTCACGAAACGTTCGGCCCAATATTACTCATGAATTGAAGATTCTGAACACAGGGCTATGGACGACTGTGATCTTAACTGCGGGTATCCAGAAACCTGACGGAAACCCACCTATAGTACACGGAAAGTACGTTTTGGTACATAAAACACTGGCAGAGTGGAGTTCCAACATAGACATTGGCCCAATCAAATCGTCCTTTGAGAAAGAAGCATTTCAACATTTCAACTGAGGAATATTCACCAAAGGTTCGTCCGTCAAAATATGCCATTCCTGTTTTCCCTTCACCAAAAATGAGGGCGTGTTGTGTGGGTGGAAATCTGCCTCCCCAGTGTTTTAGCCGAGATGTCCCACAGTGTAACAGGGGGAGGGGCCTTCCAATCCCACCCAGTCTTCAACAATTTTGAACATCCGAGACTTCTTCAAGGCGCTCAAGCTTTTACACATCA
The DNA here is from genome assembly GCA_031216915.1 of Pictodentalium vernedei. Taxonomy (NCBI): domain Eukaryota; kingdom Metazoa; phylum Mollusca; class Scaphopoda; order Dentaliida; family Dentaliidae; genus Pictodentalium; species Pictodentalium vernedei. Next base: position 599,875,757 of record CM062296.1, on the reverse strand, counting down.
CAATGATTCTGTGTCGACTTTCCAATTTCATCAACGTTAAAGACGCCCTGCTCATCTGGCAGTGACCGTTTAATATAATAATACTAATAATAATATCACTTCTATAGGGCTCTAACCCCACTGAATAGGTAGGCTCAAAGCACTTTACTGGTTATTCTCACACAGAATTTTGTTCTTTCGTGCCAATAAGAACATCAAACAGAACAATCATTGAACGGGACGTTTCAAATAAGGCAGTTACAGAATTACAGCTGTTGCAATTATCGCCTGTTGTATGTTCCCAAATAAAGTGCATAATTATTTTTGTCTGAATAATTATTTTTGTCTGATTTTTTAAGACGACGGAGAAACACGCAAAACGAGATTATCTTCCCGTTGGTCGTGAGTGGTAGGCCTTCCAGTACTTTACGGAATGATTCCTGACTGTTCACTTTTGTTTAAACGGTCTCTGCGGCAGGCGCACTTCTATAATTGTTGTAATAGTAAAAAAAACGGGCGATCACACAGGGTAAATAGTTTCCAGTAGAATCGCCACTCTTGCATGCAAAAAAGTTGGTTTTCTGGAAATATGATTACCATACTGTATTCCATTATGTGTTTGTTGACGTGTAAAGCCAATGACAGTGACATTCTCGAAACTGCCATCAAATAATTCTCGGTTGAGGCGAGAGAACATAAATTGCTTGCGTTGATTTCAATGATTTGAAAGAGTTTTGCTCATGCATGTATCATCTGCCAACAGTCAACGAAAACCGTCTTTCGGGGAAGGATTTGGTTGCTACCAGTTGGGCATAATAACATCGTCTTGTCAAAAGAAGATTAACACTTCAATTAAATGAAATTTCTGAAACGCCACTTTCAGATTTATTTTTATTGTACCATGATCAGCTGTCATGATCCAAAATTAATAAACGTAATACTGCACAATAAACATGATCTTATGTATTTTGGAGCAAAAAATAATAAACGTGACGTCACGTTTATTTGGCACCTGAGAGTAGGTAGCCCAAATTAATAACCCTGGGACCAGATTTGAACAAACTTGAGACTTACCCTCCAAGAGATGTATACCAAATAAGAAAGGATTCTGACTGGTGGATCTGAAGAAGATTTTTAAAGAAATTTCCTTACATTGCTCCCACAAGGAGCCCAAATATCAACCCAGGGACAAGGATTGAACAAACTTAAATCTAACCCTCCTAGAGATGTTGTATACAAAATATGAAAGCATTCTGACTACAGGGTCTAAAGAAGATTTTAAAAATGAAAGTGTCATTGACACTGTAGCTTAACTTGTTTGTGTGTTGTGTTTGATGAAAAGGATAATGTTCAATATTTATGAAAGGATTATGAAAAAAGACAAGAATTGGGATAATTGGGAATATGTTAATTTCTGTTCCCTGTATGCTATGTTTTTGATAAAAATAATATGAGGTGTAGACTGTACTAAAAATTGAGGGGTGCGTTTATGTGGCCCTCACAGTTAATGAATGTCAACAAAAGCCACCAAGTTACAGTGAAATTATTCCAAAATGAGTTATCCCATCAAGTTACAATGAAATCCCTTCATAAATACAGCCTGTAGACTCTGCTAAAGGTTTTCGGGCTTTGGGCCTCTGTAGCCATCACGGTTGACCTATCACAACCAAAAGGGGAAGTCCTCATCTAGACATTATACAAAGTAATCCTACCAAGTTACAATGAAATCCCTTCATAAATTCAACCTGTAGTCTCTTGCTAAATTTTTTCAGGTTTTGGGCTCGGGCAGTCGTCATGGTTGAATGATCGTGACCAAAAGGGGACAGTCTCATCTAGGCATTATCTGGAGTCATTCTACCAAGTTACAATGAAATCCCTTCATAAATACGACCTGTAGACTGTGCTAAAGGTTTTTGGCCTTCGTGCCCTGTAGCCGTGACAGTTGACCAATCGCGACCAAAAGGGGGCGTTCTCATCTAGACATTATATGCAGTCAACCTACCAGGTTACATTGAAATCCCTCAATAAATACGACCTGTAGACTGTGCTAAAGGTTTTCGGCTCGGGCAGTCATCATGGTTGACAGATTGTGACCAAATGGGGAAGTTCTCATCTAGACATCATACAGAGTCATCCTACCAAGTGACAATGAAATCCCTCCATATTAAATATGACCTGTAGACTGTGCTAAAAGTTTTGGGGTTTCGGGCTTGGGCAGCCATCATGGTTGACAGATCATGACCAAAAGGGAACGTTCTCATCTAGATCTTATACAGAGGCATCCTACCAAGTTACAATGAAATCCCTTCATAAATACGACCTGTAGACTGTGCTAAAGGTTTTCGGGTTCAGGCAGACATCACAGTTGACTGATCGCGACCAAAAAGGGACAATCTCATCTGGACATGACCTCAAACCTGCATAAGAAATTTTGTGACGATCGGACAAGAACTACAGTGTGTAGCCTGGGCTAAAGGAAAAAGTGAACAGACTCACAGACTTCTGCACGAGTGATGGCAATAGCTTTTCTTGACTTTGTCATGTTAAGCTAACAAATCCGAACTGGACCCAAAATTTTCAGGCGAAACAATTTTTTTTTTTCGTCTCAAAATTGAACAAAACGCAGAAAAAATGGTCCAAAATTTCTAAGTCAGAACCGGACCCACAATTTTCAGACTAAAAAAATTTTTTTCTCATCTCAAAACTGATCAAAACACACAAAAAATCAGAAAATTTTGTTTTTCGAATTTTGGTCCAAAATTACTAAGTCCGTCCCAGACCCAAAATTTTCAACCCAGGGACACAATTTGAACAAACTTGAATCTGACCCCCGACCCCACCACCAGAGATGATGTATACCAAATGTTAAAGGATTCTGACTGGTGGATCTGAAGAAGAAGATTTTTAAACAAATTTCCTCATATTGTACTAAGTTAAGGGAACCCAAATACGAACTGAGGAACTCGATTTGAACAAACTTGAATCTGGCCCCCCTAGAGATGATGTATACCAAATATGAGAGGATTCTGACTGGTGGATCCGAAGAAGATCTTTAAAGAAATTTCCTCATATTGCTCTAAGTTAAAATTTGGGCTCCAATTGGGAGCCCAAATATTAACCGAGGAACTCGATTTGAACAAACTTGAATCGGGTCCCCCTTGAGATGATCTATACCAAATATGAGAGGATTCTAACTGGTGAATCTGAAGAAGAAGATTTTTAAAGAATATTCCACATATTGCACAAAGTTAAAATTTGGGCTCCCATAGGGAGCCCAAATATTAACCCAGCGACTCGATTTGAACAAACTTGAATCTGACCCCCCCTATAGATATTGTATACCAAACATGAAAGGATTCTGACTGGTGGATCTGAAGAAGAAGATTTTTAAAGAAACTTTCTCAAATTGCACCAAGTTAAACTTTGGGCTCCAATAGAAAGTCCAAATACTAACTCAGGGACCCAATATGAACAAACTTGAATCTGACCCCCCAAGAGATGTTGTATGCCAAATATCAAAAGATTTCAACTAGTTGATCTGAAGAAGATTTTTAAAGGATATTCCACATATTGCACTAAGTTCAAATTTGGGCTCCAATAGAGAACCCAAATCTTAACCCAGGGACTTGATTTTGAACAAACTTGAATCTGACCCACCTAGAGATGTTGCATAACAAATTTGAAAAGATTCTGACTTGTGGATCTGAAGATGAAGATTTCTTTGAATTTTTGAAAAAATTTATGGGTGCTATCCAAGTTATGCCCCTTGTGTTGCCCTCTGTGGGCGCGGTAAGCTTATTTGAACAAATGTGAATTGACATATGATATGGAACATGCGCACCAGATTTGGTTCAATTTGGTCCAGTAGTTTGTGAGAAGTCGATAATGTAAAGTTCACGACGGACAGCGACAGACGGCAAGTGATAAGTTAAGCTCCCTTTGGTGAGCTAAAAAAAATAAATATTAAATGGTTTATGTCTGATATTTTACCCAAGTTAATAAAATTGATAAATTTGTACCTTGAGTGCAACAAGCCTTTGCAATGCTCCAGCATTTCAAAATCTTATTGCACTCAAGGGACGAAATATACCATCACTCATGCTATTCTGTAGATTATTAGGCCTAAAACATAAAACAAACCAAGAACATGAAGTTTTGATGGCAAAGAAATAATTACAAAAGTAAAAAAAAAACAAGAGGCCCCAGGGAGCCTGAGGGCACTCACCTGACAAGGTAGACTAAATATCAACCCAGGGAATTGATTTCAACAAGTTGCATCTGCCCCTCCTAAGAAAAGCTTACACCAAATATCCAAAGATTCAGACCAGTGGATCTAAAAACATTAGGCCCCAGGGGGCCTGAGGGCACCCACCTGACATGGTAGTTTAAATATCAAACCAGGGACTTGACTTGAATAAGCTGTATACGCCCCTCCTAAGAAAAGCATATACCAACTAGATGAAGCGATTGTGCCCACACAATACACAGAATTTTCCTTCTATTTTCAGTTCCTGCACTTTTTCGTCCTAAAATTGAGATAAACGCATAAAAAACAGATTTTTTTTTATTTTGTTCGGAAATTTTCGAAGTCCCAAACAAATTATATTCAGACTAATTTTTTTTTTTCTTCTTCTTAAAATTGACCAAAACACATAAAAAAACAAAAAATTAATTTCTGGATTTTGGACCAAATTTTTTAAATCCCACCCAGACCCCAAATTTTCAGTGTAAAAAAAAAAAAAAAAAAAAAAAAATTGCGACATCGACGCTGTAGCTGCGGCGGCTGGTGCAATCTCACAAAATTCTAAGTTCATCAAGGGCCATAACTCCAAGAAAAATATTTGGAACAACACATGCATTGAACAGTGGCTAGACATCAATAAGATAAACTTACATGCCAAATATAAAGTCATTCCATGAAGTTTTTCAAAAGTTATTGAGTTTTGAAACTCGTTGGTCACAGACAAACTCGTTGGTCACAGACAGACCGACCGACCGACCGACCGACCGACCGACCGACCGACATTGCCACTTATAGAGCTGCTAGTCATAGCTAAAAATTTGTCTTAAAATTGACCAAAACGCATAATAAACCAAAAAACTAATTTCCGGATTTTGGTCCAAAATTTCTTAGTCCCACTGGGACCCCAAATTTTCAGTGCAAAATGAAAAATTTTTTTTGTCTTAAAATTGACCGAAACACATAAAAATAAAAAACCCCAAAAAACTCATTTCCGGATTTTGGTCAAAAATTTCAGACCAGGACCCCAAATTTTCAGCCTAAATATGAACCCAGGGACTTGGCTTGAACAAACTTGAATCTCATAACGACAACAAATATAGCCCCACAAACTTCTCTTAACATATCTGTGTCTACACCTCAAAAGGAAGCTTCACACCTAATATCAAGTCTCTGCTACTACTGGTTCATGAGAAGATTTTTTAAGATTTAGGCACACTTTTTGGGCATAGCCCTACCAAGGGGCGAGGCAACTTGATTTGAACAAAATCAAATTGTGATGTCATAACAAACTATTATCTCAAATATCAATTAAATTGGTTCAGAGGTTGGGAGGGGAATGCGCAAACACCATGTTCACGGATGATGCCGGACGGTGAGTGATCACTACAGCTCTCCTGACTGAAAGTCAGCTGAGCTAAAAAAGGATTTTTAAAGAATATTCCTCATACTGAACTAAGTTATAATTCGGGTTCCCACAGGGAGCCTAAATATGAACCCTTGATTCTCACCCCCCTGAGGATGCTGCACACCAAATATCAAAACATTCCAACTGCTGGATCTGAAGATTTTTTTAAGAAAATTCGAGTTCCCACAGTGAGCCCAAATATGGACTTAGGGACATGGCTTGAACAAACTTAAATCTTACCCCCCTAAGGATGCCGCATACCAAATATCAAAAGCATTCTGACTGCTGGATCTGAAGAAGATTTTTAAAAAAAATTCCTCATTTTGAACTAAGTTATCATTCGGGCTCCCACAGTGAGCCCAAATATGAACCCATGGACTTGGCTTGAACAAACTTAAATCTCACTCCCCTAAGGATGTTGCATGCCAAATATCAAAACATTCCGACTGCTGAATCTGAAGAAGAAGATTTTCAAAGAAAATTTTCTCATATTGAACTAAGTTATAATTCAGGCTCAAACAGGGAGCCCAAATATGAACCCAGGGACTTGGCTTTAACAAACTTGAATCTCACCCCCTAAGGATAATGCAAACCAAATATCAAAACATTCCGACTGCTGGATCTGAAGAAAAAGACTTTATACGAAAATTCCTCATTTTGAACTAAATTACAATTCGAGCTCCCACAGTCAGCCCAAATATGGACCTAGGGACATGGCTTGAACAAACTTGAATCTCACCCCCCTAAGGATGCTGCATACCAAATATCAAAACATTCCGACTGCTGGATCTGAAGAAGATTTTTAAAGAAAATTCCTCATTTTGAACTGAGTTATAATTCAGGCTCCCACAGTGAGCCCAAATATGAACCCAGGGACTTGGCTTGAACAAACTTGAATCTCACACCCCCCTAAGGATGCTGCATACCAAATATCAAAACATTGCGACTGCTGGATCTGAAGAAGATTTTTAAAGAAAATTCCTCATTTTGAACTAATGAGCCCAAATATGGACCTAGGACATGGCTTGAATAAACTTGAATCTCACCCCCACCCTCCCACCCCCACCCCCTAAGGATGCTGCATACCAAATATCAAAACATTCTGACTGCTGGATCTGAAGAAGATTTTTAAAGAAAATTCCTCATTTTGAACTTAGTTATAATTCAGGCTCCCACAGTGAGCCCAAATATGAACCCAGGGACTTGGCTTGAACAAAGTTGAATCTCAACCCCCCTAAGCATGTTGCATACCAAATATCAAAAGATTCTGATTGGTAGATCTGAAGAAGAAGATTTTTAAAGAATATTCCTCACACTGCACTAATTTAATCATTTGGGCTCCCATAGAGAGCCCAAATATGGACCCAGGGATTTAATTTCAATAAACATGTGAAACAATCTTCCTAAGATGTTATATGAGAAATTTGAAAGCTTTTGGAGCAGAGGTTTAGGAGAAAAGTAGTCTTAAATGTTTTTCCCATTACCCACAGTGTTAAAAAATGCCGACTCAGCACTTTTTCAAAAGTGTCCAAAAAGTACCCCATGATAAAACCGATAGCAATTTTTTTTTTACCATTCCTTTCTGTTGGTCATAAGGAAGCTTCACACCAAATAAGAATTCTCAGAGCCATGTAGTTTTGGAGATATGGGCGTTTTAATTTTTTTCTATTTTTAGCTCTTGCGGTTTACATGGGGCAACGGGATGAAAAATTTGGGCATAAATTAAATACTTATGACCATCTAAGCCCTCATATCAAATTTGGTTCAAATCTGCCTCTCGGTTTGGAAAATAGAAATTTTGGGCGGGGCGAAAATTCTTGCCCCTCCCATAACGAAGGCAAATATAGCTCCTTGAACTTCTCTTGAACAAATCTGAGTCTACACCTCAAAAGGAAGCTGCACACCAAATATCAAGTCTCTGCTACTGCTGGTTCATGAGAAGAAGATTTTTTAAGATTTAAGCACACTTTTTGGGTGAGGCCCTACCGAGGGGCGAGGCGACTTGATTTGAACAAAATCAAATTGCTATGTCATAACAAACTATTATCCCAAATATCAATTAAATTGGTTCCGTGGTTTGGGGGGAGAAGATGCAGACACCATGTTCATGAACGACGGATGACAGACGACGGATGACAGACGACGGACAGTGAGTGATCACAAAAGCTCTCCTGACTGAAAGTCAGGTGAGCTAACAATGTCTCGTTTACGAATTGGCAAGTAGAAAGCTACTATATTTCACATGTTTTCATTTCACTGCCCATGACATGAATGGTGTGAAATAGATGTCCCATCCAATTCATAGATAAACTTTCCTGTTTTAATTTATTTAATTTATGTATCTAATTTTGTTCCATGGTTTTGCATGTGACCCTCATCGAATTCTGTCAACCTGTTTTTTTTTTATTCCAATTTCTTCCTTTTTGGGGAGTGTGTTCAGAACCCGGGCTGGCATAGGCATGATAACTTGTTGCTTAAATGTTGAAATATGGGGGACTTCAATTATTTATTTATTTATTGGTGTTTTAATTAAGGTGACAAATTTCTGCACATTGGCTAATCATGACCACAACACTTTTACGGGTGGAGGAAGCCGGAGTACCCGGAGAGAACCACCGAGCAACGGCGAGCAACTGTCAGCTCCTCAACATACTAACTCCACACAAGCAGGGTTAACATTGGTTGAAGACATGTGCACCATCGACGTGCTGTACGACTTAGTACACAGCGTCACCGTTCCCCCACGTGGGCAATGGGGGTGAAGTGTCTTGCCCAAGGACACAACGCAGTTGCCGCAGGTGGGATTCGAACCGAGGACCTCTCGGCTTGCAGCCTGCACCTCTACCAACTGAGCCACCATGCCCCCGGGGGACTTCAACACAAGGAAGTATGAGATATGTGTGATTTGTGCTTTTTTAGGTTACAGGACATTTTCAGCCCCGATTTGGAGGTGGGGTGGGGGGGACGTCACACTTAGAACTGCATTTTTTCTGAGTTATTAATGTTTACAGAATATGTGAAGGTGCAGTGTCAGATCGACTAATTGAACAAACTAGCGGCTTCAGAGGAGAAGTCGTTTGAAAGGAGTTCACGATGATGGGTGGATAGACGGACGACAGACAGCAAGTGATAAGTTGAGCTCCCTTCGTGAGCTGAAATATGAACCCAGGGGACCAATCTGATCAAACTTGAATCAGATACACCCCGCAATACTGCATACCAAGTATCAAAATACTTTGCTTGCCAGATCTGGAGAAGAAAATCTTTCAAGAAATTTCCTTGAATGCACAAAAGTTCAAATTCAGGCTCCTACAGTGAGCCCAAATATGAAACCAGGGGGCCGATTTGAACAAACTTAAATCAGATCTACCACCACAATGCTGCACTCCAAATATCAAAAGATTCTGCCTGATGGGTCTGGACAAGGAGATTTTTATAGAAATTTCCTTGAAATGCAATGAGTCTGAATTTGGCCTCCTATAGTGAGCCCAAATATAAGCCACAGGGTTCGATCTGAACAAACGTGAATCAGATCCACACCACAATGCTGCATACCAAATATCAAATATCAAACAATTCTGCTCACTGGATGTGGAGAAGAAGATTTTTAAAGAAATTTCCTTGAAATGCACTAAGTTCATATTTGGGCGTCTATGGTGTGCCCAAATATAAACCCAGTGGGCCTATTTGAACAAACTTGAATCAGATACACCCCACAATGCTACATACCAAATATCAAAAGATTCTGCCTGCTGGATCTGGAGAAGAAGATTTTAAAAGAAATTTCCTTGAAATGCACTGAGTTCCAATTCGGGCTAATATAGGGAGCTCAAATATGAACACAGGGGGCTGATTTGAACAAACTTGAATCAGATCTACCCACAATGCTGCATATAAAATATAAAAAATATTCTACCTTCTGGTCTGGAGAGGAAAATTTTTTAAAGCAATTTGCCTGAAATGCACTAAGTTCAAATTCAGGCTAATAGTGAGCCCAAATATGAACACAGGGGGTTGATTTGAACAAACTTGAATCAGATCCACTCCACAATGTTGCATACCGAATATCAAAATATTCTGTTTGCTGGATCTGGAGAAGAAACTTTTTAAAGAAACTTCCTTGAAATGCACTAAGTTCAAATTTGGGCTCCAATAGTGAGCCCAAATAGGAATGCAGGGGGCTGATTTGAACAAACTTCAATCAGATACACCTCACAATGCTGCATACCAAATATCAAAAGATTCTGCCTGCTGGATCTTGAGAAGAAGATTTTTAAAGACATTTGCCTGAAATGAACTAAGTTCAAATTTGGGCTCCTATACTGAGCCCAAATGTGAATCCAAGGGGCCGAATTGAACAAACTTGAATCAGATTCACCCACAATGTTGCATACCAAATATCAAAAGATTCTGCCTGCTGGATCTGGAGAAGAAGATTTTTTAAGAAATTTGCCGGAAATGCACCAAGTTCGAATTTGGGCTTCTATAGTGAGTATTTATTTGTTGATGTTTAAGGTCACATATTTCTATAGTGAGTATACCAAATATCAAATGATTCTGCCCACTTGTGCGGAGAAGAAGATTTTTTAGTAATTTCTCTAATATACATATGGTGCTATCGGAGTTATGCCCCCTATGGAGTCCCAAGTGGGCATGTCCATTTCATTTGAACAAACTTGAATTGACATATGGTAATGAACATCCATACCAAGTTTTGAGCAAATCGACCTAGCGGTTTCAGAGAAGTCGTTTGAAAAATGTTCACGACGCCGGATGGACGACGATGGACGACGGACGGCAAGTGATAAGTTTAGCTCCCTTCAGTGAGCTAAAAACACCCATTAACATGCAATTTTACAAAAAATAGCTTGAGAAACAGATCTATTTCTGGGGACTTAATTGAATATTTTTCACCAAGGAAGTAAATATTCAATTCACAGTAGTTATGGCATTGGACTACAAACCAAAAGGTCCAGGGTTTGATCTCTGCTAGGGGTAACTGAATTGTGTTCTTGGGTATGGCACTTTATTCTGACTGCCCAAGGGGGCACACTAAGGCATATTGCACGGCGATGGTGCACTTGTCTTCAACCAATGCTAACCCTGCTTGTGTGGGATTAGTACATTTGGGGGTCTAACAGTTGCTTGCTGCTGCTCAGTCACTCTCTCTCGATACTTCGGCTTCCTCCACCCGTAAAACTGACCGCCACAAGGAGACCCTGGCTGTGAAAAGTGCCGTTAAACTCAATAAATAATTAGTTCAATTCACAGAATCTGCTGGATGATGAACACAAAATAAACATCAAGTCAGTTGTTTATACCGATGTTGCCTACATAACAGTACTCACACCCTAAGCATTAGAACAGGTCCTTTCTACAACAGTTAGCCCTTTACCCAACCCAATCAGAAGACAGCACTCACAGAAAAAATTCTTGAATGACTGAGCCATTTTTTGTCTCAAAAACATAGCTTGTGACACCACCTTGGAACAAACTCATTGGCCTCGTTCCATTGAGGGATCACAAACTATGTAAAAAATGAAAAGATAATAAAATCTGTATGGCGATAATAAAATCTGTAAGGAAAAGGATTAAACACAACTCATTTAACACAGTAAGCAAACTCTGCTACACTTTCTGGGGTTCAAACAGGAGACTCGACTTTAGTCTTCAAGGAATTAAAAGAGATCATAAGAGTGAAACAGTTAAATATAACATATCAGAGAGGTTTATATCTGTTTATCGACCAGGTGCCTCAATATCCTTTTGCTGAAATTAGGCTAAACAGTGAAAGCATTATACTGTCAAAGTCATATGCAGATATTATCTCACTACAATGTCCTCATTGTTCAAGTTGTACCTGGCAGATGACAAATATTAAAATATTCCCATCAAATGAAACAGGTGGTTTTTAAGAACAATTCCATCACTACCCATTGAAATTTTGGCCCTTTAACCCTTTACCCAACATAACGGCCAAAACTGGCCAACGCTATTGTCAAAAATCTCCAATTAATTTTCATTATTTTTTCATCTCAAAAACATAGGTTATGACCCCTCATTGGAACGAGCTCATCAAGCTCGTTCCAACAAGGGGTCAAAAACCTATGTTTTTGAGACAAAAAATGAAAAAAAAATGTTATTCAAGATTTTTTTTTTGAAAGTGTCGTCTGCTTTTCATGTTAGGTAAAGGGTTAAATGAGTTGATGATGTGCTCTTAAAATAATGATGGAATATACTATGGCTGTGGTCAGAATAAACTGCAGGTATGCTACAAGAATATCCAATCTCTGCTTTAATCAACTGTAATTACAGACCCTATTAACAATTTTTGCACTTTATAACAATCTCTGCAGTTTATCTCATTATATTGTTTCCCAAATTTTATTGTGATGTCAAAGGAGCATGATGGTTCATTGGCTGGAGTACTGGATTTCAGTCTGAAAGGTAATCTTAACCCTTATCTGCGGTGTGGTGTCCTCGTCACTAAATCCCAATTGCTCAGATTGAGGCATGAAAGTGTAGTGTGCAAAGACATGCTGCAATTCGATGGTTCATATGCTTTCTCAACTGATGCAAACCCTGTTTGTGTGGGGTTTGGAAGTTGGGTACTCCAGCTTCCTCCACACATAAAACTGTCCTGACACGATAATGATCCTGGCTTTTGAAAGAGTCATAAAACAGCGTAATCAATGAATAAATAAACTGCGATGTTAAATCAGAATTTCTTATTCAACAAAAACAAAATATCCAAATCCTGAAGCATTATGATCAATTTTTTGAACACAGATTTTAAAACGCCAAAACTTCTCAGCAGCAAGTTTTCCATAATGCAATTGTGAATTTGACCAATTATATTTTTATTGACAAGCTCATTATGTTATGTCAAAGAAGATATAAGATAAACTGTTGGTCTTATTTTGGGCAAAATAAGTCCTCAGAGGAAATGTTAGTATGCTACAAGGGAGCTAGGTGTTAATGAATTTATTTCTTTATTTATTCATGTTTGACTCCTTGCATGCTGCTGGCGGATATTCCTGGTCAGGCTGCAAAATCTCTTACCACTTAAATAAGTATAATTTTGGCACATGTAACCAAATTTCCTCCCATAAATTAAATAGACTTTTTACCAATAATTTCTTGTGTTAAATTTTGGTGAATTTCTCATCAAATCTAGTCATGGCTGCTTTACAGCAGCCATGACTAGATTTGATGAAAAATATTTTAAAAATACTCAGCTGGTTAAGAGTTAAGGTCAAATTCTGCATCTGTGGCTGTATTGTGACTGCAGCACAAGTGTCATGTGACTAAACCCAATTGTTTATTACTATGCTGCCAACTGAGTACTTTCACGCCAGACATTGATTACTGGGTCCTATGTTACCAGTAAAGCAGTACTTATTTACCACTCTAAACAAGCACTGTTTCACTTCCAGAGGAAGGAGTTAAGCAATCCTCTTACATGGCTTACAATAGTGATGGCTGAATAATAGTGATGATCAGGATATTTGAACAGAAATGCTAATAGTGATGGTTATTTATTTATTTATTTATTTATTGGTGTTTAAGGTGACACACTTTTGCACAATGGTTAATCATGTAATAAGCCTTGTTTTGGTCGCAAATGTTGAGAAAAAGAAAATCTGAATCATAAATTAGGTGTGTAGCTCTGAGACATGGCATGATATATTAAACAATTAATGATGCTGTTGATGTTACAGAAAAAATATGCCTTAAGAGTAGAGAGTTGAAGCTAATGATGAGACAAAAAGGTGAGCATGAGAAACAAAAAGAAGGCTAGACATTCAATCTCACAAATGTTAAATATCAATCAAGCTACCAGAAATCTTTAATGTTAGCGTTTCGGTATTTCTTCCAAAAAAGCATACTATTGACAGACTGAGCCAAATGTGCTTTCTTATTCCTTTACCTTTCTTTAACCCTTTTGAACCCGAGAGGCATTTCCGGTGAAGGAACATGATACGCCATAATGTTATAAGTGGGATGGCCACTTAGTGAATGTGTGGAACAGACCAATTAATATTTATTGGTCTACACCCAAATAATGAATATGGACTCTTCAGCTGCTGCCATTGACCTCACTTGGAAGATACCACAAAGGGTTCAAAGGATTAATACAAGAAACTCACCAAATCTTGGAACTAGACCCTTAAGGGTTAAACTCTTGTAAACATATAAATATGAGGTTTGTTTTTCATACTGGAATAGGTAGTTGTATCACTCACAAGGGTATAACAGTTTGTTTGTTTGTTTGTTGGTGTTTAACGTCACATATTTATGCACCATGGCTAATCGTGACACAACATGGAGATGAAGTCAAGTTTAGTCAATCGTTGATCTACATGTTGCCCATTTTAGAGGACTTTCACCCCAAGCATTGGTGACTGGGTCCTATTTTACTAGTAAAGCGGAACTGGTTTACCACAGTAAACAAGTGCTGCTTACTTCCCGGGGTTCCCACGGGGAGGGTATAACAGTACTCAACAAAATAAATTATTTAACCAGAGGACACCGTTGGACGGTGCATAATACGCCCACACTTCCAGAAATTGTAAAACATTATTCATGTTCCAATGAATTACTGTCAGTTTCTCCATTTTACTTAATAAAACTTATTCAAAAAGACCGGAAAATGAAAAAAAAATGTGGAAAACTCTAAAAATTCTAAGTTCAAGGGCAGTAACTCCACCAAAAATCCACAGAGTGGAACGAAATTCGAACTTCATCTGTAAGTATCCATAACAAAGCTATAGATAAAACATTATCTCAATATGTCAATAAATAACGAAAAAAAGTTTGGAAAACGGTAACTAAGTTCAAGGGCAGTAACTCCACCAAAAATCAACTGAGTGGAACGAAATTCGAATTTGATCTGTTAGTATCCATAACAAAGCTGTATACCAAACATTTTCTGAATATGTCCATCCATAATGAAAAAAAGTCTGGAAAACAATTCCGGACAGATGGACGGACATATGGATGCCATAACATAATACAACCGTTTTTTTTACACGGTGACCCTGGATATCAAAAGAGTCATTAAACCTAAATAAATAAATAAGGCCTGTATTCCAACAACAGCCAAATGCTATCGTAAAAGAAAATGTTCACTTCAAAAAATATAATTTCTAATTAATTTAGCAGTGCAATAGTTAAAAGCACAAAAAATGCTGAAATGTTTGTCAATAACTTATGTGGTAAGTTTCTCTAAAAAATTCTCCAACATATATCACCTAAGCATTGGTAGAACTCAAAAGAAGCTGAATGTTGTGTGAGTGAATACAATGATAGAAAGTAATGAGCAATCTTAGTTTTAACAGGACACAAGTTGGAAGAACAATTTTGCATGCTATGAAGGTGACAATTTTACAGTAGTTATGTTTCAACATAAGTTGGACTTTTTAGCCCCAACTCAATAATATACGAAACCTAAGAGTAAAACATACCTCGTGTTCTCATAAATTTTAACATGGATTTAAAATGTTTGAAGTAATCCCTTCTCAAATATTTAGAAAGTCACATAAAATCTACTCGACAGTATGCCACTGTGTGCAAACTACTTTCATCTCCTCTCAGCTGGTGTAGAGAGAAAATTAATGAATAAAACCGGAAATTTTTTTTTCTCCTATTCAATTTCAAAAACATCTCCATCATATTGATCAATGCTGAATGCTGAATACATAGCTTTCATGACAGAATGAGCATATTGTCATTATTGATTTTTTGAAATGTGAGTTACACCAAGACCTAAATAGGTTCAACATGTGCTTAAAATTAACCTTCACCCAACTTTATTGGGCACATTTGACTGATTTTGTAGAGCTTGACAAAAAATTGAACCTGCCACTTTAACCCTCTGCAATGTCAAAATACCATAATTTCAAAAAGCAAATTTTTCCAATGATGCAACTGGGAAGGTAATCCATTCAATCTTGATGGACAGAGCTTGATGAGCTCGGTCCTTCAAGACTGGCCTGGATCAATTCCTAGCTGCATTACAAGTAAAATTTGTGGATTAAAAGTTTAATATTTTGATCTCAGTATGCAGAGGGTTAACTGATATGCAGTATTAATCTGTTACTCTGCCAATAAATGTTGATAACAGTATAAAAAGAGAAGCTTTAATCTTTAACCAATGACCAAAAACAAAGATCACAATATTGTAACATTTCTCTTCTTTAACACTTTACCTAAACTAAATAGGAGATGTCACTTGCAGAAAAAAAACCCCATGGGGCCTGAGGCACTCACCTGACCAAACTTGTTTAAAGAAGGATTTAATTAGCATCTATGACTAGTCAACACTACAGAGGAATGAAGTTATTTAATTATTTATAACTCTAATGTCCATGCCAGATGATTTTTTTCAGTATTGGGATGGTACCACAGAAATAATGCGCAGATTTCCAATAATACAAAACCATGGAGTCCAAATATCAACCTAAGGACCTGACTCGAACTTGAACTGCCCCCACCCCATTCCCCCTGCAGAATTCTTACTATTGGATCTGAAGAAGCAGATTTTTAAAGATTATTCCTCATACTGGGCTATTTAAACTTAATACTCAAACAGGAGGCATAATATTAACATGGAACTGCAGACTGCAGTAGAAAGATGTTTAACAAGAGGCCCCCAAGGGGCCTTAATCGCTCACCTGACAAAGTGGTTCAAAGAAGAGATGCTGTATACTAAATATCAAAATACTTTTACTTTCACATGATGGATCCGATGAAGAAGTGAAGAAGATTTTTGGAGAATATTCCACAAAAGGCACGAAGTTAAATGTTGGGCTCCACAGAGAGAACAAATATTAAGAAAGGGACTCGATTTGAACAACTTGAATCTGACCCACCTAGAGATGTTGTATACCAAATATGAAAGGATTCAGACTGATGAATTTGAAGAAGATGATGTTTAAAGAAATTCCCTCATATTGCACTAAGTTAAAATTCGGCTCCCAATATTAACCCAGTATATTTTTCAAGGAGTTTGAGGTGATAAATTCAAGGATTTTCAAGCATGTTCTGGGACAAACGAATGGCAGCTTGCCTCAAAGAGCTACAGAACATGTAAGCTAAAGAAAATTTGTCCTCAATATTTCCTATTTTAATTCCTTGCATGCTGCTGGTGGATATTCCTGCCCAGGACAGAAAATCTCCTGCCACTAAAATAATTTTGGCAACTCTAATGAAATTTTCCTCTCTATATTGTGTTTCAACTTTTTGGTCAGTGATTTCTTGAATTAAATTGTACTGAATTTTCCATCAAATCTAGTCATGGTAGCTTCACAGAAGCCATGACTAGATTTGATAAAAAGTACTTTTAAAATACTCAGCAGTTTAAGAGTTATTGTTGTATTACAATCATATCTGCAATCCAGTGTATGATTCTCATTCTATTGGGCAGACATTCATTTCAGACGAATGACCGTACCATTCACCTATCGTTCATTTAAAACGAAAAACACACAAACAGTGAATCGGTTAATGAAAAAGTAGAACAGGCAGACTAAATACCGGTTCACCCCACAAAGATATTTCCATATATCAGGTTAAAAAAAATACCTCTGTCTAGGGTAACCTAACCGACTCTAAAAAAAATTATGCCAACCCTAAAAATGAAATCGACTAAAAGACGCTTATTTAGTTCACTGTAACCCTAAATTTCCATCCGATTTCAACTGTGAATTTGACACCAATTTTGGAATTCAAGCTTTCAAAATTACGTGTAGAAATAAATATATTTGGCATCATAAATGTGGAGCAAGTGACAAGTTCCAGTCTGCAAAGAAAACCAATTTGATAAACTGACAAACATCTTTCAAAGCTTCACCATTGGTGTTGACAGCTCATGAATATTAATGAATTTCGGGTTGAGTTTCGTGTATTGATACCGAAAGCCCCAAATCTTGGCCCACAGTCTTGAAAATGTCATTGGTACAAGTATAGTGGAAAGAAGTTTTTTTTAATTCCATTCAAACGTATACTTAAAAATTACTGACAGTGACCAGTAAATGCTTAGATATTGCATTTAAGTGAGGTATGTGGTTATTGTGGTAATTCGATAATTGTTTTACTTCTGTGAGAAACCAAGCGGCTCTTTCAATTTCACGACGAATGGGGAGATTTTTAGGATTGGTCATTTCAAGGAAAGTTCATTTAATATGCCAATATGACTACGGGGTCAATCGACATTCAGGGTCAATAAATTTTAATTTTTTATTGGTTGTCAATGTTTTTGTGAAGTTGTTCCCTTCCACCCGTCTCGCAGGTATAACCACGTGTTAGAGTGACGTAATTTTTTACTTTCTTTTCCATACAGGACAGGCTGTTATCAGTGGAGGGGGAGGGGTGATGTGCATGGCAAAAAAATGTAGTGAACCAGAGGATGGAAGAGGTTATAGGATCTTGGTTCCTCCCTCCCATGGTGACGTTCAGGAAGTTTTGAAACTAAATACTTAAGACCCCTTCAGATTGCATTTGGTGGGAGAAATGGGCTAAATCCAACACTAAAGACTCTTGGTTTTTAGTAGGATGTTTTTATTAGGATGGGAGAGGGGAGCATAACCCCAGTCACCTCCCTGGAATACCTATGCAAATTTAATTAAACAAGAGGCCCCAAGAGGCCTTAATTGCTCACCTGACAAGTTGTTCAAAGAAGTATTTTGGATCACATTCAGCTAATCATGGCTTATCAACACTTCAGAGGAATGAAGTCATGAAATTATTATAGGGGTCCTTTTTTTTTTTTACATAAATTCACTCTAATTCCTTCAAAACGCATTTTGTAGCAATTTTTTTTTTCTCCGCTTAATTCACCCCCGGGGGTTGGGAGTGAGGTTGGTGGTCATAGGGCTATTTTTTTATTATGGGATGCATAAAATCACTCTAAATCTTTCAAAATATATTTTACAGCCAAACATTTTGTTATATGTAACTGCATTGCTCCCCCCCCCCCCCCCCCCCCCCCCCCCCCCCGAAAAGGAAGGGAGGGGAGGTCATGGAGTAAAAACATTTTTTTTTCCGAATTTTGGTCCAAAATTTCCAAGTCAGAACCAGTGTAACAGATTTTTCTACCCCCACCAAAGCTCCCTCGTGGGGGTGGGGGGCTAGTTTTTTTTACCCCTCGCCCACTTTTTTTGGCCCCCACCTGAATTTGTTTTCTTCTCAATTTTTTTTGTCATATTATTTGTTAATATGGTGAGAAAACCTTTCGTTGACCAAAAAAAAAAAATTTCCAAATTCTTTACTTTTTTTACATTTTGCTTATATGGCGTAAAGCCCTTTACTTGATGATATTTGTTTTCTCATTCTGATGTTGAATGGCCAACATCAGGTGGGGGCAATTTTTCCATGTAATAGCATTTCAAATAGGGCAAGAAAATCCCTCTTTAACCCAAATTTTCCAATTAATTTGACAATGGTCAACGTCAGGTTGGGGGGCGAATTTCTCCCTGGATACGACAAGTTCGACAAAGTAACCCCAACAAACTACCTACTAAATTTAATTTATGTTTGATTAATCTTGTCTTGTCAACAGGGTTTCAGGAATTCAAGACATGAGGTATTTATTTCTGAGCAGTCATAACTATGCCTGAGGAGCAGGGTTCTTGGCGACAAGGATTTCCCTGAGGAACAGACTATTTTGTATATGACAGGGGGGGGGGGAACTAGAAATATTTATTAAAGTCTTATATTCACCAAAGACACTAAATATGGGCAATATATAACAGGCCTGTTGCCAAATGCCAAAAAGTTTTGATAATACAGTAATCCTTCTGACGACTTGGAATCTTTTGCAGGGGAAACTCTGAAGGTAGTGTGCGACAAAGACGAAAGACGAAGGATAATCAAAGCCTGCCATGATGGTCTTGGAGAAACAAGAGTTTCAAAGGTAAATTTGAAAAACAGTAGTGCTATCTGAATTGTCAGCTTTTCAACCAAGAAAGCACAAAATATGTAAACTATGGAATAAGTATATTCTTAAAGGAATAAGTAACCAAACTTTACAAGAACACATTTTGGTAACCAAAGTAACCAAACTTGACAAAAACACATTTTGGTTTTTGCATTGGGGATGCAGGAAGGGAATGGTTTTAATACAAAGACCAGCCACACCACACCTATATTTTAGGAATTGTCAATTAGGCTTTGGAATTGCTGGCATTCCCAAGGAAGCCGCAGTCATCGTGTGGACGATGTCACTACATGTAATGGAACTGGTTCATTCTGTAATTGTTTTCCGTACTGTTGACTACTATATATATATTATAACTACTTCTAAACCATTGGGCCGATCTTAATGAAACATTCAGTAACCTCGTTTTTAATTTCTGGCACTAGGTGGTCATTTCCGAAGAGACAAGACATCCAGGAAAGTGGCAGATAGATTCTACTGGCCAGGCATCACACCAGAGGTCGCCGAATATGTCCGCCAATGTGACACCTGTCAGCGAGTCAAGGCACCCTTCAGGAAGACAACAGCACCTCTTCAGAACATCAACGTACCAGCAGATCCCTGGAATCAAGTCGGTATTGATCTACTAGGCCCACTTCCAGAAACAAAAGAAGGCTACAAATATAAATGTATTGAATTAAATCCAATGTATACTCCGAGATATGAATCTTGTAGAATTGTTTTTAAATTAAAGTCAATCTATTTGGCAAAATTAACTTGCCTATCATTTTTATGTCATTCAACGAAGTTTGAATGACATATTGTTTCTGAGTGCTGATTGAGAAGAAAACAAATTCAGGTGGGGGTGGGGGGAAATCAGGGTTTGGGTAAAAAAAAACTAGGTTCTCAGGGGGGGAACATAGGCAGGGGGGGGGGGGTAAAAAATCTGTTACACCGGACCCAAAATTTTCAGGCTAAAAAAAAAATGTTTTTCATCTCAAAATTGAACAAAATGCATAAAAAGTTGTGAAAAAAAAGTCTGAACTATGAACTAGAGATGATGTATACCAAATATGAGAGGATTCGGACTGGTGAGTCCAAAGAAGATTTTTAAAGAATATTCCACGTATTGCACAAAGTTAAAATATGGGCTCCAATAGGGAGCCCAAATATTAATCCAGGGACTCGATATGAACAAACTTGAATCCAGCCCCCCCCAAGTGATGATGTATACCAAATATGAAAAGATTCAGACCACTGGATCTGAAGAAGATGATTTTTTTGGTATTTTATGGGTGCTATCAGAGTTATGCCCCTTGTGTGCCCCCTGTGGGCATTGCAACTTTATTTGAACAAACTTGAATTGACATATGATAGGGAACATGCACACCAGATTTGGTTCAATTTGGTCGAGTAGTTTGTGAGAAGTCGATAATGTAAAGTTAACCGACGACGGATGGGAAGTGATTAGTAAAGCTTCCCTTAAGCTTCACTCAGATGAGCTAAAAATGTTGGAATGGGGTGGGGGTGGAATCACCACTTGACAAGAACTTCCGTTTGTTGAAAGCATTTGAGAGCAATAACAATAGTAAATCCCTGAAATATATTTAAATATGTCAGGAGTAAATGATTCTTGCAATATAACTGGAAATAAGACAATTCTTTGGTGTATGATGCAGTCGGAACAGGTATCAGTCAGTTTCCAAATGTTTGATTTTTTTCCACTCTATTGAAATTTTATGTTTCACTGCAGATATAAAGATTGCATTTGAATATAGCCA
Source organism: Pictodentalium vernedei (assembly GCA_031216915.1). Lineage (NCBI taxonomy): Eukaryota > Metazoa > Mollusca > Scaphopoda > Dentaliida > Dentaliidae > Pictodentalium > Pictodentalium vernedei. Next base: position 599,854,431 of record CM062296.1, on the reverse strand, counting down.
ACAATCTCTGCTATTTTGAGACTTGAACTATCAGCTGAACTTTAATATTAACGCATGTGGTAAGAAGAGCAAATTCAGTTGCCTTAAATATACTGAGGTGAAAGTACATTTTGTGTCAAGTGTGTTCTTTGAAGAAGCAAATACTCTAATTCAACTGAAGTGTATGCTTTATTCAACAGTGACATGATAATTAATCATAAAATAAAATTCATAACGATATGCTTAATGCTTCATAACTCAGAGCTTGATCAGCTTAGAAAATGGAAGACCTGTAAAATTTGGGTTAACAAAACGGTTGACCAAAAAAATTCAGATGAACAAATAATCGGGTTATCCAAGCTGAAACAAGGGTGGATCGGTTTACCAAGATCCCAAAATTTTCAGCTCTGGTATTTGGTCGATAAAGTCCATTCCTGCAATATTCAGCTCAATCTGAAGTGAGCTGAATATTGCTGAAATGAATCCCATCTGACTGACCGATATCCCATTCAGTACAGCCACCCGGGGCTGGTCGTAATCCACGCATGGGCAGTGATGTTTTTGTGGTTACATTTCTGTATTCACTGATGGCACTTTAGCAGCACTGGCAAAAGATATAAATTTAAAATAATTATCATAAAACTGAAAAATCTAAAAATCAGCAGTTCTTAAAATTAGTACAAAATAAAACAGATAAGTTCAGTTGGATCATAACTGTGTCAAGACATGTCAAATTTCTCAGTCCACATTTCCACTTATATCACTGTAGAATCTGACCTGTCAAAAATAGAAAAGTGAATACATTGCTTATCAGGTTATGCTGTTGTTACTAATTTTTTTCATTTCTATCTTGATTCTGCATTTTATTTATAAAATCTCAATCGGTTAGTGTTAATGGGACTGAGAAAGAGAGAAGAGAGAAACTGTATCACAATCTGATCAAGAAAGAGACCGCTAATGAGATCACAGTACTGTACATGCTTATTGATGACCAATGTATATTTATGTTCTATTTGGCACAGCCACTTGCTTCACTTAAAAGTTTTGGTTAAGGCAAAATAAATTTACAAACAAAGACAACATTTCTGCCTTAAAGGACTTCAGATTCGAAATTTATTCATTTGTTGATATTTAAGGTCACTTTCTGCATCTCTCACTACATCATGAGTGCAACACAGGTATGAAGTCAAGATTAGCCAATTATTTATGCCTATGCTGCCCTCTTTAGAGGATTTCCATCCCAGACGTTAGTTCCAGATCCTATTATACAAGTAAATAAGAACTTTGAATTTGAAAAACTCAAGAATTAATTGGGCATGCACAAAAATTGTCACAGATGAGTCTATATAAATATACTACTCAAAGTTTGCTAAGCACCAAGTTATGTCCAACTACCTGTTTTATGTTTTAGTTGAAATATTGTAATGAAAAGAGTATATATTTTTTATTTAATTATATCTTTAATGATTTAAGTACAGAAATTAAGATTTTATTTGTGTTTGACATTATTTTTTAGCTTTTGAATACAATAACCATGGAAAATGGATATTATTGGTAAAAGAGGAAATTTTTCAATATGCCAAAAAGTTGACGGAGTGAACTGGTATGGGTTCAATATTGAGTATGAGACCCATTACTGTTAATTACAGCTTGACAATGCCTTCTCATGCTCCCAATCAGGTTCCTGGTGGTCCTTAGCAGGATGTTGTTCCATTCTTGGACCAACATGGCACCAAGCTCCTGGACACTTCTTAGCTGGACTGGATGGGCTGAAATTGCAAGATGCAACTCATTCCAGACATGTTCGATTGGATTGAGGGCAGGGAATCTTGCTGGCCCGTCCATACGCTCAATCCCCTCCCTCTGTCGGTACTCCCCGACAGCATGGGCAACATGAGGATGGGCATTATCGTCCATCAGAATGAATCTATCACCCACTGCACCTGCATACAATCTGACATGGACATCCAGGATCTCATCAATATACCGTTGTGCAGTCAATGTACCATGTTCAAGGACACAGAGTTCTGTACGTCCATCCCAGCTGATGCTGCCCCAGACCATGTTTGACCCTCCACCACAGCGGTCATGCTCAGCAATGTTGGCTGCATGGAATCGCTCACCTGGTCTTCTCCATACCCTAGAATGCCTATCTGTGTGGTCTAGGCAGTACCTTGACTCATCTGTAAAAAGGACAGGTCGCCAATCTTCTCTGGTCCATCCAACAGGGTCCATGGCCCATTCATATCATGCCTGGCAGTGGTTCTAGGACAGCGGAATGCGAATACATGGTCTTCTCGATCGGAGATCACCTTCGTGCAACCTTGCCTGTATAGTCTGCGTCGAAACATTTACCCCGGATGCATTCTGAAGGTCACTGCAAAGCTGGGTTGCTGTGGCAAAGTGGTACCTATGGGCCTGAATGATCAAAAACCGTTCGGGTGTGCCATACTGCTGAAATCTTGCCCAAGCTCTGGTCATCACCGTATGGTGCACACCAAGGGCTTCACCAACCTGGCGATGGGTAGCCTCTTGCTCCACCACCCCTACAGCCCACCACATTTCTGCTTCAGACAATTGTTTTCTTACATTTGCATTTGCCATATTCAATCATTAAATCACAAGGGTTTGTGTTGAAATGAAGATTGAATACCCCACACATCATGTAGACAGTACACGAAAACACCATGAAAATCAAGGGGTACATGCTTTCTATGACTGTCACGAAAAGTCTGCCTGTCAAGAGAGCTAATGTAAACACTGGGGACCATCTCAATACATTCCTCAATCTCATCCCCCAAAAATATCGCAAATATGTCACGAGCAAATTTCACAATGATGTGTCAAATATTTGGTGCTTAGCAAACTTTGAGTAGTATTTGTTCAGCTGAACTAGAAAAATGCTTAAAAAATGCAAGATAAAAGTAACAATAGTATGTTTTGCTCACACATGAAAGTGGACAGAAATCTTTGACCGAACCATGTTTACAATCCTGTCGAAATTTACTTTTCACTTTGGTGATCACAGCACTGTTATTTGTACACTGCTGTTTGTATACAAGCCTGAAAATAAGCAGACTGTCAGCTGCAGAGTGAGGTCCCCATAGGGTGAATTTGGTGATGTTACCCTGCACAGAAGGGTAGCATCATCAAATTTACCCTCTGGGAACCTCTGTCTGAATCAAGATCAGTACTCAGAGGATAAATTGGGTGATTTTAGCCCACCACATGGGTTAGGGTCAGCAAATTCACCCTCTGGGGACCTCATTCTGCAAATGACAGTTTGCTTATTTTCAGGCTTGTTTGTATAGACATAAAAATGGATATTCAACTTTGAATGTGTTGAATTATATTATTGTCCCTTGAGTGCAACCATGTTACACACAAGGGATGTTATATACAGTACAGTATTTCATTGTGGACAAAGACATGTTTTATTTTATATCTTTGTTTTTATTGGGGTTTAACAACTCTTTCGACAGCCAGGATCACATCATGTCAGACAGTTTTATGGGTGGAAGAAGTTGGAGTGCGCAGAGAGAACCACCAAACAGCTACTAGTAACTGTCAGACTAGCTCTTCAGAAACAGAGTTCGCACTGACTGAAGACAAGTGCACCATCAATGAGCAGTAAGCATTAATACAGTGCCACTGTGCCCCCACATGCAGGGCCATATCCAGATATAATTTGGGGACACCTGTCCATACATGCTGCAAGCATAACCGAAGGCTGTAGGCGGTAGAGATGGAAACTGAAAGTAGGATACTGTCCTGAATGCAACGTTTTTAAAAGGCCCAAAAGTTAAAATTACTGTAATGCCTCCACATGCTTTCTGCATACCTGTTCCGTGTTTTTTTTTCTATCAGAGTGCACTTGTCTCAGACATATTTTTAGTCAGCTAAAGTATCCTAGTTCGGGGTTCAAGGGATTAGCTTTGTGTTGATTTTAGTCATGTATAAATTTTGCTGAATTTCGACTGTTTTTTTTGGACTATGGGATTGAGATTACACATGAATACAATGAGTTTGGGAGTCTGGAGTTTGGGCACCCAAACCAGTGTACCGGTGCCAAAAATGTCCTGGATATGGCCATGATGTGAGCAATAAGGATTAAGTGCCTTGCCCATGGACACAACACAGGGATTGAATCATGGACCTTTTAATTTGATGTCCAATGTCATAGCAACTCAGAGACATCACATCTCCGACAATGACATTATAAGTTATTCTGTTTGTTGACAGGGGACATGGTCTCGCGTTCCCTGCATGAAATTTATATTCAACAGAGGCTTTAGCCGAGGTTGAATATATGTTTCATGCAGGGAACGTGAGACCATGTCCCCTGTCAACAAACAGAACAACATGTATGTCCCGTTCTTACACAAGTAAAATTGAATTGGAAAAAAAATCTTTTATTTAGAAAGCAGACGTTGTTTCATTAAGGTGTTAACTTTTATCATAATAGACTGGAGTGATTTCCCTTTATTCAATGTTTACGTATGCAATCAATGGGGCGAGATGCTCTTGATTCGTTTCAGTTTATGTTTATACAGTAAATTAATGAAAAGAGACCTTATAATCTAATCAGTTTCATAAATAATTATCCATGTTTACATAACTAATCTTTTTGGTACGTAATAACAGTACTTTTGTGAGTATTTTACTTCAGTTAAATGTATTTGTCTCAGTTGATTTCAAGTGAAAAAAAGACATTGCAATGAACCGTTGCTCATGGCAACGAGACACCTTCCTTGACAGTGGACATAAGAATCGCTGACAGTAGACATATGCGTGTGCCCGGCGACATAAAATAAAATCAACGAGGCATTGACCAATCACTGCAAGGAATTGCAGTTGGTATCGGGACATTTAAAAATGTTACTTTCCTGAAAACGCTCTCATATATTAGCTTTGCTTTTGTTATTTCATGTGCCGATTGCCAATAACCACTGTACATTGCTCGAGGAAATATGTCTTATAGTACTCAACAAAAACGGATTTTCTAATGGATGGAGTTAATAATGTATCCAGCCAATTCATTAGACGTTCACACCTTACATTCAGAGGCCTACATTGAGTTAAATGAAGTTAACTGAAAATCAAGAAAATATACTGTACTCAAGAACTATTAAATGCCGTGAGGGAGATAAATATAACAGAGGGAATAAAAAATTGTGTAGAGCTTGCTGCTGATGTTAGGACTTTTACACAGTTTATATTTCTTCAACATATTGTTCATGCAAATACATTCCTTTTTATCTGGATGGGTAATTATGTGACTGGGCGTGAAGTACAAACACAATACACTTGAAATGTAATGCACTACTTAGCACTTGTATTGTTAACTAATTCAAAGTAACATCTGTTAAAAGTTTCCTAAAATATGCTTTTACCTGATTGTAACACTTACTCATTCAAATGGCATCAGCTGTCTGAGCCAAGTATCCACACAACAAAATAATCAACATATCACAGGAACAAAATGACATAACCTTCAGTCAACCACTGAAAACTAATAAGTCATTATTCTTCAGTATATAGAAAGTTGGTGATCACTAAATATCTGTGAAGTGGAGTTTCTACCCTGACAATCACTCTCAAATGCTATTGAGAATACTAGAGAATCTCACCTGTCGAAAAAGAAATGCAAAACTGGGATTCTTTTGGGTATCGATAGGGCAGAATACGGAACCCTTTCTCCAAGGCATTTGGGCATGATTTTTCCTCAATTCGCAACCCCAAATATCCCAATTTCAGTCTGAACTTGAACAAACATTTAACCCTTAAGGGCCTAGAGATTTGTACATATTTTTGCTATACTTTGACAGTCCACATCCTGTGACTTTTCTGCTGTTTTTGGCAAGTCTTGGCTGCCTGTAAAGGCAGCCAAGACTTGCCGAAAAACAACTACCAATATGCTCAGAATGTAACTTGTGAGTTAACCCAAAGACTGCATGCAAGGACACCTGTTGTGTTGCAAAAAAATATGATCAAAGTCAGAATTAGTCCCTGAAGGATTAATGCACAAATGGTGTCCTGAACTGGGTGGTCATAAGGCCTCAGAGAACGATTGGTTTTCTGAGGTCTTATGACCACCCAGGTCAGGACACAAATTGTGCAGTAAACTTAAATTGTGTATCTATTTATTTATTTATTATTTATTTATTGGGGTTTAAGGTCACATACTTATGCACAATGACTAATCGTTACCGTGACAGTTTTACGGGTGGAGGAAGCCAGAGTACCCAAAGAAAACCACCAAGCAATGACGAGCAACTGTCAGCTCCTCAACATTCTAACTCTGTTCAAGCTCCGCTCAAGCAAGATTACAGCGGTTGAAGACATCTGCACCATCGACGTGCAGTACGCCTTAGTACACTGCTTCATCATGCCCCATGTAGGCAATTGGGATAAAGTGCCTTGCCCAAGGACACAACGCGGGTCGTCCAGGACGGGGATTGAACTCGGGACCTCAAGCATAGAAGTCCAACAGTCTACCACTGAGACACCGCACTCCCTAACTGCGTATCTAACAAAGCTTAGAAAGTGTACAAAGTCAAAGAAAAGTTCTTCTTTAATAGTATAAGAACAGTTTAATAGAGACTGGGCTGAACATGATTCCATGTGAATATTTGTTGTAAAACTTTATTGCAATAAACATGCAGTTGCTTAGATGACTTGAGTTTGCTTACGTTTTACTGTTCTCTGTTCATTTTGAATGGAAAATTTTGTAGTCTTTGTATATTTCTTCCCCTCCAAAACAAATTCCCTATTTTTCATAATGCAAATTTTCCCAATAGCATGGTCCCCGCACCTTTTTCCAAAGAGAGCAGAAGAATCCTTGCAAAGACATTGCAGTGTAAATGTTGTTTTTAATTACTTTTCTTCATGCAGTCATTATTTATTTATTGGTGTTTAAGGTCACATACTTATGCACAATGGCTAATCGTGACTGTGACAGTTTTACAGGTGGAGGAAGCTGGAGTACACGGAGAGAACCACCGAGAATCGACAAGCAACTGTCAGCTCCTCAACATTCTAACTCTGTTCAAGCTCCGCTCAAGCAGGATTACAGTGGTTGAAGACATGTGCACCATCGACGTGGAGTACGACTTAGTACACACCGTCATCATGCCCCCATGTAGGCAACCGGGATAAAGTGCCTTGCCCATGGACACAACGCAGGTCGTCCCGGATGCGGATCAACCTCGGGACCTCTAGCATAAAAGTCCAAAAGCCTACCACTGAGCCACTGCGCTCCCGCAGTCATTATGCAATATTATATTTGTGATCACAGAAGTTGCAGAATATGATTTCCCGAGAGGTGAAATTAACAGTGTGCCTAAACTACCTTTTAGAGGTGCAGTGAAGCGAACTGTCATGCCTCTGAAATCTAAAAGGCCTGGATACCATGTACTATCTGTATTGGGCGATGGCAATGACACCCTTGTAAAGTCAGAAATGTCATTTACTTACACAACCTAGTCTAAAATATCAATGCAACATTCTAACTAACTCCTTGTGAACTTTTACCTGATCATGACTGGGTCATTTTAACCAACCTAGTCTAAAATATCAATGCAACATACTAACTAACTCCTTGTGAACTTTTTACCTGATCATGACTGGGTCATGATCCGGCCAAAATTTTCTGTCAACCTTCCACCCCACAACACTGCAGAATCTCTCACATCAAATGAATCGGCAAACAGGAAGTGGCTGCATGGCAGATCTGAAAATTGCATACACGATACAACTGATCATTATCAGGCTCCAGATGAAATATAAAATCAATCCCTTGCATAGAAGCCGAGAAAAGTTTGACGAAAAATTTCAATGTTCAGTGGGTACAGTAAAATTTCAAAGTATCGGCAAACAGGAAGTGGTTGCACGGCAGATCTGAAAATTGCTTACACGATAAAACTCATCATTATGAAGCAGCAGACGAAATATAAAAACAATCGCTTGCATAGAAGTCGAGAAAACCTTGACGGAAAATTTCAATGTTCAGTGGGTACAGTAAAATTTCAAAGTATCGGCAAACAGGAAGTGGCTGCACGGCAGATCTGAAAATTGCTTACACTATACAACTCATCATTATGAAGCAGCAGACCAAACATAAAATCATTCCCTTTCATAGAAGCCAAGAAAACTTTGACGGAAAAAGTGTTTCGGACGGACTACGGACGGACTGATGGACGGAGTCGAGCGGTTACTAGACCTGCTCTGCCGCTGGCGACGCAGGTAAAAAGAAAAGTGACAACAATGAATATCTGATGTATTTTTGTTTGCTTTCCTTCCCCCTTTATTCAGGAAATAATGACCCACGGATGTAAATATGTTTAGATGGGATCACAATCTGATCAGAGGAGAGAAACAACTTTCGTGGTACAACACTGTTCACATTATTTTCACTAGCACTGTACATCCTCAGTTTATTGTATAGAAGAATACTGGAATGATATCCACTTGTAACAAAATTGATCTCAATGAATTAATTGCATTCAATATTGTTATATTGATCCAAAAGTGTACAAGTTTAGTTAACAACACAATTGTTACTTCATTATATTGATCTCCAGCTGCTTTGTTACAAGACCTAAGTGTGGCTTCCAGCAGTGTCTATAAAATATCTAAATGACTTACAGAAAGGAACTGAATGCAAAAAACCCACATAAAATTCTGTTTAGATACTTAACTATAACCCTTTACCTTACACAGGCAATATCAAAATTTATTATTTTAAATATTATTTTATCAAATTTTTCTATCAACTTCACCAAAACCATATCATGTGACCTGTCACTGGAATGAGCTTGACAAGCTCGTTCCGATGAGGGATCACATGATATGGTTTTGTTGAAAGTTTTTTAAATATAATTCTTTTTCTACTAGATCCCTGCGAATCCTAATTTCCTGCTCGAATCGAATACCGAATTGAATGTTAAGGAAGATTTGAATCCAAATCAAATCCTAATCAAATCTGACGTATTATATACTTAGTAAAGTTAGCGAACTGCATGATTTTTTTCGTGACAGCAACGAAAAACGAATGTAATATTTGGAGTACCAGTGTAAATATATCATTATAAGATGGTTGATATGTTCACAAGTATGTGAGAATTATGCAATCAATGATTATTATCAATCCAACTGGAACACATCGCAACAAAATGATAAGTAGTTTAACTACACATTCTCGCTTCCATTATATTGATGCAGCAAACAGAACATGATCGCACTGAACTTTCTTTACATACATATTTTCTGTCAACCTCTTGTGTATCGAAAAGAGAACAAATTTCTGCCATTTTAATTTTCACATTTTGGATTAGTCACATTCTATGGGGCTTTCAATTAATCTTCACAGCGTGTGAGCACATGTTCATGCCATGACCTAGCATTAATATAAAAAAATTGAGTAATGTGTAAAGGCATGAGAGTTCCAACAGAAGTTATTGCTTTTATGATTATATTGTAATTCTGTATCAATTCAAAGATAACAGTCGCCAACTCGGTGAGTACAGATTACAATTCTATAAAGACGAACAAAAATGTTCTTGTACCTGCTTATTATATTACGATCGTATATTAGTTTCTCACAACTGTATTGGAGGGAATTCATCAATAAAACATTATAGTAATAACAAAAACAAAACTACGTTTCGAATATCAGTCAATGGATTTGAATTGAATCGTGCAGAAGATCCGAATCCGAATCAAATCTTGATGCCTCACAGGGGTCTATTTTCTACTGCAGAATTTATATAGTATGCAGGCAGATGTGGCCAAATCATCAGGTAAAGGGTTAATCAGGTGGATTTGTTTTCCTTCTTTGCAAAAAAAAACCCACCTCAAAATAACGATATACAGAAAGGATGGGTTATAATCTCTTTTGTCCAGTCCAAACAAATCCTAATAGCACAGCTCCAAGTCAAACATCAAAGTACACCCAATAGGGTAGGATTGTCAAGCAACATCTTCATAAAAATAATTACACAATCTGAATAATCGATAGCTCCCATCTAGAGGTAACCCCAAACAAGCATACAAAGTTTCAAACCGATCTGATCATAAATGTGCCCTGTAGGGCATGCCAAAGGAATACATTGATGCCTGACTAAACTAAATTCAAAGATCGTTGCCAGCGGCAACATTTTTTGACGGACGGAAATGGAAGAAAATTGATAGCTCCCATCTTGAGGTCACCCCAAACAAGCATGCCAGGTTTCAAAGCAATCCGATCATAAATGTGCCCTGTAGGGTGTGCCAAAGGGAAACATTGAGGTCTGACTAAACTAAGTTCTAAGAACGTTGGCCACAGCAACATTTTTCGATGGAAATGGGAGAAAATCGATAGCTCCCATCTGGAGGTCTTCCCAAACAAGCATGCCAAGTTTCAAAGCAATCCGATCATAAATGTGCCCTGCAGGGTGTGCCAAAGGGAAATATTGAGGTCTGATTAAACTCAGTTCTAAGAACATTGGCCGTGGCAACATATTTTGACGGAAATGGAAGAAAATCGATAGGGCCCATCTAGAGGTCACCCCAAACAAGCATGCCAGGTTTCAAAGCAATCCGATCATAAATGTGCCCTGTAGGGTGTGCCAAAGGGAAACATTGAGGTCTGACTAAACTAAGTTCTAAGAACGTTGGCCGCAGCAACATTTTTTGATGGAAATGGAAGAAAATCGATAGCTCCCATCTGGAGGTCTTCCCAAACAAGCATGCCAGGTTTCAAAGCAATCCGATCATAAATTTGCCCTGCAGGGTGTGCCAAAGGGAAATATTGAGGTCTGACTAAACTCAGTTCTAAGAACTTTGGCTGCAGCAATATTTTTTGACAGAAATGGAAGAAAATCGATAGCTCCCATCTAGAGGTCACCCCAAACAAGCATGCCAGGTTTCAGAGCAATCTGATCATAAATGTGCCCTGTAGGGTGTGCCAAAGGGAAATATTGAGGTCTGACTAAAGTAAGTTCTAAGAACGTTTGCCAAGGCAACATTTTTCGACGGAAATGGAAGAAAATCGATAGCGCCCATCTAGAGGTCACCCCAAACATGCATACCAGGTTTCAAAGCAATCCGATCATAAATGTACCCTGAAGGGTGTGCCAAAGGGAAATATTGAGTCTTCTGACTAAACTAAGTTCTAAGAATGTTGGCCGCGGCAACATTTTTAGACAGAAATTGAAGAAAATCGATAGCTCCCATCTAGACGTCTCCCCAAACAAGCATAACAGGTTTCAAAGCAATCTGATCAGAAATGTGTCCTGTAGGGTGTGCCAAAAGGAAATATTGAGGTCTGACTAAACTAAGTTCTACGAACATTGGCCGTGGCAACATTTTTTGCCAGAAATTGAAGAAAATCGATAGCTCCCATCTAGAGGTCACCCTAAATAAGCGTACCAGGTTTCAAAGCAATCCAATCATAAATGTGCCCTGTAGGGTGTGCCAAAGGGAAATATTGAGGTCTGACTAAACTAAGTTCTAAGAATGTTGGCCGCGGCAACATTTTTATACGGAAACTGAAGAAAATCGATAGCTCCCATCTAGAGGTCACCACAAACAAGCATGCCAGGTTTCAAAGCAATCCAATCATAAATGTGCCCTGTAGGGTGTGCTAAAGGAAATATTGAGGTCTGACTAAACTAAGTTCTAAGAACGTTGGCCGCGGCAGCATTTTTTGACAGAAATTGAAGAAAATCGATAGCTCCCATCTAGAGGTCACCCCAAACAGGCATACCAAGTTTCAAAGCGATCTGATCATAAATGCGACCTGTGAGGTGTGCCAAAGGAAATTGTACGTATGTACACCGATGGACAAGAAGTGATGGCAATAGCTCAGCTTGACTATGTCAAGTTGAGCTAAAAATAAAGTCAAGCTGAGCTAAAAATCAAACCTGGCCTTTGATTTGTGTAACATCATTCTCATTTCTGCCAAAATGTTTTCACACAGCATTAAATCCAACACCATTTGTAATACCAGTGGATTTTCATTTATTCAGTATATCAAAAATGAGGTGCAGTGGAACCCTGTTAACTGAATAGCCACTTTGCCAATGAAAGTTATTCAATTAACAGGAGTATTCAATTAACAGGACTGTGTCACTTTCCTGCATTCTAAAGATAAACTTAGATATATTCTATTCTATCTTGTTTGACAGAGTTCCATGAGCTCTGTCAAACAAAATATAATAGATTAAATAACTGTACACAATGTACTGAGGCCAAATAGGTCCATAAGCAAAGGAAACATAGGGAAAGTCAGGGTAATTTATCAACAGGTTACAAGATTTTGTATTCAATTAACAGGAGTTTACTCTATAACCTATATTCAATTAACAGGTCAAATTTGTACTAGAGGTGTGGTAAATGGTTTTGTGTTGGTATATTACATTCAATTAACAGGGTTATTCAGTTAAGAAATAGCCAATTAAGTGGGCTCCACTGTATTACCATGACATTTTTGGCAGCCACTTACAGGGTAAGCCAATGTTATCATACTTCAATTTTCAAAGTACAAAACTGGAAATTGCCATAACTTTTGTCATTTTTACAGCAAGAAGTTGCGACTTAAATGGAATTTTTGGAAGACTCCACATAAAAAAACTTGTTTTAACATTGGTGTAAAGTATGTCAGGTATATCAAGGGAGCTAACTATAACTATACAGGTCGGCTAATCTCACTTTCCTTTGAAATGGAAAGTGATCACTTTCTAGTTACGATTTCCAATACCAGTTAACTGGACACTCATGACAAGAGTGGAAATCTTTTGTATTTCTGGATTTAACTAATGGAAAACGTGCAGAATGTAACCTTTGCAAATTTGGCATAAAATACTTGGGCCTGATGATGAATGAGTAATAAATATGCAATATCTGCACCAGTTACATAGTTTTTTCTTACTGTCTGAATTCACAAATACAAAATATTTCCTTCCAGATCCTGACTACATACGTTGTTGTTTAACATCCAAGCATGTGTATATTCTCAATGGTTAGTGGCCTACAAGTTTCTTTGACCATTTCAGCATTAGCTATGTCTATCATTGTATCCTCTAATCATTTTGGCTGGAAGTTCATGTTTGTAGCACTAGAATACTTTTATTCAGTACACCCAATCAATTCTTTGTTTACTTTTTGATAATTACATTCTTTACAAAAATCCAAGTACATAACTTGAGACTCAGGCATCTTTCTAAATCAAAGGGTCAAGAAGCACTAATTGATGAGCATTTCAGGTTCCAATTGCAGAGCAACAAAGCTCCAAGTTGATAGTTGATCACCTCTACCTTGGGTCGCAGTGACTCAAAATTAGTAGTGTTCATGAAGTTCAACGTACTTGAAGTCTGTTAAGTTCCTTAATTCAGATCAATCACGATAATCTTTTGATATGGAATAGAAAGCAAATTCGGGATCAAATTTATACTCAGAACTAACTCTGGCAAAGTAACCCAAATAAAAATAGCATTCTTCCTCTCATCATTTCACAATTACATAATTTAGAGAGGCCTCAAGGTATTTTAACTGGTTGAGAGCAAAATTATTTTTCAAATGTGATTTGAAACATGGGAATTTTTGTCAAAGATACCAAGCTACCAGCAAGAGTAGCCTTAGTTTAGAGAGTTGTTTTTTTCATAAATAATTGTTTTGTTAGAATTTATTGAAGAGTGCCAATAGGCACTCTTCAATAAACTGTAACCAAACATTTTTATATAGAAGTTTTTGCTTCTACTGCTGAGCAAACAACAAACTAATGCATCCAGTTTAAAGCCACTAAAGTGGATTCTAGCATTTTTCAATAGAGCCATGATAGTGGCTTGTAGCATTCAACCAGTTAAATGCAGACTGAAAGGTAGTATCTTAGAGTCAATTGCTTGGAACACCACGTCAGCCAGGTTAAATCTAATTTAACAAGTGCAAATAAAGGGCAATAACTCTAAAACTATGAATGTGACAATGTCCACCATTATATGATAAATATGATAAAACATTAACATTTCATCCTGAGAGAACTAACAAGTAACAGCAAATAACTATCTGTCCTAAACTTACTATCCCAGCACAAGCTGTCCTGGAAATGAGACGGGTGCGAGCGCAATTGCTCCTGTCAGCACCCATGTTTTCTATTTTCCGGGAGCTAAAAAAAATGCACTTGCTGAAAAATATTGTGGAAACTAATATACTGTGAGGGCATATAAATGTGCGCTGTTTTGAGAAAGCAGCACTCTGTGGACATTAGCAAGTTACTGTCATAATTCAGCAATTCCTTATACATTTAATCCCTTGAACCTGAGTGGCCACTTTTCTGGCCAGGAACATGATATGCCATAACATCATTAAATAGGATGGCTGTTCAGTAAATGTGTGGGGTAGACCAGTCAATATTTTCAACGTGCCGCCCCAAGGCTGCATGTTGAAAATATTGATTGGCCTACCCCAAATAATGAATATGGACTCTTCTAATTGCTGTCATTCAACTGGCATGGAAGATACCACTAGAGTTCAAAGGGTTATGGTTTCTAGTGTTTGGTGACAGTATTCCCTCGAAAGTTTATACACTAACATTTACGGGTGAAATTTACTCCTGTTTCTCATTTCACGGGAGCTTAAAACTGCACCCGTCAATTTAGTTCATTCCCAGCATTGCACAAGCAGGTTTAGCATTACTTGAAGGCAAGTACACTGTGATTATGCTGTACACTTTAGTACACAGCACCACTGTGCTCTATATTGGGTAGTCTGGATTAAATGTCTTTCAAAGGACATGCAGATGACAAGGGCTAGGATTGAACCATTGACTTTTCCATCCATGTCCAATGCTTAACCCCTAAGGGCCTGGAGAGTTTAGTACATACTTTTCTACTTTTTGACAGTTTAGATCCAGTGGCTTTACCATTCTTTCTAGGCAAGTTTTGGCCTCCTGTTCAGGCAGCCAAGACTTGCCTAGAAAAACTACCAAGTTACGTACAATGTAACTTACTAATTCCTACAGACACGGCATGTTGGGCCACCTGTTCTGTAGCAGCAAAAAGTGGACAAAGCCAGAAATAGGCCCTTAACCCTTTACCTAACATGAAAAACAGACGACACTTGCAACCAAAATTCTTGAATAACTAATTTTTTTCATTTTTTGTCTCAAAAACATGTTATGACCCCTCATTGGAAAGAGCTCGTTCCAATAAGGGGTCATAACCTATGTTTTTTAACCTATGTTTTTGAGACAAAAAATGAAATAAAAATCCCACTCAGGATCACAGATCCAATGTCGAGTTGTGACCTTGACCTTTGACCTGGCGAGTCCAAGGTCAATAGGGTTCTTCCTCGCACCAAGGCCAACACACCTATGAAGTTTCATGACTCTAGGTTGAACCACTATCAAGTTCTCATCCGGAAACCAATTGTTGCGATATACTATGTTCAAGGTCACTGTGACCTTGACCTTTGACCTGGTGAGTCCAACATCAATAGGGTTCTTCCTCGCACCAAGGCCAACACGCCTGTAAAGTTTCATGGCTCTAGGTTGAACCACTATCAAGTTATCATCCGGAAACCAATTGTTGCGATATACTATGTTCAAGGTCACTGTGACCTTGACCTTTGACCTGGTGAGTCCAACATCAATAGGGTTCTTCCTCGCACCAAGGCCAACACGCCTGTAAAGTTTCATGGCTCTAGGTTGAACCACTATCAAGTTATCATCCGGAAACCAATTGTTGCGATATACTATGTTAAAGGTCACTGTGACCTTGACCTTTGACGTAGCGAGTCCAAAATCAATAGGGTTCTTCCCCTCACCAAGGCCAATCTACCTATGAAGTTTCATGAATGTGAGTTGAACCATTATCAAGTTATCATCCGGAAACCAATTGTTTAAGATTTACTATGTTCAAGGTCACTGTGACCTTGACCTTCGACGTAGCATGTCCAAAATCAATAGGGTTCTTCCTCCCACCAAGACCAACCTACGTATGAAGTTTAATGAATGTGAGTTGAACCACTATCAAGTTATCATCCGGAAACCAATTGTTTACGCCCGCCCGCCCGCCCGCCCGCCCGCCCGCCCGCCCGTCTGCCCGCCCGCCCAACCGCCCGCCCGCCCGCCCGCCCACCCGCCCGCCATTCACCAAACTATAAGTCGAGTTTGACTTCGTCACAACTCGACTAAAAATAATGAAAATTGGCGATTTTTTAGAATAGCGCTGGCCGGTTTTGGCCGTTACATTGGGTAAAGGGTTAATGGTTAAACCAATGAGCCACAGCACAATGTGGCATCAGTTGTACATATCCAACTTTGTAAGAACAAGCATTTAGGTAAGTCTCTCGGAAGTCTGTGGACCCCAGGGTTTTGATACGGGGCATGTAGGTTTCAGAAATCCATCACAACACTGCACAACCCTTATATTATGTCTAAACAACATTTTCAACTCCCAGGGTTATATCGTGTGACAGTACTATGGGAAAAGACACCATGACTTAATTTGAAGAATAAAAATTCAATGGATGCTGGTGTCAAAAATCAGTGATAAAGAGAACTTCTATTCACAGGGCATATTTTGTTAGTAAGAGCCTAGTAACAGAGTATTTTTGTACTGGGCAGGAAAATGTTCCTCCAGCAGATGAAATGTTAGTATATGAATTTTCGAGGGAATACTGTCATCAAACATCAGAAACCTTAATCCTTTAAACCCGAGCGGCCACTTTTCCAGCCAGGAACATGATACGCCATAACATCATTAAATAGGATGGTGGTTCAGTAAATGTGTGGGGTGGACCAATCAGTATTTTTAACGTGCAGCATCGGGGCTGCACGTTGAAAATACTGATTGGTATACCTCAAATAATGAATATGGACTCTTCTAATTGCTGCCATTGAACTGGTATGGCAGATACCACTAGTGTTCAAAGGGTAAAATTAATAAGGAATTGCAGAATTATGACAGTAACTCGCCACTGGCCACAGTGTGCTGCTTTCTCAAAACAACACAGATTTATATGCCCTCACAGTATATTAGTGCTCCACGATCATTTTCAACAAGTGCATTTTTAGCTCCCGTAAAATAGAAATCACGGGTGCTGATGGGAGCAATTGCACTTGCACCCGTCTCATTTCCAGGACTGAAATACACTGCTTCAAATATCATTTTGCTGATTAGTATTTTTGAACACATTATGGTGGACTTGGAAGTGGAAATCCAAACTGAAGCAAAAGCTTTTTGTGGTGATGGACACAAAATGTTTTTACATGTTCAGGCAATCTGCTAGTATGTTTAAACTGATTGGTAAAGAGCCACATACATCATCAATGTTTTGTCCAGGACATAAAATTTGAGAGGAATGGTTTTATCATTCCTCTGGTGGTTATCTAAATGAAAAAACAGATAACCGAAAAGTTGTTTGTCTGGAGCTACAAACACTTTGTCAGTTCTGTCTTATCACCTTATTTGAAAGCACTGTTTTAAACTGTTCCCATGGGAAGACCCCCTCTCTTCAATGCTCAAACTTCCTAAGAGAGCTGACGCCCTCTGTGCTTGCATGCTGCAGATATTTCCGAAAACTGTGAAAACAGTAGGGCCATCGTGGACAGGTCAGAATCCAAATGGTTGTCATTTTTTCCACTCATTTAATTCAGAGATGATCCGCTACAACACATAGCAAAATTACCCCGGTGCTTCATTGGTGGAAATTTTGCTAGGTGTCATAGCGGATCATCTCGGAATTATATGTGTGGAAAAATGTCCATCCATAGATTCTGACATGTCCACGACTCATTCACGATGGCAGTACTGTAATCGGTCCTCTTTATTATATCCAGATGAACGGTAAATAGGTTATCTCAAAATATGAGATTTTATTCTCTGTCTATTTTTGAAAACATTTCCAACTTTGGGGAGTAACCTAATTCAGCTGTCGGAAAGTAGTGGCTGCTCTAGTACATAGGCAGCCACTCTGTTCAGACAGCTGAATTAGGGAATAACCCTAAACTCAAACCTTCTCACCCAACCCTTCTTGGCACTACACAGGTTGAAAACGTATGATGTTCCTTGAAAAAATATAAATTTAATGTAATTTGTATATTTTTTTATACTTACCAATGGCTCAGACTCAAAGTTATCAAGGGCCAAACACAAATTTTGAACCCCCCCCCATCACCCAAAATGTGCTTGCAAAACCGAAAATTAAAAGTCCTATCTGGTCCTCCATACTTTTACTCTCCGCGCATGCGCAGTCGCCAGGAAGTGACCGAAATTAGCGTCAACATCATTCTTTGTAGAAAAGAGTACTACATAATAACAGGTAGGTATGAGTGCCCACTCATGGGAGGGCCATACCCATCTGGGCCATTGGTAAGTATAAAAAATATACAAATTACTTTAAATTTATAATATTTTTATACTATAACCCAATGGTCCAGACTCAGCTGAATCGTAAAAAGGCAGAGGGCCTAGGACTTCAGAATTAGTAGACCAACATAGTTCCATAGCCTGTAATCCAAGGTGAAAGGAAATTAAATTTAAAAGGAATTACATGTATGTCTCTCTTTTCAGTAATAGAGAAGAGATATCATCAATAAGGAGCCAAATTCAAGTAATTCCATATTCTTAGCATGAAGACTATGCTAATTGGATGTAACAAGTTCCCAATTTTTAAGGCTAGTCTGGACTAAGCCCCAGAAATTAGGATGGCATATTTGAGAATGAGAGGCAATCCCCCACAAACATACGCCATATACAATAAAACACAAGTTGTATCCAGGATATAATCTACAGACAAAACAGCTTCACTCATAGTTACATACTTATCAAGGTGGAGGAGAGGTAAAAAATCCCCCAACCCCCCCCCTTTTTGAGGGAAACTTCAAAAAGAAGAGGGGAGCGCTCTGGAATCAGTAAAAGTGGTACCAAATAACAATATAAATATTCATCGAATAGACACCCAGGTATTAATTATTATTAATAAACTGGTGCTTAATTAAACACCACTTCAGAAGCTAAGGCTATAGCAGAGATCCCGGTAATTAATATCGCCCGCTTGTAACGTATACCCGAGTCGGTATACGCAGATAGGTCGAAAACCGGTGATATAATATATAACATACACATGTCCAATAGAACCACAATGGATGATCTCCGGATAGTAAACACACTTCCAAGGTGACCCACCATTCAGGTGTACAATAAATTCCAGTAAATAATACTCCCAGACGTGTTCTATCCGATATCTATGTTCCTTGAAACATGCAAATATACTAGAGTGTAAGACAAGATGTATTAGATTGTGTACCGCCATTAATAGAAACCTGGATCTAGAAAAGGATCGAGCTATGATTAACAGACTCGTCACAGACCGCCCCCGAAATAATTCATTGTTCTAAGGTCCTTAACATACAATAATGTGTCTGCCTAATATTGCGATTATTATGCACGTGAGCACTGAAACCCATGGGGGGGGGGGGGGGGGGGGGGGGGGGGCAGGGAATCGAAAACCCATGAGGTTGCCATAGAACATGACCCAGCAGCCAATCGAGAAGTCATGAAATGCATGTATGTACTTACATGCATACGAGGTTTACAAGAAGAAAACTACGTCTTGCCCAGTAGTCACCTCTAAACACACTGGCAGTGTGGGGGGAATCAATATCATATCGAACCTCCTTCACCTGCATTACTTGAATCGTTCTTGTGTTCGTCATCAAATAGTATAGGAACCGCAAGGCTCCCTCACGTCTGACCGACTCCATAATGCCACTAAGGGCGGAGAAGGTCGTGAAGAACAAAAACTTCCCCTGATAAAGAAGGTCCTCTCGAGGAGGAAGCTTCTGGGGAATGTCCCATAACAGACACCTGAGAAGATTGATCCAAGGTTTCTGTGACTACAGAGGTGCTACTATCAGGATTTCACAATGAGACTGTTTGAACTAAACAGAATCTGTTAAATCAACGGAGTTGGAGGATATGCCTATCCTATCATTCCGTCCCATGAGATCAACAGAGCATCTACTGCGTACACTCGATGATCTTGGCATGGCGACACGAACGTCAGTAACTGATTGTTCCAGTATGTCACAAACAGATCTATAATGGAACTATCCCATTGGTAGCAAATCTGCCTGAATATTCGCTTGTTGAGAGACCAGTCCGATGGCAACAGGCGACCTTTCCGCGAGTCTGCTAGTACATTCAGACGACCTGGTATATGACGGACAGAAAGATGAACATGATGATTCATGACGTATAGAAGAATCTTCTCTGTTAATTTACATAATGGCCTAGAATGAGTGTCGCCTTGGTTCCTGATGTGAGCTACTACTGTCGAATTGTCTGACAAAATTTGAACATGGACGTCCGCTATTATGTGAATCCAATGTTGTAGTGCTAGCCATATTGACATCATCTCTTTGATGTTTATGCGCTTCTCTAGGAACTGAGGGTCCCAAAGACCCTGACACTTCAAGTCTGCGGGACTTAGGGATGCGTCCCAACCCATCTGACTAGCATCCGTCATAATCGTGAAAGCTGGATCCACTGAATATCTGCCCAAATCTGAACCCTTGTTTTACTAGGTCCGTTAAACCAATACTGGTTTCGGGCGAATGCGTCTTCACACTCCAGTTCTAAGTAAAGAATATCTGGAGGGGACGCGTGCGCAGGGAGCTTTTCGGAATAAGATCTGCAGCCGCTCCGCACAGCCCCATCAGTCGCATGAATTCCTTCGCTGTTAATGCATCTGAGTGTAGACAAAGAGCATAACAACTGACAAATTTTGCTCTGGGTAATGGCTGACAAACCAGATTGTTGTGAGTCTCGAAGCTCATTTCCAAGTGAGTGAACGACTTGGACGGAGCTATATCTGACTTTTTCTCGTTTACGATGAAACCGAGACATCGGAACAAAAGAAGCCGACCCTGAAAATCGTTCTGAAGTATAATTCTGTTGCCGTATCTCTGTAGAATGTCGTCCAAGTAAGCCGACGTTACCGCAGACGAATGAGTTCGGAAGTATGACATTACCGAGTTCATTATACGAGTGAATGCCCAGGGAGCCAGGTTCAGACCAAAGCACATTGCTCTGAACTGATACAGCTTCCCTTGTACGGTGAACCGCAGGTACTTTCTGAATGCCGGATGTACCAGGACATGAAAGTACGCATCCTTTAGATCTATGCTTGCCACATAGTCGTTCACTCGAATGCTCGCTCTTACCGACCGAATGGTCTCCATATAGAATTTTGGAGGCACGATATGCTTGTTTATTCAGCTCAAGTCTGGCTTCGGTACAAGGAACAGGTTACTGTAAAAAACCTGAGAATCCTGTTTCTCTGTGACCTCTATTGCTTTCTTTAATATAGAGCCTGTACCTTCGCTAGGAGAGACTTTCTTTTGAAAGGATCCGACGGAAGATCTGTCCAACGCAGACATCTTGTTAGTGGGGGTGCCGCTCGGAATGATAGCCGTAGGCCGTCCAAGACTACACTTCTCACCCACTGATCTTCCGTGACTGCTGTCCAGTTTCTCGCAAAGATGATACCCTTCCACCAACTGGCAAGCAATAGAGGTCTTAAACATGTGAGGTTTACGGCAGGAGAAACTACGTCCTCCCCGCGAAGAACCTCGTCCCATCGGCCTAGGGGCATCTGACCGATAGTCCCCCATCAAACCTACGCCACTTTCCCGAGTCACTATATTGAAGACCTCCAGAGTAATTGTAAGAGGGCTTCTTGTACCCTCGTGAGGAGTTCTCTTTTGGCGTTTAGATCTGGAACGTCCTCCTTTACTCTTGTCTGCTGAAGCGGGTTGATGAAACGCTGACTTCAATAGTAGATCACTTGACGCTTTCTTAATAGCTTGATCATAGACTGACGAAAGCTTGTCATCCAAAATAGTACGTCCCAGAGACCAGAGCGACCCAGAAAGAGCTTTTCACCTTGTCATCTATAAGTGATGATGACGCAAGGGCAGCATCACATCTGATTAACTCCAGATTAGCCAATGTAAGTGCGGAGTTATACGTGGTATACAAATTACCCTGGAAAGAACTCTAAGAGATGTACAAATGTCCTCAAATTCCTTCTTGTTGAGACGTTGCACCATAGCTCTGGTAAGGTGATGTGCGCAAGACATTGCTTCCAAATTTGCTCTACTTGATGAAATTGCCATTGTAATTGTGTCTGAGCGAATAGTGAATGATGCAGGCAAAGATACATCTAGATCCCCAGGCTGCTCATTCAAACGTAGAGGAACTCTCGGAACATCTTCTCCAACCGTTATTAAATGAACGTAGTCCATGAAACGGTATGTTTATGGAAGATGTAGTTAAGAAACCGCCCTTTCCTCGCCCTCGAGAGGTGAATATGGCAAATACATGACCAAAGGCCAACGACACCTACCTAGGCTGAACCGGAAAAGAAAGCACTTCTTCCTTTGTCCGTATAAAGTGTGAGTCCAACCACGCCAGCGGTTTCTCACTTATCGTCACAGCATTTTGGTTTGTCGAAACAAATTCAGGGTAGTATTGATGGATGAAATCCATCGCAACCCTGTGCTGTTCCGAAAGGGAAGGGTAATCCTCTTCCTTATCCCTTTCACCATCCGAGAGAATCAGTTGCGAATCTCGGTCCATTGCATCTGCGTGAACAGATGACTGGACCGACCCAGCACAGTCCGACAGCTCAGGTTCTGAGTTTGAGGGAAGCTGCATCTGCCCTTGCTGGGATGCTGCGATCAGCTGCACAATCTGCGACAGCAAATCCGTCATCGAGGCCTGAGGAGCAGCGGTCTTCCATTTCCTGGCCACTTCCTGCTCCTGGGACGGTGTGTCGGGAGATGGATCTCTTCTCCGAAAGCCCCGATGATCGAGGCCTCAGCTGCAGATTAAACAGAGCGTCCCGAGTGGAGGGCGGACATATACTCGGGCTCGTGAAGGTTTTTCATAACATTTGGCCCCAAAGGTCACGTAAGGTTAGAAAGGGGCCTCTCCCGCTCATGGTCTATAGACCTCGCCGAGTACAAGAAACTTGCTGACTTCCTCCCTATTTCCATCGTCGCTGGGTGAGCTTATTTATAGTAAAGTGCTCACTCTACCCACATCTCCACTTCCTTTGACCGCAACAGACTTACCTGACGTCACGGCACCCACGGACGGATTACCGCTTCACCGGATCCAGCTAGCTGCTTGCAAGAGATTAAAACCTTTAACAAAAGGCCCTAACTCTTGCAATCATGAACACTGCAGCTAGCTCTATATGCTCAATGGAGTGCAAAGATGATAGCACACTTGGATGGGTGTCAGAATATGATCACCATGTTCATATTCCTCTGAAATAGAAACTGACAAAATGAATTATAACGCGGTGAGAGGCCTGCCCTCAGAACCTCACCGCCAACAACGTACCACGACACCTGTCTCCAACATTAGTCATTCCAGTGAACACAAGAATGACAAGAGTCCACAGGAGTGCAACGACTAAAGTAAATGTCAGACCTCCAAACTCCACAACAAAATATATATAATTAAGATGCATGAATAATAGCAAGCAAAATTAAATTAAAAATATTTTTTGGAAAAATGTTTTTTTTTTAAAAAATGCCAAAGTTCCCAAAGGGAACATTAAGAGCCCAAAGGCAACCCAATAGAGACTAAGTGTGGACAAAATCCTAATTTTTTGAGCTACACTACCGGAAGAATAATCCATGTATCCAACAGTAATTCTACAATAATGGAATATAAAAAAACTACCTAATATGAGGACTTTGTCAATGTAAACAACGTCAATGTAAACAAGACATCAGGCACACAAAAAGGCCCAAAGTCAGAAACCAATTTAATGCTATCAGATGCAAAGCTAGAACTTCATACAAAGAAGAAAGGATACATCGGATAGAAGATGCAAGACTAAACGACTTAACACCCCTATGGTGAGGACGTAACCATGGGGAAAAACAGAATAATATTCTTTAATAAATGTTAAACTCCCAAGAAATTTAATAAAAAATTTCAATAAAAAATAGCCAAAAAGATTAAGAATTTAACAGGAAGGGTTCAAGGAAGGATATGGAAGGAATACTTAACAAACAGTGGAATAATCATTAACAAAAATGATGACGTCAGGAGTATGTCCCGAAACTGGGAAACATACAATAATTTTCTAATTATTATAAAGTTACAGCCCTGAATATCTAAAACCACCGTTGAACACATCCATCATCCAATAACAGCCTTGGATCCACCAATTCTTGCATTGATTTGTGTCTGGCATCCTCAAAATAGGAGATTTTAAAGCACAGATGTCAGTTCATTGTTGCTGACTTTAGGGCCAAAAAAAGAGTACAAAGTATAAAACAGACAATATAAAAAATATACAAATTACTTAAAATTTATCATATTTTTATATGACAACCAATGGCCCAGACTAGCTGAATCGTGAAAAGGCTGGAGGGCCTAGGACTAAAAGGAAAATCCATTCTCTCAATTACTTCAGTAAAGGATGGCACCTACAGTAGAATAGGAGAAGACATAGGAATTATATATGTCTTTCTCTTTTACGAGAAAAGAAAAAGGCATAACACCAACAATGTAATTGAGAATTACATAATATATAATTTCTCCATTTAATGCCAGCTTAACCTGTTAAGCTAATTCGGTGAAGGAAACCAATATATAAAGCTTTCCAGAGAATGAGACGCTTTATACACATTTAAAAGTGTCTGAGAATTGTATATTAACGCGTGTTGTTAAGATGCTGACTTCAAAAGCAGAGCACTGGAAGCTTTCTTAGTAGCCTGTTCATAGACTTAACAAAGCTTGTCGTCAAACTGAGTATGTTCGGAGACTGGAGCGACTCGGAGAGAGCTTTTCACCTTGTCATCTGTAAGTGATGACAACGCAAGGGCAGCATCACATCTGATTAACTCCAAATTTGCAACTATCAGGGCGGAGTTATATGTGGCATACACGACTGCCCTGGAAAGAACTCTAACCGAGGAACAAACATCCTCAAATTCCTTCCCATTAAGACGTTGCGCCATAGCTCTGGTAAGGTGATCTGCGTAGGACATCGCATCCAGATTCACTCTATTTGATGAAATAGCACATTCTATCACGTCCAAGCGTATATTGAATGAAGCAGGTAGGGATATGTCTAAATCCCCGGCCTGCTCATCTAAATGCAGAGAAGCTCTCTTGACATCCTCTCCAACTGTTTTAAATGAACATGGTCCAAGGAACGGTATATTTATGAAGGATGTCGATAGGAAACCGCCTTTCCTTTTAGTACTAGAGAGGTTAAATACGGCGTTGTCTACATGGCCGAAGGCCTGCGACACCTGTCTAGACTGTATCGGGAAGGAAAGAACTTTCTCTTTCCCCTGCACTAAGTCTGCATCTAAAGACGACAGCGGTTTCTCCCTAGTTGTAGTAGCTTGCTGATCAGGTGGAAAAAATTCAGGATAGTATTGATGGATAAATTCCATTGCTACCATATGTTGTTCCAAAACGGAAGGGTAATCCTCTTCCTTGTCCCTTTCACAATCCGACTGAAACAGCTGTGACGATCGGTCCATCGCATCTGTTTGTGCAGATGACTGGACCGACCCAGCACCATCCGACAGCTCACTACTGGAGTCTGCGGAAGGTTGCTCTTGCACTTGCTGGGATGCTGCGATTAGCTGTGCAATCAGCGACAGCAAGTCCGTTACTGAGGCCAGAGGAGCAGCGGTATTATGTTTTTTAGCCACTTGCTGCTCCTGGGACGCAGTTCCGGAGATGGATCTCTTCTCCATACGTCCCGATGATCGAAGCCTTGGTTCCCTAGCTACCGGATGATCCAACTTCACGTGCAAAGACTGGCTCTGTCTTCGCGCAGCTGGCTGGATATCCGAAGTTGGGTAGCTAGCATGCGGTCGTGTGTGCTTTTGAATCATAGCAGAGGAGGCCGGCTGCAGTTTAGACGGAGCGTCCCGAGTGACAGGTGTGGACGTATGCTCCAGCTGATGCAAGTTTCTCAAAACAACATTTGGCCCCAAATGTTGTTGGGTTAGAGAGGACTCACAGTGCCTCCCAAAAAGAAACCTGCTGACTTCCTCCCTATTTCCATCGTCGCTGGAAGGGCTTTCAATTTTAAGGTGCTCGCTCTACCCAAATCTACACTTCCTTCGACTGCAACGGACTTACCCGGTGTCACGGCTCCAACGGACAGAGTAACCGCTTCACCAGTTGAGCTAGCTGCTTGCAAGGGATTAAGAACACTAACTAGAGGCCTTATCCCTTGCTTAATATTCATGAGCACCTTTGCAGCTAGCTCTGTTTGCTCATCGGAGCACGACAACAGTAGCACACTTTTCGTGGGTGTCACAATACCTTCACTATGTTCTTGTTCCTCTGAAAAAGAAACTGAAAAACTTGAATTATCTTGCGGTGAGTATTCCATCATAGGAATCTCACTGCCAACGACATACCATGACACCTGTCTCCAATGTTTGTCATCCCAATCAACACATGTAGGACAAGAATCCGCAGGAGTGCATCGACTACAGGCAAGGCAACAAGCATGTAAATCCAAGGAAGACTTCCTTGCCTTGCATTTAGAGCAGTAAGGTTTCATGATTCAATCAAAATACAAAGTCGATAGCACTCCTACAAACTCCACAAAAAAATATATAATAAAAAGATACATGAATAATTGTAATCAAAATCAAATTCGAAAAATTAAATCCAAAAATTTTTCGAAAAAAGTTTGAAAATTCCAAAGGGAACATGATGAGCCCAAGGGCATCCTGATAGATCCTAAGTGTGGACAAAATCCAAATTTTTTAGCGACACTACCGGAATCATAATACATGTATCCTACTATAATCCTACAGTAATATAATACTAAATACTACCTGTATTGAAGGCGTTGTCAATGTAAACAAAGTCAAGGAAAAAACCGGAAACAAGACATCAGGCACACAAAAAGGCCCAAAGTCAGTAACAGATTTTAATGCTACCAGATGTAAAGCTAGATCTTCATTCGAAGAAAAAAACGATACATCGGATAGAAGATGCAAGACCAAAATGACCCAACACGGCTAGGATGAGGACGTAACCATGGGGATAAACAGAATAAACATTCTGTAATAAACGTTAAACTCCCAAGAAATTTAATAAAAAATTTCAATAAAAATAGCCAAAAAGCTAAGGAGTTTAACAGGAGGGCTTCAAGGAGGGATAGGAAAGGAACACTTAACAAACAGTGGATAAATCATTAGCACAAATGATGACGTCACGCGTATGTTCCAAAATTGGGAAACATGAAATAATTTTTATAATTATTATAAAGTTACAGCCCTGAACATTTCCAACCACCGTTGTTTCCTTCCATCATCCATTTATAGCCTTGAATCCACCAATCTTACCATTGATTTGTGTCTGGCATCCTCAAAAAAGGAGATTTAAAAGCACAGATGTCAGTTCATTGTTGCTGACTTTAGGGCCAAACAAAGAATAATGGTTGTGCCAATTTTGGTACCTTTCTGGATACCGTGCATGCACAGATCTCAAATGTATAGAGGACCATCTTGGACTTAATTTTTTCGGTTTTGCATGCAAATTTTGGGGACTGGGGGGCAAAATTTGTGTTTGGCTCTGGATTAATTTGAGTTAGCACCAGCTAGTCTGGGCCATTGGTTGTCGTATAAAAATATAGCACCGTTCACTTTGCCTCAGCAAAATGCCTTCCTGTCACAAACAACAGCATGTTCATATACACAATTTGAGGCCTGTCTTAGATGCTACTCAAAACTCATCTCATGTTCAGAATAACTTTGACTTTTCATCAAGTTTTTCCATGTAAATACAGCAGAGTCCAGTTTTAAGCTCATTTGTTTCACAAGGACTGGCAAGCAAGTTATGCAACTTATATTAACATCTCTCCTTGGCCCACTGGCACAGGTGAGTGGGATGACCTTCGCAGCGGCAACTTTGTGGACCTGTTCTTCTCGAATACAATCAAGGGATCTTTAGCCTGCAAGGAGCGTGTCTTTCTCCACACAGACAACATCCATTTTATGTCCCCACATGACAGGACAGTACACTGTGGCAGCATCAACCCCACAATTGATGCTGACAAAGAGTGTTCGGGCACCTCAAGAACTTTTCCCAACCGAGGATCAATCCTGGGACCTCTCGCATGGATCTCAGTTGATTAGATCTCTTAATTGAATACCTCTGAATATAACTTCCAAACACAAAACCATTTTCTATACCTTCAGTACAAATTTGACCAGTTAATTGCATATGGGTTATAAATCTTGCAACAAACTGCCCTTGTTAATAGACCTATTTAGGCAAACTGCATCCATACATGCATTTAATCTATTATATCTTGTTTGACAGAGCTCTATGAGAACATTCAAACAGGATATAGTAGAATAAATGGCCAATTTATCTCCAGAATTCAGGAGAGCTACCAAATCCCAGTTAATTGAATACTCTTATTAATTGAATAACTTTTGCTGGCAAATGACTATTCAATTAACAGGATTTCACTGTATTATTCAGTGATATACAATGAGTTTGTGAAGGAGAATAGTTAATATTCCACTGTACTTGAAACCCAATCATCATGATATATAAATGTTGTCTCTTACCTCCTCTTTGTACAATAATCGTTGTTTCCACACCTTTTGGACAATCCTTTAACACTTGAACAACTTGTATGTGATTCATGTCTGCCACATTTATCTGATTAATCTCCAAAAGAATATCATTTTCCTGAAGATTCTTACACCGAGGTCTATCGAGAATTTGTTTCACTTTTTGACCAAAAATACTATCAGCAATTGTAAATCCAAAGCCCATTGGACCTTTTACAATCTCCATTGTTAATGTTTCTGGTTTGGTCATTGGGCTGAGAACATCAGGAGGATTTTGAGGAATGTTTGAGAAATCTTTCTGTTTCAAATTAGAAATGTTTGCAGATCTTGTTAAGTCTGGAAGTGATTTAATACTTCTCTGGGATGTGTTAAGTTTCTCAAAACTTTCATTTGTATCATTTACACCTAGAGGATGATCAGGAGGCATTGTAACTGCAACAGTTGTCACTATCTCGGTGTTGGGGTCGTCTGGATCAAAAGGTAATCCATAACCCCTACAAATTTCCAAGTTCACTTTCTCTCCAGGAGGAATTTTTTGAAAAATGCCAACAACATCCTGGTGGGTATAACCCAGAACACAGTTGCCATTTACATACACTATCACATCACCTGTAAAAAAAATGTCAGAACAGTTATTACTTGTTATTTCAAAAGTTATACATGTAATTCCTGAATTCATGAGAAATACACCAATATACTCCCCTTCTCTTTACTACTTGTGCAAAAAATTACATTTTAGGAATCAGATTTAATGCCTTTACCCCTAATAGGGTCCTGTGAAGCTTCAATATTCGATTTGATATCATCCAGATGATTCGATCTGATTTCAGTAGCACCAATTCGGAAATTTTTGAATCGAGATATTCTCAAAACCCTGCAAGTGTTTCCTCTTGAACTCTTTTTCTATCAATAGGTCTCCCAGACAGGAGACCTTACAATAAAAAGTGTTCAAGGAGGTTCCACTTCTGAAACTATACCTAGATTCCTTTCTGGAATAGTCTGCTTTTATGACTGATTTGCCCACACAGATGAGCTACCATTGTATACAGTACTTGAGACAGATAATATTTACGGTTGTAAGATTGAATATCTACAACTTGAAATGTGGTAAGATTGGATTCAATATCTTCGGATTGAATTCAGGATTTTGATTTAAACCACAATTTGAGATTCATGGGGGTCGAGAGTCGATTCAACCCGCAATTTGAGATTCACGGGGACCTACTTCTTAACACCTGAGGATAGGGTATAAATTGTAAATGGGTTGCAAGAGTACATACTCTAAAACTTCAATGGAATGTTTTCTAATTCAAACTCTCTCAATATAAATTCCACTGAATAGAAGGAAATTGGAAATTTGGGTATTTTCTTAGTGTAATGTACAATTAGGGCAATGCTTCTTCTCCAACTGATTCCGTGCTCAACTTGTTTACAATGATCATATTAAGACATATATTATTAAATGTATCAAATATTCAGAGCAATGAATAACAAGGTGAAACACCACTGGTATCCCCCGACAAGGGTTTCTAAGTTGAAAAAAGCGGAAAATGGCCCATAATTCCAGAAAAAACTAGAGGCTTTAAAGAGCCTGTAATAACACACCTGGCAGAACTACATATAAAAATGTGATTTCCCATAGGGTTACCATGGTAACTATGAGCTGCAATTGCGGCAATGTTTGTAACATGGTCAACATTACATGAAGATCATTGATCGATGGTGTCCCAGTCCTCAATCATGTGAAGTTTCAAAACATTTGGCCTTGTAGTTTCAGAGGAGAAGATTTTTCAAAATTGACCAATCAAATCCAAAAATGCCTCTGGCGGCCATCCATGTTTTTCATCCGACAGGAATAAAATGAGAATCGTTTGTAGAGGACCTCCCATAGACCATTCCTGCCAAGCTTGGTTCACATTGGCTCAGTAGTTCCAGAGAAGAAGATGAAAATGTGATTTCCCATAGGGTTTCCATGGTAACTATGGGCCGCAATTGTGGCCATGTTTGCAACACAATCAACATTAAATGAGGATCTTTGGTAGAGGGTGCCCCAATCATGAAGCATGTGAAGTTAAAAAACATTTGGCCTTGTAGTTTCAGAGGAAAAAGCTTAAAGAAAATCCACCATTTTTCGATATCTAGAAATCGAGAGATTCACATATTTCAGCTTTCACATAGAGTTCGTAGGTTGTACGTTTTTAAGGCTATAGTAAGTGCATAACTGCTAGAAAGTTAAAAAATTTATAGTAATTTATATATTTTTTATACTTACCAATGACCCAGACTTAGCTGGTGCTAACTCCAACAAAACCAGGGCCAAACACAAATTTTGCTCCCCAATCCCCAAAATTTGCATCCAAAACAAAAAGAAATCATGTCCTAAAGGACCTCCATAGTACGCCTCTACTGCGCATGCGCAGTGACGCAGTCGTCCCGAAATTGGCGCCAATTATCATTCTTACTGGCAGTGCCTGGTCAGCGCTATGTACTCAGCGGGGAGGCAAGAGTTCCCAACTCCAGGGAGGGCCATCCCCATCTGGGTCATTGGTAAGTATAAAAAATATATAAATTACTATAAATTTTTTAACATTTTTATACTGTACCAATGACCCAGACTTAGCTGAATAGTAAACAGGCTGGAGGGCCTAGGACATAGAGGAAAATCCAATAAGCTCAACTATATAGTAAAGAGGTAACCCCTTAAGGAGAAAAGGAGTATTAGGCTTTACATGTATCTTTCTTATTTAATATTAAATTAGAAAGATACACTACCCTTAATAATTGAGCACAATAACATTCATGTTCTCTATTAACATCCAGTATAACCCTTATACTAATTATTTTTAAAGCAAGCCAATAAATAAAGTAGTCCAGAGAACTGAGACTCTTTATAATCATTTAAAAGTGTCCGAGTATTGTATATTAAAGCCCGTTTGACACTTGACATATACAAATGCTTCACACCGAGCTACACTTTAAAAATAAGACATGAATGAATTTAAACATTAATATTACACTTTAAAACCATCCCGGAAGCGACTCAGAAATACTGACTTGGAGGAGGCATTCCCTTGCTTTTCACTATAAAGCAGGTGACCTAAGGGAACACCCGCCCCCCCCCCCCCTTCCCCTTGCCCTGGGTCAAATAGCCCAGAGCGAAGAGGGCAGCCGGACGGAGTCACTGCCGGAACAGAAAGCCTGCATAACTAGAGTTGCAACTGTTTAGTGGACGACATTCTGAGCAACAGATAACGGACCTAAACAATGCAGGTCTCCAGAAATGGACTCAATATTTCTGAGATAAAAATTCGTAAATGTGGATGGCTGAGACCAATAAGCAGCCTTCATTAAATCTGTAATAGCAACACTATTAGCATAAGCCCAGGAAGTAGAAAGAGCTCTTACTTCATGAGCAGAAATCTTAAGCACAGACTGCTGAGAAGAAGATAAATCTTCATAAGCAGTACGGATAGTTAACTGAATCCATCTAGCAATAGAATGGACTGAAATGTCCTTTCTATTAGGCATCAAAGACAGAAAGAAACGTTTTCGTCCCTTTCTGATAAACTGAGATCTCTGTTTATAGATACGTAGTGCTCTAACAGGACAGAGTAAAGGCCTACGCCCGTCTGAAGACGGAAGAGCCTTAATAACAATAGGTTCCGGATATTTATTAGGAGCCTAATTCTTAGCTAAAAAACTCACATTAGTAGTGAAGGTGATAGTGTTCCCAACACTACGATAATGAGAATCATCCACCGATAGTGCATGAAGCTCACTGACTCTTCTGGCAGAAGAGAAAGCTAAGAGAAAAGCTGTCTTATAAGATAAGAATTTGAAATCTACTGTACCAAGAGGTTCAAATGGCTTTTCCTTCAATTTAAGGAGAACCCAAGCTAAATTCCACTTAGGAATTAATCTAAGAGTTCTGGGTCTATTTATCGAAAAGTTTCTAACCAACTTCGATAAAGAGACATTAGATCCAATTTGTAAACTATCATGATGTGCATAGGTATCAGATAACATAGATCTATAACCCTTTATAGTAACAGGCTGCAGTTTGATTTCGTCAAACAAGTATACTAGAAAGTTTGCAATGTCTGGTATAGAGGGATCAAATATATCTACAGAATGATCCCTACACCAACGACGAAAAACCTTCCACTTAGCCGCATAGTTTAGCGAAGAGGAGGTCCTCCTACAGTTAGAAATCGCGTCCACTGCTCGTCCTGTAAAGTGCTTGCCATGCAAGAAGGACCGCACAACGGAAAAACGTGAAGGTTGAGACCTTGCGGGTTGTGATGGAGTTGGCGCGATTTCCCCTGCGAAAGAAGATCCTCTCGTGGAGGAAGCTTCCGCGGTAGGTCCCACAACAGACACCTGAGTAGATTTATCCACGGTCTCTGTGGCGACAGAGATGCTACCAACAGAATCTTGCATTGAGATTGTTTTATCTTTAGCAATACTTGTTGAATTAACGGCGCTGGAGGATACGCATATCCTATCATTCCGTCCCAAGGGATCAACAGAGCGTCTACTGCAAATGCTCTTGGATCCGGACTCGGAGACACATACGTCTGCAACTGATTGTTGAGATGTGTCGCAAATAAGTCTATCATTGGCCGTTCCCATTGGTAGCAAATCTGATTGAATACTTGTTTGTTGAGAGTCCACTCCGACGGCAACAAGCGACCCTTTCGTGAAAGGGAGTCTGCTAGCACATTCAGACGACCCGGTATGTGACGGACCGAAAGAAGAACGTGATGTTCTAACGCAAACAGAAGGATTCTTTCCGTTAGATTGAACAACGGAACTGAATGAGTGCCTCCCTGATTCCATATATACGCCACTACTGTCGTATTGTCGGATAGGATTTGGACATGAGCATCGTGAATAATGTCCATCCAGTGACGTAACGCAAGCCAAATTGACATCATTTCCTTGATGTTTATGTGCTTGCACAGGAATTGCGGATCCCAAAGACCCTGGCATCTCGAATCCGTTGGGATTAATGATGCACCCCAACCTGTTTGACTGGCATCCGTCATAACGGCAAAACTCGGATCCGGCAACTGCAGCGGAACTCCTTGAGTTAACCACTGAATGTTTGCCCAAGTCTGAATCTCTTGTTTCACTTGATCTGACAAGAGAACGTCTACATCGAGCGAATGAATTTTCACACTCCAATTCTGAGTCAGGAAAATTTGAAGAGGACGTGTGCGTAGCCGCCCCATCAGAATGAGATCCGCGGCGGCTCCGCACAGACCTATCAGTCTCATAAATTCTCTCGCCGTGACTTTGTCTGCGTGCAGACAATAGCGAGCGTAACAACTGACTAATTTCGCTCTGGTTAACGGCAGACGAACGAGATTGTTGTGCGTCTCGAAGCTCATTCCCAGATGAGTGAATGACTTGGACGGCACCAGATCCGACTTCTCCTCGTTTACTATAAAACCGAGACGTCGGAGCAACAGAAGAAGATTCTGAACATCGTTCTGAAGCGTTAACTCGTTGCCGTACCTCTGAAGAATGTCGTCCAGGTAGGCCGACGTTACCGCAGACGAATGAGCTAGGAAGTAGATCATTACCGAGTTCATTACCCGAGTGAAAGCCCAGGGTGCTAGATTCAATCCGAAGCACATGGCCCGGAACTGATACACCACTCTTAGGACTGCGAAGCGTAGATACTTTCGGAATGTCGGATGTACCATGACGTGAAAGTACGCATCTTTGAGATCTATGCTCGTTGCATAATCGTTCACCCGAATACTCGCTCTGACCGATCGAATCGTCTCCATATAAAACTTCGGAGCGACGATCAGCTTGTTTATCCAGCTCAAATCTATGACTGGACGGAACGAGCCGTCTGGTTTCGGAACCAGAAACAGATGGCTGTAGAATCCCAGAGATTCCTGGTTTTCTACGACCTCTACCGCGTTGTTCATTAAAAGAGACTGCACCTCTGATAACAGAGCATCTCTTTTCTGTGGATTTGACGGAAGATGAGTCCACTTTGGACTTCGAGTTAATGGAGGCTTTCGTTTGAAGGATATCTTTAGACCTTCCGAAGTCACTCCTCTCACCCAAGGGTCGTCCGTAATCGACGCCCACTCTTGTGAAAAACTCGTCAACCTTCCGCCAACCGGAACGCGATAGAGGTTTAAGCCATCACCTCCTGGACCTGCGAGGCCTGCGGTAGGAGAAACCACGTCTTCCACGACCCGCACCTCGCCTCGTCGACCTCGGGGCGTCCGACCGATTGTCCCGGCCTGAAGGACGTCCCGAACGAGAGTCGCTATCCTGACGGTCTCTCGAATAAGACCAAGAGGACGCACCGGAACCTCTATAGGAACCTCTCTTGGGCGCATTAGACCCAGAAGTGCCTGTCTTATTCGTGTCTGCTGTATCCGACTTTTTAGGAGCCGATCTGAACAACAGAGAATCATTAGCTTTCTTTTTAATTTTATCATAAATAGCGGAAAGCTTGCCGTCAAAGAGAAGTTCTCCTGAGAACGAAGCGACTCTAAGAGAGTTCTTCACCTTAGAATCCACTAGTGTGGATGTAGCTAGGGCTGCGTCACGTCTAACCAACTCCAGATTTGCCACTGAAAGGGCGGAGTTACACGTGGAATAAGCTACTGCCCTTGAAAGAAGTCTTAAAGAGGATTGTATATCCTGAAACTCTTCCCCTTGAAGGCGCAGTGATAACGCCTTAGCAAGGTGATCTGCGTAAGATAAGGCATCTAAATTGGCTCTATTAGACGCAATAGCTGTTTCCAACACCGCGGTTGGAATAGAAGCTGACGACGGTAATGATAGCTCTAAGTCTTCCGCCTCGTCGTCCATACGCAGAGGAACTCTCGGTATACCCTGTCCTGCCGTATCAAATTTATTCCTTGCATTAATGAAAGGCAGGTTAAGAGTATTAGCGGACAAGAAACCTGCTTTCCCCGTCCTGGAAGCAAGTTTAAATATAGCGTCGTTCAATAATTCAAATGTTCTTGCAACATTATTGGACTGCGACGGAAACTCGGGAGCGATGTCCCTGAACCGCTCAAAAAATTCAGAGTCCAATGACGCTATAATTGACTTGTCCGGAAGCGCAACAGTCTGGCCCGACGGAACAACTTGAGGGAGAAAGTGCCGGATGAAGTCCACGGCAGCTTTATGTTGTTCCGAAAGGGATAGCTCCAATTCATCCGTATCCCTTTCACCATCCGGTCGGACCTCCCGATGTTCCCGGTCGTCCGCCCCCGATGCTTCGGCGGAGCGTACCGACCCAGCGCCGTGGGATAATTCTCGATCCGGCACCGTTTCTGTCGGCTGCTGGGATGCTGCGATAAGCTGTGCTATCTGCACAAGAATGTCCGACGTCGAGACCTGCGGAGGCGCAGTCTTTCGCTGCTTCGCCGAGGGCAGCTCCGCATCAGATGGCTCCCGCATACTTTTCCTATGCGAACGTCCGGAGTCCATCGGTCTCGAATCCCTGGCTGCCGGATGGTGTGACCTGGTCGCCGAAGAATCCTTCATCGGCGAAGCTGGTAAAATATCGGCGGTCACGCAGCCAAGGTGCGGTCGTGTGCGCTGACGAGAAGAGGAAGCCTTAACAGTCTCTGCGGACTGCTTATACAACGGAGCGTCCCGAGCGACGGACGTATGCTCCGCTAAAGACACATTTTGTACCACAACATCTGGTCCCAGATGTTGTTGTACGAGAGAGGGACCTCTCTCGCTCGCGGCCCGGCTGGACCTGGACGAGCTAGGAACCGGACTAAAAGGCTTCCTCTGTTCTCGCTTACTATCCGCCGTCACTGGGTGTGCATCTATTATGTTTATAGTGCTCGCATCACCCAAAATTTCCTCTTGGACCGCATCGGACGAACCCGGCTGCCGAACCATTCGGTGAATGGACGCTACACCGGGCGAGCTAGCGGACGACATTTGTCTAATCTCCATGAGCACTTTTGCCGCTAGCTCTGAATTCATTTGTGACGACGGACGCACGCTTGAAGAAGATAACATGGAAACATCACCCTGTTCTGGTTCCTCTGAAATAGAAACTGAGAGAGTAGAGTGACCTTGTGGAGAAAGAGCCGGCATCGATCTTTCTCCAGAAACAACATATCGTGACACACGTTTCCAATGTTTCTCATCCCAATGTTCACATATAGGACAGGGATTAATGCGAGAACACTGACTACAATTAATACAATGATCATGAAAGTCAGAGGAAGATTTCTTCCTATTACAATTTGAACAATGTCCCTTCATTGTGAAAGAACAACAATAAGTCCTAGTTACTCGCAAAAACCCCTGACACAAAGATACATAATAACATGATCCATTAATAAATGAAAAAACAATTGCAAAACAAAATAATTTTGAAAAAATATTTTTTCAGAGAAGCCCAAGTTGCTGAAAAGTAACGTTGAGCCCCGATGGATCCGATGGCAAAGTGTGGTCAAAAATTTTAAATTTATATAAAATAATTAATGAGACACTTTCGGATAATATAAATGTATCTTATAATGAGATAAACTACCACAAAGGCAAACAGCCCCCCTCAAAAAAGGCTGTTGCCAATGAAAACAAACAGTGTAAACACACTAGAAAACATGACTCCAGGCACTGAAAAAACTGGCCCGGAATCAGTCATCAATTACACTCTATCTGATGCAAAACAGAGACTCCCAGGGGAGAATCTGTAGAACATCAGATGGAAGATGCAGAACACAAACGTTATACACCCATGGGTGAAAACGTAACTATGGGGAAAATAACAGAAAACATTCTGTAACCAAGCAACTCTCCCAGGAAATTTTAGAAATGAAATTTCTCAAAAATATGCCAAAAGCATGGGAGAATTGCCAGGGGGGACTTTAGAAGGCTAGGGGAGAGGAAACACTGAATAAGCAGTGCAACAATTAGCAAGAATGACAAGAGGCCCATGCCTCGAAAATAGGCAACTTAACATAATTTCATCAAAAAATTTTAAGTACAGCCCTGATTATTTTTTGCCACTTCTTTTTCCTCTCCTCCTTCTATCCTCCTTAGAATCACATTTTCTCCAAAAATTACGTGTCTGGCATCCTTTAAACTGAGATTTACAAGCACAAAGATCAGTGAGATGTTGACTGATGAAGGGCCAAACAGAGAATGATAATTGGCGCCAATTTCGGGACGACTGCGTCACTGCGCATGCGCAGTAGAGGCGTACTATGGAGGTCCTTTAGGACATGATTTCTTTTTGTTTTGGATGCAAATTTTGGGGATTGGGG
The DNA here is from genome assembly GCA_031216915.1 of Pictodentalium vernedei. Lineage (NCBI taxonomy): Eukaryota > Metazoa > Mollusca > Scaphopoda > Dentaliida > Dentaliidae > Pictodentalium > Pictodentalium vernedei. The sequence continues at coordinate 599,816,541 of CM062296.1, read as the reverse complement.
GGCAAAATTTGTGTTTGGCCCTGGTTTTGTTGGAGTTAGTACCAGCTAAGTCTGGGTCATTGGTACAGTATAAAAATATTGTGTCTAACAACTGTTCCGGCTGTACTCTTTCACATTGGCATGAATGATGTATGGTTAAAGTCGATGTCAGGGTTGGCGGATGGGTTTCCAGCACGGCGGCAGGCATATGGGCAGGTGCGTGGGTAGGCACATGGGCAGGCTGGCAATCTTTCAGGCAGACAGGCAAATGAATGAATGGATGGATGGATGGATGGATGGATGGATGGATGGACAGATGGACAGCTGGATGGACAGATGGACAGAAGACTGCATTTCATAATATTCCAGCCATAATTGCTGGAAATCCATATCTACTTCTCTGAAACAATATGTGCAGGGTTAGGTTAGAAATCAACAGTATCATAGTAATACTGTTTACCAAATAGTGCCAGCACACATTTATGAATTCTGTTTCAATAAAAATCAGTAAAAGAAGGTTAAAGAATATTTTGAAAGTTAAAAAATTTATAGTAATTTGTATATTTTTTATACTTACCAATGACCCAGACATAGCTGGTGCTAACTCTTAAAATATAGGGCCAAACACAAATTTTGCCCCCCAATCCCCAAAATTTGCATCTAAAACCAAAGAAAACATGTCCTGAATGGCCCTCCACACTTCACCTCTACTGCGCATGCGCAGTGTCAAGGACGTTCCGAAATTGGCGCCATTAATCATTCTAATAACCAGTGCCTGGTAAGCGCTATGTACTCAGCGGGGAGGTAAGAGTTCCCAACTCCTGGGAGGGCCATCCCCGTCTGGGTCATTGGTAAGTATAAAAAATATATAAATTACTATAAATTTTTTAACATTTTTATACTGTACCAATAACCCAGACATAGCTGAATAGTAAAAAGGCTGGAGGGCCAAGGACATAGAGCAAGATGGAATACGCTCAATTAAATAAAATAGAGTCATCCCCTCTAGGGAAAAAGAAGTATTAGGCCTTACATGTATCTTTCTTATTTATGATAAATTAGAAAGATACAACACCTTCCAAAATTGAGCATCATACATCCATGTACTCTATTAATATCTAGTATAATCCTTATACTAATAATTTTTAAAGTAAGCCAATAAATAAAGTAAGTCTAGAGAATAGAGACTCTTTATACTCCTTAAAAGTGTCTGAGGATTGTATAATAATGTCCGTTGACACGTGCTATATTCAAAAGCTATACTTTAAAAACTAAGACCTGAATGAATTTTTAAAACATAAACTTCTCACTAAACAACCATCCCAATAACAGCTCAGAATTACTAACTCCGGAGGAGGTATCCCCTTGTTTTCATAGTAAAACAGGTGACCCAAGTGAACACCCTCCCCCCCCCCCCCCCCCCTTTTTCTTGCCCTGGGCTAAATAGCCCAGAGCGAAGAGGGCAGCAGAACGGAGTCACTGCCAAAACAGACAGCCTACCTAGCTATAGTAGCAACTGTTAAGTGAATGACATTCTGAGCAGTAGATAATAGACCTAACAATAGAGGCCTCCAGAAATGGACTCAATATTTCTGAGATAAAAATTCATGAATGTGGATGGCTGAGCGCAATGAGCAGCCTTCAAAAATCTATAATAGCGACACTATTAATGTAAGCCCAAGATGTAGAAGAACTCTTACTTCATGAGCCGAAATCTCAAACACAACTGCTGAGTCAATAATATACCATAAGCAGTATCGATAGTTAATTGAATCCAATAGCAATAGAATGGAGTGTAACGTCCTTCTATTAGGCATCAAAGACAGAAGAAGCTTACGCCCGTAGTAATACACAGATATCTGTTTATAAATACATAAACTCTACCCGGACAGAGTAAAGGCCTATGCCCGTACGAAGACGGAAGGACCTTAATAACAATAGGTTCCGGATATTAATTAGGAGCCCGACTCTTATGCGAAAATCCAACCTAAATAGTAAAGGAAGTAGTGATTCCGAAACTACGAAAGTGAAAATCATCCACCGATAGTGCATGAAACTCACTGACTCTTCAGTAAAAGAGAAGCCAACAGAATACTGTCTAAAAGGTCAGAATTTGAAAACTACTGTTTCCAGAGGCTCAAATGATTACTTAGCTAAATAAGAACCGAAGTTAAATTCCGTATAGGAATTTAATCTAATGATTCTAAGTCTATTTATCGAAAAGTTACTAACTGACTTAGATAAAGAGACATAACACTCAATTGTAAACTATCATAGAGTGCATAGGTATGAGGTAACATAAACCTATAACCTTAATAATAACAGGCTGCAGTAGATCTTGTCAAACAAGTATACTAAAAAGTTGCAATGACTAGTATGGAGGGATCAACAATATCAACATAGTGATCCCTACACCAACGACGGAAGAGCCTCCACTTTAGCCGCATAGTATAGCGAAGAAGAGGTTCTCCTATAGTAAGAAATCGCGTCCAAAGCTCGTCCAGTACAATGCTTACAATGCAATAAGGACCACACAATGGAATACGTGAAGGTTGAGACCTTGCAGGTTGCGATAAAGATGACACGATTTTACCCAGCGAAAAAAGATCCTCTCATGGAGGAAGATTTCGCGTTAAGTCCAACAGTAGACATCAGAGTAAATTACCCATGGTCTCTGTGAAGACAGAGATGCTATCAGCAGAAATGTATTGTGGTTGTTTATCTTAGCAATACTTGCTGAAACAACAGCGCAGGAGGATACGCATATCCTATCATTCCGTCCTATTAGATCAATAGAGTGTTAACAACATAAGCTCAGAGATCCGGACAAGCAAACACATACGTCTGCAATTGACAAGCAAGTTGTGTCGTAAATAAATTATCATTGGGCGCTCCCATTGATAGCAAATCTGATTGAATACTTGTTTGTTGAGAGTCCATTCTGATGGCAACAAGCGACCCATAAGTGAACGGGAGTCCGGTAATACAATCAGACGACCCGGAATATGACGGACCGAAGCAGAACTTGGTGTACTATAACAAACAGAAGGATTCTTTCCATTAAATTGAATAACAGAAACGAATGAGTGCCTCCCTGGTTCCGGAGATACGCCACTACTGTCGAATTAACGGACAGGATTTGGACATGCATTTCTGAATAATGTTCATCCAATGACATAAAGCAAGCCTAAAAAAAAAAAACATTATTCCGTGGAAGATAAATGCTTGCTTAGAGACTGCGGAACCCAAAGACCCTGGCACTTCAAATCCGTTGGGATCAATATTATATCCCAACCTGTTTGACTGGCAACTGTCATAATTACAAAACTCGGATCCGGCAACTGCAGTGGCACTCTCTGAGTCAACCACCGAATGTTTGCCCCAGTCTGAATCTCTTGCTACACTAGATAGACAAGAGAACGTGTAAATCGAGCAATTCATGGATTGCTGAAAAGTTGCCGTCGAAGAGAAGCTTCTCCGAGAACGAAGCGACTCTGAGAGAGTTCTTCACCTTACTATCCACGCGCGTGGATGTAGCTAGGGCTGCGTCACGTCTAACCAACTCCAAGCAGCCACTGAAGGGCGGAGTTATACGTGAACAAACTACTGCCCTCAAAAGAAATCACATTGAGGATAATATCCCGGAATTCTTTCTCTTGAAGACGTAATGATAACGCCTCAGTAAGGTGGATTACGTATGATAAAGTGTCTAAGTTAAGTCTATTAGACATCATTGTCGTTTCCAACATTGTGGTTGGAAAAGACATAGACGGCGAAAAAGAATATTTCCAGTCTTTAACCACGCCATCTAGACGCATATGAACTCTCGGTATGCCCTGTTCTGCCAAAATAAAATATTCGTATAAATGATAAAAGGCAGAAATGAGCATTGCGGACAAGAAACTAAACTATCATGCTTGGTAGCAGGCTTATATATATATACAGCGACAATAAATAACACACATGTTCTAATGACATTATTGGACTGTGTCGGTAAGTCAGGGACAATGTCCCTGAACCGATCCAAAATTCCGTGTCCAATGACACTATAAGTCTCTTATCCAACATCGCAGCAATGTAGTCAGAAATAACAATGACTGGAAGATAATGCCGAAAGATATGTACGGCAGCTTCCGATGCTACGAAAGGGAAAACTCGAAATCTTTCGAATCCCTTTCGCCATCCTGTCGGACCCTATAAAGCGTTCGGTCGTCCGTACCTGATGCAACCGCGGACCGCACCGACCCAGCGCCGTCAGATAATTCCTGATTCGACCAAGAAACTGTCGATTGCTGGGATGCTGCGAAAAAACTGTGCTAACTCGGATAGCACGTCCGTCACTGAGGCCTGTGGAGAAGCGGTCCTACGATGCATTGCCGCTGGAAGCTCCGTGATCGTTACCCCGTGCATACTACTAATATGCGAGCGAACGGAGTGTATAGGCCTCGTGTCCCTTGGCTACCGGATGGCGTGACCTGTTCGCCGTGGAATCACTGAATGACGAAACTGATCGGATACTCGAGGTCACGTAGCCAATGTGCGGTCGTGTGCACTGCTGTGAGGATGAGGAAGCATTATCGACAGTCTCTCGGACTGTCAATATAACGGAGCGTCCCGAGCGACGGACATATGCTCCGAATGTAGAATATCTGAACCACAACATGCGGTCCCCTATGTTGTTGGACGAGAGAGGGACCTCTCTCGCTCACAGCCCGGACGGACCTGGACAAGCCAGGAACCGGACTAACAGGCTTCCTCCGATCTGTCCTCAATCCGCCGTCACTGGGTGAGTACTAAAGTAATTATAGTGCTCGCATCACCCAAATCTCCCTCCTAGACCGCAACGGACGCACCCGGCAGCCGAACCATTCGATGAATGTACGCTACACCGGGTGAGCTAGCGAATGTCACTCCGTTGATCCTACAAGGGACCTCTTAGGCGATAGACATATTCCATGAGCACTTATTGCCGCTAGCTCTTCATTAACTATGACGACAGAGGCACACTTTTGAAAGACATCTCCGTAACTTTGCGAACAAGAAACCAGAAATGCTTGGTAATAGCAAGCATATAATAATAAATATATAGCGTCGTTCAATAATTCGAAAGTTTGTGTGACATTATTGGACTATGTCGGAACTGAGGGACGAAGTCCCTGAACCGAACCCAAAATTTCTAAGTCCACCGACGCTATCAGTTTCTTATCCGGCATCGCAGCTTCTGGTCCGACAAAAGAACCTGTAGAAGATCAAGTCAGATGACATACACAACAGCATATGTTGTTCCGAAAGGGAAAGCTCGAAATCCTCCGAATCCCTTTCGGTATCCCGTCAGACCGGATGAAATTTTCGGACGTCCGTACCCGCTTCCGCGGAGCGTCCCGACCCAGCATCGTCGGATAAAACATATGCGACCGATTCAGTTGTTGCTGGGATGCTGCGATAAGCTGTGCTATTTAGGATAGCACGTCCGTCCCCGAGGCCTGTGCAGTAGCGGTCTTACGATGCATTGCCGCCGGAAGCTCCGTGTACGTTGACTCCCGCACACTTTCCTATGCGAACGTCCGGAGTCTGCAGGCCTCGTGTCCCTGGCTACCGGATGGTGTGACCTGGTCGCCGATGATTCTCTGACTGGCGAAGCTTACTGGATATCCGAGGTCATGTAGCCAAGAGCGGTCGTGTGCGCTACCATGAGAATGAGGAAGCCTTATTGACAGTCTCTCCGGACTGACTATATGTCGGAGCGTCCCGAGCGACGGACGTATGCTCCGAATGCGAAACATTTTGTACCACAACATCTGGGGCCAGATGTTGTTGTACGAGGGAGGGGCCTCTCTCGCTCGCCGTCCGGATGGACCAGAACGAGCTATGAACCGGACTAAAAGGCTTCCTCCGTTCTTCACCTAATCCGCCGTCACTGGGTGTGCATTTGGTTGATTTATAGTGCTCGCATCACCCCAAAACTCCTTCTAGACCGCAACGGACGAACCCGGCTGCCGAACCATTCGATGAATGGACGCTACACCGGGCGAGCTAGCGGACGTCAAAGGCCGTCGAACCTACTAGGGTCCTCTTAGGCAATTGGCGTATTTACATGAGCACTTTTCCGCTAGCCTTTCATTAATTGTGACGACGGAGGCACACTGTTGGAAGACATCAGAGATACATCACCCTAATCTTGATCGTCTGAAATAGAAATTGATAAAGTAGAGTGACCCTGTGGGGAAAGGACCGGAATGTCCAATTCCCCACTAACATACCATGACATACGCCTCCCATGTTGTCATCGAAATCATCAGATACAGAACAGGAGTTAATGCGAGTACACTGACCACATATAGAATGATTATAAAAGTCAGAGGAAGACTTCCTCTTATTACAAATGATCAAAATCCTTTCAATGTGAAAAGAAAACAAAGTCCTGGTACTCGCACCAACCCCTAACAATCAAAAACATAATAATAATATGATCCATTAACATAGAAAAAATAATTGAAATCAAAATATTTTGAAAAAATATTTTTTCAGAACAGCCCAAGTTTCTGAAAAGTAACGTTGAGCCCCAATGGATCCCAAGCCTAAGTATGGACAAAAATTTTAAAAATATTTTAAACAATTTATGCAACACTTACGAACAATAATAATGTATCTAGTTATGATTAAATTAACATCAAGATATTATTTTCAAGAAATCCCCCCTCACACAGAGGGCTGTTGTAAATGTAAACAATGAGTGTAAAAACACTAAAATAAGACTCCAGGCACCCAGGCCCGAAATCAGTTACCAAAAATACACTATCTGATGCAAAACAGAGACTTCCAGGGAAGAAACTGCAGAACATCAGATGGTAGATGCAGAACACAACGCCTAACCACCCGTAGGTGAAGACGTAAACATGGAGAAAAGAACAGAATTCATTCTGTTATTCAGCTAAAACTCCCAAGAAATTTTAGTAATAATAATTACAGAACCTACGCCAAAAGCATGGGAGAATAGCAAGAGGGGACTTAAAGGAAAGGGAGAGAGGAAAACACTGAAAAATCAGTGTAACAAAATAACAAGAATGACAACAAAATGGCTGCTGCCTCGAAAATAGGTAACTTAACATAATTTCATTAAAAAATTTTAAGTTACAGCCCTGATAATATTCTGTCACACATTTCTCCTCTCCTCCTTCTCTATCCTCCTTAGAATCACCATTTCACTAATATTTATGTGTCTGGCATCATTTAAACTGAGATTTACAAGCACAAAGATAGATCAGTCAGATGTTAACTGATGAAGGGCCAAACTTAGAAAGATTAATGGCGCCAATTTCGGAACGTCCTTGACACTGCGCATGCGCAGTAGAGGTGAAGTGTGGAGGGCCATTCAGGACATGTTTTCTTTGGTTTTAGATGCAAATTTTGGGGATTGGGGGGCAAAATTTGTGTTTGGCCCTATATTTTAAGAGTTAGCACCAGCTATGTCTGGGTCATTGGTACACGTGGCCTTAATCGCTCACCTGACAAAGTGACTCTAAGAAGTATTTTAGGTCACCTTCACCATGTCATGCTTCATCAACATTAACTGGTTGAGTGATAGATTTTGTTTGAAGTTCAACATTTGTTACCTAAAATTAGTTTTATTTAAAATCATTGGTGTGTGGCCAATCTCCAATGATTTTTAATAAAGCAAATTTATCTCTGCAGACAAACTGGTTTAGCATGAAGCACAACCAAGGAATGTGAAGAGATAGCCTTGGACATCTCTCCCCAACTGTGGATATCTTCCATGTGCTACATGTATATATTTGCATGCAAGAAAACAAAAATTTTCACAAATTTTCCAAAATATTAGTTTTTTTTATCATCAATGAAACAAGCTCAAACAGCTTATTCCAATAGGGGTATGGGAAGATCAGGTATATTTTTGAGACAGAAATGTGAATATATAAATAATGGTGTTTTTTTGTGAATGATGCTGGAGAATTTTGCGTAAAGATATGGTAAATGGTTTGTTCTAGATACAGAATGTTGCAAAAGTATTTAAATTTGATTAGGCAAGTTGTTCCTATAATGCATTTAAAAATTGAAGTAACTGTTTTTTTGCTGACGAACTTTTAGATGTGTGTGTCTGTGTTTGTGTGTGTGTGTGTGTGTGTGTGGGGGGGGGGGGGGGGGGGGGGGTTAAGAGTGTTCTTGCAAACAAAATTCCTGAATAAATGGAAAATTTTATTTTTTGTGTGAAAGACATAGTGCGTGAATGTTGATTGGAACAAGCTTAGAGAGCTCATTTTAATGTGAAGTCATAAAGCTGTGTTTTACGTACGAAATTCTGGAATAACTAAACTAGAACTATCACTGAAGGTGATTAATACCCCCGCTTTGGGTTTTTAGAGGAATGCACTTCTGATCATGTAGGCGAAGGCCATAAGGAAATGTATACATAAAGATCATTTTTTGTTGTTGAAATTTGTATTTGCATGTGGCCTTCCACAGAACAGCACTGAATACTTAAAGAGCCCACACATATATGGTTTACATTTGGAAAAACACATTTACAATGTGCAACATGTATTCAAAATCGGTTCATTAATGTAGGAGGAGTTGCACACACAAGAATCCCATTTGAAAACCCATAATAAATCCAAGTTAAAGGGAGATAACCTGGTTAAAATTGTCGCAGATCAAAAATTTGGGAATATGCGTATGTTCACTTAGTTGTGATAATGTTTGAAAGGTTTCGTCAAAATTGATTGATAAATGTAGAAGGAGTTGCACGCACAAGAATTTCATGTAGAAACCCATAATAAATCTAAGTTAAAGGGAGATAACCTAGTTAAAATTGCCACAGCTCAAAAATTTTGGAATATGCGCATGTTTACTTAGTAGTGATTATGTCTGTAAACTTTTGTCCAAATTGATTGATAAATGTAGGAGGAGTTGCGCACACAAGAATTTCATGCAGAAACCCATATTAAATCAAAGTTCAAGAGAGATAACCTGGTTAAAATTGTCGCAGATCAAAAAGTTTGGAATAAGCACATGTTCACTTAGTAGAGATGATGTTTGAAAGGTTTCATCAAAATCGGTTCATTAATGTAGGAGGAGTTGCGCACACAAGAATTTGTTCTAACGGAAAGACATAATAAATCTAAGTCAAAGGGAGATAACCTGGTTAAAATTGTTGCAGATCAAAAATCTTGGAATATGCGCATGTTCACTTAGTAGTGATGATGTCTGAAAAGTTTTGTCCAAATTGATTGATAAATGTAGGAGGAGTTGCACGCACAAGAATTTCATGTAGAAACCCATAATAAATCTAAGTTAAAGGGAGATAACCTAGTTAAAATTGCCACAGCTCAAAAATTTTGGAATATGCGCATGTTCACTTAGTAGTGATGATGTCTGTAAACTTTCGTCCAAATTGATTGATAAATGTAGGAGGAGTTGCGCACACAAGAATTTCATGCCGAAACCCATATTAAATCAAAGTTCAAGAGAGATAACCTGGTTAAAATTGTCGCAGATCAAAAAGTTTGGAATATACACATGTTCACTTAGTAGAGATGATGTTTGAAAGGTTTCATCAAAATCGGTTCATTAATGTAGGAGGAGTTGCGCACACAAGAATTTGTTCGAACGGAAAGACATAATAAATCTAAGTCAAAGGGAGATAACCTGGTTAAAATTGTCACAGATCAAAAATCTTGGAATATGCGCATGTTCACTTAGTAGTGATGATGTCTGAAAAGTTTTGTCCAAATTGATAGATAAATGTAGGAGGAGTTGCGCACACAAGAATTTCATATAGAAACCCATATTAAATCAAAGTTCAAGAGAGATAACCTGGTTAAAATTGTCGCAGATTAAAAAGTTTGGAATATGCACATGTTCACTTAGTAGAGATGATGTTTGAAAGGTTTCATCAAAATCGGTTCATTAATGTAGAAGGAGTTGCGCACACAAGAATTTGTTCGGATGGAAAGACACAATAAATCTAAGTCAAAGGGAGAAAACCTGGTTAAAGTTGTCGCAGATCAAAAGTCTTGGAATATGCGCATGTTCACTTAGTAGTGATGATGTCTGAAAAGTTTTGTCCAAATTGATTGATAAATGTAGGAGGAGTTGCGCACACAAGAATTTCATGTCCGGAAAGACGTACGGACGGACGTACGGACGGACGGACAGACGGACGGACGGACGGACGGACGGACGGACGGACATACGGACGTACAGGGCGATTCCTATATAGCCCCCACTTCTTCGAAGCGGGGGTATAAAAATTGCTTTTTTGACTCAAAAAGCATGGTGTGCGACCTCTCATTGGAATGAGCTCAAAAAGCTCATTCCAATGGGGTATTTACAAGCGATAAGTACATGTATGTTTAAGAGACAAAAATTAAAATTTGAATAGCGATTTTTGCGAAGAATGCTGACAAGTTTTGGCAGTTATGCTGGTAAAAAGGTAAGATATGCAAAGTGGTTGTTTTTTAGAGGCGACATTTAATTAAGGGGAATTAACCCTTGATTACTGAGGTAACTTCTAAAAGTACTGAAATTTCATGAAGCGATGTGAATAACAGACAACAGTTGCCTAAAAATTTAATGAATAACTAAAATTTTTATTCTTTTGTCTCGAAAACATGGCATATGACCTTTGTTGGAATGAGCTGAATGCGTGTGTTCCAATGAGGGGTCATAAAATTTGAACGGAGATTTGTGTGAATAATGCATTAGTACTGCTAGATTTGGGTAAACGGTTCACCCTGGATACCACCCCTTCTATAGTAGATCTTTTCTGCAAATTTTGTCTAAGATTCTATCAACTTTACAAATAAATACGTTCATGAATCACAATCAGATCCACCCCACAATGCTGCATACCAAATATCAAAAGATTCTGCCTGCTGGATCTGGAGAAGATTTTTTAAGAAATATGCCTGAAATGCACTAAGTTAAAATTTGGGCTCCTATACGGAGCCCAAATATAAACCCAGGGGGCCGATTTGAACAAACTTGAATCAGATCCACCCCACAATGTTGCTTACCAAATATGAAAAGATTCTGAAGCTGGATCTGGAGAAGAAGATTTTTTAAGAAATTTGCCTGAAATGCACTAAGTTCGAATTCGAGCTTCTATAGTTAGCCCAAATATGAAACTAGGAAGCCGATTTGAACAAACTTGAATCAGATCCACCCCACAATGTTGCATACCAAATATCAAAAGATTCTGCCTGCTGGATCTGGAGAAGAAGATTTTTTAATAAATTTGCTCGAAATGCACTAAGTGCGAATTCGGGCTTCTATATTAAGCCCAAATATGAATCCAGGGGGGCCGATTTGAACAAACTTGAATCAGATTCACCCCGCAATGTTGCATACCAAATATCAAAAGATTCTGCCTGCTGGATCTGGAGAAGAAGATTTTTGAAGAAATTTGCCCGAAATGCACTAAGTTTGAATTCGAGCTTCTATAGTGAGCCCAAATATGAATCCAGGGGGCCGATTTGAACAAACTTGAATCAGATCCACCCCGCAATGTTGCATACCAAATATCAAAAGATTCTGCCTGCTGGATCTGGAGAAGATGATTTTTCAAGAAATTTGCCTGAAATGCACTAAGTTCGAATTCGAGATTCTATAGTAAGCCCAAATATGAATCTAGGGAGCCGATTTGAACAAATTTGCATCAGATCCATCCCACAATGTTGCATACCAAATATCAAAAGATTCTGCCTGCTGGATCTGGAGAAGAAGATTTTTGAAGAAATTTGCCTGAAATGCACTAAGTTCGAATTCGAGCTTCTATAGTGAGCCCAAATATGAATCTAGGAAGCCGATTTGAACAAACTTGAATCAGATCCACCCCACAATGTTGCATACCAAATATCAAAAGATTCTGCCTGCTGGATCTGGAGAAGAAGATTTTTTAATAAATTTGCTCGAAATGCACTAAGTGCGAATTCGGGCTTCTATATTAAGCCCAAATATGAATCCAGGGGGGCCGATTTGAACAAACTTGAATCAGATCCACCCCGCAATGTTGCATACCAAATATCAAAAGATTCTGCCTGCTGGATCTGGAGAAGAAGATTTTTGAAGAAATTTGCCCGAAATGCACTAAGTTTGAATTCGAGCTTCTATAGTGAGCCCAAATATGAATCCAGGGGGCCGATTTGAACAAACTTGAATCAGATCCACCCCGCAATGTTGCATACCAAATATCAAAAGATTCTGCCTGCTGGATCTGGAGAAGATGATTTTTTAAGAAATTTGCCTGAAATGCACTAAGTTCGAATTCGAGATTCTATAGTAAGCCCAAATATGAATCTAGGGAGCCGATTTGAACAAATTTGCATCAGATCCATCCCACAATGTTGCATACCAAATATCAAAAGATTCTGCCTGCTGGATCTGGAGAAGAAGATTTTTGAAGAAATTTGCCTGAAATGCACTAAGTTCGAATTCGAGCTTCTATAGTGAGCCCAAATATGAATCTAGGAAGCCGATTTGAACAAACTTGAATCAGATCCATCCCACAATGTTGCATACCAAATATCAAAAGATTCTGCCTGCTGGATCTGGAGAAGAAGATTTTTTAATAAATTTGCTTGAAATGCACGAAGTTCAAATTTGGGCTCCTATACTGAGCCCAAATATAAACCCAGGGGGCCGATTTGAACAAACTTGAATCAGATCCACTCCACAATGTTGCTTACCAAATATGAAAAGATTCTGCCTGCTGGATCTGGAGAAGAAGATTTTTTAAGAAATTTGCATGAAATGCACTAAGTTCAAATTCGAGCTTCTACAGTGAGCCCAAATATGAATCTAGGAAGCCGATTTGAAAAAACTTGAATCATATCCACCCCACAATGTTGCATACCAAATATCAAAAGATTCTGCCTGCTGGATCTGGAGAAGATGATTTTTTAAGAAATTTGCCTAAATGCACTAAATTCGAAATCGGGCTCCTATACTGAGCCCAAATATGAACCCAGGGGGCCGATTTGAACAAACTTGAATCAGATCCACTCTGCCTGCTGGATCTGGAGAAGAAGATTTTTTAAGAAATTTGCCTGAAATGCACTAAGTTCGAATTCGGGCTTCTATAGTAAGCCCAAATATGAATCCAGGGGGCCGATTTGAACAAACTTGAATCAGATCTACCCCGCAACGTTGCATACCAAATATCAAAAGATTCTGCCTGCTGGATCTGGAGAAGAAGATTTTTTAATAAATTTGCCTGAAATGCACTAAGTTCGAATTTCAGCTTCTATAGTGAGCCCAAATATGAATCCAGGGGGCCGATTTGAACAAACTTGAATCAGATCTACCCCGCAACGTTGCATACCAAATATCAAAAGATTCTGCCTGCTGGATCTGGAGAAGAAGATTTTTGAAGAAATTTGCCTGAAATGCACTTAGTTCGAATTCAAGCTCCTATAGTGAGCCCAAATATGAATCTAGGGAGCCGATTTGAACAAACTTGAATCAGATCCACCCTACAATGTTGCATGCCAAATATCAAAAGATTCTGCCTGGTGGATCTGGAGAAGAAGATTTTCAAAGAAATTTGCCTGAAATGCAGTAAGTTCAAATTTGGGCTCCTATACTGAGCCCAAATATAAACCCAGGGGGCCGATTTGAACAAACTTGAATCAGATCCACCCCACAATGTTGCATACCAAATATCAAAAGATTCTGCCTGCTGGATCTGGAGAAGAAGATTTTTTAAGAAATTTGCCTGAAATGCACTAAGTTCGAAATCGGGCTCCTATACTGAGCCCAAATATGAACCCAGGGGGCCGATTTGAACAAACTTGAATCAGATCCACCCTACAATGTTGCATACCAAATATCAAAAGATTCTGCCTGCTGGATCTGGAGAAGAAGATTTTTGAAAAAATTTGCCTGAAATGCACTAAGTTCGAATTCGGGCTTCTATAGTAAGCCCAAATATGAATCCAGGGGGCCGATTTGAACAAACTTGAATCAGATCTACCCCGCAACGTTGCATACCAAATATCAAAAGATTCTGCCTGCTGGATCTGGAGAAGAAGATTTTTGAAGAAATTTACCTGAAATGCACTAAGTTCGAATTCGAGCTCCTATAGTGAGCCCAAATATGAATCTAGGGAGCCGATTTGAACAAACTTGAATCAGATCCACCCTAGAATGTTGCATACCAAATATCAAAAGATTCTGCCTGCTGGATCTGGAGAAGAAGATTTTTTAATAAATTTGCCTGAAATGCACTAAGTTCGAATTTCAGCTTCTATAGTGAGCCCAAATATGAATCCAGGGGGCCGATTTGAACAAACTTGAATCAGATCTACCCCGCAATGTTGCATACCAAATATCAAAAGATTCTGCCTGCTGGATCTGGAGAAGAAGATTTTTGAAGAAATTTGCCTGAAATGCACTTAGTTCGAATTCAAGCTCCTATAGTGAGCCCAAATATGAATCTAGGGAGCCGATTTGAACAAACTTGAATCAGATCCACCCTACAATGTTGCATGCCAAATATCAAAAGATTCTGCCTGGTGGATCTGGAGAAGAAGATTTTCAAAGAAATTTGCCTGAAATGCAGTAAGTTCAAATTTGGGCTCCTATACTGAGCCCAAATATAAACCCAGGGGGCCGATTTGAACAAACTTGAATCAGATCCACCCCACAATGTTGCATACCAAATATCAAAAGATTCTGCCTGCTGGATCTGGAGAAGAAGATTTTTTAAGAAATTTGCCTGAAATGCACTAAGTTCGAAATCGGGCTCCTATACTGAGCCCAAATATGAACCCAGGGGGCCGATTTGAACAAACTTGAATCAGATCCACCCTACAATGTTGCATACCAAATATCAAAAGATTCTGCCTGCTGGATCTGGAGAAGAAGATTTTTGAAAAAATTTGCCTGAAATGCACTAAGTTCGAATTCGGGCTTCTATAGTAAGCCCAAATATGAATCCAGGGGGCCGATTTGAACAAACTTGAATCAGATCTACCCCGCAACGTTGCATACCAAATATCAAAAGATTCTGCCTGCTGGATCTGGAGAAGAAGATTTTTGAAGAAATTTGCCTGAAATGCACTAAGTTCGAATTCGAGCTCCTATAGTGAGCCCAAATATGAATCTAGGGAGCCGATTTGAACAAACTTGAATCAGATCCACCCTAGAATGTTGCATACCAAATATCAAAAGATTCTGCCTGCTGGATCTGGAGAAGAAGATTTTCAAAGATATTTGCCTGAAATGCAGGAAGTTCAAATTTGGGCTCCTATACTGAGCCCAAATATAAACCCAGGGGGCCAATTTGAACAAACTTGAATCAGATCCACCCCACAATGTTGCATACCAAATATCAAAAGATTCTGCCTGCTGGATCTGGAGAAGAAGATTTTTTAAGAAATTTGCCAGAAATGCACTAAGTTCGAAATCGGGCTCCTATACTGAGCCCAAATATGAACCCAGGGGGCCGATTTGAACAAACTTGAATCAGATCCACCCTACAATGTTGCATACCAAATATCAAAAGATTCTGCCTGCTGGATCTGGAGAAGAAGATTTTTTAATGTTTTTCCCATTGCCTACAGTGTTAAAAAGTGCTGACTCAGCACTTTTTCAAAGTCCCAAAACTGTACCCTATGATAAAACCGATGGCAATTTTTTTTTACCAATCCTTTCTGTTGGTCCTAAGGAAGCTGCACACCAAATAAAAATTGTCAATGCCGTGCAGTTTTGGAGATATGGGCGTTTTAAATTTTTTCTATTTTTAGTTCCTGCGGTTCCCACGGGGCTGCGGGAAATTTTTTTTTGCATAAATCAAGTACTCATGACCCAATAAGCCCTCACATAAAATTTGGTTCAAATCAGCCTCTCGGTTTGGAAAATAGAAATTTTGGGCGGGGCAAAAAATTTTGCCCCTCCCATAACGACGCCAAGAATAGCCCCACAAACTTCTTT
The DNA here is from genome assembly GCA_031216915.1 of Pictodentalium vernedei. Classification (NCBI taxonomy): domain Eukaryota; kingdom Metazoa; phylum Mollusca; class Scaphopoda; order Dentaliida; family Dentaliidae; genus Pictodentalium; species Pictodentalium vernedei. Next base: position 599,800,611 of record CM062296.1, on the reverse strand, counting down.
TGAACAAATCTGAGTCTACACCTCAAAAGGAAGCTGCACACCATATATCAAGTCTCTGCTACTGCTGGTTCATGAGAAGAAGATTTACAAAGATTTTGGTGCCCCTTGGGGGCGTGGCACCACCCAGGAGGAGGGGCGACTTCATTTGAACAAATCTGAATTGGCATTAGGTAATAAACATTTAGCCAACATTTGAATAAAATTGGGCTAGTGGTTTAGGAGGAGAAGTCAATAATGTAAAGTTAACGCCGGACGGACGACGACGGACGACGGACAGAAAGTGATTAGTAAAGCTCCCCTTGAGCTTCGCTCAGGTGAGCTAAAAATATTACAGTATTTTATCATTGTCCCAGTTCTCAGTGGAGAAAACTGCGACAGTTTGTGGCAAGTGTATTATCACTAAAATCATCCACAGAGTGGAAATTCTACCCAAGCAGTAACTGCAAATTTGTTGCAAAGCATAACAATCACAAGCAAAGTTCCAGCAAATGGACTTCCATGTTGAACCCAGAAGTCCACTGGCTTGCACATTGTTTGTGTATTTTTTTGTCTATATGTACTGAATTTGAAACTGATATTTTGGGTGATTATTCCACTACACAGGTGATTTAGTTACAGTCCACTCTCCACTTACTGTACTATTCAAGCTATCCTGCCAGCATAGGGTTTATATTTTCATAACATATAATGGCAAAGTTGTTCCTCTTACATTGAGTGTCCCACTCATCAATCATGTGAAGTTTCAAAATACTTGGCCTTTTCTAGTTTCAGAAAACATTTTTCAAAACTGACCAATCAGAATCGGAGAATGCCTCTGGCAGCCATGTTTTCCAACCGACAGGAACAAAAAGAGGCCCCAAAGAGCCTTAATCGTTCACCTGATAAAGTGGTTCAAAGAAGTATTTTGGGTCACATTCAGTTAGTCATGGTTCATCAACACTACAAAGGAATGAAGTCATGAAATTATTCATAACTCTAGTGTCCATGTCAGATGATTATTATCATAGGTCTTCCTGCTTGCTTCCATCAGCTATAGAGAAGAACTACCAAACTTCCAAGGGTTGTTATGTCATCGCAGTTTGAAAGGCAAATTTATGGACAAACACGAAGGAATGGAATAGAACAACAAATGAAAGTGTCAATGACACTGTAGCTTAACTTGTGTGTTGTGTTTGATGAAAAGGATAATGTTCAATGTTTATGAAAGGATTATGAAATAAGACAAGAATTGTGATAATTGGGAATATGTTCATTTCTGTTCCCTGTATGCTATATTTTTGAGAAAAATAATATAAGGTGAACACTGTACTAAAGAGCTGAGGGGTGGGTTAATATGACCTCACAGTTAATGTATGTGGCCCTCAGAGTTAACGTATATATCAACGAAAGTTACCAAGTTACAGTGAAATTATTCCAAAACGAGTCATCCTATCAAGTTACATTGAAATCCCTTCAAAAATATGGCCTGCCGACTGTGGTAAAGGTTTTTGGGCTTCAGGCCCCTGTAGCCGTCAGTTTCCCAATTGCGTCCAAAGGGGATGTTCTCATCTAGACATTATATGAAGTCAACCTACCAAGTTACAATGAAATCCCTTCAAAAATATGACCTGTAGGGTCCGGGCTTCGGACACTTGTAACCATCACAGATGACCAACCACGACCAAAAGGGGATGTCATCATCTAGGCATTATATGGAGTCAACCTAACAAGTTGCACTGAAATCCTTCCATAAATACGACCTATAGACTATGCTAAAGGTCTTTGGGCTCGGGCAGCCATAAAGGCTGACTGATCGCGACCAAAAGGGGATGTTCTCATCTAGACATTATTTGGAGTCATCCTACCAAGCTACAATGAAATCCCTTCATAATTAGGACCTGTAGACTGTTCTAAAGGTTTTCGGGCTTCGGGCCCCTGTAGCCATCACAGTTGCCCAATCGTGTCCAAAAGGGGACGTTCTCATCTAGACATTATACGAAGTCAACCTACCAAGTTACAATGAAATCCCTTCATAAATTTGACCTGTAGACTGTGCTAAAGGTTTTCAGGTTTTGGGCTTGGGCAGTCGTCACGATTGGCAGATCACGCCCAAATGGGGATATTCTCATCAAGACATCATAAGGAGTCATCCTACCAAGTTACAATGAAATCCCTCCATATTAAACATGACCTGCAGACTGTGCTACAAGTTTTGGGGTTTCGGGCTTGGGCAGCCATTACAGTTGACAGATCATGCCCAAAAGGGGATGTTCTCATCTAGGCATTATACAGAGGCATCCTACCAAGTTACAATGAAATCCCTTCATAAATACGACCTGTAGACTGTGCTAATGGTTTTCGGGTTTTGGGCTTGGGCAGCCATAGCGGTGGACCGATCGCGACCAAAAGGGGACGTTCTCATCTAGACATGACCCCAAACCTGCATATGAAATTTCGTGATGATCAGACGAGAACTGCGGGGTGTAGTGCATGCTAAAGGAAAATGTGAACAGACTCACAAACTAACAGACTTCCGCACGAGTGATGGCAATAGCTTATCTTGACTTTGTCAAGTTAAGCTAAAAATCTAACCTGCCCCCTCCCCCTCCTATGGGTGCTATCAGAATAATGCCCCTTGTGGTGACCCCTGCGCGCATGTTAAGATTTTTAAAGAAATTTCCTCATATTGCACTAAGTTAAACTTCAGGCTCCAATAGAGAGCCCAAATATTAACCCAGGGAGCCGATTTGAATAAACTTGAATTTGCCCCCCCCCCCCCCCCCCCCCCCTGGACCCTGGAGATGTTGTGTACCAAATAGGAAAAGATTCTGACTGTTGGATCTGAACAAGATTTTTAAAGAATATTCCATGTATTGCACTAAGTTAAAATTTGGGTGCCCAAATATTAACCCAGGGACTCGTTTTGAACAAACCTGGATCTGACCCCCCCCCCCCCCCCCACCCTCCCCCCCCCCCCTCAACCCTAGAGATGTTGTAGACCAAATATGAAAAGATTCTGACCACTGGATCTGAAGAAGCTTTACTCAGGTGAGCTAAAAATGATATAAATTACCTGTTTTTAATTTGCCATCCAAATATGCAGGTCCATTCGGAACAACATTTTTAATCTGTAAGAAATCTTCATCAATGTGGTCACCACCGATAATTGTAAAACCAAAACCTCGTATACTTTTCACAATTGATGTTTTAATAATCTCTCCAACTAGTTCAGATGGATTCTTTGTGAATTGTTTCTTCATCTCAACTGAAAAAAAAAAAGTGAAAAAATCCCAAGAATGATAACTAGAAATGTTGACCCTTAACTCAAATAATCAGCTAAGATGAAGGTTAAGAGAAAAGAGTGACAAAATAATGTTTGTGCATAACATGTATCTGTAATCAGAACTAAAAACTTGTGATGCCCAATGATCACTAATGCAAAATTAACAAGACAATGTTAATACAAAGCAGCACATAAAAATTTATTGAAATCTAATGTTTACTTTTCGAATAATCACAAAAACATGAAGAATTCAAGCAAAACACCCTCAATTTTCCCGAAGTCATATTAATCTTTAATTCATCCAATGCATGTACATTTTTCAATTATAAAGCAAAATATCAATTATTTTTTTTAGAAATCTCTGTTGTTTTTCAAACTTGCACAAGATAATATTAATATAAGAGCACTGCATGGCATGGCTAAATATGCCCGTTAGCTGTTTTGAAGTGTACAAATTTTGGTTGAGATCAAATGATCCAAACTGGAGTTATCAGTTAGAAACCAAAAATGTTAATAGATGGTCAAATTCTAATACTAATAATGAAAGTGTCAATGACACTGCAGCTTAACTTGTCTGTGTGTTGTTTGATGAAAAGGATAATGTTCAATGTTTATGAAAGGATAATGAAATAAGACAAGAACTGTGATAATTGGGAATAAGTTAATTTCTGTTCCCTATTTCTGTTCCCTGTACCCTATGTTTTCAATAAAAATAATATGAGATGCAGACTGTACTAAAGAATTGAGGGGTGGGACAATTGTGGCCCTTACAGTTAATGTATGTGGCCCTCACAGTTAATGTATATCAACAAAAGTTACCAATTTACAATGAAATTAGTCCAAAACGAGTCATCTTATCAAGTTACAATGAAATCCCTTCATAAATAGGGCATGTAGACTGTGCTAAAGGTTTTTGGACTTCGGGCCTGTGTAGCCATCACAGTTGACCGATCGCAAACAAAAGGGGACGTTCTCATCTAGGCATTATCTGGGGTCATCCTACCAAGTTACAATGAAATTTCTTCATAAATATGACCTGTAGACTGTGCTAAAGGTTTTCGTGCTTCGGGCCCCTGTAGCTATCACAGTTGACCTATCGCGACCAAAAGGGGACGTTATCATCTAGACATTATATGGAATCAACCTATCAAGTTACAATGAAATCCCTCCATAAATATGATCTGTAGACTGTGCTAAAGGTTTTCAGGTTTTGGGCTCGGGCAGCTGAGAATTGAGGGGTGGTCAAATTCTAATAATAATAATGAAAGTGTCAATGACACTGTAGCTTAACTTGTCTGTGTGTTGTTTGATGAAAAGAATAATGTTCAATGAAAGAATTATAAAATAAGACAAGAATTGTGATAATTGGGAATATGTTAATTTCTGTTCCCTGTGGGCTATGTTTTCAATAAAAACTAGATATCACGGAGATGGAATCCATCTCTGCGGGCCCCGCAGCAACTAACCGATGTTAGGTATAAACTGATGTGAACTGTAATACTAAAATATTTCAAGCAATAGGTAAAATCTGATTAAAATCCCTTCCTGGACACGAACTTGTCAGAAAAAAAACCCCAAATTCTGAATAATTTGACCTTGAGGTCAAACTTCAAGGTCAAAGCATGGCAACCTTGGTACGCGACACGTCGTTTTGAGATAATCTACCCACATACCAAATATCAAAAGCCTATCTATTAAGGGAAAAAAGTTACAGACCCGACACAAACTTGTTAGAAAAAAAAAAAAAAAATCTTAATAATTTGACCTTGAGGTCAAACTTCAAGGTCAAAGCATAGCAACCTTGGTACGCGACACGTCGTCTTGAGATAATCTATCCACATACCAAATATCAAAACCCTATCTATTAAGGGAAAAAAGTTACATCCCGGACATGAACTTGTCAGAAAAGAACCCCGAATTCGGAATAATTTGACCTTGAGGTCAAACTTCAAGGTCAAAGCATGGCAACCTTGGTACGCAACACGTCGTCTTGAGATAATCTATCCACATACCAAATATCAAAACCCTATCTATTAAGGGAAAAAAGTTACAGCTCGGACACGAACTTGTCAGAAAAGAACTCCGAATTCGGAATAATTTGATCTTGAGGTCAAAGTTCAAGGTCAAAGCATGGCAACCGTGGTACGCGACACTTCGTCTTGAGATAATCTACCCTCATACCAAATATCAAAACCCTATCTATTAAGAGAAAAAAGTTACAGCCCAGACACGAACTTGTCAGAAAAGAACCCCGAATTCGGAATAATTTGACCTTGAGGTCAAATTTCAAGGTCAAAGCATGGCAACCTTGGTACACGACACGTCGTCTAGAGATAATCTATCCACATACCAAATATCAAAACCCTATCCATTAAGGGAAAAAAGTTACAGCCCGGACACGAACTTGTCAGAAAAGAACACCAAATTCGGAATAATTTGACCTTCAGGTCAAAGTTCTAGGTCAAAGCATGGCAACCTTGGTACGCGACACATCGTCTTGAGATAATATACCCACATGTCAAATATTAAGAGAGAAAGATTACAGCCTGGATGGATGGACAGACGCACGGACAGAGCGATCACTATAGGGCGTCCGCCTGATGGCGGGGCCTTAATAATATGAGGTGCAGACTGTACTAAGAATCGAGGGGTGGGATAATTGTAGCCCTCACAGTTAATGTATGTGGCCCTCACAGTTAATGTATGTGGCCCTCACAGTTAATGTATATCAACGAAGGTTACCAATTTACAGTGAAATTATTCCAAAACGAGTCATCCTACCAAGTTACAATTAAATCCCTTCATAAATATGACCTGTAGTCTGTGCTAAAGTTTTTTGGGTTTTGGGCTCAAGCAGCCGTCATGGTTGAATGATTGTGACCAAAAGGGGACGTTCTCATCTAGGCATTATCTGGAGTCATCCTACCAAGTTACAATGAAATCCCTTCATAAATATGACCTGTAGACTGTGCTAAAGGTTTTTGGGCCCCTGTAGCCCACACAGTTGACCACTTGCGACCAAAAGGGGACGTTATCATCTAGACATTATATGGAAACAACCTATCAAGTTACAATGAAATCCCTCCATAAATACGACCTGTAGACTGTGCTAAAGGTTTTCGGGTTTTGGGCTTGGGCAGCTGTCACAGCTGAATGATCGTGACCAAAAAGGGACATTCTCATCTAGACATCTGGAGTCATCCTACCACGTTACAATGAAATCCCTTCATAAATATGACCTATAGACTGAGCTAAAGGTTGTCGGGCTTCAGGCCCCTGTAGCCGTCACAGCTGACCAATCGCGACCAAAAGGGGGCGTTCTCATCCACACATAATTGAGGGGTGGGTTAACGTATGTGACCCTCACAGTTAATGTATATCAACGAAAGTTACCAATTTACAGTGAAATTATTCCGAAACGAGTCATTCTTTCAAGTTACAATGAAATCCCTTCATAAATATGGCCTGCAGACTGTGGTAAAGGTTTTGGGGCTTCGGGCCTGTGTAGCCAGCATGGTTGACTGATTGCAACCAAAAGGGGACATCCTCATCTGGATATTATACTGAGTCATCCTATCAAGTTAAATAAAATCCCTTCATAAATATGACCTGTAGTCTGTGCTAAGGTTTTTGGGCTCGGGCAGCTGACATGGTTGAATGATTGCGACCAAAAAGAGACATTCTCATCTAGGCATTATCTGGAGTCATCCTACCAAGTTACAATGAAAACCCTTCATAAATATGACCTGTAGACTGTGCTAAAGTTTCCGGGCCCCTGCAGCCATCACAGTTGACCAATTGCGACCAAAAGGGGACGTTATCATCTAGACAATATATGGAATCAACCTACCAAGTTACAATGAAATCCCTCCATAAATACGACCTGTAGACTGTGCTCAAGGTTTTCAGGTTTTGGGCTTGGGCAGCTGTCATGGCTGAATGATCACGACCAAAAGGGGACGTTCTCATCTAGACATTATCTGGAGTCATCCTACCAAGTTACAATGAAATCCCTTCATAAATATGACCTATAGACTGAGCTAAAGGTTTTCGGGCTTCAGTCCCCAGTAGCCGTCACAGTTGACCAATCGTGACCAAAAGGGGGCTTTCTCATCTGCACATAATTGAGGGGTGGGTTAATGTATGTGGCCCTCACAATTAATGTATATCAATGAAAGTGACCATTTTACAGTGAAATTATTCCAAAACGAGTCATCTTATCAAGTTACAATGAAATCCCTTCATAAATAGGGCATGTAGACTGTGCTAAAGGTTTTTGGACTTCGGGCCTGTGTAGCCATCACAGTTGACCGATCGCAAACAAAAGGGGACGTTCTCATCTAGGCATTATCTGGGGTCATCCTACCAAGTTACAATGAAATTTCTTCATAAATATGACCTGTAGACTGTGCTAAAGGTTTTCGTGCTTCGGGCCCCTGTAGCTATCACAGTTGACCTATCGCGACCAAAAGGGGACGTTATCATCTAGACATTATATGGAATCAACCTATCAAGTTACAATGAAATCCCTCCATAAATATGATCTGTAGACTGTGCTAAAGGTTTTCAGGTTTTGGGCTCGGGCAGCTGAGAATTGAGGGGTGGTCAAATTCTAATAATAATAATGAAAGTGTCAATGACACTGTAGCTTAACTTGTCTGTGTGTTGTTTGATGAAAAGAATAATGTTCAATGAAAGAATTATAAAATAAGACAAGAATTGTGATAATTGGGAATATGTTAATTTCTGTTCCCTGTGGGCTATGTTTTCAATAAAAACTAGATATCACGGAGATGGAATCCATCTCTGCGGGCCCCGCAGCAACTAACCGATGTTAGGTATAAACTGATGTGAACTGTAATACTAAAATATTTCAAGCAATAGGTAAAATCTGATTAAAATCCCTTCCTGGACACGAACTTGTCAGAAAAAAACCCCAAATTCTGAATAATTTGACCTTGAGGTCAAACTTCAAGGTCAAAGCATGGCAACCTTGGTACGCGACACGTCGTTTTGAGATAATCTACCCACATACCAAATATCAAAAGCCTATCTATTAAGGGAAAAAAGTTACAGACCCGACACAAACTTGTTAGAAAAAAAAAAAAAAAATCTTAATAATTTGACCTTGAGGTCAAACTTCAAGGTCAAAGCATAGCAACCTTGGTACGCGACACGTCGTCTTGAGATAATCTATCCACATACCAAATATCAAAACCCTATCTATTAAGGGAAAAAAGTTACATCCCGGACATGAACTTGTCAGAAAAGAACCCCGAATTCGGAATAATTTGACCTTGAGGTCAAACTTCAAGGTCAAAGCATGGCAACCTTGGTACGCAACACGTCGTCTTGAGATAATCTATCCACATACCAAATATCAAAACCCTATCTATTAAGGGAAAAAAGTTACAGCTCGGACACGAACTTGTCAGAAAAGAACTCCGAATTCGGAATAATTTGATCTTGAGGTCAAAGTTCAAGGTCAAAGCATGGCAACCGTGGTACGCGACACTTCGTCTTGAGATAATCTACCCTCATACCAAATATCAAAACCCTATCTATTAAGAGAAAAAAGTTACAGCCCAGACACGAACTTGTCAGAAAAGAACCCCGAATTCGGAATAATTTGACCTTGAGGTCAAATTTCAAGGTCAAAGCATGGCAACCTTGGTACACGACACGTCGTCTAGAGATAATCTATCCACATACCAAATATCAAAACCCTATCCATTAAGGGAAAAAAGTTACAGCCCGGACACGAACTTGTCAGAAAAGAACACCAAATTCGGAATAATTTGACCTTCAGGTCAAAGTTCTAGGTCAAAGCATGGCAACCTTGGTACGCGACACATCGTCTTGAGATAATATACCCACATGTCAAATATTAAGAGAGAAAGATTACAGCCTGGACGGATGGACAGACGCACGGACAGAGCGATCACTATAGGGCGTCCGCCTGATGGCGGGGCCTTAATAATATGAGGTGCAGACTGTACTAAGAATCGAGGGGTGGGATAATTGTAGCCCTCACAGTTAATGTATGTGGCCCTCACAGTTAATGTATGTGGCCCTCACAGTTAATGTATATCAACGAAGGTTACCAATTTACAGTGAAATTATTCCAAAACGAGTCATCCTACCAAGTTACAATTAAATCCCTTCATAAATATGACCTGTAGTCTGTGCTAAAGTTTTTTGGGTTTTGGGCTCAAGCAGCCGTCATGGTTGAATGATTGTGACCAAAAGGGGACGTTCTCATCTAGGCATTATCTGGAGTCATCCTACCAAGTTACAATGAAATCCCTTCATAAATATGACCTGTAGACTGTGCTAAAGGTTTTTGGGCCCCTGTAGCCCACACAGTTGACCACTTGCGACCAAAAGGGGACGTTATCATCTAGACATTATATGGAAACAACCTATCAAGTTACAATGAAATCCCTCCATAAATACGACCTGTAGACTGTGCTAAAGGTTTTCGGGTTTTGGGCTTGGGCAGCTGTCACAGCTGAATGATCGTGACCAAAAAGGGACATTCTCATCTAGACATCTGGAGTCATCCTACCACGTTACAATGAAATCCCTTCATAAATATGACCTATAGACTGAGCTAAAGGTTGTCGGGCTTCAGGCCCCTGTAGCCGTCACAGCTGACCAATCGCGACCAAAAGGGGGCGTTCTCATCCACACATAATTGAGGGGTGGGTTAACGTATGTGACCCTCACAGTTAATGTATATCAACGAAAGTTACCAATTTACAGTGAAATTATTCCGAAACGAGTCATTCTTTCAAGTTACAATGAAATCCCTTCATAAATATGGCCTGCAGACTGTGGTAAAGGTTTTGGGGCTTCGGGCCTGTGTAGCCAGCATGGTTGACTGATTGCAACCAAAAGGGGACATCCTCATCTGGATATTATACTGAGTCATCCTATCAAGTTAAATAAAATCCCTTCATAAATATGACCTGTAGTCTGTGCTAAGGTTTTTGGGCTCGGGCAGCTGACATGGTTGAATGATTGCGACCAAAAAGAGACATTCTCATCTAGGCATTATCTGGAGTCATCCTACCAAGTTACAATGAAAACCCTTCATAAATATGACCTGTAGACTGTGCTAAAGTTTCCGGGCCCCTGCAGCCATCACAGTTGACCAATTGCGACCAAAAGGGGACGTTATCATCTAGACAATATATGGAATCAACCTACCAAGTTACAATGAAATCCCTCCATAAATACGACCTGTAGACTGTGCTCAAGGTTTTCAGGTTTTGGACTTGGGCAGCTGTCATGGCTGAATGATCACGACCAAAAGGGGACGTTCTCATCTAGACATTATCTGGAGTCATCCTACCAAGTTACAATGAAATCCCTTCATAAATATGACCTATAGACTGAGCTAAAGGTTTTCGGGCTTCAGTCCCCAGTAGCCGTCACAGTTGACCAATCGTGACCAAAAGGGGGCTTTCTCATCTGCACATAATTGAGGGGTGGGTTAATGTATGTGGCCCTCACAATTAATGTATATCAATGAAAGTGACCATTTTACAGTGAAATTATTCCAAAATGAGTAATTCTTTCAAGTTACAATGAAATCCCTTCATAAATATGGCATGTAGACTGTGGTAAAGGTTTTTGGGCTTCGGGCCTGTGTAGCCAGCATGGTTGACTGATTGCAACCAAAAGGGGGTGTCCTCATCTAGATATTATACTGAGTCATCCTATCAAGTTAAAATGAAATCCCTTCATAAATATGACCTGTAGTCTGTGCTAAGGTTTTTCGGGTTTTGGGCTCAGGGCAGCCATCATGGTTGAATGATCGCGACCAAAAGGGGATGTTCTCATCTAGGCATTATCTGGAGTCATCCTACCAAGTTACAATGAAATCCCTTCATAAATATGACCTGTAGACTGTGCTAAAGGTTTTCGGGCCCCTGTAGCCCCCACACAGTTGACCACTTGCGACCAAAAGGGGACGTTATCATCTAGACATTATATGGAAACAACCTATCAATTTACAATGAAATCCCTCCATAAATATGACCTCTAGGCTGTGCTCAAGGTTTTGGGGTTTTGAGCTCGGGCAGTCGTCACGGTTGACAGAGCGCGACCAAATGGGGAAGTTCTCATCTAGACATAATACGGAGTCATCCTACCAAGTTACAAAGAAATCCCTCCATATTAAATATGACCTGTAGACTGTGATAAAAGTTTTTGGGTTTCGGGCTTGGGCAGCCGTCATGGTTGACGGATCATGACCAAAAGGGGACGTTCTCATCTAGATATTATACAGAGGCATCCTACCAAGTTACAATGAAATTCCTTCATAAATACGACCTGTAGATTGTGCTAATGGTTTTTGGGCTTGGACAGCCATCCTGGTTGGCCGATAGCAACCAAAAGGGGACGTCTCATCTAGACATGACCTCAAACCTGCATATGAAATTTCGTGATGATCGGACAAAAACTACGCGGTCTAGCCTGTGCTAAAGGAATATGTGAACAGACTCACAGACTCCCAGACTAACAGACTTCCGCATGCGTGATGGCAATAGCTTATCTTGACTTTGTCAAGTTAAGCTAATAATAATAATTAATTTTATATAGCGTGAAACCACCAAGGATGCTCGAAAACACTTTACAGATTGTAGAACGCAAGCTATGAAATAAATGATTTGAATAAATGAGTTTTAAGCTGTTTTCTAAACGCAAGTAAACTTGGTTGTGACGGAAGATGCGATGACAATATATTCCAGAGTCTAGGATCAGCAACCGTGAAAGCCCCCTCGCTCGCTTGCCAATGCAGATCGAGTAAAAGGTATGGCCAGTGATAAATGGTAAGAAGAACGAAGACTTTGCATAGGTATTCGGCAAGAGAGAAGCTCACACAGGTATGTAGACGCAAGACCATGAACGCATTTAAATACCAGCATAAGAATTTTAAAATGCACTCTTTGGACTGGAAGCCAATGTAGATCCTGGGAGTGATATGGTCAAAGCGTTTAGCACCACTGATAATTCGAGCAGCAATATTCTGGATTCTCTGAAATGGCTGTAGCAATGTATGTGGCAGACCAAGGAAAGGAGAATTGCAAATAATCCAAATGAGAGGTTATCAAGGAGAAAATCAGTTGCTCCAAAGTGGTACCAAGTACTGAGGAATGGACCGAGTTTGCTCAGCTTTCTGAACTGCCAGTAGCAAGTTTTACTAATTTTCTTAATATGGAGTTCAAGGGTGAATTCTAAGTCGAAAAAGGCTGTAATAAAAATTGGACAGAACCCATATTTGAACTTGGCCTGTAAGGCTTCCACGTTTAGACAAAATTGTAAACATTTAAACGACTGTCTGTAAACAAAACGGAAACGTTTACACGTACTAACGATGCAAGTAGTCAATATTTGATAGAAGTGTGTAATAATACACAGTAAGTTCATCATATCTTTGCATACAGGGCATACAATTTATGTTACTGAGACAGCCGATTTACAGTTTGTCCAAAAACGACGTAGACGAACGATCACAGCATGCAGATGCCGAAGGCAAAGTCGCTCGGTCTAGGGGGGGGGGGGGGGGGGGGGGGGGGCTGGGAGATTCTCCTCCAGGTAAATTTTGAAATTTATGGGGGTCTCTGAGCTCATTCTGGTGGGTTCGGAGTGAAATTCCTTGTGTTTTTTCAAACAGTAATGTTGGAGCGAGTTGCCATGGCACACAATAGTGACAATACCGGACTTGAGAGTGGAATGCAATGTCGCAAAAATAAACAAAGTCTACAAACCATGAAGGGGAATCCAAATTTTCAAACACCGCAACTGCCAGTCTGTCTGTCAAACTCCATAAATCGATCCTAAGATCATCCCATGTGTGAATAATAAATTAATAATCCATGTCAGTTGAACGAAATCATCGAGAACAATTGTGTATCACTTTGGGAATATACATGTAAATCCGAATAAACTAAAACATCCCACACATGTTTCGAAGGAAACACCAAAGATAAGCATGTGCCATGTGGCTCACGTGCGGGCACGATGACGCTGTGTACTGCGGCGTACTGCACGTCGATGGTGCGCATGTCTTCAACCAATCTAACCCTGCCTGTGCTGCGGTGCAGAGTTCAGAGTTATGAAGTTGGAGAGCTGACAGCTGCTCGTCGTTGCTCGGTGGTTCTCTCCAGGTACTCCGGCTTCCTCCACCCGTAAAACTGTCACGGTCCCGATTAGCCATTGTGCATAAGTATGTGACCTTAAACACCAATAAAAGAAAAAAATAAATGTGGCTCACGTGACTGTGTCACATATGATATCACATGATTTGTAGATGATTTCGTTCGGTTACTGTGGCGGCGGCGCCAGTCGGAACCAGTACACAGTTTTTCTGAAGCATTACCAAAATATTGCATTGCAAAGTTGGAAATTTTTTTTTTTGTTTCTTTGACTTTCTGAATTAATCTGCAATTTTGAAATTACTCTATTAAAACTTCATTCCGTGTACACGTTTACCAGAGCTGTAAACGTTTAATGCCCATAAACGAAACGTTCACGTTTACACGTGTAAACGTGGAAGCCTTATTGGCCTGTATTACTCGCTGGGTAATACACATACCAACATTGGTTGAGTTCAAATAAAACAAACTGGAGTTACTGGTTTGAAACCAAAAATATTAATTCATGGACAAATGGATGGATGGACAGACTAATTACATAATAAGACAATTATTCAAATGTGCATACAATAAAGCTGTCTATGAAATTTCATTGAAATCTTGAGATCAATCATTCAAGATATAGCATAAACAATGAAATTTCAAGCAACATCAAAAAACAAAGGGCAATAACCCTTTAATTTGAATGATAGTGTGTGTTATCAAACTTGTCCAAGACATTGTTAACATAAAGTAGCACATCAAAATTAATTAAAATCTGCTATTGTTTAAGTTACTGCAATCACAAACTTCTGCATGGATAGGCATATAAAAAGGAGCCAGGAGAGGCTCTCAGAAGTCCTGACCATAAAAATGAAAGTGTCAATGACACTGTAGCTTAACTTGTGTGTTGTGTTTGATGAAAAGGATAATGTTCAATGTTTATGAAAGGATTATGAAATAAGACAAGAATTGTGATAATTGGGAATATGTTCATTTCTGTTCCCTGTATGCTATGTTTATGATAAAAATAATATGAGGTGTACACTGTACTAAAGATCTGAGGGGTGGGTTAATATGACCTCACAGTTAATATATGTGGCCCTCACAGTTAACATATATCAACAAAATTACAATGAAATTATTCCAAAATGAGTCATCCTATCAAGTTACATTAAAATCCCTTCATAAATATGGCCTGTAGACTGTGCTAAAGGTTTTCGGGCTTCGGGCTCCTGTAGCCGTCAGTTTCCCAATTGCGTCCAAAGGGGACGTTCTCATCTAGACATTATATGAAGTCAACCTACCAAGTTACAATGAAATCCCTCCATAAATACGACCTGTAGACAGTGCTAAAGGTTTTCGGGCTTCAGGCACCTGTAGACATCACAGTTGACCAACCACGACCAAAAGGGGATGTCATCATCTAGGCATTATATGGAGTCAACCTAACAAGTTACAATGAAATCCTTCCATAAATACGACCTACAGACATGCTAAAGGTTTTTGGGCTCGGGCAGCCATCAAGGCTGAATGATCGTGAACAAAAGGGGACGTTCTCATCTGGACACTATTTGGAGTCATCCTACCAAGCTACAATAAAATCCCTTCATAATTAGGACCTGTAGACTGTTCTAAAGGTTTTCGGGCCTTGGGCCCCTGAAGCCGTCACAGTTGCCCACTCATGTCCAAAAGAGGACGTTCTCATCTAGACATTATATGAAGTCAACCTACCAAGTTACAATGAAATCCCTTCATAAATATGACCTTAGACTGTGCTAAAGGTTTTTGGGCTTCGGGCTCGGGCAGCCATCATGGCTGAATGATCGCAACCAAAGGGGACAATCTCATCTGGGCATCATCTGGAGTGATCCTGCGAAGTTACAATGAAATCCCTCCATAAATACGACCTGTAGACAGTGCTAAAGGTTTTCGGGCTACGGGCACCTGTAGCCATCACAGTGGACCAATCACGACCAAAAGGGGATGTCATCATCTAGGCATTATATGGAGTCAACCTAACAATGTTACAATGAAATCCTTCTATAAATATAAACTTTTGCCTATGCTAAAGGTTTTTGGGCTCGGGCAGCCATCAAGGCTGAATGATCACGGCCAAAATGGGACGTTCTCATCTTGACCTTATTTGGAGTCAACCTACCAAGTTACAATGAAATCCCTTCATAAATATGACCTGTAGAGAGTGCTAAAGGTTTTGGGGCTTCGGGCACCTTTAGCCGTCAAAGTTGCCCAAACATGTCCAAAAGGGGACGTTCTCATCTAGGCATTATATGAAGTCAACCTACCAAGTTACGATGAAATCCCTTCACAAATATGACTTGTAGACTGTGCTTAAGGTTTTCGGGCTTCGAGTTCGGGCAGCCATCATGGTTGAATAATCGCAACCAAAGGGGACAATCTCATCTGGGCATCATCTGGAATGATCCTATGAAGTTACAATAAAATCCCTTCATAAATATGGCCTGTAGACTGTGCTCAAGGTTTTTGGGCTTCGGGCACTTGTAGCCAACACAGCTGACCAATTACGACCAAAAGGGGATGTCATCATCTAGGCATTATATGGAGTCAACCTAATAGGTTACAATGAAATCCTTCCATAAATATGACCTTTTACCTATGCTAAAGGTTTTTGGGCTCGGGCACCCTTCAAGGCTGAATGATCGCAATCAAAAGGGGACGTTCTCATCTAGACATTATTTGGAGTCATCCTACCAAGTTACAATGAAATCCCCTCATAAATATGACCTGTAGACTGAGCTAAAGGTTTTCGGGCTTTGGGCACCTTTAGCCATCACAGTTGCCCAATCATGTCCAAAAGGGGACGTTCTCATCTAGACATTATATGAAGTTAACCTACCAAGTTACAATGAAATCCCTTCATAAATATGACCTGTAGACTGTGCTAAAGGTTTTCGGGCTTCGGCTCGGGCAGCCATCATGGGTGAATGATCGCACGTTCTCATCTAGACATTATATGAAGTTAACCTACCAAGTTACAATGAAATCCCTTCATAAATATGACCTGTAGACTGTGCTAAAGGTTTTCGGGCTTCGAGCTTGGGCAGCCATCATGGGTGAATGATCACAACCATAGGGGACAATCTCATCTGAGCATCATCTGGAGTGATCCTAAGAAGTTACAATGAAATCCCTTCATAAATATGACCTGTAGACTGTGCTCAAGGTTTTCGGGCTTCGGGCACTTGTAGCCATCACAACAGACCAATCACGACCGAAAGGGGATGTCATCATCTAGGCATTATATGGAGTCAACCTAACAGGTTACAATGAAATCCTTCCATAAATATGACCTTTTGCCTATGCTAAAGGTTTTTGGGCTCGGGCACCCATCAAGGCTGCATGATCGCGATCAAAATGGGACGTTCTCATCTAGACATTATTTGGAGTCATCCTGCCAAGTTGCAATGAAATCATTTCATAAATATGACCTCTAGACTGTGCTAAAGTTTTTCGGGCTTCGGGCTCCTGTAGCCGTCACAGTTTCCCAATCACGTCCAAAGGGGGACTTTCTCATCTAGACATTGTATGAAGTCAACCCACCAAGTTACAATGAAATTCTTCAATAAATATGACCTGTAGACTGTGCTAAAGGTTTTCGGGTTTTGGGCTCGGGCAGTCGTCACGGTTGGCAGATCATGCCCAAATGGGGAAATTCGCATCTAGACATCATAAGGAGTCATCCTACCAAGTTACAATGAAATCTCTCCACATTAAACATGACCTGCAGACTGTGCTAAAAGTTTTTGGGTTTCGGGCTTGGGCAGCCATCACGGTTGATAGATCATGCCCAAAAGGGGACGTTCTCGTCTAGGCACTATACAGAGGCATCCTTCCAAGTTACAATGAAATCCCTTCATAAATACGACCTGCAGACTGTGCTAATGGTTTTTGGGTTTTGGGCTCGGGCAGCCATACCGGTTGCCCGATCGCGACCAAAAGGGGACGTTCTCATCTAGACATGACCCCAAACCTGCATATGAAATTTCGTGACGATCAGACAAGAACTGCGGGGTGTAGCCCGTGCTAAAGGAAATGTGAACAGACGTCACAGACTCACAGACTCACAGACTAACAGACTCACAGACTAACAGACTTCCGCACGCGTGATGGCAATAGCTTATCTTGACTATGTCAAGTTAAGCTAATAAAAAGGCATTCTCTATAACTCAAACTGTGCTTGACATTTTCCTGGGCTGATGTCTGTTCAAATCTGTTCCTGAATAAAACCAACTTATATAGTAACATACTTGCTGTTAGCAGGTTAGCATTATGGTATAAATGTACAAACCACTGAAAAGTATTTTAGAATCGTCCAAGGTGAAAAATTCATGCACAAGAAAAAAATTCCCAAAACATGTTGTAAGTTACACAAACAAACAAGAGGCCCCACAGGACCTGAAGCGCTCATCTTGAACAGAACACAATTTAAACAGAATCCAAGATTGAGTCTACATTAAGCAAGCCATCTCCATAGGCTACACTGTCAATATTTGAGTCACTCAGGAGTGACAAAAATAATCTGGGCATCATGCCTTTTCTTTAGTTGATCATAAAGTAAAATGTAGAGCTCCCCTATGAAGCCCCTTGATACAACCTATGTGGATTAATCTTAGTACCTCTAGAGGGTACTGAATACAAAATTTTCAATTCTTCAGCAAAATGGCCAATTCCGGCTCTCATAGAGAGCCCAGATATTAACCCAGGCTCTTGATTTGAACACAGTTAAATCAGACTTCCCTAGAGATGTTGTGTACCGAATATGAAAGCATTCTGACGGTTGGATCTGAAGAAGAGAAATTGTAAAGAAATTTCTTCGAATTGCACTAAGTTCAAATTTGGGCTACCACAGCGAGCCCAAATATTAACCTATGGATCCGATTTGAACAAACTTGAATCTGACCCCCCTAGAGATGTTGTATACCAAATGTGAAAGCATTCTGACAAGTGAATCTGAAGAAGAAGATTTTTGAAGAAATTCCCTCATATTGTACTAAGTTAAATTTCATGTTCCCATATGGAGCCCAAATATTAACCTAGGCATGCGAATTGAACAACCTGGAATCTGCCCCCTCCCCCCCCCCCCCCCTCCCCCTAGAGATGTTGTATACCAAATATAAAAGCATTCCGACTGGTGGATCTGAAGAAGAAGATTTTTAAAGAAATTTCCTCATATTGCACCAAGTAGAAATTTGGGCTACCATAGTGAGCCCAAATATATACCTAGGGATCTGATTTGAACAAAATTGAATCTGACCCCCATAGAGATGTTGCATACCAAATATCAAAGCATTCTGACTGGTGGATCTGAAGAAGATTTTTTTTAAATTACCCTCCATATTGAACAAAGATAAAATTTGGGCTTCCGTAGGAAGCCCAAATATTAACCTAGGGACTTGGTTTGAACAATCTAGAATCTGACCCTAATAACAATGATGTATACCAAACATTAAAAGATTCTGACTGGTGGTTCTGAAGAAGAAGATTTTTAAAGAATATTCCCGATAATACCCCATGTTAAAACTTCGGGCTCCTGTAGAGAGCCCAAATATGAACCATTGAGCTTTATTTCAACAAATTTTTTATCTGCCCCCCCCTATGAATGCTGTATACCAAATATCAAGATTCTGATGATTGGTTCTGGAGAAAAGATTTTTTTAAAATTTTTGCAAATATGCTGACTCAGCATTTTTTCGATGCCCATTACAGAACACCCTAACATAACCGATGGCAATTTCTTTTACCATTCAATTCTACTGTTCCTAAGGATACTTCGTACCAAATAACAGCTCTCTGTTCCGTGGGGTTTGGGAAATATGGACGTTTGAAAATATTTCTATTTTTAGCTCCCAGGGTTCCCATGGGGATGCAGGAATATTTTTTTTTGCATGGGTTAAGTACTTATGACCCAATACTACCACAAACCAAGTTTGGTTCATAACGGACCATCGGTTCAGAAAATAGAAATTTTGGGCGGGGCCAAAAATCTTACCCCTCCTATTACAAAGCCAAATATTACTTCACGAACTTCGTTTGAACAAACTCGATTTTTCACCTCATATGGAAGCTCCATAGCAAATATCAAGTCATTGTACACACTGGTTCTTGAGAAGAAGATTTTAAAAATATTTTGGAGCATTTCCCCCCACTCCCTCCCTATGTTGAGTTGAACAAAAATGAAATGCCCCTTGGAGACCATCACTCACACAAACTTTCACTTGAATTGGCCCAGTGGCTTTGGAGGAGAAGACCAAAACATGGTGTTGACGGACGATGGACGACGGACGGGGAGCGATGAGATTAGCTCAGCTTGACTTTGTCAAGATGAGCTAAAAATACTTTCTTTCCCCGACATAAACAAATTGACAACAGAAGTAGGAAGATGGCTTTTATTTTTTTCTATTTTCAGACCCTTTTCCATGGATATTCTTCCCCAAAATATAAAATAAACATAAAATTCTTGATTGATCTGCTCTTATTTTACACAGAAACAAATAGATGTGTAATTCGACACAAATGTCCCCATTGATTAGCATAACTGAGCATTGGATTTAAATGCCTGTAGCAAAATTAACCATCTAGAATATCTCAATACATAGGAGAAATAAATAATAAATGTCCATATGTCCATCTCCAAGAAACTAGAAAAACTGAAATTTTAAGTACTTCCAAGTTTGAATTGAAGTCAAGTAACTTTGTAAAAACATCAACGAAGATCAGTAAAATTCAATTTCTACTAGTAGGTGGCCATGACAAAGGCACATACTAAAATCAGTGCATAGCAAAAAAAAAGTTAAATTTAAATCTCAAGGTAAATAACTCCACACAAAAAAGAAATTGACTAATTAGGGGCCATAACTCAGCCCTAAACTGGTTGGTTGCTAGAAGCCACTATCAGGGCTTTTAGAAAAATGAGGGTACCAGAGCAAAAGCCAACATTTTCCCTGCCTGTGTTTCATATTCAGTCAAACACAAATAACATTTTGTTTATATAAATTTGTTTCATTACAAATTATTGGAGAGTACCTGTGGGCACACTCCAATAATTTGTAATAAAATACTTTTTGAATAACAAATTCAGACCACCAAAAGTAATCTAGACCTCAACCAGTTAATCATCGGACTGAGCTGGTTTTTAAACCTGGCTTGTAGATTCTTCGTTAAACTCAAATACCAAATAATGGCCTGATTAACTAATATTAATTTTGTTGAAGTTTTTGCACTAACAAAGGAAAAATTTGTTAAAATTGACTGATTAGGAGGCGTAACTCTGCCCCTAATCATCAGACTGGGCTGGTTTTCAAACTTGACATATAGATTGTTGGTTGAACTCAAATACCAAATACTGACACAATCAAATAATATTTGTTGATGTTGTTGCACAAACGAATGAAAAATTTGTTAAAATTATACATTCAAAGTAATTTGTATATTTTTATATTTACCAATGGCCCAGACTAGCTGATGCAAACTCAAAGTTATCAAGAGCCAAACACAAATTTTGAACCCCCCAATCCCCAAAATTTGCTTGCAAAACTGAAAATTAAAAGTCCTAACTGGCCCTCCATACGTTTACTCTCCACGCATCCGCAGACGTCAGGAAGTGACCGGAATTAGTGCCAACATCATTCTTTGTAGTAGAGAGTACTACACAATAATTCAGCGGGGAGGAATGAATGCCCACTCATGGGAGGGCCATCTCCGTCTGAGCCATTGGTAAGTATAAAGATATACAAATTACTTTGAATTTATATTTTTACACTATAACCCAATGGCCCAGACTAGTTGAATCGTAAAAAGGAGGAGGGCCTAGGACTTCAGAATTAGTAGATCAATATAGTTCCAATCCTGTAATCCAAGGTGAAAGGAAATTAAAATTATTAGGAATTACATGTATGTCTCTCTATACAGTAATAGAGAAGACATATCATAAAAAAGGAGCCCAGTTCAAGTAATTCCGTATACTTAGCATGAAGACTATGCTAATTTGGATGTAACAGTTTCCAGTTTTTAAGGCTACCCCAGACTAAGCCCCAAAAATTAGTATGGCATATTTGAGAATGAGAGAATATCCCCCACAAACATACGCCATATACAATAAAACTCCAGATGTATGCAGGATATAATTACAGACAAAACAGCTTCACTCATAGTTACATACTTATCAAACTAGAGAGGAGGTAAAAAATCCCCCCCACCCTTTTCTTTTGAAGGAATCTTCAAAAAGAAAGAGGGGAGCATTTTGGAATCAGTAAAAGCAGTTCCAAAAAACAATATAAATATTCGTCGAACAGGCACTCAAGGTATCAATTATTATTAATAAAGAGTGCTTAATGCCACTTCAGAAGCCAAGGCTATAGAGACAATCCCGGTAATTAATATCGCCTGCTTATAACGTATACCAGAGATGGCATATGCAAATAGGTCGAAAACCGGTGATACAATATATAACATACACATGACCAATAGAACTACAATGAACAATCTCTGGAGAGCAAACACACTTCCGGGGTAACCCACAGGCGATCCCATTCGGGCGTACAATAAATTCCAGTAACAACACTCCCCGATGTGTACTATCCGATATCTATGAAACTAGAAACGTGCGAATATACAAGAGTGTAAAACAAGGTGTATTCGATGGGGTACCGACATTAATAGAAACCTGGATCTAGAAATGGAAGTAGGTATGATTACCGCCCCGAAATAATTCATAATTTCTAAGGTCCATAACATACAATAATGCGTCTGCTTAATAATTCATTATTATGCGCGTGAGCATTGAAATCCTGCATGTAATCATCTGAATACCTGTTAACTGGCTTGGCAACCTCCGAGGTACCCAAAGACTAGCAATTTATTTATGATGAATTATGTGCTCATATATGACATATAGACAAACAACCACAGGAAACCAACCAACTAAAAACTGGATGTGCCCATGAGGTCGCCATAAACATGACCCAGCTGCCAATCGAGAAGTCATGAAATGCATGTATGTAATTAAACTCATACAAGGCTTAAGGGAAGAAAACTACGTCTTGCCCGGTAATCGCCTCTAAACACATTGGCAGTGTGGGGGGGATTTGAAGTCATATCGGACCCTCCTCACTTGCATTACTCTAATCGTTCTTGTGTTAGTCATAAAATAATATAGGAACCGCAAAGGTTCCCTCACGTCTAACCGACTCCATTATGCCATTATGGGTGGAGAAGGACATGAAGAACAAAAACTTCCCCGATAAGGAAGGTCCTCTCGTGGTGGAAGCTTCTGGGAAACGTTCCATAACAGACATTTGAGAAGACTGATCCAAGGTTTCTGTGATGACAGGGGTGCTACTAGTAGGATTTCACAACGAGACTGTTTTATCTTAAACATAATCTTCTGAATCAATGGAATTGGAGGATATGCATATCCTATCATTCATCCCCATGGGATCGACAGAGTGTCTACTGCATACGCTCGATGGTCTGGGCATGGCAACACAAACGACGGTAACTGATTGTTCAGGTGTGTCGCAAACAGGTCTATCATGGGGCGATCCCACTGGTAGCAAATCTGCCCAAAAACTCGCTTGGTGAGCGACCACTCCAATTGCAACAGGCGACCTTTCCAAGAGAGCGAGTCTGCTAGTACGTTCAGACGACACGGTATATGACGGATAGAAAGTTGAACATGATGATTCATGACGTATAGGAAAAGCTTCTCCAGTAGTTGGCATAACGGAAATAAATGGGTGCCGCCCTGGTTCCCAATGTACGCTACTACTGTCGAGTTGTCGTCTGACCAAATCTGAACATGAACGTCCGTTATTATGTGAATCCAATGTTGTAGCGCTAGCCATATTGACATCATCTCTTTGATGTTTATGTGTTTCTCATGGAACCGAGGGTCCCAAAGACCCTGACATTTAAAGTCTGCGGGACTTATGGTCACGCCCCAACCTGTCCGACTCGAATCCGTCATAATCGTGAAAGCCAGATCTGGCAGTTGCAGCGGAACTCCCTGAGTTAACAACTGAAAATCTGTCCAAATCTGAACCCTTGTTTTACTAGGTGCATTAAAACAATACTTGTTCAAGCGAAAGCGTCTTCACACTCCAGTTATGAGTAAAGAATATCTGGAGGGGACGTGCGCGCAGACGGCCCATCAGAATGAGATCCACAGCCGCTCCGCACAGCTCCACAGTTGCATGAATTGCCTCACTGTTAATGCGTCTGAGTGTAGACAAAAGCGAGCATAACAA
Organism: Pictodentalium vernedei; assembly: GCA_031216915.1. NCBI lineage: Eukaryota > Metazoa > Mollusca > Scaphopoda > Dentaliida > Dentaliidae > Pictodentalium > Pictodentalium vernedei. The sequence goes on along the minus strand of CM062296.1, from coordinate 599,776,918 downwards.
CTGACTAATTTCGCTCTGGGTAACGGCAGACAAACCAGATTGTTGAGAGTCTCAAAGCTCATTCCCAAGTGAATAGACGACTTGTATGGAGCTAGATCCGACTTTTTCTCATTTACGATGAAACTGAGACGTCAGAGTAATAGAAGCAGACTCTGAACATCGTTCTGAAGAATAATTCTGTTGCCGTGTCCCTGCAGAAAGTCGTCCAAGTAAGCCGATGTTATCGCAGACGAATGAGCTCGGAAGTATGACATTACCGAGTTCATTATTCGAGTGAATGCCCAGGGAGCCAGGTTCAGATAAAAGCATATTGCTCTGAACTGATACACCTTCCCTTGTACGGCGAACCACAGGTACTTTTAGAATGCCGGATGTACCAGGACATGAAAGTACGCATTCTTAGATCTATGCTTGCCGCATAGTCGATCACTCGAACGCTCGCTTTTACTGACCGAAGGGTCTCCATATATAAATTTTTGGAGCCAAGATAAGCTTGTTATCCAGCTCAAGTCTATTACCGGTCGGAATGAGCTGTCTGGCTTCGGTACGAGGAACAGGTGACTGTAAAAATCTTGAGAATCCTGATTCTCGATGACCTGTATTGCTTCCTCTGATAAGAGAGCCTGTACCTCCAGTAGGAGAAACTCTCGTATGCAAGGATTTGATGTTAGTGGGGTTTTTGCTCGGAATGACAGCCGTAAGCCGTCCGAGACTACACTTCTCACCCACTGATCTTCCGTGACTGTTATCCAGTTCTTTGTGGAGCTTGATAACCTTCCGCCAACTGGCCAGCTAGAGGTCTTAACCATCACCTGTATGACCTGCGAGGCTTACGGGAGCAGAAACCACGTCCTCCCTGCGAAGAACCTCATCTCGTCGGCCAAGGGGTGTGCGATCGATAGTCCCATTAGACCTATGCCCCTTTCCCTAGTCGCTATACTGACGACCTTCAGAGTAATTACAAGAGGGTTTCTTGTACCCTCGTGAGGAGTTTCCTTTTGACAACTTTTGTCTGGAACGCCCTCCTTTACTCGTCTGCTGAAACAGGTCGTTGATACGCCAACCTCAAAAGCAGAGCCCTAGATGCTTTCTTAGTAGCCTGTTGATAGACTAACGAAAGCTAGTCGTCGAAAATAAAATGTCCGGAAACTGGAGCGACTCTTGAGAGAGCTTTTCACCTTGTCATCTTATCAGTGATGACGATGCAAGGGCAGCATCACGTCTGATTAACTCCAGATTAGCAACTGTTAGGGCGGAGTTATACGTGGTATACATAACTGCCCTGGAAAGAACTCTAACCGAGGAACAAACGTCCTCAAATTCCTTCTCATTAAGACGTTGCGCCATAGGTCTTGTAAGGTGATCCGCGTAAGACATAACATCCAAATTCGCTCTATTTGAAGAAATTGCCATCTCAATAGTGTCTGCGCGAATAGTGAATGATACAGGTAAGGATATCTCTAGATCCCCGGCCTGCTCATCCAAACACAGAGGAACTCTCTGAACATCTTCCCCGGCCGTTTTTAAATGAACATGGTTTAAAAAATGGTATGTAAACGGAAGATGAAGATAAGAAACTGCCTTCTCCCTCGCACTCAAGAGAATAAATACGGCAGCGTCTATATGGCCAAAGGCCTGCGACACCTGCATAAACTGAACCGGAAAAGAAAGGACTTCCTCCTTTGTCCAGTTAAAGTCTGCGTCCAACGATGCCAGCGGTTTCTCTCCTGCCGTCGCAGCATTCTGATTCGGCGGAACAAAATCAGGGTAGTATTGATGGATGAAAACCATCGCAACCATGTACTGTTCCAAAAGGGAAGGGTAATCCTCTTCCTTATCCCTTTCACCATCTGAGAGAATCAGTTGCAAATCTCGGTCCATTGCATCTGCGTGAACAGATGACTGGACCGACCCAGCACCGTCCGACAGCTCAGATTCTGAGTCTGAAGGAGGCTGCATCTGCACTTGCTGGGATGCTGCAATCAGCTGCGCAATCGGCGACAGCAAGTCCGTCATCCAGGCTTGAGGAGCAGCGGTCTTCCATTCCTTAGCCGCATGCTGCTCCTGGTGTGTCGGAAACGGATCCTTTCTCCGAACGTCCCGATGATCGAGGCCTCGTCTCCCTAGCTACACGCATGGTCCGACTTCACGGGCAAAGAGTGGTTCCTTCTTCATCCAACAAGCTGGATATCCGAAGTCGGATAGTTAGGATGCAGTCGTGTGTGCTTAAATAATGCAGCAGAGGAAGCCGTGACTGAAGCCGACCCCGGCTGCTGACTAGGCGGAGCATCTCGAGCGGCGGGCGGACATATGCTCCATCTCATTCAAGTTTCCAACCAGAAAACTTCATTTCGGCCTTGTGAAACGTAGCGGAGGAAAAGTTGACTGAAGCTGACCCCGGCTGCAGACTAAACAGAGTGTCCCGAGTGGAGGGTGGACATATGCTCCGGCCTGTGCAAGTTTCTCAAAACAACATCTGACCCCAGACGTCGCTAGATTAGAGAGGGGGGCCTCTCCTGCTCGTGGTCTATCAGACCTTGCCGAGTACAAGAACTTGCCAATTTCCTCCCTATTTCCATCGTCACTGGGTGAGCTATTTATATTAAAGTACTCGCTCTACCCACATCCACTTCCTATGACCGCAATGGACTTACCCGGCATCACAGCACCCACGGACAGAGTACCGCTTCACCGGTCGAGCTAGCTGCTTGCAAGAGATTAAAACCCTTAACAAAAGGCCCTAACTCTTGCAATAATGAGCACTGCAGCTAGCTCTATATGCTCCATGGAGCGCAACGACAGTAGCACACTTGGATGGATGTCAGAATATCATCACCATGTTCATGTTCCTCTGAAATAGAAACTGACAGAATGAATGAGTCCTGATCCTCAGAACCTCACTGCCAACAACGTACCGCGACACCCGACTCCAACATCAGTCATCCCAGTGAACACAAGAATGACAAGAGTCCGCAGGAGTGCATCAACTAAAGTCGATATCAGTCCTCCAAACTCCACATCAATATATATATATATATAACTGAGATACATGAATAATAGCAATCATAATTAAATTCAAAATATTTTTGTAAACAAAATTTTTTTTGGAAAAAACGCTTAAGTTTCCAAAGGGAACATTAAGATCCCAAGGGCATCCCGATAGAGCCTAAGTGTGGACCAAATCCAAATTTTTGGTCCACACTTAGGCTCTATCGGGATGCCCTTCCAGAATAATAATCCATGTTTCCTACAGTATACTACAGTAATAGAATATAAACAAGAGGCCCCAGGGGGCCTTAGGAGCTCACCGAATGTTCCATACTGTTAAGACACAAATTTTATCAAAAGCTATTCTTAAGGTTCTACAGAGTAAATCTATACTCTCTGAGGAGCTAAAACATCAACAGGACTGAATGGGACAATGCTGCTCATCAAATATCAAAAGATTCTGCATGATGGTTCTGAAGAAGATTTTTGAAGAATTTTCCTTGAATTGCACAAAGTAAACATTCACACCCCCATAGTGAGCCCCAATATTTAACAAAAGACTCAATTTGAACAAATGTGAATCCAACCCATACCAAGATGCTGCATACCAAATATCTAAAGATTCTGCCCACTGGTTCTGGTGAAGAAGATTGTTGAAGATTTTTTCTTAAATTGCACTCAGTAAAAATTCACACCCCCATAGTGATTCCCAATATTGAACAGGGGATTCAATTTGAACAAACTTGAATCAGACCCATACCAAGATGCTGCATACCAAATATCAAAAGATTCTGCCCATCGGTTCTGGAAAAGAAGATTTTTAAAAAATTTTTCTTAAATTGCACTAAGTAAAAATTCACACCCCTTTAGTGAGCCCCAATATTGATCGAGGGACTCAATTTGAACAAACTTGAATCAGACCCATACCAAGATGCTGTATACCAAATATCAAAAGATCCTGCCCATTGGTTCTGGAGAAGATTTTTAAATTTTTTTCTTAAATTGCACTAAGTAAAAATTCAGTCCCCATGCACTAAGTAAAAATTCAGTCCCCATAGTGAGCCCCAAAATTGATCAAGGGACTCCATTTGAACAAACTTGAATCAGACCCATACCAAGATGCTGTATACCAAATATCAAAAGATTCTGCCCACTGGTTCTGGAGAAGATTTCTCCTTAAATTGCACAAAGGAAAAATTCATGCCCCAAAAGGGAGCCCCAATATTCATCAAGGGACTCGATTTGAACAAACTTGAATCAGACCCATACCAAGATGCTGCATACCAAATATCAAAAGATTCTGCCCACTGGTTCTGGAGAAGAAGATTTTTAAAGAATTTTTCTTAAATTGCACTAAGTAAAAATTCACGCCCCCATAGTGAGCCCCAATATTGGTTGGGGGACTCAATTTGAACAAACTTGAATCAGACTCATACCAAGATCCTGCATAACAAGTATCAAAAGATTCTGCCCACTGGTTCTGGAGAAGAAGATTTTTTCATAATTTTTCTATAATTCATACTGTGCTATCAGAGTTCTGCCCCATACAGAGCCCCCAAGGGACGTGGCCATTTCATTTGAACAAATATGAATTGCCATATAGTAATGAATATCCACATGAAGTTTTATGAAAATCGGACCCGTGGTTTCAGAGAAGTCATTTGAAAAATGTTCACGACGACGGATGATGACGAACGAGGGACAGCAATTGATAAGTTGAGCTTCCTTCAGTGACCTAAAAATTCCTCATATTGACTAAGTTATAATTCGGGCTCCCACAGGGAGCCCAAATATGGACCCAGGGACTTGGATTTAACAAACTTGAATCTCACTCCCCTAAGGATGCTACACACCACATATCAAAACATTCCGACTGCTGGATCTGAAGAAGACTTTTTAAGAAAATTCCTCATTTCGAACTAAGTTACAATTCAAGCTCCCACAGTGAGCCCAAATATGGACCTAGGAACATGGCTTGAACAAACTTGAATCTCACCCCCCTAAGGATGCTGCATACCAAATATCAAAACATTCCGACTGCTGGATCTGAAGAAGAAGATTTTTAAAGAAAATTCCTCATTTTGAACTAAGTTATCATTCGGGCTCCCACAGTGAGCCCAAATATGGACCTAGGGACATGGCTTGGACAAACTTGAATCTCACCCCCTAAAGATGCTGCATACCAAATATCAAAACATTCCGACTGCTGGATCTGAAGAACATGATTTTTAAAGAAAATTCCTCATTTTGAACTAAGTTATAATTCGGGCTACCACAGTGAGCCCAAATATGAATCCAGGGACTTGGCTTGACCAAACTTGAATCTCACCCCCCTAAGCATGCTGCATACCCAATATTAAAAGATTCTGCCTGCTGGATCTTGAGAAGAAGATTTTAAAGAAATTTGCCTGAAATGCACTAAGTTCAAATTGGGCTCCTATACTGAGCCCAAATATGAACCCAGGGGGCCGATTTGAACAAACTTGAATCAGATCCACCCCACAATGTTGCATACCAAATATCAAGAGATTCTGCCTGCTGGATCTGGAGAAGAAGATTTTTGAAGAAATTTGACTGAAATGCACTAAGTTCGAATTTGGGCTTCTATAGTGAGCCCAAATATGAATCCAGGGGGCCGATTTGAACAAACTTGAATCAGGCCCATACCAAGATGCTGCATACCAAGTATCAAAAGATTCTGCCCACTGGTTCTGGAGAAGAAGATTTTTTCATAATTTTTCTATAATTCATATGGTGCTATCAGAGTTATGCCCCATACAGAGCCCCCAAGGGACGTGGCCATTTCATTTGAACAAACATGAATTGCCATATAGTAATGAACATCCACATGAAGTTTCGTGGAAATCGAACCGGTGGTTTCAGAGGAGAAGTCGTTTGAAAAATGTTCACGATGACGACGGATGGCAAGTGATAAGTTAAGCTCCCTTCGGTGAGCTAAAAAACTACCTATATATGAGGATGTTGACAATGTAAACAACGTCAATGTAAACAAGACATCAGGCACACAAAAAGGCTCAAAGTCAGAACCAATTAAAATGCTATCAGATGCAAAGCTAGATCTTCATATGAAGAAAAAATGATACATCAGATAGAAGATGCAAGACTAAATGACCTAACACCACAAGGGTGAGGACGTAACCCTGGGGAAAAACAGAATAATATTCTGTAATATATATTAAACTCCCAAGAAATTTAATAAAAAATTTCAATAAAAAAAATAGCCAAAAAGCTTAAGAGTTTAACAGGAAGGGTTCATGGAAGGATAGGGAAGGAATACTTAACAAACAGTGGAATAATCATTATCAAAAATGATGACGTCAGGCATATGTCCCGAAATTGGGAGCCATAAAATAATTTTATAAATATTATAAAGTTACAGCCCTGAACGTCCAAAACCACCGTTGAACACTTCCTTCATCCAATAACAGCCTTGTATCCACCAATTCTTGCATTGATTTGTGTCTGGCATCCTCAAACTAGAGGCTGAAGAGAGCCTAAAACGCTCACCTGGACCAAGTTGTCCTAAACAGTAAGGGTTATGGATATGGAGAAAATGTAATGTGAATGAACCATATGACAGATTCGCCAGCAATTTTTCTGTCCAATTGTTTCAAATGCTCAGAAGAAAGCTTCATTCAAATACAAAATCTCCAGTAAGTGCAGTTTGGGAAATATTGGACATTTCATTTTTTTTCTATTTTTAGCGCCAGGTGTTCCCATGGGGAACCGCGGAAAATTTTGGGAGCATGAATGAAGTACTTAGGGTCAACTAATGCCACATACAAAATTTGGGTCAAATCGTTCCATTGGTTCTTGAAATAGAAATTTTCTTCAGGCAGCTCAAAAGTGAGCCCATCCCCTGGAGAGCCCAAATATGGACCTATCAACTTTCTTTGAACAACTTTTAATCTTTCATACCAAATATCAAAGCATTCCTACTTGTGGTTCATGAGAAAATGATTTTTAATGAATTTCACGATATTTGGGCATAAGCCCAAGCCCAAAAAGGGCAGAGACCCCATTTGAACAAAACTAAAACAGAACACCCCCAAGATGATGTGGCCCATATATGTTTCAATTTGGCCCATTGGTTTGTGATGAGACGATATTTTTAAAAAGGTAAACATGTAATCTTTTTCCCATTAACTTCAGTGTTAAAAAATGTTGAGTCATCATATTTTCATAACACCAAAAACAGACCATATGACAGATTCGCCAGCAATTTTTTTTGTCCCATTGTTTCAACTGCTCAGAAGAAAGCTTCATACCAAATACAAAATCTCTAGTCCGTGCAGTTTGGGAAATATTGGACTTTCCACTTTCGTTCTATTTTAAGCTCCAGGGGTTTCCATGGGAAACCGCGAAAAGTTAAAAAATTTATAGTAATTTCTATATTTTTTATACTTACCAATGACCCAGACATAGCTGGTGCTAACTCTTAAAATATAGGGCCAAACACAAATTTTGCCCCCCAATCCCCAAAATTTGCATCTAAAACCAAAGAAAACATGTCCTGAAAGGCCCTCCACACTTCGCCTCTACTGTGCATGCGCAGTGTCAAGGACGTTCCGAAATTGGCGCAATTAATCATTCTAAAAACCAGTGCCTGGTAAGCACTATGTACTCAGCGGGGAGGCAAGAGTTCCCAACTCCTGGGAGGGCCATCCCCGTCTGGGTCATTGGTAAGTATAAAAAATATAGAAATTACTATAAATTTTTAACATTTTTATACTGTACCAATGACCCAGACATAGCTGAATAGTAAAAAGGCTGGAGGGCCAAGGACATAGAGCAAAATGGAATACGCTCAATAATATAAAATAGAGTCATCCCCTGTAGGGAAAAAGAAGTAATAGGCCTTACATGTATCTTTCTTATTTATGATAAATTAGAAAGATACAACACCTTCCAAAATTGAGCTTCATACATCCATGTACTCTATTAATATCCAATATAATCCTTATACTAATAATTTTTAAAGTAAGCCAATAAATAAAGTAAGTCTAGAGAATAGAGACTCCTATACTCCTAAAAGTGTCTGAGGATTGCATAATCATGTCCGTTGACATATGCAATAATCAAAAGCTATACTTTAAAAACTAAGACTTGAATGAATTTTAAAAACCTAAACTTCTCTCTAAACAACCATCCCAATAACAGCTCAGAATTACTAACTCCGGAGGAGGTATCCCCTTGTTTTCATAGTAAAACAGGTGACCCAAGGGAACACCCTCCCCCCCCCCCCCCTTTTTCTTGCCCTGGGTCAAATAGCCCAGAGCGAAGAGGGCAGCAGAACGGAGACACTGCCGAAACAGACAGCCTACCTAGCTATAGTAGCAACTGTTAAGTGAATGACATTCTGAGCAGTAGATAATAGACCTAACAATAGAGGCCTCCAGAAATAGACTTGATATTTTTGAGATAAAAATTCATGAATGTGGATGGCTGAGCGCAATGAGCAGCCTTCAAAAATCTATAATAGCGACACTATTAATGTAAGCCCAAGATGTAGAAGAACTCTTACTTCATGAGCCGAAATCTTAAGCACAACTGCTAAGTCAATGATATACCATAAGCAGTACCGATAGTTAATAGAATCCATTAACAATAGAATGGAGCGTAACGTCCTTCTACTAGGCATCAAAGACAGAAGAAGCTTACGCCCATAGTAATAAACAGATATCTGTTTATAAATACATAAACTCTACCCGGAAAGAGTAAAGGCCTATGCCCGTACGAAGATGGAAGGACCTTAATAACAATAGGTTCCGGATATTAGGAGCCTAACTCTTATGCAAAAATCCAACCTAAACAGTAACGGAATAGTGATTCCGAAACTACGAAAGTGAAAATCATCCATCGATAGTGCATGAAACTCACTGACTCTACAGTAAAAGAGAAACCAATAGAATTACTGTCTAAAAGGTCAGAATTTGAAAACTACTGTTTCCAGAGGCTCAAATGATTACTTAGCTAAATAAGAACCGAAGTTAAAATCCATATAGGAATTTAATCTAAAGATTCTAAGTCTATTTATCAAAAAGTAACTAACTGACTTAGATAAAGAGACATAAGACTCAATTGTAACTATCCTAGAGTGCATAGGTATGAGGTAACATAAACCTATAACCTTAATAAAAACAGGCTGCAGTAGATCTTGTGAAACAAGTATACTAAAAAATTGCAATGAGTAGTATGGAGGGATCAACAATATGAACATAATGATCCCTACACCAACGACGGAAGAGCCTCCACTTTAGCCGCATAGAATAGCGAAGAAGAGGATCTCCTATAGTAAGAAATCGCGTCCAAAGCTCGTCCAGAACAATGCTTACAATGCAATACGGACCACACAACGGAATACATGAAGGTTGCGACCTTGCGGGTTGTGATAAAGATGACACGATTTACCCAATGAAAAAATATCCTCACATTGAGGAAGATTTCACATTAAGACCCACAGTAGACAAGAGAGTAAATTACCCATGATCTCTGTGAAGATAGAGATGCTATCAACAGAAATGTATTGTGGTTGTTTATCTTAGCAATACCTGCTGAAACAACAGCGCCGGAGGATACGCGTATCCTATCATGCCGTCCTATAGATCAATAGAGCGTTAACAACATTAGCTCAGAGATCTGGACAAGCCAACACATACGTCTGCAATTGATTAGCAAGCTGTGTCGTAAATAAATCATCATTGGGCGCTCCCATAGATAGCAAATCTGATTGAATACTTGTTTGTTGAGAGTCCATTCTGACAGCAACAAGCGACCCCTAAGTGAACGGGAGTCCGGTAAAACAATCAGACGACCCGGAATATGACGGACCAAAACAGAACTTGGTGTACTATAACCAACAGACGGATTCTTTCCATTAAATTGAATAACGGAAACGAAAGAGTGCCTCCCTGGTTCCGGAGATACGCCACTACTGTCGAATTAACGGACAGGATTTGGGCATGCGTTCCTGAATAATGTTCATGCAATGACAAAAAGCAAGCCTAAAAAACATTATTCCGCGGAAGAAAATTGGTTGCTAAGAGACTGCGGAACCCAAAGACACTTCGAATCCGTTGGGATCAGTATTATATCCCAATCTGTTTGACTGGCAACCGTCATAACAGCAACACTCGGGTCCGGCAACTGCGGTGGCACTCTCTGAGTCAACCACCGAATGTTTGCCCCAGTCTGAATCTCTTGTAACACTAGATAGACAAGAGAACGTGTAAATCGAGCAATTCATGGATTGCCGAAAAGTTGCCGTCGAAGAGAAGCTCCTCCGAGAACGAAGCGACTCTGAGAGAGTTCTTAACCTTACTATCCACGCGTGTGGATGTAGCTAGGGCTGCGCCACGTCTAACCAACTCCTATCAGCCACTGAAGGGCGGAGTTATACGTGAACAAACTGCCCTCAAAAGAAATTACATTGAAAATAATATCCCGTAAATCTTTTCTTGAAGACGTAATGATAACGCCTCAGTAAGGCGGATTACGTATGATAAAGCGTCTAAGTTAAGTCTACTATACATCATGTCGTTTCCAACATTGAAGTTGGAAAAGACATAAACGGCGAAAAAAAATATTTCCAGTCTTTAACCACACCGTCTAGACGCATATGAACTCTCGGTATGCCCTGCTCTGCCAAAATAAACTATTCGTATAAATGATAAAACGGCAGAAATGAGCAATGCGGACAAGAAACTAAACTATCATGCTTGGTAGCAGGCTGGTATGCATATATAGCATCGAAAAATAAAACACATGTTGTAATGACATTATTGGACTGCGTCGGTAAGTCAGGGACAATGTCCCTGAACCGATCAAAAAATCCGAGTCCAATGACGCTATAAGTCTCTTATCCAAGATCGCAGCAATGAAGTCCGAAATAACAATCACTGGAAGATAATGCCAGAAGATATGAAAGGCAGCTTCCGATACTACTAAAGGGAAAACTCGAAATCTTTCGAATCCCTTTCGCCATCCTGTCGGACCCTATAAAGCGTTCGGTCGTCCGTACCTGATGCAACCGCGGACCGCACCGACCCAGCGCCGTCGGATAATTCCTGATTCGACCAAGAAACTGTCAATTGCTGGGATGCTGCGAAACAACTGTGCTAACTCGGATAGCACGTCCGTCACTGAGGCCTGAGGAGAAGCGGTCCTACAATGCATTGCCGCTGGAAGCTCCGTGATCGTTACCCCGTGCATACTACCAATATGCGAGCGAATGGAGTGTATAGGCCTTGTGTCCCTTGGCTACCGGATGGCGCGACCTATTCGCCGTGGAATCACTGAATGACGAAACTGATCGGATACTCGAGGTCACATAGCCAATGTGCGGTCGTGTGCCCTGCTGTGAGGATGAGGAAGCATTAAGGACAGTCTCTCGGACTGTCAATATAACGGAGCGTCCCGACCGACAGACATATGCTCCGAATGTAAAATATCTGAACCACAACATGCGGTCCCCTATGTTGTTGGACGAGAGAGGGACCTCTCCCGCTCACAGCCCGGACGGACCTGGACAAGCCAGGAACTGGACTAACAGGCTTCCTCCGATCTGTCCTCAATCTGCCATCACTGGGTGAGTACTAAAGTAATTAAAGTGCTCGCATCACCCAAATCTCCTTCCTAGACCGCAACGGACGAACCCGGCAGCCGAACCATTCGATGAATGTACGCTACACCGGGTGAGCTAGCGAATGTCACTCCGTAGGCGATAGACATATTCCATGAGCACTTATTGCCGCTAGCTCTTCATTAACTATGACGACAGAGGCACACTTTTGAAAGACATCTCCGTAACTTTGCGAACAAGAAACCAGAAATGCTTGGTTATAGCAAGCATATAATAATAATATATATAGCGTCGTTCAATAATTCTAAAGTTTGTGTGACATTACTGGACTATGTCGGAACTGAGGGACGATGTCCCTGAACCGAACCAAAAATTTCTAAGTCCACCGACGCTATCAGTTTCTTATCCGGCATCGCAGCATTCTGGTCCGACGAAAGAAGCTGTAGAAGACCAAGTCAGATGACATACACAACAGCATATGTTGTTCCGAAAGGGAAAGCTCGAAATCCTCCAAATCCCTTTCGGTATCCCGTCGGACCGGATGAAATTTTCGGACGTCCGTACCCGCTACCGCGGAGCGTCCCGACCCAGCATCGTCGGATAAAAAATATGCGACAGATTCAGTTGATGCTGGGATGCTGCGATAAACTGTGCTATTTAGGAAAGCACGTCCGTTCCCGAGGCCTGTGCAGTAGCGGTCTTACGATGCATTGCCGCCGGAAGCTCAGTGTACGTTGACTCCCGCACACTTCCTATGCGAACGTCCGGAGTCTGCAGGCCTCGTGTCCCTGGCTACCGGATGGTGTGACCTGGTCGCCGATGATTCTCTGACTGGCGAAGCTGACTGGATATCCGTGGTCACGTAGCCAAGAGCGGTCGTGTGCGCAACTATGAGAATGAGGAAGCCTTATTGACAGTCTACTCCGGACTGACTATATGTCGGAGCGTCCCGAGCGACGGACGTATGCTCCGAATGCGAAACATTTATACCACAACATCTGGGGCCAGATGTTGTTGAACGAGAGAGGGGCCTCTCTCGCTTGCCGTCCGGATGGACCGGAACGAGCTATGAACCGGACTAAAAGGCTTCCTCCGTTCTCCCTCCGATCCACCGTCACTGGGTGTGCATTAGGTTGATTTATACTGCTCGCATCACCCCAAAATTCCTTCTAGACCGCAACGGACGAACCCGGCTGCCGAACCATTCGGTGAATGGACGCTACACCGGGGGAGCTAGCGGACGTCAAAGGCCGTCGAACCTACTAGGGTCCTCTTAGGCAATTGGCGTATTTACATGAGCACTTTTCCGCTAGCCCTTCATTAATTGTGACGACGGAGGCACACTGTTGGAAGACATCACAGATACATCACCCTAATCTTGATCGTCTGAAATAGAAATTGATAAAGTAGAGTGACCCTGCGGGGAAAGGACCGGAGTGTCCAATTCCCCAATAACATACCGTGACATACGCTTCCCATATTGTCATCGAAATCATACGATACAGAACAGGAGTTAATGCGAGTACACTGACCACATATAGAATGATTATAAAGTCAGAGGAAGACTTCCTCTTATTACAATTGAACAATATCCAATGTGAAAAGAAAACAAGTCCTGGTACTCGCACTAACCCCTGGCAATCAAAATACATAATAATATGATCCATTAATATAGAAAAAATAATTGAAATCAAAATATTTTGAAAAAATATTTTTTCAGAACAGCCCAAGTTTCTGAAAAGTAACGTTGAGCCCCAATGGATCCCAAGCCTAAGTGTGGACAAAAATTTTAAAAATATTTTAAACAATTTATTCAACACTTACGAACAATAATAATGTATCTAGTTATGATTAAAATAACATGAAGATATTATTTTCCAGAAATCCCCCCTCACACAGAGGGCTGTTGTAAATGTAAACAATGAGTGTAAAAACACTAAAATAAGACTCCAGGAACCCAGGCCCGAAATCAGTTACCAAAAATACACTATCTGATGCAAAACAGAGACTTCCAGGGAAGAAACTGCAGAACATCAGATGGTAGATGCAGAACACAACGCCTAAACACCCGTAGGTGAAGACGTAAACATGGGGAAAAGAACAGAATTCATTGTTATTCAGCTAAAACTCCCAAGAAAATTTAGTAATAATAATTACAAAAACTATGCCAAAAGCATGGGAGAATAGCAAGGGGGGACTTAAAGGACAGGGAGAGAGGAAAACACTTAAAAAACAGTGTAACTAAATAATCAGAACGACAACAAAATGGCTGCTGCCTCGAAAATAGGTAACTTAACATAATTTCATTAAAAAAATTTAAGTTACAGCCCTGATAATATTCTGTCACACATTTTTTCCTCTCCTCCTTCTCTATCCTCCTTAGAATCACCATTTCACTAATATTTATGTGTCTGGCATCATTTAAACTGAGATTTACAAGCACAAAGATCAGTCAGATGTTAACTGATGAAGGGCCAAACTTAGAATGATTAATTGCGCCAATTTCGGAATGTCCTTGACACTGCGCATGCGCAGTAGAGGCAAAGTGTGGAGGGCCTTTCAGGACATGTTTTCTTTGGTTTTAGATGCAAATTTTGGGGATTGGGGGGCAAAATTTGTGTTTGGCCCTATATTTTAAGAGTTAGCACCAGCTATGTCTGGGTCATTGGTACAGTATAAAAATATTTGGGGGGCATGAATGAAGTACTTAGGGTCAACTAATGCCACATATAAAATTTGGTTCAAGACCCCATTTCAACAAAACTAAAACAGAATACCCCCAAGATGATGTGGCCCATATATGTTTCAAGTTGGGCCATTGGTTTGTGAGAAGATTGTTTCGTAAAAGCTAACGTACGATGGACGACGGAAGACGGACGCCAAGTGATGGCAAGAGCTCACACGGACTTTCAGCCAGGTGAGCTAAAAAGGAGATTTTAAAGTACAGATGTCAGTTCATTGTTTCTGACTTTAGGGCCAAACAAAGAAATGATGACCGGTGCCAATTCCGGCCACTACCTGATGTCTGCGCATGCGCGGAGAGTAAATGTATGGAGGGTCAGTTAGGACTTTTAATTTTCGGTTTTGCAAGCAAATTTTGGGGATTGGGGGGTTCAAAATTTGTGTTTGGCCCTTGATAACTTTGAGTTTGCACCAGCTAGTCTGGGCCATTGGGTTATACTGTAAAAATATTGACTGATTAGGAGTCATAACTCTGCCCCCTAATCATCAGACTGGGCTGGTTTTGACTTGACCTGTAGATTCTTCGGTTAAACTCAACACCAAATATTGGATCAATAAATAAATATTTTTCAATTAATCACACTAACAAATGAAAATTTACTTATATCGACTATTTAGGAGCCGTAACTTTGCCCCTAATCTTCAGACTAGGCTGTTTTTCAAACTTCACCTGTAGATTCATTAGATGAACTCAAATACTGGATATTGGCCCAATCAATCAAATCAATAAATATTTATTTGTTGAAGTTATCATGCTAACAAAAAAAAATTAAATAAAATTGACTAATTAGGAGCCATAACTGTGTCTCTGATCAGATCAGGCTGATTTTAGTACTCGATCACAAAAGTGTTAAGAACTCGCATATTAAATATCAAATCAACCAGACAATATTTGTAGAAGTTATCATGCTAACAAGCACATTGTTACAGAATGACAGGCAAGGGTAACACTATATGCCCCCAGCCATGTTACGTCAGAAGCCTACAAACATAAATAAACAAGAGCAAGCGTGGCATATGCCCCCCGATGGTGGCCATATTGAATTGGCTAGCTGGACTAAAATCAAAAAGAAGCATTGTCTAGTCATCCACAAGTAGCCCCTAAAATTATGATTTGACCAAATGAGTAGCTCTTTAGTTATTGGATGGAAACCAAAAATTAATGGAAGGACAGAGGATGGAAGCACCTGGTAAAAGCATAATGCCCCCGAGAGGGTCGGGGGCATAACAAACTTCATTGCTTTTCTACCATTTCAGTCGTGGTAATATCTGCATGCTGTCAAGGCATAGTCTGTTGGAGATCCTTGCATGGATTTTAAAAAATGGGTACTGACAGTCTATCACTGCCTCTTATTCCATCTTAAAAGATTTTGTTCACACTCAATACATTGTGTTTGCCATTATCATCATAGCAATGGATGAATCATTCACTTAACACTTTCAGGGGTGTAAAAATACAGCAAAAGTCACTCGCCCTGCAGGACTAGTAGACTTTAAAATGCTCTTGCCCGCCCTTATTTTCTACTTGACCCACTTTTTGTCACTCACTCACAGTTTCAACTTTCCCTGCCGAGCATCAAAATGACTACTGGGCAGGGAAAGTTGAAATGACAAGTTACTAAAAATAAAATTGTGCGAATGTCGGGCTTTAACTCTGAGTCTGAGCTCCCATACATGCTGATGAGTGATACATCAATTTGGCCTACCTTCACTCTGAGACTCTCTTCTTCAATCTTTGACATTCAAAATAAAGTGTGCCGTTGTCCTATGAATTGATCTCACCTTAGTCTTTGCAGCTAATTTGAAGGCTCTCGTTTTTTAAATCACAGGTTTATTATCTCCGAAGTCTCAGAAACACAGTTAGCGAGTTGGAATTTTTCAAAAGTGAAACCTTACGGATCACATGTTAAATCAGTTGTTTCCATTGACATATTTCAGAGAAATGCCATCAATGGGAACGAATGTCGCTGACAATCCGAAGATTGGGATGTTTGGTCTTTTAAATTTCAACAAATTTTATTGTCTGAAAAAAAGAATAAATTAAGCCACAGTTAAGTGACTGCGCGAGGGACGTTTTAAGGATGGAACCCCAAACCAGCAATCCGCCAGAGAGACTGCAATACTGGCGTCTTAAACTTAATCGAGGTGAAAAGGTTTGTTCTGTTGTTGTGACTTGTCAGCTTAACGACACTGCAATGGTGACCAGCGTGACCTTAAAAGCTTTAATGACCAAAACTCAATAAAAAATTGAAAAGGTTCGTGATATTAAAGTCTGAGATCACTTATACTATTTACAATCAGCCATGGAACGAAGCAAATTAAATTTGGTGAGAGATATGGGGCATCACGTATGGCGAAAGCCCTGTCAGCAATTTCGAAAATAGCTGAGTTCTTTGATAGCTAATTTGATTACCTCCCTTACTAGACTAGAATTACCTAACAGACATTTTTATGTTTCTGGTGAGTTCATTCGCACAGTCATTACATCCCAATACCGGTTCAGAGTTGGTTGAGTGGTGGATGATGGACTTTACAAAAAACTGTGGGGCCGGGGCAGGGGAGGCACACCTAGGCTCAAGTTTACCGGCGTGTACTGTCAACCAACTTTTGAAATTTAATCCGAAAAGATGCGATTACGTACGTCTTTTTTTCAGATGTCTGTTCGTAAGTTTCTACCGGGGTGATTCATACCGAGCGATTTGCACCCATATCGGTCGTAGTTTCAACAAAGACAGATATATGTTTTATGTATATTATTATACAAGGCTCCCAAAAGCTCCTTATTTAAGTATGTCGTGCTCATTAAATAATCCCAGATGTTTTGCCCCAACGAAACTCACTCGCCCAGTCGGACGAGTACAACAGAGAAATCACTCGCCCGATCGAAGTTTCCACTGCCAATGCGAGCGGGCGAGTGTATTTTTACACTCCTGCCTCTACATAACATGAAAAGCAGACAACACTTGCAAAAAAAATTATTGAATAACTAATTTTTTCACTTTTTGCGTCAAAAACACGACCTTGTTCCAATGAGGGGTCATAAGCTATGTTTTTGATGCAAAAAATGAAAAAATAATGAAAATTGAATGGCAATTTTTGTGAATAGCACTGTCCGGTTTTGGTCGTTATGTTGGGTAAAGGGTTAAAACTGTAATAAAATATCAGATAATAGATCTCGTTTATTTAGCCTTTCTGTCTTCAACCCACAGGTTAGTGATACTTAAAACAGATAATTTATTCGCTCACACCTTCTATTTGGTGAATGAAGTAGCGTAATTCCTGTGAGCTTGATTCAGAGTTATTTTATTTCAAATCTGATTCTTATTTGGAAAGTTGTTAGTGGGTTTTCACTGCCTAGGACAGTCCTTGTGGGGATGAAAAGCATACACAGGCTTGTTGTGAATGATTCATAATGGGTGAAAAATAAAATGTAAATGATTCTTTAGGACTTTTATTCAAAGTATTAATTCTCAAAATAAAACAAAACTGGCTTTATTTTTCAATGATTGTGAGGTTTTCTGCTGAATAATACTTTGAATAAAAGTCAGAAATTGCCATGTGTGCCAGGTAATACTCCTTTTTTAATGTCTAAAGAGATAAAAAGGACATTAGGCATACACATTTTCCGAGCATGCAGTGTCAGAAAAATTAATTATTTTTTAATGCTGCACCACATATGCTGCCTCATGTTCATACCGTAGAATAAGTAAAGAGGAATTACCATTTGGATATTTTGTCTAAGAAACTAAATGAAAGTGTCAATGACACAGTAGCTCAACTTGACAAACTTGAACTTGGTAAGTTATAAATGAAATGGCAAAATTGAAGATCATTGGTACCAATGTTATTTTTTTTGCCAGTGGCGACATTTTTTGACAGAAACCTGAAGAAAATCAATAGCTCCCATCTAGAGGCCTCCCCAAACAAGCATGCCAGGTTTCAAAGCAATCCGATCATAAATGTGCCCTGTAGGGTGTACAAAAGGGAAATATTGTGGTCTGACTAGACTAAGTTCTAAGAACGTTGGTGGTGGCAACATTTTTTGACGGAAATGGAAGAAAATCGATAGCTCCCATCTAGAGGTCACCGTAAATAAGCATACCAGGTTCCAAAGCAATCTAATCATAAATGTGCCCTGTAGGGTGTGCCAAAGGGAAATATTGTGGTCTGACTAAACCGAGTTCTAAAAACATTGGCCGCGGCAACATTTTTTGACGGAAATTGAAGAAAATCGATAGCTCCCATCTAGAGGTCACCCCAAAAAACCATGCCAGGTTTCAAAGCAATCCGATCATAAATGTGCCCTGAAGGGTGTGCCAAAGAGAAATATTGAGTCTTCTGACTAAACTAAGTTCTAAGAACGTTGACCGCGGCAACATTTTTTGACAGAAATTTAAGAAAATCGATAGCTCCCATCTAGAGGTCTCCCCAAACAAGCATACCAGGTTTCAAAGCAATCTGATCATAAATGTGTCCTATAGGGTGTGCCAAAGGGAAATATTGAGGTCTGACTAAACTAAGTTCTACAAACATTGGCCGTGGCAACATTTTTTGCCATAAGCATACCAGGATTCAAAGCAATCAAATCATAAATGTGCCCTATAGGGTGTGCCAAAGGGAAATATTGTGGTTTGACTAAACTAAGTTCTAAGAACGTTGGCCGCGGCAACATTATTTGACGGAAATTGAAGAAAATCGATAGCTCCCATGTAGAGGTCACCCCAAACAAGCATACCAAGTTTCAAAGTAATCTGATCATAAATGCGACCTGTGAGGTGTGCCAAAGGAAATTGTGGACATAAGTACTAACGTACTAACGTACATACGTATCTACGTACGCCAACGGACGAGAAGTGATGGCAATAGCTCAGCTTGACTTTGTCAAGTTGAGCTAAAAATGCATTTTGGAAATGAGCACATTTTTTGTGCATGAGAAATAAACCTGCAGTTTACAAATGATATCCTTTATAATGTCCCGACCAAAAATTATACCAGAGGTTGATAAATTCTACCTAAAAAAAAAGATGCATTTTTGAAGAGAGAGAAAATCAGCAACTCTTTATCTGAGTTAAGTTGCCAGGATGATATATTCTTTTTGCCTAACAGATTCCAAATTGAAGGCAACCCTCATCATCACTTACTTGGCATTCACTCAAAATGTATTCAAACTGAAATTAATGCACATAAATCAAAATTTTATTATGAAAAAGCTCCCAAATAGTGTTGAAAAAATTTAGAAGATAAACAAAAGAAAATGTAAAATATGATAGGCTCAAGAACCAAATGCCACTTTTGCCGTAAATGTCTTTTTTTAATATAATATATAAATAATATAAAATAAATAACCAAGAGGTGCACATTCGAGAGGCAGGTGTCGAGTTGTTGCTACTTATGCACTCTCTATTGAAAATCAGAAATGTCATCGAACTGAGCTTAAAATTCGTAAAAATTCGGACCGGGCCAGTTTTAGAACTTGCTTGAGATATTATTGCAAAAGACCTGTATGGCAAATATTATTCAAATTGGAGAACGTTTGCTCAAATTATTGCACTAACGAGCTCAAAAATCATAAAAATTGACGAATTAAGGACCATAACTCAGTAACAAAAAATTAGGCTGGGCCAGTTTTCAAACCTGCTTGAGATATTATTGCAAAAGACCTGTAAGGCAAATATTTGGCAAATCGGAGAACGTTTGTTTAAGTTATTGCGCTAACAAGCTAAAAATTCATAAAAATTGACAAATTAAAGCCCATAACTCTGAAAAGAAAAATTGGGCCGAGACAGTTATCAAACTCACTTGAGATATTATTGAAAAAGACCTGTAAGGCAAATATTATTTAATTCGGAGAACGTTTGTTCAAGTTATTGTGCTAACAAGCTGAAAATTCATAAAAATTGACTAATTAAGACCCATAACTCTGCAATGAAAAATCAGGCTGGGCCAGTTTACGGACTTGTTCGAGATATCATTGCAAAAGACCTGTATGGCAAATATTTGTCAAATCAGAGAACATTTGTTCATGTTATTGCACGAACAGTGTGAGGATGCCTGCCCAACCGCCTGAATGCACACCGACCATCGCCAAACCATAGGTCTCAGTTGTCCAATCTGAAAAAAATGTTTCATCGTTTAACCAGCCAATATCAAATCAAGTGCTAGGACACAATACAGCCAGTGGAACTAATGCTACCACCAGAAAACATACATGCCATTTTTAAAAGTTTTGTTACAATTCATTGTATAGTACCTCTATGCAGTTTTCAGTCTACTGTAACAAACAATTCTGATGATAAATTTTGGACTTGGGTGATATTTCATAATATCTAATGAAAGTGTCAATGACACTGCAGCTCAACTGGTCCAAGAAGAAATAGAAAGATCCAGTAATGCCAAGTCATTCACTCAAGTTTCTACAGAAAAGACTCACACCAAAGTTACACATGAGGGTGAGGGATTTGGCCTGTTAGGTGTACCAATGGAACTGTAGACAATTTATATGCCAAATACAAGATGGCCAGTGGTGGCAATATTTTTCAATGAAATTCAGAAAAAATTGATAACTCGCATCTAGACATCAAACATAAGCTACATGTAAAATTTGAAAAAGATCGAGAGAGAGATGCGTCATTCAGGGTGTGCTAATGGAATTGTTGACAATTTATATGCCACTGCTGGCAATGTTTTTCAAAGAAATTCCGATAAATTTGATAGCTCCCATCTTGACATCACACCAAAGCTACATATGAAAATTGAAAAAGATCAGATGAGAGATGTGGCCTGTAGGGTGTACTAATGGAATTGCTGACAATTTGTATGTCAAGTCCCAGATGGCTGCTGGCAGCCACATTTTTCAACAAAATTCAGAACAAGAGCACAGCCAGGCATGGCAAAATATGCCCGTTCTAAGTCGAAATAAACCCACATACCGAATTACTTTCATTAGTTATCATCCGGAAACGAGAACTTGGGCTAAATTCCCATAAGTAAAGGGCCATAACTCTACTGCAAATGGGCCGCTAGAAACGGAAATCAAACCCATCCTGTATTTTGTTATACTAAATCCACATGCCAACTTTAACTCAGCTCAAACCATTACAACTAAAATTATCATCTGGAAACAAAATGTGTCCACGGACAGACAGACAGACAGACAGATGGACAGATGGCAAGACCATTCCCATAATCAGGCCTGGCATTCTTAAAAATGCAGGAGGGCTAATAATTGATCCCCTCGCATGGCTTAGGGAAGCGATTAGATCACCTCAATTCACCCTTACAAAAGTTAAAAGTGTCAAAATGAAGTTTTTCTATTAATGAATTCTGCCTTGTGGGTTTTGTACATTTTATTTGGTGCTGCTAACAAGGTAGTCAAGGGCCGGAGGTGTGGGAGGGGCAGTGTGCTCATCTTACAGAGACCACTAACATAGCAGAGAACTGAAAAGATGTGGGTTTCAGAAATAGCCTGTTATGGTAATCATTTTTTTCTAAGGCCAGGAGGGCTAGTTTTTGCCCTCCTCGATTTTTTTTAAGGCGAGCATTAGGTGAGCAAATAAATCGCTCGCCTGAAAATGCCAGGCCTGCATAATGCGTCCTGTTTTTCAAACGGGTGTATAAATATTTGATAGCTCCCATCTAGACATCAAATCCAAGCTACATATGAAATATGAAAAAGATCGGGTGAGAGATGGGGCCTGTTGGGTGTGCTAATGGAATTGTTGACAATTTATATGCCAAATCTAAGATGGTTGCTGGTTATGTTTTTCAATGAAATTCAGATAAATTTTATAGCTCCAATTTAGAATTTCCCCAAAGCCACGTATGAAAATTTGGAACTGATCGGTTAAGAGCTGTGGCCTGTAGGGTGTGCTAAAGGAATTGTGGATGGACAGCAGAATGTATGGACATACAAACAGACGATAGATTGCAACCCATTCCAATAGCACATACTTCAGGTCAAGTTGAGCTAAAAAACCCAAAAATTCCATGTTTTGACCCTCTATGCAGGCCTTTAGATTAGTCTTAATATGGCAAACACTGTTATAGTAGGAGAGAAAAACGCCATTATTTTTGTCCTCTTGGCATGTCTTTGCAACACTTGTAATTTTTGGGGACATAGAAACACTACATTACTGAATCCTTAAAAAAGTTTTTCCTGTCGTTCTTGGTCTCCACTGAAGCCAATGCTCAGTCAAGAAGGATTTTAACTGGTTGAATGTTGGAAGCAGGGTACCATTTGGAAGTGAAGATACTGTAACTTCAAAGCTACATATTCTGCAGATATACTTCATGTTATTTTTAAAATGAAATTCTTTAGTCTGTGTGGTTTTTTGGCGCTACAATTTATAGGAGAGTGCTGTAGAGACTCTCCCATAAACTGTAACAAGGCAAAGATATGGGAACAAAATAATTTAGCACCTACCAGTTAACCTTCTCTACATCACACAAAAAACCTGTTCAAATATACCTGGTCAGTTATACATGAAATTTAACATTAGAAATTTATACATAACATAACCTTTCGTAGTGTCACATTCACAGAGTTTTGCTACTGAGAAGCAAACAGTTGACACTTCCCATATACAAAACAGTTAATGCAGACTGCTTTCCTCTGGTCAACTTAGGGTGGTGAACTTACTAAGTAGTTTCAGGCTTTTGATTTTGACACACAGGACCTAAATTATATTGCATGTTTTGGAAAATGTGACCAAACTATGGACAGAACATTGCAAATGCAGACTGCTTTGCTCTGTTCAACCCTGTCTGGTCAATTTACAAAGCAGTGGGATTCTTCTGATTTTTAAATACCATTTAATTTGGGAATAAAAATTTTAATTACCATAATTTGTCCAGAGCATTGGGTAATTTTGTGGAAGTTGAAAGGTCTGCTGGTTGAGAATCTGTTCAATCCATCCAATGCAACGACAGAATTTTCTTTTGTGCAAATCAGGGTAATAAGGCATGTTTGCGAAAAAAAATTCAGGAAAAAAAATATACTGTTGCATCTACAGGTTGTTCGAGAAAAGGGTTAAACAAGCAAATTCAGTGAATTCATGTCTCCCGCTGGGCAGCAGTTTCAAGGTGGATTAATGCATCCAGTGGAATATAGTTGAGTTGCAATTGGAAGTTATTTAGAAGAGACAGAACAGACAGTGCTTCAGACAGTGGTTATCAGATTTATTTTCACGGAGGTCACTGTCAAAGCGAATAAACTGATGTGGAGTATAACTGTGAGAATCACTAAAAATTAAGACTGTATGATAAGACATATTACATTAAACTGATGTGAAAAGTAATCCATATATGAAATTTCATTGAAATCGGTTGACTCTAAGGAAAGTTAGTCTGGAAACCATCAGCCAATCAAATTTAAGCAACCTAATTAAATATGCGTGGAAAATGCCCATGTTCGAACTTGGAACCACAATTGACGAAATGATCTACTACCCAAATTTCATCAAAATCGACTGACTGTAAGGAAAGTTAGAGTCGGGAAACGAAAAACACGAAAGGTGTGCACTTACTGTGTATTAGTAGTAGCACTGAATAAATCAAAGTTTCCCTAATTTGCATAATTTTTGCATGAGAATAAAACCCGTATTATATGTGATGTATTGCATGTTACTAAACATTCATACAAAAATTTATTCAAATGCGAACATTCATATAGAAGTTCTGTACAAAAAACTGATTACACTCAATTTCGGAACAAAATGGCCGCTGGTGGCCATCTTGAATTTTGGACTAAACCCCATAAACACATATTCTGGTCTCACATTGATAACAAAGATACCCAAGAAGTTTCGTGAAGATCGGTTCAAAAATACGGCTTTTAGTCCGAGGTGCATTGATGCACGGGGCAGACGGAAAGATTTTCGGTACAAAATTTCCCACATTCGAACTTGACCTAGGTATTGATAAAAGTAATCCATATAAGAAATTTCATTAAAATCGGTTGATTTTAAGGAAAGCTAGAGTCTGGAAACCGTCAGCCAATCAAATTTCAGCAACCTAATTAAAAATGTGCGGAAAATGCCCATATTCGAACTTGGACCGACAATTGATGAAAGTGATCTACTACCCAAATTTCATCGAAATCATCTGATTGTAAGGAAAGTTAGAGTCTGGAAACGAAAAACAGAGAAGGACGGAAGGACACCCTGAATTTAATATATCCCGTTTTTTTCCAAAAGCGGGAGACAATTACCATATTAATTCAGAAACCAAGAATACTGCTGCCAATATCACCCAAGAAAACAACAATTACTAAGAATGCACAGCTACATCACTCTCAAACTAATAGGCTGGTAGATAAGTAAGATGTTGCATATGGCTTAACCCTTTACCTAACATGAAAAGCAGACGACACTTGCAAAACAAATTGTTGAATAACTAATTTTTTTCATTTTTTGTCTCAAAAACATAGGTTATGACATCATGGAACAAGCTCAACGACCTCATTCCAACAAGGGGTCATAACCTATGTTTTTGAGACAAAAAATTTAAAACAAGAGGCCCCAAGGAACCTTAATCGCTCACCGGCCAAAGTGGTTCAAAAAAGTATTTGGGGTCACATTCAGTTAGACATGGTTCATCAACACTGCAAAGGAATGAAGTCATGAGAGACAAATTTTATGGAACTAGGGACATGGCTTGAACAAACTTGAATCTTATCCACCTAAGGATGCTGCATACCAAATATCAAAAGCATTCATCTGCTGGATCTGAAAAAGAAGATTTTTAAAGAAAATTCCTCATTTTGAACTAAGTCATCATTCGGGCTCCCACAGTGAGCCCAAGTATGAACCCAGGGACTTGGCTTGAACAAACTTGAATCTCACCCCCTAAGGATGCTGCAGGCCAAATATCAAAACATTCCGACTGCTAAATCTGAAGAAGAAGATTTTTAAAGAAAAATTCCTCATATTAACTAAGTTATAATTCGGGCTCCCACAGGGAGCCCAAATATGGGCCCAGGGACTTGGCTTTAACAAACTTGAATCTCACCCCCCAAGGATGCTACACACCACATATCAAAACATTCCGACTGCTGGATCTGAACAAGACGATTTTTTGAGAAAATTCCTCATTTCGAACTAAGTTACAATTCAAGCTCCCACAGTGAGCCCAAATATGGACCTGGGAACATGGCTTGAACAAATTTAAATCTCACCCCGTAAGAATGCTGTATACCAAATATTAAAACATTCTGCCTGCTAGATCTGAAGAAGAAGATTTTTAAAGAAAATTCCTCATTTTGAACTAAGTTATCATTCAGGCTCCCACAGTGAACCTAAATATGGACCTAGGGACATGGCTTGAACAAACTTGAATCTCACCCCCCTAAGGATGCTGCATACCAAATATCAAAACATTCTGACTGCTAGATCTGAAGAAGATTTTTAAAGAAAATTCCTCATTTTGAACTAAGTTATCATTTGGGCTCCCATAGTGAGCCCAAATATGGACCTAGGGACATGGCTTGAACAAATTTGAATCTCACCCCCCTAAGGATGCTGCATACCAAATATCAAAACATTCCGACTGCTGGATCTGAAGAAGAAGATTTTTAAAGAAAATTCCTCATTTTGAACTATTAAGTTATCATTCAGGCTCCCATAGTGAGCTCAAATATGGACCTAGGGGCATGGCTTGAACAAATTTGAATCTCACCCCCGTAAGAATGCTGTATACCAAATATTAAAACATTCTGCCTGCTAGATCTGAAGAAGAAGATTTTTAAAGAAAATTCCTCATTTTGAACTAAGTTATCATTCGGGCTCCCACAGTGAACCTAAATATGGACCTAGGGACATGGCTTGAACAAACTTGAATCTCACCCCCCTAAGGATGCTGCATACCAAATATCAAAACATTCTGACTGCTAGATCTGAAGAAGATTTTTAAAGAAAATTCCTCATTTTGAACTAAGTTATCATTTGGGCTCCCATAGTGAGCCCAAATATGGACCTAGGGACATGGCTTGAACAAATTTGAATCTCACCCCCCTAAGGATGCTGCATACCAAATATCAAAACATTCTGACTGCTGGATCTGAAGAAGAAGATTTTTAAAGAAAATTCCTCATTTTGAACTATTAAGTTATCATTCAGGCTCCCATAGTGAGCTCAAATATGGACCTAGGGGCATGGCTTGAACAAATTTGAATCTCACCCCACTAAGGATGCTGCATACCAAATATCAAAACATTCTGACTACTGGATCTTGAGAAGAAGATTTTTAAAGAAATTTGCCTGAAATGCACTAAGTTCAAATTGGGGCTCCTATACTGAGCCCAAATATGAACCCACGGGGCCTATTTGTACAAACTTGAATCAGATCCACCCCACAATGTTGCATACGAAATATCAAAAGATTCTGCCTGCTGGATCTGGAGAAGAAGATTTTTTAAGAAATTTGCCTGAAATGCACTAAGTTCAAATTTGGGCTTCTATAGTGAGCCCAAATATGAATCCAGGGGGCCGATTTTAACAAACTTGAATCTGACTCCCCTAGAGATGATGTATACCAAATAGGAAAGAATTCTGCCTGGTGGATCTGAAGAAGAAGATTTTTTTGAATTTTGGAAAGAAATTCATGGGTGCTATCAGAGTTATGCCCCTTGTGGTGCCCCCTGTGGGTGCGGCAAGTTTCTTTGTACAAGTTTGAATTGACATATGATCAATTTGATCTAGTAGTTTGTGAGGAGTAGTCGTTAATGTAAAGTTCACGACGGACGACGGCGGACGACGACGGACGGCAAGTGATAAGTTAAGCTCCCTTCGGTGAGCTAATAACGAAAATTAATTGACAATTTTTGAGAATAGGGCTGGCCGGTTTTGGCCATTACGTTGGGTAAAGGGTTAACTGACTCTAATATTCCTCAAACTACCTTGAAAAATCTTAAATCAAGTTCAACCACAAAATTTAGTAAATTGCAATGAACATTCAAATTCTTAATCATAAAAGCAAAAATCTTTTTTGCCGAGTAAAAATCATACAGTCTATGCAAGGCATGAAATAAGAAAAGGATGGTACAGAAACAATTACCACTAGGTAGTTGCTTTTCACTCATGTTGGAGTCACTAGCAGAGCGTTTTGTTACATCTGGTGTCTTCTTCTGTCTTGGAAATGTACTTGAACCATTCAAATCATTAACTACAAAAATATAAATATAAATTATTCAATAACATGGTAATGGATTCAGCCATTAAAAACCATTACCTAATGAAATATGATTATATTCGTTCAGTTCAGTTTCCAAAATTGGTTGTCCAAATTTGATTAGTTTTTAACATTATTTGCCTCCAAAATATACCTTGACTTTTCAGTAGAACGAGAATGATGAGCTTGTCCAATGAGGTCACATGCTCTGATTTGGAGGCAAAAAGTGAAACTTTTTAGTTATTCAATTTTGATTTGATTTTTTACCAGTGTTGTCTCCAGTTCTTTTTTATTATAGACAGAAAAATAATCTGAGAAGTCCACAATAAACCATCTTAGGCAACTCAACTAAAAGAATTCTTGTTTCTCAGGCACCTCCCTCATCAAAGAAGTTCTACCTCATCACCTTTGTTTTCACCTGAAAGCAATGTCCACATGTAGATGACCTTTAGATGACTGTACTGTAACAACATTCCATCATCAAATGTTGATATACAACAAGAGGCCCCACGGGGCCTGAAACGCTCATCTTGAACAGAACACAATTTAAACAGAGTCCAAGAATGAGTCTACATTAAGCAAGCCATCTCCATAGGGTACACTGTCAATCCTTGTGTGCCTCAGGAGAGACAAAAATAATCTGGGCATCATGCCTTTTCTTCAGTTGATCATAAAGTAAAATGTAGAGCTCCCCTATGAAGCCCCTTGATACAACCTATGTGGATTAATCTTAGTTACACACTTCTAGAGGGTACTGAATACAAAATTTTTAATTCTTCAGCAAAATGGCCAATTCCGGCTCCCACAGAGAGCCCAAATATTAACCCAGACTCTTGATTTGAACACAGTTGAATCTGACTTCCCTAGAGATGTTGTGTACCGAATATGAAAGCATTCTGACTGTTGACTATGAAGAATAGAAATTGTAAAGACATTTCTTCGAATTGCACTAAGTTCAAATTTGGGCTACCATAGCGAGCCCAAATATTAACCTATGGATCCGATTTGAACAAACTTGAATATGACCCTCTAGAGATGTTGTATACCAAATGTGAAAGCATTCTGACGAGTAGATCTGAAGAAGATTTTTGAAGAAATTCCCTCATATTGTACTAAGTTAAATTTCATGTTCCCATATGGAGTCCAAATATTAACCTAGGCACTTGAATTGAACAACCTGGAATCTGACCCACCTAGAGATGTTGTATACCAAATATAAAAGCATTCCAAAGAAGATTTTTAAAGAAATTTCCTCATATTGCACTAAGTTATTATTTATTGATGTTTAAGGTCACATATTTATGCACAATGGCTAACCATGACCATGACAGTTTTACGGGTGGAGGCAGCCGGAGTACCCGGAGAGAACCACTGAGCAACGACGAACAGCTGCCAGCTCCCCAACATTGTAACTCCGCACTGCAGCACAGGCAGGGTTAGATTGGTTGAAGACATGCGTACCGTCGACGTGCAGTACGCCTTAGTACACAGCGTCATCGTGCCCCCACGCGGGCAATAGAGATGAAGTGTCTTGCCCAAGGACACAATGCGGTTGCCGCAGGTGGGATTCGAACCAAGGACCTCTCGGCTTGCAGCCTGCACCTCTACCTACTGAGCCACCGCGCTCCCCACTGCACTAAGTAAAAATTCAGGCTACCATAGTGAGCCCAAATATATACCTAGGGAGGTGATTTGAACAAACTTGAATCTGACCCCCTTAGAGATACCGCATACCAAATATCAAAGCATTCTGACTGGAGGATCTGAAGAAGAAGATTTTTTTAAATTACCCTCCATATTGAACAAAGATAAAATTTGGGCTACGGAAGCCCAAAAATTAACCTAGGGACTTGGTTTGAACAATCTTGAATCTGACCCTCATAACAATGATGTATACCAAATATTAAAAGATTCTGACTGGTGGTTCTGAAGAAGAAGATTTTTAAAGAATATTCCCCATATTACCTTATGTTAAAACTTCGGGCTCCTGTAGAGAGCCCAAATATGAACCAATGAGCTTCATTTCAACAAACTTTTATCTGCCCCCCCCCCCCCCCCCCCCCCTATGAATGCTGTATACCAAAATCAAAAGATTCGGATGATTGGACCTGGAGAAAAGATTTTTAAAAATTTTTGCAAATATTCTGACTCAGCATTTTTTCGATGCCCATTACAGAACACCCTAACACAACCGATGGCGATTTTTTTTACCATTCAATTCTACTGGTCCTAAGGATACTTCATACCAAATAACAGCTCTCTGTTCTGTGTGGTTTGGGAAATATGGGCGTTTGAAAATATTTCTATTTTTAGCTCCCAGGGTTCCCATGGGGATGCGGGAATTTTTTTTTTTTTTTTTTGCATGGGTCAAGTACTTATGACCCAGTACTTATGACCCAATAATACCACAAACCAAATTTGGTTCATACCGGACCATCGGTTCAGAAAATAGAAATTTTGGGCGGGGTCAAATATCTTACCCCTCCTATTACAAAGCCAAATATTACTTCATGAACTTCGTTTGAACAAACTTGATTCTACACCTCATATGGAAGCTCCATAGCAAATGTCAAGTCATTGTACACACTGGTTCTTGAGAAGAGTTTTAAAATATTTTGGAGCATTTTCCCCCACTCCCTCCCTATGGGACTGGGCATATTGAGTTGAACAAAAATGAAAAAATGCCCCTTTGGGACCATCACTCACACAAACTTTCACTTGAATTGGCCCAGTGGCTTTGGAGGAGAAGACAAAAACATGGTGTTGACGGACGACGGACGGAGAGCGATGAGATTAGCTCAGCTTGACTTTGTCAAGATGAGCTAAAAAAGATTTTGTTTTGCTTTCTAGAATAGATCATTGCTCTGCTTTAGTCAACACATATGTCTTGCTAAATATTCATCGAGTGTGTCTGACACAAACAAGCATTTCATTAGCATTGAGTGTCAATTCAATTCTTTTCCATTCATCTGAAATTGAATGGAATAGAACTGTCTTGGCAGCTCATGCTACTAAAATATTCAAGCATTACAGTACCATTGTCCTGTCTTGTATTTAATCCTTTAACAAACACAGCAGTTCCATCTGGTCAACACTTTTCACAAAGTATGCATTCAAATTTATTTTTAAAAAGTTTAACCTCCAAAACGTAGTTTTTTGACCCTCATTCGAACAAGCTCATAAAGTCTGTTCCATTGAGAAGCCATACACTATGTTTTTTTGAAGGCAAAATAATGAAAACATTTATGAACTGAAGAGTTTTTTTGCATGTGTTGTCTTCTGGTCATGTTAGGTAAAGGGTTAACTACTATTAACTCATTTGTGGTACAATTTTCCAACATCACAGCCAAATAGGGTCATGGCAGAGTATTTCTTTCTTGGTATTCCCATGTGTGCTTACAGATTTTGAAAAATATATCAGAAACCTGTGATTCTCCAATAGACCTCAGTGGTATACCATATATACCCTGCATTTTGCTACTACCAATTTACAATACCAAGGGAATCTCAAAATAACATTTTGGTACTGAAAAATAAGCCCGATGTTGACAAAAAACAGTTCAGACGATAGAACATTAACTCAAAATTACTGAGAAGGAAAAAAAAGCTGAGTGTATATAGTCCAGGATGCTTATTTTCTCGCAACTATTACATCAAATGACTGGTGGAGAGAATTTGTGTTATTTCCAACATTTTAACAAACAATACATTCATTATTCGTTAACTTTGCCTCAGCTTATCATAATCGTAAGTTGAAAGTTGAATATAATATATATATCATATAAAGTCAAGTCTAGCCAATCGTTTACACCCACATTGCCCATTTTAGAGGACTTCCACCCCAGGCATTGGTGACTGGATCCTATTTTACCAGTAAAACAGATCTGGTTTACCACAGTAAACAAGCACATGTTTCACTTCCCAGGGTTCCCATGGGGAAGGCATAAGGAGTAATGTTAAGCACCAAAGCGAAGGAAACTTTAACACACCTCCAAAATCAGAAAGACAACTTTTAGCTTTCTAAGATCTACATTCAACAAAAAAACTTCATACAGAAGTCAAGATCTGAAGACTTCAGTTATCAGGATTAATAAAAAAAAAAGATTGTTTTGGTCAGAGACACGTTAATAAAACCCAAATGCATTCTTGGACCATGTTAAAAGCCTTCACACAGACCTGTCATTTTGAGACCAGAAATTTCCTTCACCCTCCAGAGCATACTGGATTTGAAAAAAATGCAAGTAGCAAATGTCCACCTCAAAATCTTAATAAACTGAAGGATTCTAAAATCTGTGTTCACACAACAAGAAAAAACAGCAACTCAAAGCATTGCTTATGCCCACTCCTGCAATGCCATGGATAACAATTTCTGCTCATTGGAATGGTGGCATTTCTCAAAATGGCATAAATATCTGCCATTTTGAAGAAACACACACACTTGAAGACTAACTTGGTTAAACTTCACCTGCATACCCATTCAACATGGGCGTTATAAAGATTTTTAAATTTTCTGATGTCATTGAATAAATAATAATCCCAACGACAAAAACCAACAATGCAAAAAAAGTTCACAGGCACAGTTTTTCTACGTCTAACAAGAGGCATAACTGAGGTAAGCATACACGGACAGAACCCACAATATATAGATATCCTTTCCCCCTCACTAGTCAATTACTTTTATTTATTTATTTATCATGACCACAACATGGATTTTTTTTTTTTTTTTTTTTTTTAATTCATGTTTAAGGTCACATATTTATGCACAATGGCTAATCATGACCGTGACAGTTTTACGGGTGGAGGAAGCCGGAGTACCCGGAGAGAACCACCGAGCAACGACGAGCAGCTGCCAGCTCCCCAACATCATAACTCCGCATTGCAGCACAGGCAGGGTTAGATTGGTTGAAGACATGCGTACCATCGACGTGCAGTACGCCTTAGTACACGGCGTCATCGTGCCCCCATGCGGGCAATGGAGATGATAAATAATAATCCCAATGACAAAAACCAACAATGCAAAAAAAGTTCACAGGCACAGTTTTTCTACGTCTAACGAGGCATAACTGAGGTAAGCATACACGGACAGAACCCACAATATATAGATATCCTTTCCCCCTCACTAGTCAATTACTTTTATTTATTTATTTATCATGACCACAACATGGATTTTTTTTTTTTTTTTTTTTTTTTTTATTCATGTTTAAGGTCACATATTTATGCACAATGGCTAATCATGACCGTGACAGTTTTACGGGTGGAGGAAGCCGGAGTACCCGGAGAGAACCACCGAGCAACAATGAGCAGCTGCCAGCTCCCCAACATAGTAACTCCGCATTGCAGCACAGGCAGGGTTAGATTGGTTGAAGACATGCGTACCATCGACGTGCAGTACGTCTTAGTACACGGCGTCATCGTGCCCCCATGCGGGCAATGGAGATGAAGTGTCTTGCCCAAGGACACAGAGGACCTCTCGGCTTGCAGCCTGCACCTCTATCTACTGAGCCACCACAACATGGATACAAATTATAATGTAAAAGGTTAATTTTGTTATTTTTCTAAGTCCTACAAGGGCCATTGCTCTGCTAGGAATGTATGGAATACCAAAGGACAACAAAAGCCGACGACCGATGCTAAAGTTATAATGCAAACGTTCATATTACTATTTTTCTAACTCCTACAAGGGCCATAACTCTGGTATGAATGTGTAGACAAAACCTGCAATGCATGGATATCATGTCCCACATGCTGGTCTATCATTATACCAAAGGACATCAAAATGTGACAACCGAAGCCAGAGCTATAATCTAAAATATCCATTTTACTATTTCCCCTCCCTCTCAAGTCCTACAAGGGCCATAATTCTGGTATGAATGCGTGGACAAAACCCTTGATTTGTGGATATCATTTTACCCCATGCTGGTCTGTCAGCATACAAAGAACATCAAAATCTGACAACCGATGCCCTAATTATAATACAAAATGTTTGTACGGATGGATGGACGGACGGATGGACAACTGGCCGGATGGATGGAGAGCTTAACTATATGCCCACCGACCTCCTAAAGGAGGTCGGGGACATGACAATGTAATGGGAACAGACCCTTAGGGTCTGGGTAATTTTCCATAAGTTCTACACCACATCATGTGAGTATAGTGGTTTGGTTGTGATTTCTAGCAAAGAATTGGCTGCCTCTACAGGCAGCCATGACATGACTAGAGACCACTGCCAAGATAATTTATCTATTGTCCACAGGATCTTTTCTTGATTGTGTGTTAAATTACCTGTTATGAGACCACAGGGTTTGTCAAAATCTGATCAAGACATCTGACTGTTAAGTTAACAGGTCCCAATGGAAGTATTGCAGAATAGTGTATGGTACAGGTTTTCACACCATCTTGAAATGATTGCTATACTGTTGGGACGTTGCCCTCCTGAACCTTCCCCCAGGGTATTAGTTTCTCTCCGGTGATTTTCAAATTGATGAGCTTGATATCACTCTATTGAAAGTCTATTAACTTAATCCAAGACCATCTAATTTTTTGGATGTTCTTCATATTCAATTAGAGCAGATATTTTATTCACATGGACTTGTTGTGATATATTTATTGGAGTGCAAATACACATACTGAAATAAATCAGAAAGTTGCTTGATTGAATGAAAAGGGACAACATGGGACATCTTTTTCTACAATTCTCATTAAAGAGCACTTCATTTCCAACTGAAAACAATTTCTCACCTAACTCTGTCAGAGCTCTCTTAGCCTCGGCAACCGGATTTTCATATTGTGTCCTTTTGTTCACATGACTGAAAAATATAAATTATTTTACTAAACAATACTTAACTAATACAAATTTTCAAAACATACAGCAGAGGAATTCCGTAAAATGAACAGCTGAGTTGTCAGAAAAAATATTCAACTAGAAGAATATTGAGGGTACCTAGTGTTGTTGCATGGATACAAATGATTATCTCAGTACGAGAAATTTAGCTGGGTGGTTTTTCGGTATACCAGGGTTCATACACTTCTAAGAGAGAAAAATTCCATAACTTTTCCAAAACTTTTCAAGGACTTTCCACACATTTCGAAGACCACCGGCGAGAAACTTTCCATACCTTTTCCATACCCCAGTGTCCATAAAATTTTGGCTTTTAAAACATCAGAGTTGACAACAGAAGATATTATCTTGGATGCGTCACTATTATTATTGCTTGCACATTCAGTTTTTTTCGTTTGCTAGCTCATAAAAGAGTTGACTGTTTTTCTTGGGTGTAGTTGCCTCCAAATGTTTTTTTTCCGTTCGAATGACTGACAAGTGCAGCTTCTCCCATATTGGCAATGTCAATCGATTTCGCACATGGAATGCATCTGGGTTCAGTTTATTAACATATTTTTGTATCCAGCCACAAAACTTTGATTCCGATAGCCACTTTTCTCTGAAGATACAATTGCAAGGCATGTTTTGCGATATATTTACAGATTTGCAAAAATGAGGTCATCCGCCGGTGTTTCTAAAGTGTCTTGATACTTTACATCCGTCGGTGTTTCTAAAATGTCCCGATAAATGCAAATAAAGACCGGCCAAATAGCAGATGTTCGTGAATTCCGACGACGCATCGAGATTTTCATTTTTTTTTTGAAACAATATTCGGATTTTCGAAACAAATGATCGATTCCATAACTTTTCCATACACACCTCTTCTGTGTTCAGTTTTCTCCAAGACTTTTTCCAAACCAGCTCAAAAAAGGTGCCGTTTTCCAGACTTTTCCAGGGTATGGAAATTTTTTTTCTAATTTCCAAAACTTTTCCAGGATTCCAGACCCGGCTGCGAACCCTGTATACCAATTATAATTGGAACAATTTTCAATACCATCACCGATACTGGCAAATTAAATCATAATACCGAAAATTTCATTTACCTCAGTATGTAAATTTCAACTTGCTTATCATGGTTTACAAGAAGTGATTTTACTTCACTGGTGTGGATTACTGTTGGTTTAAATTTAGGTATTTTTATTTTTTACACACCATGAAATGTTTTTTCATTACTTTCCTTTCCCAACTGTTGAAGTGTTTTGTTTTAACAGTGACCATTATTACACAAGTGATTGAACATTATTTAGTTCGAATTTGAAACAAGCTGAGGTGGAAGACACATGGACTGTATTCCAGTAAGCATGCAAAGTTCATCACATTGTACATTTCGACCAATGGCATGCCTGCTATTTAAAACCTGGAAATTTTCCTTGGGAAATGCCAAGGGATTCCCTGTAATTTTACACTTGTACTTGAAAGTGATTGGCAGTTAGCACATGCTAACATCATGATAGTATCTTGTCTTCAAAATAGTGTGCTCAAAAGTGTTTGAAACAAGACCTTTATCGTTTTCAAATAAACAAAAGTCATTTGTGCTTTCTTAGCCAAGACAAATACAATGATACTGAACCAGTACCACAATCACATAAAAAGGCAATTTATTTTGAACTGGGGGCAGGGGACTGTGGAAGTCAAATTTTTTTTCTGCATGTAATCACTCCAAATCCTTAATGAATGTGTTAATGTCACTGTAGCTCAACTTGACAAACTTGAACTTGGTACGTTATAAATGAAATGGAAAAATTGAAGATCATTGGTTCCAATGTTATTTAGTGAAACTTAAACATAACAGCATTGTGTGTGCATGACGTCAAAGCAATCAATGCATTTTTAAATGTAAACTGAATGGAAGGCTAAAGGAAGAATGATGATACACAAATGCAGTAAGTTCAAAGGTCAGAGGTCATTGTAAATGGCAACTTTTTTCACAGAAATGAATGCTAATCAATAGCTCTTAGCTAGAGGTTTCGCCTAATGAGCACACCAAGTTAAAAAAAAAAAAGTCCTACCATATATGTGCCCTGTAGGCCATGTCAAAGAAGAATGTTGATGCACAAATGCAATAAATTCAAAGATTGTTGCTAACAGCAACAGTTTTTGATGGAAATGAAAAGAAAATCGATAGCTCATATCTTTGTCACCCTGAATAAGCATACAAAGTTTCAAAACAACCCGATAATGAATGCGCCCTCTGAGGCATGCCAAAAGGAAGATGTTAATGTACAAATGCACGAAGTCTGAAGGTCATTGCCGGTGGCAATGGTTTATTTCTTTTTTACGAAAATTCATAAATATATCCTGTGGAGAGTACAAAAGGGATAAGTTGCTGCACAAAGGTTGGTGCTAACGACAGAAATTTTTTATCGAAATGAAAACAAATCAATAACTAACCCTAACCCACATCTACAGGTCACCCGAACATGCATACCAAGTTTCAAATCAAATCTGATCATAAAAGTGCCCCGTAGGACATACCAGAGGTATATATTGATGCCAGACTAAATTAAGTTCGAAGTTTGAAGGATAATGCTAGCTGTAACATTTTTTCCCAGAAATGGGAGAAAATCAATAGCTCCAATCTAGAGGTAACTCCAAACAAGCACATCAAGTTTCCAAGCGATCTGATCATAAATGCAACCTGTGGGATGTGCCAAAGGAAATTGTGGACATATGTACACCTGCCCATAGGTATGGAAAAGGAAGAAAATCGACAGCTTCCATCTAGAGGCCACCCCAAACAAGCATACCAGGTTTTAAAGTGATCTGATCATAAATGTGCCCTGTAGGGTGTGCCAAAGGGAAATATTGAGGCCTGACTAAACTTAGTTCAAAGGTTGTTGGCAGTGACAAAATTTTTGACTGAAGTGGAAAAAAATCAATAGCTCCCATTCAGAGGTCACCCCAAACAATCACACCAAGTTTCAGAGCGATCCGATCATAAATGTGCCCTGTAGGGTGTGCCAAAGGGAAATATTGAAGCATAAATGCACTAAGTTCATCAAAGGTCATTGCCAACGGCAACTATTTTTGACAGAAATGGAAGAAAATCGATAGCTCACATCTAGAGGTCACCCCAAACAAGCATACCAAGTTTCAAAGTGATTCTATCATAAATGTGCCCTGTAGGGCATGCCAAATGAATATATTGATGCCTGACTAAACTACATTCAAAGATCATTGCCAGCAGCAACACTTTTTGACAGAAATGGAAGAACATTGATAGCTCTCATCTAGAGGTCACCCCAAACAAGCATACAAGGTTTCGGAACGATCTGATCATAAATGAGCCTGTCGGGTGTGCCAACAGGAAATACTGATGCCTTACTAAACTAAGTTCAAAGGTTGTTGCCAGCGGCAACATTTTTTGGCGGAAATGGAAGAAAATCGATAGCTCCCATCTAGAGGTCACAGCAAACAAGCACACTAAGTTTCCAGGCGATCTGATCATAAATATGCCCTTTAAGGTGTGGAAAGGGAAATGTTGAGGTCTGACTAAATTAAGGTCCAAGAACGTTGCCAGCGGAAACATTTTTTGACAGAAATGGAAGAACATCGATAGCTCTCATCTAGAGGTCACCCCAAACAAGCATACAAGGGTTCAAAACGATCCGGTCATAAAAATGCCTGTGGGTTGTGTCAACAGGAAATATTGATGCCTTACTAAATAAACTAAGTTCAAAGGTACCAAGTTTCAAACTGATCCGATCACAAATGTGCCCTGTAGGGTGTGCCAAAGGAATAGATTGATGCTTGACTAAACAAAGTTCCAAGGTCATTGGCAGCTGCAATATATTTTACAATGAAAGTGTCAATGACACTGTAGCTTAACTTGTGTGTTGTGTTTGATGAAAAGGATAATGTTCAATGTTTATGAAAGGATTATGAAATAAGACAAGAATTGTGATAATTGGGAATATGTTCATTTTTGTTCCCTGTATGCTATGTTTATGATAAAAATAATATGAGGTGTACACTGTACTAAAGATCTGAGGGGTGGGTTAACATGACCTCATAGTTAATATATGTGGCCCTCACAGTTAACATATATCAACAAAATTACAATGAAATTATTCCAAAATGAGTCATCCTATCAAGTTACATTAAAATCCCTTCATAAATATGGCCTGTAGACTGTGCTAAAGGTTTTCGGGCTTCGGGCCCCTGTAGCCGTCAGTTTCCCAATTGCGTCCAAAGGGGACGTTCTCATCTAGACATTATATGAAGTCAACCTACCAAGTTACAATGAAATCCCTCCATAAATACGACCTGTAGACTGTGCTAAAGGTTTTCGGGCTTCAGGCACCTGTAGACATCACAGTTGACCAACCACGACCAAAAGGGCATGTCATCATCTAGGCATTATATGGAGTCAACCTAACAAGTTACAATGAAATCCTTCCATAAATACGACCTACAGACATGCTAAAGGTTTTTGGGCTAGGGCAGCCATCAAGGCTGAATGATCGTGACCAAAAGGGGACGTTCTCATCTGGACACTATTTGGAGTCATCCTACCAAGCTACAATAAAATCCCTTCATAATTATGACCTGTAGACTGTTCTAAAGGTTTTCGGGCTTTGGGCCCCTGAAGCCGTCACAGTTCCCCACTCGTGTCCAAAAGGGGACGTTCTCATCTAGACATTATATGAAGTCAACCTACCAAGTTACAATGAAATCCCTTCATAAATATGACCTTAGACTGTGCTAAAGGTTTTCGGGCTTTGGGCTCGGGCAGCCATCATGGTTGAATGATCGCAACCAAAGAGGACAATCTCATCTGGGCATCATCTGGAGTGATCCTGCGAAGTTACAATGAAATCCCTTCATAAATATGACCTGTAGACTGTGTTCAAGGTCTTCGGGCTTCGGGCACCTGTAGCCATCACAGCTGACCAATCACGACCAAAAGGGGATGTCATCATCTAGGCATTATATGGAGTCAACCTAACAATGTTACAATGAAATCCTTCTTATAAATATAAACTTTTGCCTATGCTAAAGGTTTTTGAGCTCGGGCACCCATCAAGGCTGAATGATCACGGCCAAAATGGGACGTTCTCATCTTGACCTTATTTGGAGTCAACCTACCAAGTTACAATGAAATCCCTTCATAAATATGACCTGTAGACAGTGCTAAAGGTTTTTGGGCTTCGGGCACCTTTAGCCGTCAAAGTTGCCCAAACATGTTCAAAAGGGGACGTTCTCATCTAGGCATTATATGAAGTCAACCTACCAAGTTACAATGAAATCCCTTCACAAATATGACTTGTAGACTGTGCTTAAGGTTTTCGGGCTTCGGGTTCGGGCAGCCATCATGGTTGAATAATCGCAACCAAAGGGGACAATCTCATCTGGGCATCATCTGGAATGATCCTATGAAGTTACAATGAAATCCCTTCATAAATATGGCCTGTAGACTGTGCTCAAGGTTTTTGGGCTTCGGGCACTTGTAGCCAACACAGCTGACCAATTACGACCAAAAGGGGATGTCATCATCTAGGCATTATATGGAGTCAACCTAATAGGTTACAATGAAATCCTTCCATAAATATGACCTTTTACCTATGCTAAAGGTTTTTGGGCTTGGGCACCCATCAAGGCTGAATGATCGCGATCAAAAGGGGACGTTCTCATCTAGACATTATTTGGAGTCATCCTACCAAGTTACAATGAAATCCCCTCATAAATATGACCTGTAGACTGTGCTAAAGGTTTTCGGGCTTCGGGCACCTTTAGCCGTCACTGTTGCCCAATCATGTCCAAAAGGGGACGTTCTCATCTAGACATTATATGAAGTTAACCTACCAAGTTACAATGAAATCCCTTCATAAATATGACCTGTAGACTGTGCTAAAGGTTTTCGGGCTTCGGGCTTCGGGCTTGGGCAGCCATCATGGGTGAATGATCGCACGTTCTCATCTAGACATTATATGAAGTTAACCTACCAAGTTACAATGAAATCCCTTCATAAATATTACCTGTAGACTGTGCTAAAGGTTTTCGGCTTCGGGCTTGGGCAGCCATCATGGGTGAATGATCGCAACCATAGGAGATAATCTCATCTGAGCATCAACTGGAGAGATCCTAAGAAGTTACAATGAAATCCCTTCATAAATATGACCTGTAGACTGTGCTCAAGGTTTTCGAGCTTCGGGCACTTGTAGCCATCACAACTGACCAATCACGACCGAAAGGGGATGTCATCATCTAGGCATTATATGGAGTCAACCTAACAGGTTACAATGAAATCCTTCCATAAATATGACCTTTTGGCTATGCTAAAGGTTTTTGGGCTCGGGCACCCATCAAGGCTGCATGATCGCGATCAAAATGGGACGTTCTCATCTAGACATTATTTGGAGTCATCCTGCCAAGTTACAATGAAATCATTTCATAAATATGACCTCTAGACTGTGCTAAAGGTTTTCGGGCTTCAGGCTCCTGTACCCGTCACAGTTGCCCAATCACGTCCAAAGGGGGACTTTCTCATCTAGACATTGTATGAAGTCAACCCACCAAGGTACAATGAAATTCCTCAATAAATATGACCTGTAGACTGTGCTAAAGGTTTTCGGGTTTTGGGCTCGGGCAGTCGTCACGGTTGGCAGATCATGCCCAAATGGGGAAACTCGCATCTAGACATCATAAGGAGTCATCCTACCAAGTTACAATGAAATCTCTCCACATTAAACATGACCTGCAGACTGTGCTGAAAGTTTTTGGGTTTCGGGCTTGGGCAGCCATCACGGTTGATAGATCATGCCCAAAAGGGGACGTTCTCGTCTAGGCACTATACAGAGGCATCCTACCAAGTTACAATGAAATCCCTTCATAAATACGACCTGTAGACTGTGCTAATGGTTTTCAGGTTTTGGGCTCGGGCAGCCATACCGGTTGCCCGATCGCGACCAGAAGGGGACGTTCTCATCTAGACATGACCCCAAACCTGCATATGAAATTTTGTGACGATCAGACAAGAACTGAACAGACGTCACAGACTCACAGACTAACAGACTCACAGACTAACAGACTTCCGCACGAGTGATGGCAATAGCTTATCTTGACTATGTCAAGTTAAGCTAAAAATGGAAGAAAATCTGGAGGTCACCCCAATCAAACACACCAAGTTTCAAAGCAATCAGATAATAAATGTGCCCTGCAGGGTGTGCCAAAGGGAAATGTTGATGCATAACTGCACTAAGTTAATTGAAGGTCATTGTCAGCAGCAACATTTTTTGACAGAAATCGAACAAAATTGATAGCTCCCATCTATAGGGCACCCCTAACAAGCAGATCAAGTTTTGAAGCAGGCCAATCATAAATGTTCCCCGTAGGGCGTGCCAAAGGAATATATTGAAGTTTCAATGCAATCCAATCATAAATGTGTCCTGCAGGGTATGCCAAAGGGCAATATTGATGCATAACTGCAATAAGGGCTATAGGAGTCAAATTAGTCATCAAACCTGAGGTAGACATTATTCCCAAAAAGATATGTACCAAAAAGTTAAAAAATTTATAGTAATTTATATATTTTTTATACTTACCAATGACCCAGACATAGCTGGTGCTAACTCTTAAAATATAGGGCCAAACACAAATTTTGCCCCCCAATCCCCAAAATTTGCATCTAAAACTAAAGAAAACATGTCCTGAAAGGCCCTCCACACTTCGCCCCTACTGCGCATGCGCAGTGTCAAGGACGTTCCGAAATTGGCGCCATTTATCATTCTAATAACCAGTGCCTGGTAAGCGCTATGTACTCAGCGGGGAGGCAAGAGTTCCCAACTCCTGGGAGGGCCATCCCCGTCTGGGTCATTGGTAAGTATAAAAAATATATAAATTACTATAAATTTTTTAACATTTTTATACTGTACCAATGACCCAGACATAGCTGAATAGTAAAAAGGCTGGAGGGCCAAGGACATAGAGCAAAATGGAATACGCTCAATAAAATAAAATAGAGTCATCCCCTGTAGGGAAAAGAAGTAATAGGCCTTACATGTATCTTTCTTATTTATGATAAATTAGAAAGATACAACACCTTCCAAAATTGAGCTTCATACATCCATGTACTCTATTAATATCCAATATAATCCTTATACTAATAATTTTTAAAGTAAGCCAATAATAAAGTAAGTCTAGAGAATAGAGACTCTTATACTCCTAAAAGTGTCTGAGAATTGCATAATCATGTCCGTTGACATATGCAATATTCAAAAGCTATACTTTAAAAACTAAGACTTGAATGAATTTTATAAACTTAAACTTCTCACTAAACAACCATCCCAATAACAGCTCAGAATTACTAACTCCGGAGGAGGTATCCCCTTGTTTTCATAGTAAAACAGGTGACCCAAGGGAACACCCTCCCCCCCCCCCCTTTTTCTTGCCCTGGGTCAAATAGCCCAGAGCGAAGAGGGCAGTCGAACGGAGACACTGCCGAAACAGACAGCCTACCTAGCTATAGTAGCAACTGTTAAGTGAATGACATTCTGAGCAGTAGATAATAGACCTAACAAAAGAGGCCTCAAGAAATTGACTCGATATTTCTAAGATAAAATTCATGAATGTGGATGGCTGAGCGCAATGAGCGGCCTTCAAAAATCTATAATAGCGACACTATTAATGTAAGCCCAAGAAGTAGAAGAACTCTTACTTCATGAGCCGAAATCTTAAGCACAACTGCTAAGTCAATGATATACCATAAGCAGTACCGATAGTTAATAGAATCCATTAACAATAAAATGGAGCGTAACGTCCTTCTACTAGACATCAAAGACAGAAGAAGCTTACGCCCTTGTAATAAACAGATATCTGTTTATAAATACATAAACTGTACCCGGAAAGAGTAAAGGCCTATGCCCATATGAAGACGGAAGGACCTTAAAATAATAGGTTCCGGATAATAGGAGCCTAACTCTTATGCAACAATCCAACCTAAATAGTAACGGAAGTATTGATTCCGAAACTATGAAAGTGAAAATCATCCATCGATAGTGCATGAAACTCACTGACTCTACAGTAAAAGAGAAACCAACAGAATTACTGTCTAAAAGGTCAGAATTTGAA
This sequence comes from Pictodentalium vernedei, assembly GCA_031216915.1. Classification (NCBI taxonomy): domain Eukaryota; kingdom Metazoa; phylum Mollusca; class Scaphopoda; order Dentaliida; family Dentaliidae; genus Pictodentalium; species Pictodentalium vernedei. Next base: position 599,733,476 of record CM062296.1, on the reverse strand, counting down.
AACTACTGTTTCCAGAGGCTCAAATGATTACTTAGCTAAATAAGAACCGAAGTTAAAATCCGTATAGGAATTTTAATCTAAAGATTCTAAGTCTATTTATCAAAAAGTTACTAACTGACTTAGATAAAGAGACAAAAGACTCAATTGTAAACTATCGTAGAGTGCATAGGTATGAGGTAACATAAACCTATAACCTAAATAATAACAGGCTGCAGTAGATCTTGTGAAACAAGTATACTAAAAAATAGCAATGAGTAGTATGGAGGGATCAACAATATGAACATAATGATCCCTACACCACGACGGAAGAGCCTCCACTTTAGTCGCATAGAATAGCGAAGAAGAGGATCTCCTATAGTAAGAATCGCGTCCAAAGCTCGTCCAGTACAGTGCTTACAATGCAATACGGACCACACAACGGAATACATGAAGGTTGCGACCTTGCTGGTTGTGATAAAGATGACACGATTTACCCAGTGAAAAAAGATCCTCACATAGAGGAAGATTTCACGTTAAGACCCACAGTAGACAAGAGAGTAAATTACTCATGATCTCTGTGAAGATAGAGATGCTATCAACAGAAATGTATTGTGGTTGTTTATCTTAGCAATACCTGCTAAAACAACAGCGCCGGAGGATACGCGTATCCTATCATTCCGTCCTATAGATCAATAGAGCGTTAACACTATTAGCTCAGAGATCTGGACAAGCCAACACATACGTCTGCAATTGATTAGCAATCTGTGTCATAAATAAATCATCATTGGGCGCTCCCATAGATAGCAAATCTGATTGAATACTTGTTTGTTGAGAGTCCATTCTGACAGCAACAAGCGACCCGTAAGAGAACGGGAGTCCGATAAAACAATCAGACGACCCGGAATATGACGGACCAAAACTGAACTTGGTGTACTATAACCAACAGACGGATTCTTTCCATTAAATTGAATAACGGAAACGAAAGAGTGCCTCCCTGGTTCCGGAGATACGCCACTACTGTCGAATTAAAGGACAGGAATTTGGGCATGCGTTTCTGAATAATGTTCATGCAATGACATAAAGCAAGCCTAAAAAACATTATTCCGCGGAAGTTAAACTGATAGCTAAAAGACTGCGGAACCCAAAGACCCTGGCACTTCGAATCCGTAGGGATCAGTATATATCCCAATCTGTTTGACTGGCAACCGTCATAACAGCCACACTCGGGTCCGGCAACTGCGGTGGCACTCTCTGAGTCAACCACCGAATGTTTGCCCCAGTCTGAATCTCTTGTAACACTAGATAGACAAGAGAACGTATAAATCGAGCAATTCATGGATTGCCGGAAAGTTGCCGTCGAAGAGAAGCTCCTCCGAGAACGAAGCGACCCTGAGAGAGTTCTTAACCTTACTATCCACGCGTGTGGATGTAGCTAGGGCTGCGTCACGTCTAACCAACTCCAATCAGCCACTGAAGGGCGGAGTTATACGTGAACAAACTACTGCCCTCAAAAGAAAATACATTGAGAATAATATCCCGTAAATCTTTTCTTGAAGACGTAATGATAACGCCTCAGTAAGGCGGATTACGTATAATAAAGCGTCTAAGTTAAGTCTACTATACATAATGTCGTTCCCAACATTGAAATTGGAAAAGACATAAACGGCGAAAAAGAATATATGCAGTCTTTAATCACACCGTCTAGACGCATATGAACTCTCGGTATGCCCTGCTCTGCCAAAATAAACTATTTGTAAAAATGATAAAATGGCAGAAATGAGCAACGCGGACAAGAAACTAAACTATCATGCTTAGTAGCAGGCTTGTATATATATATATATATAGCGTCGAAAAATAAAACACATGTTGTAATGACAATATTGGACTGCGTCGGTAAGTCAGGGACAATGTCCCTGTACCGATCGAAAAATCCGAGTCCAATGACGCTATAAGTCTCTTATCCAAGATCGCAGCAATGAAGTCCGAAATAATAATCACTGGAAGAAATGCCAGAAGATATGAAAGGCATCTTCCGATACTACTAAAGGGAAAACTCGAAATCTTTCGAATCCCTTTCGCCATCCTGTCGGACCCTATAAAGCGTTCGGTCGTCCGTAGCTGATGCAACCGCGGACCGCACCGACCCAGCGCCGTCGGATAATTCCTGATTCGACCGAGAAGCTGTCAATTGCTGGGATGCTGCGAAACAACTGTGCTAACTCGGATAGCACGTCCGTCACTGAGGCCTGAGGAGAAGCGGTCTTACGATGCATTGCCGCTGGAAGCTCCGTGATCGTTACCCCGTGCATACTTCCAATATGCGAGCGAACGGAGTGTATAGGCCTCGTGTCCCTTGGCTACCGGATGGCGCGACCTATTCGCCGTGGAATCACTGAATGCCGAAACTGATCGGATACTCGAGGTCACGTAGCCAATGTGCGGTCGTGTGCCCTGCTGTGAGGATGAGGAAGCATTAAAGACAGTCTCTCGGACTGTCAATATAACGGAGCGTCCCGAGCAACGGACATATGCTCCGAATGTAAAATATCTGAACCACAACATGCGGTCCCCTATGTTGTTGGGCGAGAGAGGAACCTCTCTCGCTCACAGCCCGGACGGACCTGGACAAGCCAGGAACCGGACTAACAGGCTTCCTCCGATCTGTCCTCAATCTGCCGTCACTGGGTGAGTACTAAAGTAATTAAAGTGCTCGCATCACCCAAATCTCCTTCCTAGACCGCAACGGACGAACCCGGCAGCCGAACCATTCGATGAATGTACGCTACACCGGGTGAGCTAGCGAATGTCACTCCGTAAGCGATAGACATATTCCATGAGCACTTATTGCCGCTAACTCTTCATTAACTATGACGACAGAGGCACACTTTTGAAAGACATCTCCATAACTCTTCGAACAAGAAACCAGAAATGCTTGGATAGCAAGCATAAAATAATAATATATATAGCGTCGTTCAATAATTCGAAAGTTTGTGTGACATTATTGGACTATGTCGGAACTGAGGGACGATGTCCCTGAACCGAACCAAAAATTTCTAAGTCCACCGACGCTATCAGTTTCTTATCCGGCAACGCAGCATATGTTGTTCCGAAAGGGAAAGCTTGAAATCCTCCGAATCCCTTTCGGTATCCCGTCGGACCGGATGAAACTTTCGGACGTCCGTACCCGCTTCCGCGGAGCGTCCCGACCCAGCATCGTCGGATAAAATATATGCGACAGATTCAGTTGATGCTGGGATGCTGCGATAAACTGTGCTATTAAGGAAAGCACGTCCGTTCCCGAGGCCTGTGCAGTAGCGGACTTACGATGCATTGCCGCCGGAAGCTCCGTGTACGTTGACTCCCGCACACTTCCTATGCGAACGTCAGGAGTCTGCAGGCCTCGAGTCCCCGGCTACCAACCCAGCGCTGTCGGATAATTCTCGATCCGACACCGTTTCTGTCGGCTGCTGGGATGCTGCGATAAGCTGTGCTATGTGCACAAGAATGTCCGGCGTCGAGACCTGCGGAGGCGCAGTCTATCGCTGCTTCGCCGAGGGCAGCTCCGCATCAGATGGCTCCCGCATACTTTTCCTATGCGAACGTCCGGAGTCCATCGGTCTCGAATCCCTGGCTGCCGGATGGTGTGACCTGGTCGCCGAAGAATCCTTGATCGGCGAAGCTGGTAATATATCGACGGTCACGCAGCCAAGGTGCGGTCGTGTGCGCTGACGAGAAGAGGAAGCCTTAGCAGTCTCAGCGGACTGCCTATACAACGGAGCGTCCCGAGCGACGGACGTATGCTCCGCTAGCGACACATTTTGTACCACAACATCTGGGGCCAGATGTTGTTGAACGAGAGAGGGGCCTCTCTCGCTTGCCGTCCGGATGGACCGGAACGAGCTATGAACCGGACTAAAAGGCTTCCTCCGTTCTCCCTCCGATCCGCCGTCACTGGGTGTGCATTAAGTTAATTTTATAGTGCTCGCATCACCCCAAAATTCCTTCTAGACCGCAACGGACTGCCGAACCATTCGGTGAATGGACGCTACACCGGGCGAGCTAGCGGACGTCAAAGGCCGTCGAACCTACTAGGGTCCTCTTAGGCAATTGGCGTATTACATGAGCACTTTTCCGCTAGCCCTTCATTAATTGTGACGACGGAGGCACACTGTTGGAAGACATCACAGATACATCACCCTAATCTTGATCGTCTGAAATAGAAATTGATAAAGTAGAGTGACCCTGTGGGGAAAGGACCGGAGTGTCCAAATCCCCAACAACATACCGTGACATACGCTTCCCATATTGTCATCGAAATCATACGATACAGAACAGGAGTTAATGCGAGTACACTGACCACATATGGAATGATAATAAAGTCAGAGGAAGACTTCCTCTTAAAACAATTGATCAATATCCTTTCAATGTGAAAAGAAAACAAGTCCTGGTACTCGCACTAACCCCTGGCAATCAAAATACATAATAATAATATGATCCATTAATATAGAAAAAATAATTGAAATCAAAATATTTTGAAAAAATATTTTTTCAGAACAGCCCAAGTTTCTGAAAAGTAACGTTGAGCCCCAATGGATCCCAAGCCTAAGTGTGGACAAAAATTTTAAAAATATTTTAAACAATTTATTCAACACTTACGAACAATAATAATGTATCTAGTTATGATTAAAATAACATAAAGATATTATTTTTTTAGAAATCCCCCCCTCACACAGAGGGCTGTTGTAAATGTAAACAATGAGTGTAAAAACACTAAAATAAGACTCCAGGCACCCAGGCCCGAAATCAGTTACCAAAAATACACTATCTGATGCAAAACAGAGACTTCCAGGGAAGAAACTGCAGAACATCAGATGGTAGATGCAGAACACAATGCCTAACCACCCGTAGGTGAAGACGTAAACATGGGGAAAGAACAGAATTCATTCTGTTATTCAGCTAAAACTCCCAAGAAATTTTAGTAATAATAATTACAGAAACTATGCCAAAAGCATGGGAGAATAGCAAGGGGGAACTTAAAGGACAGGGAGAGAGGAAAACACTTGAAAAAACAGTGTAACTAAATAATCAGAATGACAACAAAATGGCTGCTGCCTTGAAAATAGGTAACTTAACATAATTTCATTAAAAAATTTTAAGTTACAGCCCTGATAATATTCTGTCACACATTCTTTTCCTCTCCTCCTTCTCTATCCTCCTTAGAATCACCATTTCACTAATATTTATGTGTCTGGCATCATTTAAACTGAGATTTAAAAGCACAAAGATCAGTCAGATGTTAACTGATGAAGGGCCAAACTTAGAATGATAAATGGCGCCAATTTCGGAACGTCCTTGACACTGCGCATGCGCAGTAGGGGCGAAGTGTGGAGGGCCTTTCAGGACATGTTTTCTTTAGTTTTAGATGCAAATTTTGGGGATTGGGGGGCAAAATTTGTGTTTGGCCCTATATTTTAAGAGTTAGCACCAGCTATGTCTGGGTCATTGGTACAGTATAAAAATATTGATATTTGGTTACTTATGTTTTAGTTATTCCATAAACAAACATTACTTGATATTTATTAACAAAGGGCAATAACTCCCATAATTTCCATCGGATATGGCTGGTCATTGAACTTGACGTGGACATTGTTGCTATAAAGACCTATAGCAAAAAGAATTGAAATCGGTTAACTACTGTTCAAGTTATGCCATAAACAATGTTCTGAAAAAAATGTTCATTGAAATATGCAAATTTCCAAGTCGACAAGCTCAATAACTTGTAAAAATCATCAGACCATGCCCTAATTCGAACTTAACCTTCATTTTGAGAAAGGCAGAAAGCAAGTTTGGTCCTGATCTATGAATCCAAACTCAAGTAATCATTGGAAATGAATATGTTGATGGTAATGAGAAATTTGTAAGTCGAAAAGGCCAATAACTCATGGAAAAATAATTGTGCGGAACCCATAGTCAAACCTGGCCTGTATTACTATCTGGATAATACACATACCAACTTTGGTTGAGATCAAATAATCCAAACTGGAGTTACCGGTCAGAAACCAAAAATCTTAATAGAAGGCCAAATTCTAAGTCGAAAAAGGGGAATAACTCATGTAGCAAAATTTGGAGGAATTCATATTCGAACTTTACCTGTATTACTAGCTAGGGAAAACACATGCCAACTTTGGTTGAGATCAAATAATCCAACCTGGAGTTATCAGTCGCAAAGCAAAAATCTTAATTGAAGGTCAAATTCTAAGTCGAAAAAGGGCCATAACTCATGTAAAAATAATTGGAACTTGGCCTGTATTACTAGCTGGAGAACACACATACCAACTTTGGTTGAAATCAAATAATCCAAACTGGTGTTATCGTTTGGAAACCAATTGTTTATGGACAGACAGATAGATGGACGGGCCAGACAGACAGACCATTTACATAATACAACCGTTTTTAAAAATGGGCATACTAAAAATTATGTTTACTGACTACCCCTGATTATGATCCAATGGCCGATGCAGACTACCATTTACCCTAAAAAATAATAGGTATAATCATATACCATGGTATCATTTTCTGAATCCCGAGGTATTTAATTATCCCAATACTGCCCAACACTAACCAGAAATATTTATTTATTCCATGATTCTCTTTATTAATTCATGCTTTGGGAAAGGTTGTGAAATTTTTGAGGGAGTTACCCTTCAAATTATTCAAAACACAAATCAGCTCAATGTCTTGCTACAGCAAAACTTAGTCCCCTGATATTTTTTATTTATGGTAGGATACCCAACCACATTAATACCCACCCCCCAATGATGTCCTCCGGGGTTAAGCTTGTTTGCCAAAATGCGCAGAACAATATGTGTGATGTTTGAACAGAGCCACCAGGTGCGCTGGTCAAATGTTTACTTATAATTTTACAAGAAGGTCAGCTTATGGGCCCAGGATGCCCAAGGCTTGACCCAGAACAATTACAATGCTAGAGCCCAAAATGCTCCACCCCTTAACTGATGTGAGCCTACATATTTACATATGTACAATTTTGTTAAAGGTGGAGCCAATACAAATCTCCAAAAATGCTCCGCCCCTTAACTGATGTGAGCCTATATATTTACATATGTACAATTTTGTCAAAGGTGGAGCAAATACATACCAATTTGAAAGGTGGAGCAAATACATGCCACACATGTGTATATATATCTATATATTATCTCACAAGGATGAACAGTGTGAAAAAAAGAGTACAAAGTTGAGAAAAATAACTAATGCTAGTACACAAGCCAATGGCCCTGCCCAGAATGCAGGGAAACAGAGAGAATACAGGTAATGTTCGTGAATGGAAACTGATGGAAATGAAAGTCTGAAAGGTCCCCGCCCAGCATTCAGGGTACTACAACAACAAGTTGTAATAAAAGCATAATAAAAGCCAATACCTGTATATATTTACATCCCCGCCCAGAATGCAGGGTGAGAGAGTCACAAGGTTCTGAAGAAATATGCCAATAACACAACTACAGATACACAAATGAAAGTCCTAAAGAATCCCCGCCCAGCAAATAGGGTTCTACTGAAACACATGGAATAAAATCAGATGCCTGTGGATATTTACATTCCCGCTCAAAATGCAGGGATCTGAGTCAAATGCCTCTGAAGAGAAACACCAAAACCCACTGCAAGTGGGAGTTCCTTGAATCACCTAAGCTGGGTAGCTGAGAACTGAGATACACTATACACATTCCCGCCCAAAATGCAGGGAGTTGAGTTCAAAAAACACCTTGCTGAACACCCAGCCGCAAAAGCTGCAATCACTGTGCCTTCTGATGCCTCCAAAGCTGGGGTTTTGAAGTAGAATCGATGACCAAATGCGTTGACCCATGTATCCATTGCTAGGGTTCAGAGGTAATCTGTAGCCTGTCCGATGTTGATTAGGAAACTGCAGGAATATAATCTTCAGGGCTCTAGCAGTTGAGTATGTAGCCAACCTCTCCACCAAACTGGCAGGCTTCATATTCTGGAAATACTGGTGAAGTACAGGGGCATTAGACAGAAACAGCTTGACTGGCAGTGAGAAAGCAAAGGCGGAGGAAACCTAGATCTGGTGGCGATGGTGTGGTGGTGGGAAAAATGGCAACTCGTCCCTTCCACAGAAAGCTGGAGAATGCTGCCACAGTGCTGCAATATTCAGACGGGTTCAAGAATTGACCAATGGGCATTCCCGAAATTTTGCGGGACTCAATTAGCAGAAACAAAGGGGGGTATAGTTTGTTCTAGTTTTGTGGATGTGCCAACATTTGGTAAGGGAACTGCCTGGAAGTAAACACTTGCCAGGGAATTTCAAGTACATTATACGTCAATCAGATGCCAAAATTTAAATATTCAAAAGGAGAATTTTCCGTGACTGGATTTCTGGCCCATCTGTAACTCGAACTGTTGAACTTGCTTATCTTCTTTACCATTGATTGCACTTTGTGTATCTCCCATAAAGACATTTATGTTCGTGACATAAATGTTGATTTAATGTTTAAGTGCACATTGATGGCAGAAGACCAAAATTTCAATCTTCAAGTTTTCCCCATAATGCATCTAGGAATTTAAGCACTTCAATCTTGTTTGACAGAGATCATTGAGCTCAGTCAAACAAGGCTGAATTGGTTAAATTCCTAATTGCATCATGGGAAAAATTTGCTGCTTGAAATTTCGGTATTTTGACAGGGTTAAATGAAAATCCACAGGTGCTACTTAGAGTACTGGATTTAATACAGAATGTAACCTTTAGTATACTGATCCAAAAGCAATCCCATGCAGTTTGCGATTTGTAGCCCCACAGAATCTCAAGCTATTGCATGGAAACTGGAAATCTATTTATAGTAGTAACCTTGACCTCTGACCCCAAAAGCAATACTAAATAGCAGGCAACTTGTGTATGAAGCACGAGTGTTTGTCTAACTAGAGGCTCAAGAGAGGCTGAAATGATCACCTGGACCAAGTTGTCCTAAACTGTAAGGATGATGGGCATGGAGAAAATGTAATCTGAATGAACCATATGACAGATTCGGCAACAATTTTTTTTGCAAAATTGTTTCAACTGCTCAAAAAGAAAGATTCATACCAAATACAAAATCTCTAGTCTGTGCAGTTTGTGAAATATTGGACATTTCCTTTTTTTTTCTATTTTTAGTGCCAGGTGTTCCCACGGGGAACCACGCAAAATTTTGGGGGCAAGAATGAAGTACTTAGGGTCAACTAATGTCACATATAAAATTTGGTACAAATTGCTCCATTGGTTCTTGAAATAGAAATTTTTAGGGGAGCTCAAAAGTGAGCCCATCCCCTCGAGAGCCCAAATATGGACCTATCAACTTTCTTTGAACAACTTTTAATCTTTCATACCAAATATCAAAGCATTCCCACATGTGGTTCATGAGATGATTTTTAATGAATTTCATGATATCTGATCATAAGCCCAAGCCCAAAAAGGGCAGAGACCCCATTTGAACAAAACTAAAACAGAATACCCCCAAGATGATGTGGCCCTTATATGTTTCAATTTGGGTCATTGGTTTGTGATGAGACGATATTTTTAAAAAGGTAAACATGCCATCTTTTTCCCATTGACTTCAGTGTTAAAAAATGCTGAGTCATCATATTTTCATAACACCAAAAACAGACCATATGACAGCTTCGCCAGCAATTTTTTTTGTCCAATTGTTTCAACTGCTCAGAAGAAAGCTTCATAAGAAATACAAAATCTCTAGTCCGTGCAGTTTGGGAAATACTGGACTTTTCATTTTTGTTCTATTTTTAGCTCCAGGGGTTCTCATGGGGAACCGCAAAAAATTTTGGGGGCATGAATGAGGCACTTAGGGTCAACTAATGCCACATATAAAATTTGGGTCAAATCGCTCCATTGGTTCTTGAAATAGAAATTTTCAGGAGAGCTCAAAAGTGAGCCGATCCCCTGGAGAGCCCAAATATGGACCTATCAACTTTCTTTGAACAACTTTTAATCTTGAACACCAGAGGAAGTTTCATACCAAATATCAAAGCATTCCCACTTGTGGTTCATGAGAGAAGATTTTTAAAGAATTTCATCATATTTGGGCATAAGATCACGCCCAAAAAGGGGCGGAGACCTCATTTAACAAAACTAAAACAGAATACCCCCAAGATGATGTGGCCCATATATGTTTCAATTTGGGCCATTGGTTTGTGAGGAGAAGATTGTTTTGTAAAAGATAACGTACGATTGACAATGGACGACGGACGCCAAGTGATGGCAATAGCTCACACTGACTTTCAGTCAGGTGAGCTAATAATAAAGAAGTTACGGCCTGGAACTGAGTGCAATGTATGATAGATGGATGGATGTGTGGACAGAGCTCAAGGATTCCAGACTGGGGTTTTGTTGCAGAGAAAAATCTCCACAAATTTTCAAGCTACTTAAAATATTGTGTACATAAAATTGGAATTTTTTAATGAACAAATATGGAATTAGCAGGTAAATTTCTGCCAATTGTATGGTAAATGGATCGGGGGAGAAAAAGTAAAATAAAATAGATTCTCGCAACCAGTATCCAATTTAAGTGGATCTACTGATGAATACCTAGCAAGCTTTAAACATATGAATGGGGTTTCACATATCTTCCAACCAGTTCAATGAAATGGACTGGAAAAATCCATCTCTGACATGTGGGGTAGGTATATTTATCCTCCAAAAACTGATATGAAAATATCGAAGTTTCAAATACATTTTTTCCTGTTATTATTATTATTATTTATTGGTGTTTAAGGTCACATATTTTTGCACAATGGCTAATCATGACCACAACATGAGTATCAACTCAAGACCAGGGGTGAGCGTTAATAAGCCATGTTGCCCAATGACATTGCAGCTTAACTTGACAAACTTGAACTTGGAAAGTTATAAATGAAATGGCAAAATTGAAGATCATTGGTACCAATGTTATTTGGTGAAATTTAAACATAACAGCATTGTCTGTGCACAACGTCAGAGTAATCCATGCATATTTAAATGTAAACTGTAAGGCTGGCTAAAGGAAGAATGTTGATACACAAATGCAGTAAGTACAGAGGTTATTGTAAATGGCAACTTTTTTCACAGAAATGAATGCTAATCAATAGCTCTTATCTAAAGGTCTTGCCTAATGAGCACACCAAGTTCAAAAACAATTCTAAGATAAATATGTCATGTAGGCTATGTCAAAAAAGAATGTTGATGCACAAATGCAATAAATTCAAAGATTGTTGCTAACAGCAAAAGTTTTTGATAGAAATGAAAAGAAAATCAATAGCTCCTATCTTTGTCACTCTGAATAAGCATACAAAGTTTCAAAACAACCCGATAATGAATGCGCCCTCTGAGGCATGCCAAAAGGAAGATGTTAATGCACAAATGTACGAAGTCTGAAGGTCATTGCCAGTGGCAATGGTTTTTTATTTCTTTTTTACGAAAATTCATAAATATACCCTGTGGAGAGTACAAAAGGGATAAGTTGCTGCACAAAGGTTGGTGCTAACGACAGTAATTTTTTATCGAAATGAAAACAAATCAATAACTAACCCTAACCCACATCTAGAGGTCACCCGAACATGCATACCAAGTCACCCTGCATAAGCATACAAAATTTCAAAACAACCTGATAATGAATGTGCCCTCTGAGGCATGCCAAAGGAAGATGTTAATGTACAAATGCACCATGTTTGAAGGTCATTGCTTGTGGCAATGTTTTTTTTTATGAAAATTCATAAATATACTATGCAGGGAGTGCAAAAGAGATAAGTTGCTGCACAAATGCAGTAAGTTCAAACGGCTGGTGATAACGACAATAATGTTTTATGGAAATGAAAAAAATATAGCTAACATCTAGAGGTCACCCCGAACACACATACAAAGTTTCAAAGTGATCCGATCATAAATGTGCCCTGAAAGACTAAGTTCAAAGGTCAGCGGTAACATTTTTTGACAGAAATAAAAGAAAATCGACAGCTCCCATCTAGAGGTCACCCCACAACAGTACACCAAGTTTCCACGAGATTCAATCATAAATGTGCCCTGCAGGGTGTGTCAAAGGGAAATATTGATGCATAACTGCACTAAGTTCATCAAATGTCGTTGCCAATGGCAACACTTTTTGATGGACAAGGAAAAAAATCGATAGCTCCCATCTAGAGGTCACCCTAAACAAGCACACCAAGTTTTCAAGCTATTCAATCATAAATGAGCCCTGCAGGGTGTGTCAAAGGGAAATATTGATGCATAACTAAGTTCATTAAAGGTCATTGCCAATGGCGACATTTTTTGATGGACAAGGAAGAAAATAAATAGCTCCTTTCTGGAGATCACCCCAAACAAGCATAGGAGGTTTCAATGCAATCCGATCATAAATGTTCTCTGTATGGTGTGCCAAAGGGAAATATTATGGTCTAAGTAAACTAAGTTCAAAGGTCGTTGCCAGCTGCAACATTTTTTGACGCCAATAGAAGAAAGAGGATAGCTCCCATCTATAGGTCACCCCAAACAGACACACCAGGATCTTAAATGTGCACTGCAGGGAGTGGCAAAGGGAAATACTGATGCATAACTGCACTAGGTTCATCGAGGGCTAATGCCAGCAGCAACATTTTTTGATGGGAATCGAAGAAAATCAATAGCACCCATCTAGAGGTAACCCCAAACAAGCATAGCAAGTTTCAAACCTATCTGATCATAAAGGTGCCCTGTAGAGCGTGCCAAAGGAATATTTTGATGCCTGACTTAACTAAGTTCAAAAGTCATTCAAGAAAATTGATAGCTCCCCTCTGGAGGTCACCCCAAACAAGCATAACAGGTTTCAATGCAATCCGATCATAAATGTGCCCTGTAGTGTGTGCCAAAGGGAAATACTGAGGTCTTACTTAACTAAGTTCTATGAACGTTGCCAGGGAAATACAGGGACTCAATTTGAAAAAACTTGTTAAATAAATGTAATAATTTCATTTAACTTGAACATATTTTGCCTTTCTTGGTGAGACGGAATGTTCCTTTTCAATTAATAACCACTCAATAACTACCCAACTAAATAGTGGGAATTTGCGAGTTTGTTCAAAAACACTATCTCCCACATAATACTCACAACTACTAACAATGACATTTTAAAATGGAAGTGTCAATGACACTGTAGCTCAACTTGTTTAAGACATATACATGTATAGTATGTGACACAGCAATGACAAACATCTAGGTAATGACCTGATAACAAAGGCACATATAAAGTATTGTAACAGTCTGTACATAAATGCTGACCGTAGCCTGTAACAAATGTATAGGTAAAGTATTGTAAAGGTGGGAGACAGTTAGATGCTAAACTAGAAAAGAAATCTTTGAGTCCCAGAGTGGGTCTGACTGAACACAAAAATATTTGTTCTCATAGCACAGTGATAACAAAGGCACCCAAAAATACTCGTTCCTGTCCCAAGGTGATAACAAAGATACCCAAGAAGTTTCATGAAGATCAGTTCATAAAAACAGACTCTATCCCGAGCCGTATTGACATGTGCACCTACTGTGTATAAGTAGCACTGAATAAATCAAAGTTCATCTAATTTGCATAATTTCTGCATGAGAAAAAAACCTGTACTGCATGTGATGTATTCCATGTTACTAAACATTCATACAAAAATTTATTCAAATCAGAACTTTCATACAGAAGTTCTGTACAAAAAACTGCACTAATTTTGGTACAAAAAGGCTGCTGGCGGCCATCTTGAATTTTGGACTGCACCCAAAAACACTTGTTCTCGTCCCACAGTGATAACAAAGGTTCCCAAGAAGTTTCGTAAAGATCGGTTTATAAATACAGCCTCTAGCCTAAGCCGTATAGAAGTTGTGTACAAAAACTGATTGGACCTAATTTTGGTAGAAAATGGCCACTGACAGCCATCTTGAATTTTGGAACCTGTATTATATGTGATGTATTCCATGTTACTAAACATTCATTCAAAAATATATTCAAATCAGAACCTTCATATAGAAGTTCTGTACCAAAAACTGATTGTACCTAATTTTGGTACAAAATGGCCACTGGCAGCCATCTTGAATTTCGAACCGCACCCAAAAACACTCGTTCTCGTCCCAAGGTGGTACAAAGGTACCCAAGAAGTTTCGTGAAGATCGTTTCATAAATACAGCCTCCAGCCCTAGCCATATTGACATTTGCACTTACAGTGTATAAGTAGCACTGAATAAATCAAAGTTCATCTAATTTGCATAAGTTCTGCACGAGAAAAAAACCTGCATTATATGTGATGTATTCCATGTTACTAAACATTTAGACAAAAATGTATTCGAATCAGAACTTTTATACAGAAGTTCTGTACAAAAAACTGATTGCACTAACTAAAGTACAAAATGGCTGCTGGTGGCCCATCTTGAATTTCGGACCGCTTCCAAAAACACTCGTTCTTGACACACAGTGATAACAAAGGTGCTCAAGAAGTTTCATAAAAATCGGTTCATAAATACGGCCTCTAGCCCGAGCCGTATTGAATTGTTGATGGACAGATGGACAGACGAATGGACAGACGAACGACGGGCCATGGCATAATCTCAAATTTGACTCACGTCAAAGTTGAGCTAAAAAACAACCAAAAAAAATGGCAAAAAAAAAGAGAAGAAAATTGCAACAACAACAAGCCAAGACCAATACCGGGCCTGGACTTGCGTCGCTGCATGCAATTGATTACAGAGATGAACAGACTTCAAAGTATCGGCAAACAGGAAGTGGCTGCACGGCAGATCTGAAAATTAGATACACAATACAACTCATCATTATGAGACAGCAGACCAAATATAAAATCATTCCCTTTCATAGAAGCCAAGAAAACTTTGACGGAAGAAGTGTTTCGGATGGACTGACAGACGGACTGATGGACGAAGTCGAGCGGTTACTAGACCTGCTCTGCCACTGGCGACGCAGGTAAAAATTCCCAACCTACCTACCTGGAAATTTTCAGGCAACAAATCGGAAACCCACATTTTTTTTTTTTTGTTTCTTATATTTCAAGTAGCATTGTTGGAAAAATTGGCTGCTTGAAAATTCAACATTTTGATATCAGTGTGCATGAGTAATTTTTCCAACCAGAATCATTACAACAGGTAAACCATTTTAGCGTCAAGGCCAAACTAATCTGCCCAGAATCAGCTCTATAGGTTCTTTATACAGATATGCTATGAAACACGCTTTTCCAGTTGGTATTTCCTTGAGACTGCAGAACCAATGGCGACAAACCCTTTTAGCAGGATAACCTCATCAACAAGAATGGAGGTATACCATTAACTGAACCTTCTGGTCAATCAGCTGAAAGCTTGTATTTTTTGCACATTTTCTCACAAAATTTCACTAAAGGACAGATGGAAACTCTCCCACCTTGGATTTTAGTGGTAATACACTCTCAAAGAATGTATTACATTTGCACTAACTGATAACTGATACCTCTAGTATATCAGAAAAACGTGTAACTAAAAATAGACTAATGACATTGAAGACACTTACTCTATGTAATAAGCTCCATAATGAGGATCTTCCACTTTCTCCCAACCAAACGGAAGTTCTGAAAATGGAGAAAATAATTGTTTGTTAATATTATAAAATCTGAAACCTGTAAGCAAGTATTTCAGTACAAATAAAAAGGAAACTATTCAGTTCCTATCACTAAAAAAGCTAATTTTTAATTAGAATAAAAATTTAATCTGAGACCTCACATTTTCGGAACACATTTGTAATTTTTGCTCCTAAAGCAAGCGTAAAATTGATTTTTCTTTCCAAAATATACCTTCAGGTGATATAATAAATTTTCTAATCATTTTGAGAGAGTTAGTTTCAGAAGTAGAACTGAATTAATCTTCCCAAAAGTAGAAATGAATTAATCTTAACGATTTATTTATTTATTGGTGTTTAAGGTTACATATTTCATCATAATGGCTAATCGATATCGTAAAGTGCATTTAAAGTCGTCCTATATTACCAATAAGAAAGAGATTGTTCACCACAGTAACAAGGACTGCTTCACTTGCTAGGGTTCCCAAGGGAAAATTAATCTTTTGTGCCTTTATGTCATCATGTGTTAAATTACACTCAAATTCATCATCATCATGATTTAATTTCACATCATCATTCACAAAAATTGAGGAGTCTCTTTCAACCTTGGCTGAAGTAAATTTCAGTGAACTTGGTTATAAAAAATTCAAACTCTGACTCAATTAGGCCCAAGCAAATATTCGGTATTCAAAAATATTTGATTTGATAACCATTTTCAATTCAAATTCAATTTGGCAATTGGTGGCAAATACCTATCAAATATCTTCAATATTTTCTTCAATGTTTTCACCATCGAAATGCAATGGATATCAATGCGAGTGAGATGAATCTGTGTTTAAATACTCAGTACCATTCAATTTCCTGTCTAATGACTATAACTACTGGGTTCATTCCAACACGTTTGGGAGGGGGGGGGGGGGGGGGAGATGGAGTCATCATTCAGTTCCCAATACTGAATCGATTAGCAATAAATACTATGTGCAATATGTTGCAATGGATATCAATGCAAATGAGATAAATCTGTGTTTAAATATTCAATACCATGCAATTTCCTGTCTAGTGTCTATAACTATTGGGTTCATACCAACATGCTTGGGGTTGGAGGGGGGGTGGGGGTGGAGGGTCATCATTCAGTTCCCAATGCTGTGAATACTATGTGCAAAATGTTGGCAGTTCACCAGTGTCGATGCATGCACGTGGCATTTCTCAGCAACAGCAAGATAAAACATTTCTGAGTTTCGTTTCAGACATCCTTTATGATCAGGATGTTCAGTATTTTAAATAAACCCAGATTTACTGACACACACAAAGAATTGGGTTATTTGTGAAGTAAATATGGCACCAACTGCAGAATGTTTGCATGAATCTGCTCACTGAAAAACTTACATTATCAAATTCTGGTCTGTCTATGCAGAAAAGGCAATTTAATGCTATCTTATTTGCGACAGGTTAACATAACTGTATGCACTCAATTTGATTAATAAAGAATACATTTAAATAATATTCCTCATGTTTCATGAAGATAAAATTTGGGCTCCCATTGGGAGTTCTGAAAAAAATGTTTTTAAATTTTTTCATTACCCCATAATGGTACCCGATGATGCAACCAATTGAGATTTTTTGGGCCCACTCGATTCTACTGGTTCAAATGATGTTGTATACCAAATAACAATTTCTTTGTACCATGCAGTTTGGGAAGTGTGGGCATTTTA
Organism: Pictodentalium vernedei; assembly: GCA_031216915.1. Classification (NCBI taxonomy): domain Eukaryota; kingdom Metazoa; phylum Mollusca; class Scaphopoda; order Dentaliida; family Dentaliidae; genus Pictodentalium; species Pictodentalium vernedei. The sequence goes on along the minus strand of CM062296.1, from coordinate 599,716,186 downwards.
AATTTTTTTTTATATTTTTAGCCACTGAGGTTCTCACAAGCGTGTGTACATTTCTTTTCGGGCATAAATAAAAAAAAAATACTGCTCCTCCCAGCACAAGCACAAGCCCAACAACAAATATTGTCGGACAAACTGCCATTGAACAAACCTGAATTTTGAGCATAAGATGATGCTGCATGCCAAATTTCAAAGTACTGTGAAGGGTAGTTTATGAGAAGATTCTTGAAGAATTTTGAGTTCTTCAGGCACTCCCCCAAACCATTGGGCTTAGCTGCTTCTATTGAATAAACTTAGAAGGTTATCCCTCCCAAAATAATTTATGCCAAGTTTGGTTGTGTTTCGTCCAGTGGTTCCAGAGAAGACTGATGTGCAAAGTTAACAGACGACAGACGCCAAGTGATGGTAACTGCTCACCCTGACTTTTAGTCAGGTGAACTAACAAGGAAATAATGAAGATTTTTCTAACAAGGGCAGTAAATCAAGAAATGAGGGTCACACTGGACTAGTTTGTATTGTGTCCTTGAACAAGACACTTCTCTCCACTGGCTTTCTCCTCGAGCTCTGTTCGTGTCTGATCAGTAGGTTGTGAAAGTCCAAGGTGGACAATGTCTGAGCATCGACGAGCAACCATCAGCTCAACATTCTAACTCTGTTCAAGCTCCGCTTAAGCAGGGTTACAGTGGTTCAAGACATGTGCACCATCGACATGTTGTACGCTTTAGTACACAGCGTCATCATGTCCCCATGTAGGAAACTGGGATAAAGTGCCTTGCCCAAGGACACAACACGGGTCGTCCCGGATGGGGATCAAACTCAGGATCTCTAGCATAGAAGTCCAACAGTCAACCTGTATACCAAATATCAAAAGATTCTGAACATTGGTTCTTGAGAAATTTTTTTTGTTTTTAATTTTCACAAATATGCTGACTCAGCATTTTTTCAATGTTCCCTCTCCCGGCCGCGACAGAACACCCTGACATAATCGATGACACTGATTTTTTACCATTCAATTCTACAGGATCTTAGGATGCTTCATACCAAATAACAGTTCTCTGTTCCATGTGGTTTGGGAAATATGGGCGTTTGATTTTTAGCTCCTGGGGATCCCCTGGGGACATAGGAAAAAAATTTGTTTGCATGAATCAAGTACTTATGACCCAATAATACCACATACCAAATTTGGTTCAAATCAGACCATCGGTTCAGAAAATAGAAATTTTGGGCAGGCTAAAAATCTTACCCCTCCCATTACAAAGGCAAATATTGCTCCACAAACTTCCTTTAAACAAACTTTATTCTACTCTTGGGTGTCTGACAAGCACAAATTCCACGCACTGAGCTGTAAAAGACATAGTCGGTCAATCAGAAAATTTACCACATTCATTTCAAGACCTCAATACCTTGTAAATCCTCCTCGGTTTCGTGAGACAAGTGTAGATCCAACGTGGCATACTCCTCACCAAACGTCCAATATCAGCTTGACTGATGTTATTCCATTCTTCCTGCAGTGCAGCGGCGAGTTCCTGGACATTGGTAGGGGGCTGTTGGTGTTCTTGTAGGCGACTGCCAAGCATATCCCAGACATGCTCGATTGGTGAAAGGTCTGGACTTAGTGCTGGCCAAGGCAGTGTAGTGATGTTCTGCTCCTGGAGGAACTCTGTAATGACATGGGCCCTGTGTGCTCTTGCATTGTGATCTTGGAAAATGAATTGACGTCCGTCACATCGCGCGAATGGCACCACATGAGCTGCTAACACGTTGTCACGGTAGTACTGCCCTGTGACATGCTCTTGGATGACATGAAATGCTGTTCTGCTTGTCATGGTTATGCCTCCCCACACCATAACTGATCCACCACCAAAACGATTGTGCTGCCTAATGGTTATGTCATGGTATCGTTTGTTCCACCACACCCACACTCTGTTTTGCTTGTCGTGGAAGATGATAGTGAACCTCGATTCATCGGAAAACATGACGTTGCTCCACCGACAATTGTCCCAGCACTGTCGTGCTCCACACCAATTACGCCTTGCTGTGATGTCAAAAGTGGAATTATTCGAGGTCATCAAGTGTACAAATTCAGCTGTGTAGGCGATTTGGGATAGTCTGACCATTGACTCGCACATCTGTTGCTCGGTCAGCTGCAGTCCAATTTCTGAGGCACTTTGATGGCGGTTACATAATGCTGTGGTTCGGACGAAATGATCCTGGTTAGCAGTTGTTGCCCTTGGACGACCTGACCGACGTCTCTCATCAACATTGCCTGTCTGATAGCGTGACCACAACCTGCTAATCACCGATTGAGTAACGTTGTCTTGAGAATTTGAGCCACTGAAGTCTGTCTGTTGCCAGCTTCCAACATGCCAACGGCACGTAAACATTCGTCACATGTCAGTCTTCGCATACCTCAAAAGGTACGTTACGACCAGAAACTAGTGATGAACGAATTCATATCAAGAAAAGAATGATGAGACCTCCGAAAAAAACCTGTCCAGTACAAATGAATATTTCAAAACGTACCCCACAGACATTAACTCGGCGCTCGTGCGAAAAACCTGCACAAAGTTTTCATGGGCCGGTGACATTCATGATCCACACTAAACTTGGTAACATATTGATGTGTCCAATCACACGTATCAAATACCATTTTTCGAAAATATCAATATCAGTTTGGATATCCCCTACTTTTTAGGAATAGTATATTTTGGAGCAATTTCTTCCACCTCTCCCTAAAGGGATGGGCATGTTGAGTTGAATAAAAATGCAATGTCCCTTCGGCACCATCACTCACATAAACATTAACTTGAATTGGCCCAGTGGTTTTGGAGGAGAAGTTCAAAAAATAGTGTGGATGGACACGGACGGATGGCCAGACGACAGATAGCGAGCGATTAGATAAGCTCAGCTTGACCTATTCAAGGTGAGCTAAAAATAGTTCTCATATTGCACCAAATTAAACTCTGGGCTCCCATAACCCAAATATGAACCGGGAGACTTGATTTGAAGTCTGAATCTGACCTCCTAATGATACTGTATAACAAATATCAAATGATCTTGACTGGTGGATCAAAAGAAAATTATAGAAACTGTACTCATATTGCACTAAGTTAAAATCTGATCTCCATTGGGAGCTCAAATATGAACCCATGGAATAAATATGAACAAACTTGAATTTGATCCACCTGAGGATGTTGATCAAATATCAAAAGATGTTGACAAGTGGGTCTCGAGAAAAAGACTTTCTTAATTTTTGAAAATATTCTGACTCCGCAGTTTTTTTCATTTCCCCATATGACACAACTAATTGCAATTTTTTTGTCCATTCAATTCTGCAGGACCTCAGCATGCTGCTTACTATATTTGGAAATATGGGAATTTGATAAAAATTTATATTTTTAGCTCGCTGGGGTTCCCATGGGGATGCAGTCTAAATTATTTTTTTCTTTCATAAATCAAGCATTTATGACACAACAATACTTAATATCAAATTTGTTTTAAATTGGCTCTTCGGATCTGAAAATGGAAAATTCATGCAGGGTCTAAATCTTGCCCCTCCTAGAACAGAAAATGATGGTAAACAAACATTATTTAGTGTACACCTCAACAGAAAACGGATAATGAGATTTTTTTTTTTAATATATGGGGCAATTATTCCCCACCCCTTCCCCCTGGGTGGGTGGGTGGGTGGGTGGGTGGAGGGGGGGCAGCACATCGATTGTAACAAAATTAAACTGCCCCTCCCCTCTCCTATCATCATTCATATGAAAATTTAATGGACAAAGAATTTCTACCATAACGTGACTCATTCATAATCAGACTAAAATTATCTGTCCACTTTGTTAATCAGAGAATGGTAGGAGTTAAACTAAATTAGAAGGTTCAGCTGTTGCCTTTCATCATCAGCTGTGATTTAGGATACAACAGTAAAGCTTTTGACAAGAACATTTTTTCTGGTGACAAACTGATGACAGCCCTAGTGATAAACACTTTTTAAATTTTAGGTGCAAAACACAGAACGGGGACATTCAGTGGGAACAAGAGCTATTGATGAAGGCAATCATATCCCCACTGCAGTGCTGGACTGACTGGTGTTGCATAAATGAAATAAAAACAAAGTAAAGACCCCAAAAACGCATGAAAAATTGACAAAGTAGGGACCATAACTCTGGTAAAAAAATAGTCAGGCAACTTTTTTATACCATGTGCAGGAGCAGCTTGTCAGAAGAATCCCTCCTCCTAAATTTTATCAAAATCCATCCACTCAGTGCTGAGATATCGCTGTGGATGGAAAAAAAATAATGAAAAATTGACAAAGAACCATAACTCAGGGGAAAAATACACCGACAACTTTTTATAACATGTTTAGGAGCAGCTTGACACAAGGATCCCTTATACCATATGTCACTGAATTCCATCCACTCACTGCTCAGATATCACTGCGGATGGATGGATATACAGATACATGGATGGATGGATGGATGGATGGATGGATGGATGGATGGATGGATGGACGTACGTAATCCAGTATACCCCCCCCCCCCCCCCCCCCCATTCTTTTCAAGAGCGGGGGTAAAATAAATGTGTTTTAATGAACAATTCTGATATCAATCTAAAAACATAGGCCCCAAAGGACCAAAAGTGTTCACCCAACAAAGGCCCAATAATTCTTCACAAAGTTATTTAAGGATTTTTTTTTACGATAATTCATCATTTATTGTTATTATATTTATTTATTTATTTCATTTATTTATTTCATCCATACCAAGTTTCAAAGGAAAAATAAAATTCAGGCATTGTAAAACAGCTAGAGGCTCTAAAGAGCCTGTAATCGCTCACCTGGAACTACATATAACTAGAGGTTCTGAAGAGCCTGTAATCGCTCACCTGGAACTACATATAAAAATGTGATTTCCCATAGGCTTTCCATGGTAACTATGAGCTGCAATTGTGGCCATGTTTGCAACATTACATCAACATTACATGAGGATCATTGGTAGAAGGTGTCCCAGTCCTCAATCATGTGAAGTTTCAAAACATTTGACTTTGTAGTTTCAGAGGGGAAGATTTTTGCAAAGTACATCAATCAGAATCAAAGAATGCCTCTGGTGGCCATATTTTCCAACAACGGGAACAAAAAGAGGATTGTTTGTAGAGGGCCTCCTATAGACCATTCCTGCCAAGTTTGGTTCACGTTGGCTCAGTAGTTTCAGAAAGATGAAAATGTGATTTCCCATAAGGTTTCTATAGTAACTATAAGCTGCAATTGTGGCCATGTTTGCAACACGATCAACATTAAATGCAGAAAGTTGGTAGAGGGTGTCCCAGTCATCAACCAATCAAACTTTAAAACATTTGGCCCTGTGGTTTCAGAGAACATTTTTCAAAATCCACCAATCAAAATCAAAAGATGCTTCTGGCAGCCATGTTTTTCAATGCACGGTAACAAAATGAGTAGCGTTTGTAGAGGACCTGCCATAGACTATCTCTGCCAGGTTTGGCTCACATCAGCTCAGTAGTTCTGGAGAAGATGAAAATGTGATTTCCCATAGTTTCTATAGTAACTATAAGCCACAATTGCAGCCATGTTTGCAACCCGATCATCATTAAATGAGTATCGTTGGTAGAGAGGGTCCCAGTCATCAACCATGCAAAGTTTCAAAACATTTGGCCCTGTGGTTTCAGAGGAGAAGATTTTTCAAAATCCAACAATCAGAATCAAAGAATGCAAAGAATGCCTCTGGCAGCCATGTTTTTCGATGCACGGTAACAAAAATGAAAATCGTTTGTAGAGGATCTCCATTAGACTATCCCTGCCAGAGAAGATGAATATGTGATTTCTCACAGGGTTTCTATAGTAACTATAAGCCGCAATTGTGGCCATGTTTGTAACTCAATCAACATTAGATGAGGATTGTTGATAGTGGGGGTCCCAGTCATCATTTAGGTGAAGTTTCAAAACATTTGGCTTGGCAGTTTCAGAGGAGAAGATTTTTGAAAATCCACCAACCGGAATCAAAGAATGCCTCTGGAAGCCATGTTTTTCATCTGACAGGAACAAAATGAGGATCGTTTGTAGAGGACCTCCCATAGACCATTCCTGCCAAGTTTGGTTCACACCAGCTCAGCGCTTACAGAGAAGATGAAAATGTGAACGGATGCCAAGTGATGTGAAAAGCTCACAGGGCATTTTAGGCCAAATAAGCTAAAAAGGGGGATAACTCTGGCAAAAAAGTCTGACAAAACCATAATCGCAGGTGCACAGGTTCCCATGGTAATGAACATCCATACCAAGTTTCAAAGGAATCGACCCATAAACATCAGAAAATCTTAGGCAAAATTCTAGGCAATTCAGGCTTTCTAAGATGAAAAGGGGCATAACTCTGGCAAAAAAAAGTCTGATCAAAACTATAATCGCAGGTGCACAGGTTCCCCATGGTAGTGAACATCCATACTAAGTTTCAAAGGAATCGACCCATAAACATCTGAGAAAATCTCCGGACAAAATTCAGATATTCTAAGATGAAAAGGGGCATAACTCTGGCAAAAAAAGTCTGATCAAAACTATAATCACAGGTCTACAAGTTCCCATGGTAGTAAACAAGCATACCAAGTTTCAAAGGAATCGACCTATAAACATTTGAGAAAATCTCTGGACAAAATAGGCCTGCTTTTTCAAGTCAATAAGGAGCAGAATTCTGGCAAAAATAATCCAACCAGAACTATAATTGCAGGTGCACAGGTTCCCATGGTGGTGAACCTGTGAACCATAAACATCTGAGAAAAGCTTCAGGCAAAATTATGTCTTCAGACAGATGGATGGATGGATGGATGGATGGATGGATGGATGGATGGATGGATGGATGGATGGATGGATGGATGGTTGGATGGATGGACAAGGTGTTTCCAGTATACCCTCCTTCCACCATGGCCCCTCCCACACAACTCGTTGCAGTGATAATATAATTCATAGAAACAGAAAATATTCAATTTCCATAGAATACATAGTAATAAAGTTGAAAGGGTTAAAGTGACTGAGTGCCTGATAAGTAGGAACTTGATTTGAACAAACTTGAATCTGACCTCACTAAGAATTTAATATATCACATCTCAACAGATTCTGACTGATGGATCTGAATAAGATGATTTTGAAAGAAGTATAATCATATTGCATTCACGTTAAAATTCAGGCTCTCATAAGCCCAAATATGAACTTTGTGACTTGATATGAACAAATTTCAATCGGACCCCTATAAACATGCTGTATACCAAACATCAAATGATTCTGACTGGTGGATCTAAAGAAGATTTTTAGAGGATTATTCCTCAACCTGCACAGAGTTGGTTGTCCCACATGAAGGCCACATATAGTATGAACCCAAGGACTTGAATTGACAAACTTGAATCAGATCACCACTATGATACTGTATTCTAAATATCAAAAGGTTATGACTGGTGGATTTTAAGATGGCCCTTTTCAAAAAATATCCCTCATATTGCACCAAATTCAAATTTGGACTACCACAGGAAGCCCAATCAACTCACGGACTCAATCTGAATAAACTTGAATCTGCCCCCCACAAAGATGCTGTATAACATCAAAATATTCTCTGATGGGTCAGAAGAATTTCAAAAACATTCCTTATATTGCACAAAGTTGAAATTCAGGCTCCAATAGGGAACCCAAATATGAACCAAGGGATTTGACTTGAACAAACTTGAATTTGCACCCCTATGGATGATGTATAATAAATACTAAAATATTTGAGTGGTGGATCTGAAGAAGATATTCAAACAATATCCCTCATATTGCAATAAAATAAAATTCTCACTCGTGGAACAGAAGATTTTCAATGAATTTGCCATCATACTGAACTAGGTTAAAATTTAGGCTGTGATAAGAAGCCAACATGTGAATACCGGGATTCCATTTGAATAAATTTGAATGTGCCCCTCATAAATTGACTGCATACTAAATATCAAAATATTCTAACATGTGGATCAGAAGAACAAGATTTTCAAACAATATTCTTTTGTATTGCGCCATGTTAAAATTGGGGCTCTTGTTAAAATTCAGGCTCCCACAGAGAGCCCAAATATGAACCAAGGGGCTTGATTTAAACTAACTTGAATCTGATCCACCTAAGTATGTTGTATATCAAATATCAAAAGATTCTGACTAGTGCTTCTTTATAATGAATCAAGTAGCCAATAATACCACATACCAAATTTGGTTTAAATCAGCCTGAATTGGTTCTGAAAATGGAAATTTGGGGCAGGGCCAAAAATCTAGTCCCTACCAGAACAACTGAAAACAGCAACCCTTAAAAATTCTCTTGAATAAACTTAAGTGTACACCTAAAAAGGAAGCAGAATATCACATATCAAGTTATTCCATCCATCAGATCATGAGATTTTTTTGAAATTTTGGGAACTGTTTACCCACTCCCTCCCCATGGGGGCACAGCATACCAAATCTACCAAAACTGAAGTCCCCTCTTCAGTCTTCATTGACATGAAATTTTATTGCAATCAGACCAGAAGTTTGGGTCACGGTTCAAATCACTGTTACTATGATCACTATAGCGCACCATTTTAGTCAGGTGAACTAAAAAACGCAGCTAGCAGTCAGTAACAATGAGTACTTCTACAGGACCTCACACATGACAGGAGGCTACAGGCTGTTCAACAATTAGAAGGCTGACGTTGAGTCTACTCACCTCCAATGTTGTGCAGCCAGTGGCCCAACATTGATGTCTTAGATAACAGTAAGCAGCAAAAATTGTACAACCTGAGAAGCTGTTTCCAGCAGTTCTTCCCACGCATATTTCTCCCTGGGGGTCATAATCTGCTCCCGGGAAATCAATTGCGGGAGTGATCTGCTCTCGTAAAGTAATTGCACCGATGACTGAAAGTCAGAGCCGACTGCCGAAGGCCTCCAAGAGAACAAAGGTTGGGTGTTGGAAATTTGTGTATTTTTCGATGTTGTATTCAATACTTATCATTAACCTTTAAATAAAGCGACTATGGGAATCGCAAAACAATTGAATTTGGTCCAAATACGAGGTCAATGTCACTAAACGTTTGGAGCAATCAATAAAATTGTGTTTTACTTATGACTATGGCAATAGCCAGGGACCAGCCTAAAAATAGGGAGACTTCATAGGCAAGTGGGGAAAATTAAGAATATTTATGTACTATGCCCTGCAACCCCTTCATATTTTCAGCTCATGGGCTGCCATTAACGCCCAATTAATCCAGGTCCAGTTGTCTTTGATGCATTCTATGCCAGGTTAAAAAATCACAAAGTAATTATTGATTGAAAATTCCCCATTGCTACCCTTTTCTTCATGACCCCTCCCCTCTTCTTCGTGTCCCCCCACCCCCAACACCCTTCTGTGGTTGCCTCCACTTAGCTAATAATTTCTGAAGTCTGAACAAGTGTACAGGACTAGATGTAAGATGGTTGCTTGGAAGGTACTTTTTCAAGATCCTTCATATGCATATTTGTGCCCTGTACAAAGCTTTTCTTGTCATCACTAAATCCTTTTTTCAGGTGTTTCAGTTCCATTTGTGTTTTTCTGGGAATAACAGTGAACAGTCGTCGGTAAAATGAAATAAAAATACTGTCTGAAATGCTCAATCATCATTCGGAAAAGATAAACTCACTCCGGTTGAAAAAGCTGGTTTTCAGCCAAAATGAGCCAAGCACGATATTTTGCACTTGGAAACTTAAAAATACAGGCGTTCCCTGGCGCGAGAGCAAGAGTGCCCCACTTCGTGGGAAGGACTGCTCCAGCTAAGTACTGTCTGCCTGAATAGACTGCTACATCACTTGTTTTCATAATTTTCTGATAGTAAATTAACTTTTACCACTCCCCCAACCCCCATTAGGTAGATTGCAAAAATACTCCAAGTCAAAGAATGGGAAGGGCAGTAACTCAGCCAAAATTAGTCCAGCCGAGAGCAAAATGACAGGAGTACAGGTTCCCATGATGGTTAATCTATGTGCCGATTTTTAAAAAATAGTCTGAAAAATTAAAGTATACAAGATTGGATAAAAGAAGGTTGCAAAAATGCTCCACAAAAGGGGGGCAATAACTCTATCAAAATGAAAGTGTCAATGACACTGTAGCTTAACTTGACTGTGTGTTGTATTTGATGAAAAGGACAATGTTCAATGTTTATGAAAGGATTATGAAATACGACAAGAATTGAGAATATGTTAATTTCAGTTTTCTGTATGCTATGTTTTCAATAAAAATAATTTGAGGTGTAGACTTTACTAAAGAAGTGAGGGGTGGGTTAATGTGGCTCTAACAGTTAATGTATGTCAACCAAAGTTAGTGACATTATTCCAAAACGAGTCATCCTATCAAGTTACAATGAAATCCCTTCATAAATACGGCCTGTAGACTGGGCTAAAGGTTTTTGAGCTTCGGGCCTGTATAGCCATCACGGTTGACCCATCCCAAACAAAAGGGGATGTCCTTATCTAGACATTGTACTGAGTCATCCTACAAAGTTACAATGAAATCTTTTCATAAATACGACCTGTAGTCTGTGCTGAAGGTTTTCGGGTTTTGGGCTCGAGCAGCCGTCACGGTTGAATGATCGTGACCAAAAAAGACGTTCTCATCTAGACATTATCTGGAGTCATCCTACCAAGTTACAATGAAATCCCTTCATAAATACGACCTGTAGACTGCGCTAAAGGTTTTTGGGCCCCTGTAGCCACCACAGTTGACCAATTGCGACCAAAAGGGGACGTTCTCATCTAGACATTATACGGAGTCATCCTAGCAAGTTACAATAAAATCCCCCCCGTATTAAATATGACCTGTAGACTGTGCTAAAAGTTTTTGGGTTTTGGGCTTGGACAGCCATCACAGTTGACAGATCATGACCAAAAGGGGACGTTCTCATCTAGATATTATACAAAGTCATCCTAAAAAGTTGCCAAGAAATCCCTTCATAAATACAACCTGTAGACTGTGCTCAAGGTTTTCGGGTTTTGGGCTCGGGCAGCCATCACAGTCGATCACTCGTGACCAAAAGGGAACGTTCTCATCTAGACATGACCTCAAACCTGCATATGAAATTGTCAAGTTAAGCTAATGACTCTGATTGATCTTGAAATAACTGATGTGGATTTCCAAGTTGGTTAACATCTGTGAAAGGTTTTTAAAACAAGTGACTGGAAAATGAAGGAATATATTTTAAGTCAAAAAGGGCAAAGACCCTGCAATGACATGACCGCTCAACCTCAAAATTGTAGGTGAACAGGTTCCCTTAGTGGTTAGTTTAAGTGCCAAGGTAAAAAACAAGAGGCCCCAAGGGGCCTTAATCGCTCACCCAGAGACCAGCCGACCAAGTGACTGGGGCGAAAAAGTCGCCTTGGATTGCATAACTTCGCTCTGACTTCACTAAAATGCGAAATCGTGTCGCCCTGTAATTTGTAAATTTCCAATTGACCTACCTTGAAATTAGGTGAATTCACGCAGTATTTACAAAATAATTTCCATCAGAAAAGAGTATTATTGCTAGGGTTAATTGTTATTGTGATTAATTTTTATAGTAACTAAAAATAAAATCAGCATCTAAAAACAATGCCCGATTAATAATGTAATCATGAACCGTCTTGGCTGCATTGAAATCAGGCGACAAGTCATCAAGTTAAGACAAGATTTTCTATTCAAGTAATAAGTATTTTTCACACTCAGAATTTTTTTTCTGGGGAGCAGTTTTTCATAAAACAACACTTTTTTGTAAAAGTTGAAGTTTTAATTCCAATCTGGATTTTACTTTTGTGCAAGATGTTTTGAAAACCAAAACAGAAAACTGACCTACTTTTTACTCCCTCTGGACCAAGAAATGGACACACTTGAATTGTTTAATTCAAGGCTGATCTGTCTCTTCTAAAAAGTAAATGCCCATTTGAATTGTAAACTTTTCTTTTTATAAATAAATTAATATAGAGGGGCATGTTTTTTCTCGTAAACAATTCTTTGTACAAATAAATTTACTCATAGAGATGTGTATTGCCCAATTGTAGTGATTTATTTTTGTGAGAGATGAAAATATATATAGATCATGCGAATGCAGAATCATCGCTCCACATTTTCTTCTCACTTCTCCCTGTTTCATCTGACTTCTCCCTAAAGTCAGTGGAGGGAGAAGTGACTTCTCTCTCAAATTACCCTCTAGGCTGGTCCTAGGTGATTCAAACAAAGTGGTTCAAAGAAGAATTTGGGGTCACATTCAGTTAGTAAGGCTTCCACGTTTACATGTGTAAACGTGAATGTTTCGTTTATGGGCATTAAACGCTTACAGTTCTGGTAAACGTGTACACGGAATGAAGTTTTAATAGAGTAATTTCAAAATTGCAGATTAATGCAGAAAGTCAAAGAAACAAAAAAAAAATTTCCAACTTTGCAGTGCAATATTTTGGTAATGCTTCAGAAAAACTGCGTACTGGTTCCGACTGGCGCCTCCGCCACAGTAACCGAACAAAATCATCTTCAAATCATGTGATATCATATGTGACACTGTCACGTGAGCCACATGGCACGTGCTTATCTTTGGTGTTTCCTTTGAAACATGTGTGGGATGTTTTAGTTTATTCTGATTTACATGTATATTCCCAAAGTGATACACAATTGTTCTCGATGATTCCGTTCACCTGACATGGATTATTAATTTATTATTCACACATGGGATGATCTTAGGATCGATTTATGGAGTTTGACAGACAGACTGGCACTTGTGGTGTTTGAAAATTTGGATTCCCCTGCATGGTTTGTAGACTTTGTTTACTTTTGCGACATTGCATTCCAATCTCAAGTCCGGTATTGTCACTATTGTGTGCCATGGCAACTCGCTCCAACATTACTGTTTGAAAAAACACAAGGAATTTCACTACGAACCCACTAGAATGAGCTCCGAGATCCCCATAAATTTCAAAATTTACCTGCAGGAGAATCCCCCAGACCCCCTCCCCCCCCCCCCCAGACCGAGCGACTTTGCCTTCGGCATCTGCATACACAGTGAGCCCAAATACGGACCCAGAGACTTGGCTTTAACAAACTTGAATCTCCCCCCTCCCCCCACCTCCTCCCCCCCCCCCCCCCCCCCCCCCCCCCCCCAAGGATGCTACACACCACATATAAAAACATTCCGACCGACTACTGGATCTGAAGAAGATTTTTTTAAAGAAAATTCCTTATTTTGAACTAAGTTATCATTCGGGCTACCACAGTGAGCCCAAATATGGACCTATGGACATGGTTTGAACAAACTTGAATCTCACCTCCCTAAAGATGCTGCATACCAAATATCAAAACATTCTGACTGCTGGATCTGAAGAAGAAGATTTTTAAAGAAAATTCCTCATTTTGAACTAAGTTAAAATTAGGGCTACCACAGTGAGCCCAAATATGAACCCAGGGACTTGGCTTGAACAAACTTGAATCTCACCCCCCTAAGCATGCTGCATACCATATATCAAAAGATTCTGCCAGCTGGATCTTGAGAAGAAGATTTTTAAAGAAATTTGCCTGAAATGCACTAAGTTCAAATTTGGGCTCCTATACTGAGCCCAAATATGAACCCAGGGGGCCGATTTGAACAAACTTGAATCAGATCTACCCCACAATGTTGCATACCAAATATCAAAAGATTCTGCCTGCTGGATCTGGGGAAGAAGATTTTTGAAGAAATTTGTCTGAAATGCACTAAGTTCGAATTCAAGCTTTTATAGTGAGCCCAAATATGAATCCAGGGGGCCGATTTGAACAAACTTGAATCAGATCCATCCCACAATGTTGCATACCAAATATCAAAAGATTCTGCCTGTTGGATCTGGAGGAGAAGATTTTTTAAGAAATTTGCCAGAAATGCACTAAGTTTGAATTTGGGCTTCTATAGTGAGCCCAAATATGAATCCAGGGGGCTGAGTTGAACAAACTTGAATCAGACCCATACCAAGATGCTGCATACCAAGTATCAAAAGATTCTGCCCACTGGTTCTGGAGAAGATTTTTTTCTATAATTCACAAGGTGCTATCAGAGTTATGCCCCATACAGAGCCCCCATGGGACGTGGCCATTTCATTTGAACAAACCTGAATTGCCATATAGTAATGAACATCCACATGAAGTTTCGTGAAAATCGGACCAGTGGTTTCAGAGGAGAAGTCGTTTGAAAAATGTTCACGACGACGGACACCGGACGATGGCCGGCCGGTGATAAGTTAAGCTCCCTTCGGTGAGCTAAAAAGATTGAATGACTGATGTATAGATGACCAAGAAAAGCTCTGGACAAAACTGTGTCTACAGACGTACAGCCCAATGGAAGGACAGATGGACAAGCTGATTCCAGAATACACCTCTTCCCCTCCCCCTCCTCCCATTCCCTGCCAACTTTGTTGCAAGGGATGTAATAAGAAGTTGAAAGTCATAATTTCAAATGCTCTGGTACCAAGTCTTGGAGACTGATGGCTCATTAGATTACAGAGGGAGGGTCACAGTGACCAAGTTGGGAGTTTTTTACCTTTTGTCATGATCCATGTCATCTGCATTGCGTCTTTGGGCAAAACATTTAATCCCAATTGCCAATGTGGGAGCTAAGGCATCCAACACGTTGATGATACACTTACCTTCAACCAATGCTAACCTTGCTTATGTTGAATTTGTCAGTTGGAGAGTCTGACAGTTACTCACCACTACATAGTGGGTTTTCCAGGTACCTCAGCTTCCTCCATCCATAAAACTGTCACAATAAGACCCTGGGAGTTGAAAGTGTCATTAAACTCCAATATACATACAAATGATAAGTCTTCAGAGCGAAGTGTGTTTTGACCTGCCCAAGATACTGTAGCTCAGTCAGGCATATTTTTTATTAACTGCTTCAGTACTGCAATCTATTTTAGATTGATAACATTATTTGGGTCTTTGATTTTGCTGATGGAATGCTTTGATGTGACGCACTGCTGGAAAGGACTCTCTGAGCCCCTTTCAGCAGTGTGTCACATAATGACATATCATGAGGATAATGTGAAAACCTTCATCAATGATCTAGACTAATCTCAGTTAATCAGATCATCCCCAGTACTCTAAGAGATGAGCAGATGGTATGCAGTTTATGCAGCACACCAAGAAGGAATGCAGTTTCTCATTGGTTAATGCACCAGACATCAGATCAAAAACAAATAGGAGTTGTGTCCTTTTTTGTTTGTTTGTTTTTTGGGTTTAACAATACTTTCAACAGGCAGAGTCACATTGTGTTGGACAGTTTCATAGGTGACCGAAGCCGGAGTACACTGAGAGAATCACTGAGTAGCCTTGTTTAACTGTCAATACTCTCCTGTTTATGAACTCTGAACAAGCAGAGTTAGCAGCAGTTGAAGGCAAGTGTACCATCGACGTGCAGTACACTTTAGTACACAGTGCCATGGTGCCCTCTCTCTACATGGGCAACTGGTGATTATGTCTCTTGTCAAAGGACACAACCGAGTTAACATTGGGCAGGATCAAACCATCAACCTTTCGATTTAAAATTCAATGCTCTGATCCCCAAGCCACTGCTTTCCTGACTTGTGTCCTTGGGAAAGGCACTTTGACCCAAATTGTCTTAGTGGTAGCATTGTGGCACAGTGTGTTGAGGCATGATATTAAGACAGACATGGTTAATATACAAATAATGAATTTGTGACAGCCGACATCAGCAAATGTCAAATATAACATAAGTTTTAAGCAGAAGATTGTGAATGGGAGGTGCTAGCGTGTGAGATAAAGGTGAAAAGGCTTATTTGTTTGTTACTCACGATATACAGGTATTCATTTTTTGTGGACAATATCCAACTGGTGAAGATTTCAAAACCAGATATTACTGGTATATTGAAATATTGTGCAGCCCTACACTCACCAGCAGCATTATGTTCTTGTGTAAGACGTTGAAAGTACTTTTAAACACTAATAAAGAAACATGTGGCACACCCTAGGAAAGAACTAAGAATTCACCAAGAGCAAAGCTGCAAACAGATGTACTCTCATTTTAAAATAAATCATGGCACTGAATTAGCTGATGCAATAAAAATTGTAACTTGGTAGTTTGATACTAAGGATTGGGCAGATTAGGTTGTAGCATTCTGCCCTTTCAAAAACAAAAAGTGTTCTCATTAACTGGGGTCTTATGGGGTTGGGAAGGGGGGGGGGGGGCTAGGACAAGACACCACTCTCACTTTTTTGCCCAACAAGAGGGGGTGTCCATCCCTATTAGCTCGCCAATGCTTGGCATGCAATAAACCTAGGCTTGTTATAAATCTGCAAAAAATGTCCGGTCATGTACATGTACAGTAGAACCTGTCTTGAGAGACCACCCTTTTTGCCATGGAAAAGTGTCCTCTCAAAACAGATGGTCTCTCATGACAGGTCCATTAGTGAGTAAAACAACCAAATGGTACAAGGCCACACCAGTCTCTCACGACAGTAGTCACTCAAAACAGGTTTTACTGTATAGCAATACAGGTCAGAAAAAGTCCACACTAACAAAAAAGACTAACATTGCATTAAAAAAGTTCAAAATATCCGAAAAATGTTGAGCCAAGGGTTAATGTCATCTTATATTGATGTATTTAACACATATATGAAATATAAAAGCAACAGCATACCAGTGTAATCCTCCCCTCATGTACATGCATAGCAAAACAGGTCAGAAATTTTCTAAGTCCACATTGACAAAAAAGTCTAACATTGCAAAAACACTCTAAAAATCAAAAGAAATATCACTGGGTAAGGGTCTGTGGGTAATTGTAAGCCATAGAAACAGTATGAGGCGCATTAGAACAGGGCGGATAGTCAAAATGGACTTTTACAATAATTTTACCACGGGTGTTGACACCGACGTGCCTTGGGCCATGACATAAGCTCACACAACTTCGTTCATGAGCTAACAATGCTCAAAATATTTAAAAATAGTAAACAAAATGAGCTTAATTGTTTGCTATTCTATTTCGCACCCTTAAGACCAAAGAACTTACATTTGAGTCGGTGATTATCCAGGTCAGAAGCAGAATAGCGACTACCCACATAAAGTAGACCTATTAAGCCATCTGGGAGATCTTGGGAATTAGCGGACTACCAGAACCAGATTGGTACCAGCAGTCCACTTATTCTCTAAAATCCCCCAGTTTGCTTTTGATGTCACATAACTCCATACACTTGCCTCAACAATCCCCCCCCCCCCCCCCCAACCACCCACTTGTTTTTATCTCTCTGGTACTTTAATTCAGGTACCTATAATCGCTTAAATATAATGAAAATGAAATGAGTATGGTGCAGCGAGTTCAGCCTCGTAAACTACCACACTGAATGAAGGTTGCCACATATCCTGAAAAAGAATGAGTTCTATTTTATGTGCCACAGAGGAAATCACTCCATGTATTAGTTTCTTATTTACTAGTTAAATTACCTCAAAACAATTATCTCTTACAGTCAAGAATTCTGTCCATCATATAACATTCCAAGAAGAAAATAAAATCTCAAAAAAGTCAAAGAAAATATGTGAGTACCGCAGACTTCATCACAGAAACTCAACACACTCTCCTAAGAAGCTTCAACACTTTCCAACAAGTTTTCAAGTATTCCACAAAATTAATTGGGAAATGTATATTTTAATGACAAGCCAGAACATTTATAACAACAGTAAACATGAGTAATGATGAACCATAATCATAAACTACAGGTACAGAAATACTTCACTTTCGCTGGTCTATATCTACAATATAGGCTTATATACATTAAATCTAAAAATAACTTATCCAGTTGCCAAATTGATTACTCTCCCTGTTATCTGGTGGTTCTGTTATCTTTTCAGCTGTTTCCAAGAAACTGGTTCATCTACTGAGGGAGGAATTATCATGCTCCCTGACTCAGTAAACTTAGTAATATTTCTTATGAAATGTAATACAAGAAAAATGTGGCCACTTCTCGGCATTGAGAAAGCCAATTTTCCTTTAAATCAACTCTTGGTTTAAATTTCTCTTTTGAGACCATTAACCCACATTTTGAATTATTTTTCTATGGCTTACAGCTGTGTTAAAATTGGTGCATTATAGAAATTGTTACCATACCATGTAAACAAAATTCTGTATAAATGTATATGTATAAGAAAACACAGGCTGCCTATTGCACATCCATCTCCAATTACATTAGGTAAGACAAGTAAAACTTCTATTACTCAGTAATCCCAGTGCTGAAGGATTTTCTCACCTCCTAACTGTTTTCAGTGCAAAGATCAGTGGCATAGCCATGGGGGTGGGGGTGCTTAAGGAGCCCTGCCCACCCCCTCCTCACAAATCCCCACTGGCCCCCTAAAAATTCTTAATTCTAACATCTGCAAGGGGTGGCAACTAATAAATTACAGATGACATACCATGCTTGATGTTCTTTCAAGACTCAAATATCTCCAAATAACACCATTTGGGCCATATTTTTCAAAACATTCTCTGAGGAAGGCCTAGTCCTGTTCCTACACCAAAGATTTTTTTTTTAAAATACCCTGCAACAACAACAATGGGAGAGGGGCCTCCACACCTGTCCCCAAACTCAAGACTTCAAAATCTGTAATATGTCTCTGTACAGCATTAAAGTGGTTGGAAACCAGAAAAGCTCCCTGTGTAAACTTCCCCCCACCCCCCTCCCTCCCACAGAAAAATATATAAATGTCTGGATGGTGACTGACAAAGATCTGTATAAGGAGGGTGGATTACTAATAAATCAAGATGGGTTGGTTTTTCCACCCGACAAATATTTCTCAAAACAAGGCAACAAGGCAGAAACACAAACTTTCAGCTAATGGAGAACTGGGTTGTAACCAGTGGTCCATGAGCTAAAACTTTTCTTATGTTTCTTGAATCCTTTTCGGAAATTGCATCATAATTTAGTATCAATCCACCTCCTTGTATTCCAGAATGAGGATGATACTTCATTGTCTGTTTGTATTTGTTGATGAAATGCAGCTCTCTGATATACTACTGGAAAGTGTTCTCAAAGCTCTTTCCAACAGATATTGTGGAATATTATCTGCTCATCCTTTGAAATTAAGGAAAATAATTGCTGGAACACATCATGAATGCCAATGAAAAGACTGCTTGCCATGGTACTGCAATGCTATTTATTGCCTTAGTTTTAAAAATTTCTAGATCACAGCAGTTTAGACAGTCTAATATAACACAGTATATTCTGAGCTGAAAAGAGACAACATCAAGACATCCGTTGAGAGGAATAAGGTGCCATCTGAACTGCTAAACATTGCATTTGCATATGGCACCTCATTCCACGCAAAGGACGAAGTAGTCTATAAAAAATGGTAGTCTGGTGGTGGCTTAAAGTGGTATACAGAATGTCAGTAAGCTCTGTTCCAATCCAAAAATGTAATGGGTCTCTAACAGCGAAAATCTTATCAGATCATTTTTTTCTACTCTTAATTGGGATTTGAAATTATTAACAAATGATAAAATTCTTCTTTGTAGGACTCCTTTGCACATCTTTATTTGAATATGGGGGAGGATACAAAAATCAGGGGTGAAAGGCTGGATAAGAATAAGCATAAGCTATATAGAGTAAATTTGTGAATGACAATAACTGATACCATTATCATCTACCTGGTGTACTGCAATGATATACTATCTGTGGAGATGGCAGGAGGACAGCTTATCAAGCTGTGCCATCTCCACATAATACTCCTGTAAAATGTTCATAAAACACTTGCCTTCGACTACACTACAGTTTTGAATACATGTATCTTGTTGAAAAGCTTCATTTGCCATTAGGGGCCTATTTCCAACAATGAAACAAACTCTGTGGCCTAAGGACAGGTACTGCAACCAACAATTATAAAGAAGCCTTCCAGGTATCGATGAAAATACTGTAACAAAAGTCACTTTAATAGAATTTTTTTTTTTTTGTTTTCAATTATAAAATCGTTGGTTTAATGCCGATTCGAAAATTCAAGAGATGGGCTATTAATTATAATAGGTATTCATTTCTGATCGCTTTATTTGGATGTTTACACCTCAGTGGGATTTATTAGCCTCGAATATTAAAGTACTTACGGCTCCGAAATGGGCTTATTGCGAGATCGAAATCCGCTATTTTGGAACAGCTTTATTTGACATATCAATAAGGAATACTTATATTGGGTGTTTAGGTTAGGAAGGCAAACAGCCGCCATGCTGTCAGTATTCAGATAGTTTTATTTCTTTCTAAATTGTTGTAAAAATTCCGAAATATGTTTTGCATGTTGTACAGGTAATCAGCATTGTTCGATTCAATGAAGTGTAATCGCTTACGTTTGAAAATGCGCGCATGTGTCTTTCATGGATACTGATTTAATTGTTGTCTGAATGCGACAAATTACGAAAGTTATATTTGATACGAGATAGAAAGTCAGGAAATACTTGTCAAAAAGTTGTTGTAAGAGAATCTTTCACTTGATTAAAATCCCATAAAAACGGTGGGGTCCCAGAACATGATAAATCGGTTCAGCTGATTCCGCAGTGTGTGTTGGGTCAGCAGACCTCGAGCACTGACGAGGTCACGTGCCCTTGCAGCCACTGCAGAATAAGGAATTTTACCATAAAAACACCCGCCTGGAACTGTCGGGGCGATTTTGCAGTTTGGCTTTTTGTCGATTTGTGAATTTCTGTTTAAGCGTTCACAGCTCCTGCCTTCACAGGGACCATTGACTCAGCATTCATTAGGACTTGGACACGTTTGGTGAGCATTTAGTTCTGACAGAAAATACTTTTATTTCTTTGGCATTTAATTTACTAAACTTCTTAGAATGTGGACTGGATGATCCCTGTGAAGTGCCGAGGGCTGCAGGCATTTTATTTCTGCTGCTATTCTGTGCCTACAGGCATTCTGCAGCCTACATCTGCAGCGTATTTCTATAAGCTCTTTCCAATAAAGAGTACTAAAAGTATATTTCAAATTATACGTGATGAGTTCTTTCACTTGAAAGTTGTGATTCAACTGGGAGTGATAATTTTTCATCTAAGATAATTTGCATTTTAGTTTATTTTTGGGAGCTCTTTCCCGTAAAGTGTACTGAAATTATTTTTCAAATTATACCTGATGAGTTCTTTCACTTGAAAGTTGTGATTCAACTAGGAGTGATAATTTTCCATCTAAGATAATTTGCATTTTAGTTTATTTTTGTGAGCTCTTTCCAGTAAAGTGTACTGAAATTATTTTTCAAATTATACCTGATGAGTTCTTTCACTTGAAAGTTGTGATTCAACTAGGAGTGATAATTTTTCATCTAAGATAATTTGCATTTTAGCTTATTTTTATAAGCTCTTTCCAGTAAAGAGTACTAAAATTATTTTTCAAATTATACCTGATGAGTTCTTTCACTTGAAAGTTGTGATTCAACTAGGAGTGATAATTTTCCATCTAAGATAATTTGCATTTTATGGTAGGATACGCAACACCATACATGTAAAATCCCCCAATGATGTCCTCTGGGGTTAAGCTTGTTTGACAAAATGCACAAAACACGTGGGTGATGTTTGATCAGGGCCACCGGGTGTGGTGGCCAAACTTTTATTTAGAATTTTTTCAAGCAGGTCAGCTTACGGGCCCAGGATGCCCACAAAGGCTTGACCCAGAACAATTACAATGTTGGAGCCCAAAATGCTCCGCCCCTTACTGATGTGAGCTTATATATACACATATGTCCAATTTTGTCAAAGGTGGAGCAAATACATGCCACACATGGACATATATCGATATATAAGCTCACAATGATGAACATTGGAAACACAGAGTACAAAGTTGTGAAAATTAACTAATGCTACATGTACACAAAGACAATGGCCCCGCCCAGGATGCAGGGAAACAGAGAGAATATGGGAAATGAATAGAAAAAGAAAAAATGAAAGTCTGAAAAATCCCCGCCCAGCATGCAGGGTACTACAGCAACAAGTATAAGGTCGAAGCAAAACAAACGTCATTACCTGTGCATATATATATATCCCCGCCCAGAATGCAGGGTGAGAGAGTCACAAGGTTCAGAAGATATAGTCAAAAAAAAAACACAACTACAGCTACACACCTGAATGTCCTAAAGAATCCACGCCCAGCATGCAGGGTTCTACTGAAAAACATGGAATAGCACATTACAGTTACCTGTGAATATATACTTCCCCGCCCAAAATGCAGGGAGTTGAGTCAAATGCCTTACAGAGGTACACCAAACCCACAGTAAGTGGAATATCCCTGAAGCACTCAGCTGGGTAGCCGCGAACCGAGATACACATATATATGCATCCCCGCCCAAAATACAGGGAGCTGAGTTCCAAAGGCACCGTGTTGAACACCCATCTGCAAAAGCCGCAATCACTGTGCCGCCTGAAGCTTCCGAGGCGAGGGGGTTAGAAGTACATGTAGAAGTGACGATCAAAACGGCGACCCATGTATCCAGTGGTATGCATCAGAGGAATCTGTAGTCTGGCCCACGTTGTTCAGGAAACGGCAGGAATACAATCTTCAGGGCTCGCACAGTTGAGTATGTAGCCAACCTCCCCACCGAACTGGCAGGCATCATATTCTGGGAAGACTGGTGAAGCACAGGGGAAAAGGCAGTAAGCGTGACTGGCAGTGAGAAACCAAAAGCAGAGGAGACCAGGTTCTGGTGGCGATGGGGCGGTGGAGGGAAAAAATGGCAACTTGTCCCTTCCACAGAAAGCTGGAGAATGCTGCCACAGTGTTGTGATATTCAGACGGGTTCAAGAATTGACCAATGGGCATTCCTGAAATTTCGCGGGACTCAATTAGCCGAAACAATGGGGGGTATAGTTTGTTCTAGTTTTGTGGAGGTGCCAACATTGGTAAGGGAAATGCCTGGAATTTGACATTTGCCAGGGATTTTGAAGTACATTATACGTCAATCAGATGCCAAAATTTAAATATTCAAAAGAGGAATTTTCCGTGACTTGATTTCTGTCCCATCTGTAACTCGAACTGTTGAACTTTCTTATCTTCTTTACCTTTGATTGAACTTTGCGTATCTCCCATAAAGACATTTATGCTCATGACATAAATGTAGATTTATGGGAGGATACGCAACACCATACAAGTAAAATCCCCCAATGATGTCCTCTGGGGTTAAGCTTGTTTGACAAAATGCACAAAACACGTGGGTGATGTTTGATCAGGGCCACCGGGTGAGAATGCTGCCACAGTGTTGCGATATTCAGACGGGTTCAAGAATTGACCAATGGGCATTCCTGAAATTTCGCGGGACTCAATTAGCCGAAACAATGGGGGGTATAGTTTGTTCTAGTTTTGTGGAGGTGCCAACATTGGTAAGGGAAATGCCTGGAATTTGACAATTGCCAGGGATTTTGAAGTACATTATACGTCAATCAGATGCCAAAATTTAAATATTCAAAAGGGGAATTTTCCGTGACTTGATTTCTGTCCCATCTGTAACTCGAACTGTTGAACTTTCTTATCTTCTTTACCTTTGATTGAACTTTGCGTATCTCCCATAAAGACATTTATGCTCATGACATAAATGTAGATTTAGTTTATTTTTGTGAGCTCTTTCCAGTAAAGTGTGCTAAAAGTATTTTTCAAATTATACCTGATGAGTTCTTTCACTTAAAAGTTGTGATTCAACTAGGAGTGATAATTTTTCATCTAAGATAATTTGCATTTTAGTTTATTTTTGTGAGCTCTTTCCATGAAAGTGTACTACTGAAAGTATTTTTCAAATTATACCTGTTGAGTTCTTTCATTCAATTGTTGTGATTCAACAAGAGTGATTATTTAGAGAGATTGTATTTCTGTTGATTGTACCTTGAGGCTAAATATTAGGAAAAGGGGGAAAATAATCTTGTATTTGTTGAATAGAGGTTTTTACTTGTGGGGAAAATACAGGCAGAAATATTTATTGGCTGATAAGTTGGTTCAGACCAAATTCTGGAAAGTCCTGAGATTGTTGCTTTGGTTTAAGTGAAATCCACTGAATTAGTTGACGAGTTGAAACTTGAATGTAGCCGGACAAGAGTTGTATTTGAAGGTTAGAGAAAGAAGATGATGTACCCAAATATTCTTTAATGTACAAAGATTAGTTGTCTGTAGGAATAAATAATTGTTATTATAAATTGAGTGGTTTATTCATTAGGTTATCTTACTGCTTGTGATATCCTTAAGGATAAGTTTTAGAAGGAAGTCAGCCCAGATTGTCTGTGCCCATGTTTGAGCCCGGATTAGTTGATCTATGTTTGCTCGAGCATTGACACAGGAGGTCTGAGTGAGTTTTAAGCATTGTGATTTGTAAATTGTATGTTTGCCCACAACATAAAGTGGACTGGTGTCGCTATCCTGACAAATAGAGGTGTTGATTGCCCCCGGGATTGAGGTAATCGTCCCTCACCTATAGCGTGAAAGAGCCCCTCCCTCCTCTTTCGTGTTTGTTGGTAGACACCTGGGTAGATAGCAGGTGTGTTGGGGAGATAGGGAGTGCTTTCCCGTTACAATACTCTAGCAGTGTTTTCTAAGCAAGACTTGGCTGCCTATATAGGCAGCCAAGGGGTTGACTAGAAATCACTGCCCTTTCACTTACTGGGTGTGATGGCTGAAATTATACAAAATTGTGTAGGCCCTTAATTAAGGCTTAGAACGCAAAATTGGAATCACCCTCTGACTTCCACTCCTGACCCAACCCTGGGACCCGAAACCACATAGACCTGGATCCAAACTCAGGACCCCAACCCTGGCCCCAACCCCTTACCCTGGGACCCTGGCCACCTGGAAATACTATATGAAAACAATAACTCATGTAACTTTGACAAAATTCCTTCTATTCTGACCACAAAATGAATATTCACTAAATTTTTCATGCAAATTGACAGAAACTGGTAAAAACAAATTATAGTACAAGGCTTAAACATTGTTGTTTTTGTTCCCTCTAACCTACATGTGAAATATCAAAAGCTGGGGTCAAGTGAACTTCGAAAAAAATTAGCTATAGTCTTGACACAAACTGACTTAAATGCAAATTCTTACACCTGAGAAATCACAAAATTTTGGAAAAAAATTTCAAGAATTTTTTTTTAAAAAATCCACAGTATTGGGGTTAAATACTGTTGTGATAGCAGGGCTTATATTCCAATGAAATTTGCGAGAATCAAATTCAGAATCAACTTAGTGATATAGTACTAAAAATTAGAAAGATTTGCGGGAATCAACACGAGAATCGATTCTCTGATTCTCGTCGAAGTATTTCCCCTGGATAGATCCATATAACCTAGAAGCACAATATGAAAGCAAGAACTCATGTAACTTTTGACAAAAAATTTCTTCCAATCTGCCCACAAGCTGACCTAAACGCAAATTCTGACAAGTGGAAACTAACTAAATTTTTCATACAAATTCACACTGAAATGGTTAAAATTTTAAAGTTACAGTATAAGGGTTAAATATCGTGATAGCTCCATATAATCTAGAAACACAATATGAAAGAAGAACTCATGTAATTTTGACAAAATTCCTTCCAATCTGCCCACAAGCTGATCTAAATGCAAATTCTTACAAGAGGGATGTTACATCCCAACGCTCACCTACATTCGCACTTGATAATGTCGTTCCAATGTAACATGCCTAATATTTAGTTAATATAAATCATTAACTAGGCATCAAATGACTAATGTGGTTTATGTGATGGCTTTGGAAAGTCTATATTTCTGCATTTATTATATATCAATTCAAAACAAAGAATCATTGGATATAAAAGCATTTTTTTCTTTTAGAAATGTTTATGATTAAGAATATGAATCGTGAAGCCAGATATTCAATCATAAATAAGAATTAGGAAAGGCTTTCATAAATTTATTTTTTACAAAATAAAAATACATCAGATAAAAAAAAAAATAAAATAGGAGGTGCAAAATGGCATTATGTAATGAAGAATCACTGAAATTGTAATTGAAGTACATTCATTGGTTAAAGAGGAGTTGCAGAAAAACATTCGTTCAAGAAAGTGACTATAAGTCCCAACAAAAATACATCACATCAACAACTAAATTAAGCCTTAAGTAATGTTACTAGTAACAAGTATGAGAAAGCATTAAATAAAAAAAAAAGTTAAAAAAAATTTTTTTTAAAGAAAGTGAATATAAGTCCCAAAAATCCCCCTCAAATTCCTCAAATATGCATGTAATGAGGGCGCAACGTTACCGCAATGTAGTTCAGTAACCCATGTGTACAATATCAGTTGCCTGGAAATACACATAGAAACAGAACTCACCTTAACACAAACTTTTAGAACTTAAAATTGAGTAAGTCAGAGAAAAACGTGAACATTGTGACTGAAAAAAAGAAAAGAAATCAGTTAAATTTCTGCATACAATAGGGTTAATACCTAAAGTAGTTATTGAAATGAGAAAATAAACAGTAATGAGAGGTGAAGGCACCACAATCTGCACAAAAGCTGACTTTAACGCAAATTCTTACAACACCTAAATGCAAATTCTTACAAGTTTTGGCAGAAAATTTTAGGTGAAATTCGGAAAAAGGTCATAGTATCAGAGTTAAATACTGTTCTGATAGTCCCCTACAACCTACATATGCAATACCAAAGGCCTGATCCCACTGATCTTTGAGAAAATAACCTTAACATTAAATCTTACAATATTGGACACGCCGGACGCCGACGCCCAAGGTCATGACAATAGATCACCACTTCTAATAGAAGTAGGTGAGCTAAAAACTGTTGTTAAGTTGAGGAGTGCTGGAATAAATATATATGGTAGAAAAATCTTGAAATCTTATGAGTTTGTAATTTGACCTGCAAATTCAAACCTGCATATTTACCCACAAGGCAACTAGGAATAACCACTTCAATCTTATTTTACAGAGGAGCTCTGTAAAACAAGACTGAATTGGTTCAATTCCTAGTTGCATTATGGGAATAATTTGCTGCTTGAAATTTCGGATTTAAACATCAGTGTGCAGAAGGTTAGCATAACATGACTTAAGATGACACTTGCAAAAATATTTCTTGACTAGGTGAGATCTATTTATTGATGTGTTTATTGGTGTTTAAGGTCACTTTCAGCATCTTTGGCTAGCTTATGACTGCAACATAGAGATGAAGTCAACTTTAGCCAATTGTTTACACCATGCAGCCCACTTTAGAGGACTTCCTTCCACCCATGGCAATGGTACTGGATCCTATTTTACTAGTAAAGAAAGGCTTGTGTACTGCAGTAAACAAGCACTGCTCCACATTCCATGGTTCCAATGGGGAGAATAGCTAAGGTTTTTCATCTTTTGTTCCAAAACATAGCTTATCAACTCCCAATGGAATGAGTTCGAGCTGCTTGAGATGAACATATAGAACAAACAAAAAATCTTCTAAATGGCAAACAGCATTGTCTGGATCACCCCTCCCCCCCCCACTCTAGCATTTTTTATATGTCTATGGTGAACTGTGGTCCAAGAGAAGCAACTCTTTTATTTTATAGTGTCTTCTTTTCGTATGTGATACATATGCATTCAGAGATTCCCCCTCCCCACATGAGCCCGAAAAAGGTCAAGGTCAAGCCAGGCATCATCAGTCAAGGTCAAATCATGCTAGAGCGAGATAATTTCTCAAGTGCATCACTTGGGTTTTGTTTTCCACACACATTGTTTCGGAAAAAAGTCTTCTAGCAAATGAATGAGCCTGGAGGAAGCTATTGGCTGCATATTTGATAATTCAGACAGTGATGATCTCGGCAACAAAGACCTGGATGAGGATGATGATGATGATGTTGCTGATAGTGGATCCTCTTCTGTTACAGACAGGGGATGGCTAAAGTTGGTAGTGGGGGAGATTTACAAAGTGGTCAGGCAAATGCACCGCAGGTCTATACTGCACTGGAGTGGGCGACATATCCTGAATGTGATCCTTTTGAAAGATGTTGGTTACCCCAGCATACTTATCAACCTTTTGTGTTGGTAGACACCAATGATCTGAACCCAACTGATTTTTTCAAGGGAATAACCCGGAATATCCTCATAAAATAATTCCTGTTGTGCTGTTATTGGTGCCAGAAAATCACTTACTCATAAAGCAGATTTCCAGGTGGTTATTATCCATTGTCCATATATCCCACGGCAAAAAGGCTAAAAATCCCTAAATTCTCATAAAGTCCAAGATGGCCACTGGGGTCACATGACCTTGTGATGTCAGTAAAGTGGCCATGCATAGGCCATAGCTATATGTAACCATCTGGGAAGTTTCAACAATTTAGTCCATGTGGTACAGGAGAAACAACATATTGCCCATTCAAACCCACAATACAAGTTCATATGAGCAAAATTTGATGACCAAGGGAGAGGTCCACACAAAGTGGCAAATGATATGACAATAAATATCTTCATAATATATCATTGTTTTGTCTATTATTGGTCTAAGTTAATAACTAAAACATTTCAGATGATATTAACCCATTACTCATATATTAGACTGCAATAATTGGTAAAAATCACAAATTTTTTGTAAAATCCAATATGGCCATCAGGGGTCACATGACCTGTATGACATCAGTAAAAAGGCTGTGCATAGGCCATAGCTATATGCAACTACCTGGGAGTTTCAACTCTCTGCTTTAAGTGGTAGGCAAGATACTCGACATTACCCATGTATACCCAAAATAAAGGAATATTACTGCAGAATGCGTGCACTCGGAAGTCTGTTTATGGTGGCGGCTAGCAGCAAAAGAGTTAAGGTGAAAAAAAATACAAGATGCAGTTGGAACAGAAAGTGGACATTCCAGAGGACAAATAATTTGAATGGTATAGAGCCACATTGATCATGGTCGTCAGAATCTGTTTATCAATCATTCTCTTACAATTTCTTGGGAGAGTGCCTGTGGATGCTCTCCCAAAATCTTAACAAAAGAGAAATCAATACAAACAAAACATTATTTCTAACCAGGGGAGCAGCCAGGCTGAATGAAGTGGTGGGTGGAGGGAAGGTGGGCTAAATACTTTTTTGCTAAAATGGCAGCAGAAAAATACTTTATTCCCACACTTCAATTCTGCTTGTGCCAGGTTAAGAGTATGCCCCATAGGTAAAGGTCTGAGGTCTTCATCAGTGAAATGAAAGTGTCAATGACACAGTAGCTCAACTTGTTTAAGACATGTACATGTATAGTATGTGACACAGCAATGACAAACATCTAGGTAATGACCTAATAACAAAAGTACAGTAGTGTAATGGTCTGTACATAAATGCTGACCGTAGCCTGTAACAAATATATAGGTAAAGTATTGTAAAAGTGGGGTGACAGTTAGATGCTAAACTAGAAAAGAAATCTTAATGGCCCAGAGTGGGTCTGACTGAACCCAAAAATATTTGTTCTCATAGCACAGTGATAACAAAGGAACCCAAAAACACCCGTTCCTGTCACAAGGTGATAACAAAGGTACCCCAAGAAGTTTCGTGAAGATCGGTTCATAAATACAGACTCTTCCCTGAGCCGTATTGACATGTGCACTTACTGTGTATAAGTAGCACTGAATAAATCAAAGTTCATCTATTTAGCATAATTTTTGCCCGAGAAAAAAACCTATATTATATGTGATGTATTCCATGTTACTAAACATTCATACAAAAATATATTCAAATCAGAACTTTCATACAGAAGTTCTGTACAAAAAAAACTGATTGCACTAAGTACAAAATGGCTGCTGGAGGCCATCTTGAATTTTGGACCGCACCCAAAACCACTTGTTCTCGTCCCACAGTGATAACAAAGGTACCCAAGAAGTTTCGTAAAGATCGGTTCATAAATACGGTCTCTAGCCGAGCTGTATTGGCATTTGCAGTTAACGTGCTGAAAGTAACATTAAATAGATCAAAGTTAGTCTAATTGGCATAATTTATGCATGAGAAAAAAACCTGTATTATATGTGATGTATCCCATGGTACTAAACATTCACACAAAAAGTTATTCAAATCAGCGCTTTCATATTGAAGTTCAGCACAAAAATCTGATTGCACCTAATTTTGTACAAAATGGCTGCCAGCGGCCATCTTGAATTTCAGACCGGACCCAAAAACACTTGTTTCATCTCACGGTGATAACAAAGGTACCCAAGAAGTTTCGTAAAGATCGGTTCATAAATACGGCCTCTAGCCCAAGCCGTGTGTACGACACGACGGACGGACAGATTGCTAACACTAATTATAGGAATAATAATCAAAAATTTGGGTACAACCTGGTGCTTCATAAATTAAAATTTTGTTGATGATGATTTTTATTACCTGGTAAACACATGCGTGGCCATCACAACCCATGTGTGGATTGCAACCAGTCCACGGTGAGGCAGGGTATTCAGTATGTGACCATGCCTCATTGTGGTAATGGCAACAACTGCTGTTTTTAGGAATTTAATAGAACACTGTTGTATTTATTTGGCTTAGTAGTAGATTCTAGATCAGTTTTGCATTCTTCTCCCGTGTCTTCTTTTTGTGACTGCACTGCAGATGCATCTTCAAATCTAAGTATTTACAGGATCTGCTAACATGTAGGTTATTGGTTGCATTTATTTCAAATGCATGGTTATTTTGCTGAAACTGGAGTGATCACCAACTTCTAATTTTGGCTTTTTTGAGTTACATCTGTGTGGAAATTCACAGAAACAAAAAAAAGGCGACTTGACGAGTGCGTCATTTCTGAAAATTGGTGCCACAGAGACACTGATACAATTCCAAATATCTGGTATACCCCCAGTTCTAATCAATAGACTATTATAATATTAGAACATTTCTTTTCATGTTCTATCAGTCGATAGTACCCGAGTTTGTGTGATTTCTGAAATAAAACCTGAAGTAGCTTCTAACTCAGGTACTATCGACTGATAGAACATGAAAAGAAACGTTCTAATTATTTTATTATGCCGAACAAAAAATAACATTCATTGTTAAGCGTTAACTGCAACATGCCATCAATCTTGTAACAACAATGTAGTCGAATCCAAAAACATGACGTCATTTCGAACGAATGACATCTCTTCGAAAATGACTTGTCACAAGTGCCGTCGCTTTGGGAGTTTCTATATCAACAAATGCCAGTGTTTACAGCTGCATCGTGTGGTTCGTGTTATAATTCATTGTTAATGCTTGTGTGATAAGTGGTTTAAATTAATGGAATATAAATTCATGTTTCTCGGACAACGACAGTTGATAGAATTAAGCGGAGTGAAACAATTTATTTTGAACTTGAGGCGGAGGCTCAGTGAGGACGAGGATTACTAAACTTGTGGAAATATAATTGATTGAAGTCATACTCATATTCAGGATTGAATCATTCACTGAGGTGGTGAACAACATGTGAGTTTTTAATATTTCTGATTCTTTTGAATTCATTGTTTGCAGTTAAAATTGAAAACACACCCACTGAAGATGCCCATGTGTTGATAAGTTTGTGTCTACCGGTGACGAAAAAAGTTAAACGAACACGGAGCCAGCGTTTGGTGTTGAGAAATTCCAATCGACACTGATCAATGGAAGTGGAGCTTACATTTTCTTCGTTCTCTTGTCTCCAGGGAAAAACGTTCCGATAGTACCCGTGTTTTGCCTCAAAACTCCAGTACTATGACTTTTAGAAGGTGTCAAATTAACCAATCACGGCAGATGTTACAAACGTGAGGCATAATAAAATTCATTTATCATGGCACCAGCTGCTGAGAAGACAGTTCTGATAGGGGCTTTCAGCTCTTTTACAGTTCACTCTGTGTTTTGACCCTCTACATAAATGGGCATCTATGTTTATCTTTTTAAACTTATGAAAAGTTACCTGATGGAATGCTGTCTGAAAGGGATTTGGAGTACCTTTAACCCTTTACCTAATATGAATAGAAGATATCACTTGCACACGGATTCCCTAAATGAGTAGAATTTTTCATTTTTTGTCTAAAAAGACACAGCCTATGCCCCCCTCCCCCCCATATTGGAAGGCTCAATGAGCTCCTTCCATTGAGGGGTCATAAGCTATGCTTTTGAGACAAAACAATTAAAAAATAACTAGAGGTACTGTGAGCAAGCTCACAAAGTGATACCCCCCGAATGTATAAGTTAGATTATCTCCCCTTGGAAACGTCAGAACGGAATTATATTGCTTCATGCAATCTTCATATGGAGTTCTTCCATTGTGTAAAGTTTCATGAAAATTCTTCAAAAGGTTTAGGAGGAGTTGCGCTTATAAGGGTGGACAGATGGACAGACAGACGGACGGACAGGGTGATTCCTATATACCCCCCCCCCCCCCCCAAACTTTGTTTGTGGGGGGTATAATAAAAACATTAAATGGTTACTATTGTGAATAGTGAGCAATGTGCTGCTGCTGCTGGACAGGTTGGGTCATTATTTATTCATTTATTTATTGGTTTTTAAGGTCACATATTTTTGCACACTGGCTGATCATGACCACAACATAAGTATCAACTCAAGACAAGGGATGAGTGTTAATAAGCCATGTTGCCCATTTTAGAAAGGGTTTGCACCTCTCAAGCACTGGTGACTGGGTCCTATTTTACCAGTAAAACAGAGCCTATTTAAGGCAGTGAACAGGCATTGCTTCACTTCCCGGGGTTCCCGTGGTGAGTTGGGTCAATAAGTTGGGTAAAGGCTTAAACTGGGTACCAACTACCTTGCTACCACATAGCAGCATGTTATCAACTCAATTTACCTTTTATATTACACAACAGCTATATCTGGTCAGTGCTATTCACAATGAAAGTGTTAATGACACTGTACCTTAACTTGAATGTGTGTTGGGTTTGATGAAAAGGATAAAGTTCAATGTTTATGAAAGGATTATGAAATACGACAAGAATTGTGACAATTGAGAATTTGTTAATTTCTATTCTCTGTATGCTATGTTTTTAATAAAAATAATATGAAGTGTACTAATGAACTGAGAGGTGGGTTAATGTGGCCCTGACAGTTAATGTTATGTCAAACAAAGTTACCAAGTTACAGTGAAATAATTCCAAAAAGAGTCATCCTATCAAGTTACATTGAAATCACTTCATAAATATGGCATGCAGACTGTGCTAAAGGTTTTTGGGCTTTGGGCCTGTGTAGCCATCAAGGTTGACCCATCAAAACCAAAGGGGGATGTCCTCATCTAGACATTATACTGAGTCATCCTACAAAGTTACAATGAAATCCCTTCATAAATACAATCTGTAGTCTGTGCTAAAGGTTTTCGGGTTTTGGGCTCGGGCAGCCGCATCACGGTTGAACAATCGCGACCAACAGAGGACATTCTCATCTAGACATTATATGCAGTCATCCTACCACATTACAATGAAATCCCTTGATAAATGCGACCTGTAGACTATGCTAAAGGTTTTCGAGTTTTGAGCTGGAGCACGGTTGAACGATCACGGCATTTCATCTAAACATTATCTGGAGTCATCCTACCAAGTTTCAATGAAATCCCTTAATAAATACCACCTGTAGACTGTGCTAAAGGTTTTTGGGCTTCGGGCCCCTGTAGCCATCAAAGTTGATCGCAGTTGATCTTGACTTTGTCAAGTTAATCTAAAAATTGCCATTTAAATTTAAATATTCTTGCAGCCAATTTTAACATTCGTTGTGACACCTCATGGACTGTGGAATATGAGCCTTGGTTTTAATTTTTTTTTTGATGCCCGTGTTGTAGGGGTAAACTTCAGGGCGATTTTTCTTTTTTCAAATCGTTAACATGAAGTAATGTGTAAGTGAAATGTTTAAAACAACTGTAACTGTGTAATACTGTTGCTGCATTAGTTGCAATGGTAGTACACAGTTGTTTTAACTGGAAGAGTGCTTAATTATTTTTGATCGTTAAATAATTACATTGTTAATGTAGTTATAAGTTTTGGGTCCAAATACTCAATTCCCATTGGTCAGCTGGATGAAAATGTCATGACCAAATGTAATTCATTTTCCAATGAATACATTTGGTCGAACTTTGACCCGCATTTACGTTCAAGTTAATAATTTGTGATATCTCAAACAACTTACAAGAAATGTCAATCGACAGTGTGAAATTATTTCAGTGATTTTATTCTTGAACTTATCGTTTCATAGGTGATTATAGTTTACTGATATGTTAAATAAATTGTTTTGAACATTCCAAGTTTTTTTGCGAAAGACGGCAATTTGACAAATTTGGGTCAATGCCAAAAAACGGCGCTCAACTCAAGAGTTGTGCGCTAATTGTCTTTTGTGTGAGGGTGGTTTTTCGCCTCGTTCAGTCGTACATGTTTCATTCCGTCTTTCTGCTTTGTTGTTTGGTAAAAAGTAGTTTAAACAGTTACGGAATGTAATTATAAGAATTGAATGCAATTTTTATAATCTTTATTGGAGTATGAACATGTGGGAATAGGTACAAATTGTATGAATCCCTTCAGGACTAAAGCCCAAATATAGGCTTCCAACATTCTACAAGTTAAACATTTCATTCACACATTAATTCAAGTGGATAATTTGTGCTCATTATAAGGCATGGCAAAACAAAGTCGTGAGTATAAGGTGCAGGTAAATGGAACACCACAGTTAATATGTATAGGGCGCCTATGGTTGGAAGTTCAGAATATTCTGCCTTCCTTCCATCTGTTACTGCCATGAAGTGGCACTGTTATGTGGCACTGTTATGAAAGATCAACAGTTTTATTGTATTACTTGTAAAACAAAGTGAAAGCCTCTGCAAAAGTGTGTAGGCTACACCCCCTCACACCCAGGCTCTGCCATTCCTGTGACACTTCATAAAAAGAGTTTCCGCCAAGGTAGTTACAATAATCGGTCAAAAGTAATGTTTTTGAGGCAAAAAATGAAAATGTTTAGTTATTCAAGAACATTTTGACCAAGTGCCATTTGCTTGTTAAATTAGGTAAAAGGTCAAAGAAACTCAAAGAATATTAAAGATGTGATACATTACGGCATGTTGATCTCCCTCTGTTCTGTGAAATAATTTTCCTGTTATGTTTGAAGGACTGATTTAACTGACAAATTGTAACCTCCATGTATTGTTTCACTCTGCACAAAACTGCAAATAACTTATTTTATATTTTGTCTTATTTTTTTTAACCTGTTTCGATCACTTTCATTTTATTGCCCTCTAGCATACAGAGCTGAAATGTGAAAATATGATGAATGCATCCTGTTAAGGCAGTTAGATGTCAGTCAAATTTGTTATTTCTGTGTTTTGGTTTTCCAGTTATGGTTATGTAAAACTATTGTGAACTGATTTAAAAATTACCACTGATTGTCCAAAACACAGTGGAGGCTTAATGAGTCCGACATTAGTGATAAGTTGATCATGACAGAATGGAAAGAATCAATTTTGGATTAGTGAAGTACCACATTCAGACAATGTCTATACAGTACCAGTGGAAACAAGAATACCCCCCCCCCCCCCCCCACAACACACTCTCTGATAATTGACAACAATAATACCAAGTATAACTAATATCCTTTAAGTCTATAAATAGTTCGGAGGCAGACATGACTTTGTGTATTTGGATATGGGTATGTGAAGTTGAACTAAGTTTGTGACCTTGACCTTGAGGACAGACATTCCAACTTTATTTGTGATACACTCTCTGATAGTGGACAACAGTAATGCCAAGTATCATTAATATCCTTGGAGGGATCTAAAAGTTCTGAGCCAGACATGACACATATTTGGATGTGGGGTATGTAAAGTTGAACTAAGTCTGTGACCCTGACCATGTAGACAGACATTCCAACCAACCTTAGTCATGACACAGCCTCTAGTGGTGGGCAACAATAATACCAATGTATCATTAATATCCTTCAAGGCTATCAAAAGATATGACATGACTTGTTATAGTTGGATTTGGATGATGGGGGTATGTGAAATTGAACCAAGTCTATGATCTTGATCTTGCAGAGAGACATAAAAATTACTGAGGCAGCCTCATCTTGCACAAGCAGATGGACAGCCCGGTGGACAGACAGAGAGACAGACAAACAATGTGATTCTTATATACCCCCAGAACTTCGTTCGCAGGGGGGTGGGGGAGGTGTATAATAAGTTGTAGGATAATGATACAAAACATTTACAGATGCAAGATTTGACACATCCTGCTTCCTGATGCAACAGCCATATCTAGCAACCACCAATCACAAAAATAGCCATTATGATTTTACTTTCTCAATTTTTAACTCCAAAATATAGATTATGCAATTCCACCCCACCTCACCCCAGCACACAGGAACAAGCATTGAGGATCATAATCTATATTTTGTTGGCAAAACTCTTCTAGTAGTGTAAAGTAAAGAATTAAGAGATTGCCTGTTACATGCTTGATTCATGAATACTTCTCACAATTTATTAGACTACAGTGTAATCCTGTTAATTGAATAGGCACTTTGCCAGTGAAAATTATTCAATTAACCTGAATTTGGTCACTTTTCTGTATTCCAGAGGTAAACTGAGTATTTATTCTATTGTATTTTCTTTGACACAGCTCTTGAGCTCTGTTAAACAAGATATGTTAGATTAAATGCCTGTATAGGGTGCACAGTGGCCAAATAGTCAATAAACAAGGGGAATTTGGTGATTGTCAGGGTAAATGTTGATATATTACAAGATTTTTTATTCAATTAAAAAAGAATGTTCTCTATAACCTGTATGCAATTAACAGGTCAAATTTGAACTGGAGGAACGGTAAATGGTTTGTGTTTGGAAATTATATACAGTTAACAGGGTTATTCAACTACCAGATATCCAATTAAGTAAGGCTCCAATGTACAACTAGAGGAGCAGTCTGAATGAAACCGGTTAGCTACAGTACAAGTCAAAGTAAGTTGTAGGATAACCACTATAAACTATGTATCTTTCTCTTCCTACACCGATAAGACCAGAAGCTGACATCATTTTCTGGAAAGCTCTCACTGGGAGCTTTCTGGAGAATGATGTCAGATTCTGATCTTATTGGTGCAGGAGCAGCAGTATACTTAGTTTATTGTGGTTATGTTACAACTTATTTTGACTTGTACTGTATAGTGGAGACTGATCCAGCA
Source organism: Pictodentalium vernedei (assembly GCA_031216915.1). Classification (NCBI taxonomy): domain Eukaryota; kingdom Metazoa; phylum Mollusca; class Scaphopoda; order Dentaliida; family Dentaliidae; genus Pictodentalium; species Pictodentalium vernedei. The sequence continues at coordinate 599,679,085 of CM062296.1, read as the reverse complement.
GGCACTGTGCAGCTCTACAGTATTGCATACTGATAAGAAATCAATTTTAACTTAGATAAATGTAAGTAAGCATATTCATAATACATATCCTTTCTGCTTTTCACATAAAGTTGTTTTTTTCACAACTGGTATGTTATTATTAACCTCAATCTATGCCAAACAGTCTCACTATTTACAATCATGGCAGAAGTATACAATCCTGCAAAAATGAATGTTATTTTTTTTTTTAATAGTTAAGACCTTAGTTTAAATTCTGCACAGTCATTTTTATTTATTTCAAAGATCCACTGGAGTAAATAACAGATAAGAGACCAACTGCTGAGGTTCAGATGTAATTTTCAAGAATTGTCACTGCATTAAAAATTAATTTCTGAATTCAAAAACTTTCAAGGACTATGCAACTACAATTTCGGCACACAATTGTATTCTTCTTATTAACTCCAATCAAAAGAAAAAAAATGCCGATAGGATCACCGATCCAATGTCGAGTTGTGACCGCACAACCAGTTGTTTACAATTTACTATGTGAAGGGTCACTGTGACCTTGACCTTTGACCTAGTGATTCCAAAATAAATAGGGCTCTTTCTTGCACCAATGTCAACCTTTCTGCAAAGTTTCATGAAAGTGGGTGGAATCATTGTCAAAGTATCATCTGCAAACCAATTGTTTTAAGATTTATTATGTTCAAGGTCACTGTGACCTTGACCTTTGACCTAGCAAGTCCAAAATAATTAGGGGTTTTTCACTCACATAGGCCAACCTACCTATGAAGCTTCATGAAAGTGGGTCGAACCATTATAAAGTTATCATCCAGAAACCAATTATTTACAATTTACTTTGTTCAAGGTCACTGTGACCTTGACCTTTGACCTAGTGAGTCCAAAATAAATAGGGTTCTTTCTCTCAAGAAGGCCAACGTACATGTGAAGTTTCATGAATGTGGGTTGAACTCTAGTCAAGGTATCATCCGTAAACAATTGTTTACGATTTACTGTGTTCAAGGTCACTGTGACCTTCACCTTTGACCTAGTGAGTCCAAAATAAATAGGGTTCTTCCTCTCACTGATGCTAACCTACCTATGAAGGTTCATGAACGTGGGACAAGCCTTTATCAAGTTATTGTCGGGTAACCAATTGTTTTCGGATTTACTATGTTGAAGGCCACTGTGACTTTGACCTTTCACCTAGCGAGTCCAAAATAAATAGGGTTCTTCCTCTCACTGATGCCAACCTACCTATGAAGTTTTATGAACGTGGGTCGAACCACTATCAAGTTATCTGGAAACCAACTGTTTTGATTTAATATGTTCAGGGTCACCGCGACCTTGACCTTTGACCTAGCGAGTCCAAAATAAATAGGGTTCTTTCTCTCACAAAGTCCATATGAAGTTTCATGAATGTGGGTTCAACCATTGTCAAGTTATCAAAAGGAAACCAATCGTTTATGATTTAGTATGTTCAAGGTCACTGTGACCTTCACCATTGACATAGTGAGTCAAAAATACATAGGGTTCTTCCTCTCACTGAGGCCAACCTACCTAAGAAGTTTCATAAATGTGGGTCAAACCATTATCAAGTTTTCATCCGAAAACCAATTGTTTACGCCGAACACCCACCCAACCGCCCACCCGCCATTCATCAAACTATAAGTAGAGTTTGACTTTGTCACAACTCAACTAACTAGAGGTGTGACTGTCCCAATGGGATTCAGAATACCTCCCATATTACACATTTGACACAAAAGAGGTTAGCAGAATCAAGGTATTGGTTGTATCTAACAATCAATTTATCATCAACCAGAAAATTGAGAAGACCACACACACAAAAAATACTGAAGTTCGAAAAAAAATGTTTATAATGCAACTAGAAATTTAAACCAGATACCAGCCTATCAGGTAACCTGGGTGAAAAAGTCACCTCAAATGGGCAAAATTTGCTCTACCTTCAGTCTACCTTCAAATAAGTTGAAGTTTGTAAGAAAAAAAAACAACCCTGAAAGATGTTTTATTGGAAGTATTAAATGATAGTTGGGCTAATATTCAAAGTAATTAAAAAAAATCAAATGAAAGCATGGGAGATACAGCATGTGTAGTGCTAGGACATGTATTTCAGGCACAAGAGATGTGATATGAATATGTAACTAGACACGGCCCCTATCCTAGATCACCATGTTTGTTTTTTCGTAATTTCACCAGAAAAATAATTCTGAACAAGCTTTTATCAAACTGGAAATCCAAAAAGCACATGTGACCGTATAGGGCAGATTAGTGCGTAACACTTTATGTCAGCACGTGCTCAACAATTTAATAATCAAGATCAAATCAAAGCACTGAATTCAATTAAAATACACTCCCAAGAAAATCAAAATATTTGACTTTTGGATACAGGGTAGTTATTGGAAGTGATTACATATCAAAGATAAAACTTTTCTTGAAATAAAAGAAATTGTATTACAGGTGAATAAATTGCAGAATATTGATTATGTGTGCTAGAAAATGTGCAGGAATAACAGCAATCATTTTAATGGTGGAGATGAGTGCATTTTCGAAAGTTAGAATTTGCAAAAAGGTTGCTAGCAGATGAAATACTGATTAATCATTTACCCAATTCACATTGTCAGTGATTTACATTGTCAGTGTCAATGACACTGTAGCTTAACTTGTCTGTGTGTTGTGTATAATGAAAAGGATAATGTTCAATGTTTATGAAAGGATTATGAAATAAGACAAGAATTGTGATAATTGGGAATATGTTAGTTTCTGTTCCCTGTATGCTATGTATTAAGTAAAAAATATGAGGGGTACACTGTACTAAAGAGCTGATGGGTGGGTTAATATGACCTCACAGTTAATGTATGTGGCCCTCACAGTTAACGTATGTCAACGAAAGTTACCAAGTTACAGTGAAATTATTCCAAAACGAGTCATCCTATCAAGTTACATTGAAATCTCTTCATAAATATGGCCTGTAGACTGTGCTAAATGTTTTCGGGCTTCATGCGTGTGTAGCCATGATGGTAGACCGATTGCAACTAAAAGCGGACGTCCTCATCTCGACATTATACTGAGTCATTCTACTAAGTTACAATGAAATCCCTTCACAAATACAACCTGTAGTCTGTACTAAAGTTTTCGGGTTTTGGGCTCGGGCAGCCATCATGGTTGAATGATCGCGACCAAAAACAGGCGTAGTCATCTGGGCATGATCTGGAGTGATTCTACAAAGTTACAATGAAATCCCTTCATATATATGACCTGTAGACTGTGCTCGAGGTTTTTTGGCTTTGGGCATCTGAAGCCATCACAGTTGACCGATCATGACCAAAAGGGGATGTCATCATCTAGGCATTATATGGAGTCAAACTAACAAGTTACAATGAAATCCTTCCATAAATACGACCTATAGACTATGCTAAAGGTTTTTGGGTTTTGGGCTTGGGCAGCCATCAAGGCTGAATGATCGCAACCAAAAGGGGACGTTCTCATCTAGACATTATTTGGAGTCATCCTACCAAGTTACAATGAAATCCCTTTATAAATATGACCTGTAGACCGTGCTAAAGGTTTTTGGACTTCGGGCCCCTGTAGCCATCACAGTCGCCCAATTGCACCCAAAAGGGGACGTTCTCATCTAGACATTATATGAAGTCAACCTACCAAGTTACAATGAAATCCCTTCATAAATATGACCTGAAGAATGTGCTAAAGGTTTTCGGGATTTGGGCTCGGGCAGCCATCATGGATGAATGATCACAACCAAAAGAGGACATTCTCATCTGGTCATCATCTGGAGTGATCCTATGAAGTTACAATGAAATCCCTTCAAAAATATGACCTGTAGACTGTGCTAAAGGTTTTCGGGCTCCGGGCCCCTGTAGCAGTCACAGTTGCCCAATCGTGTCCAAAAGGGGACGTTCTCATCTAGACATTATATGAAATCAACCTACCAAGTTACTATGAAATCCCTTCATTTATATGGCCTGTTTGTAGACTGTGCTAAAGGTTTTTGGGCTTTGGGCTCGGGCAGCCATCATGGTTGATTGATCACAACCAAAAGGGGACAGTCTCATCTGGGCATCATACGGAGTGATCCTACGAAGTTACAATGAAATCCCTTTATAAATATGACCTGTAGACTGTGCTCAAGGTTTTCGGGCTTCGGGCACCTGTAGCCATCACAGTTGACCAATCACGACCAAAAGGGGATGTCATCATCTAGGCATTATATGGAGTCAACCTAACAATTACAATGAAATCCTTCCATAAATATGACCTATAGACTATGCTAAAGGGTTTTGGGCTCGGGCAGCCATCAAGGCTGAATGATCGCGATCAGAAGAGGACGTTCTCATCTAGACATTATTTGGAGTCATCCTACCAATAGAATCCCTTCATAAATATGACCTGTAGTCTGTGCTAAAGGTTTTCGGGCTCCGGGCCCCTGTAGCCGTCACAGTTGCCCAATCATGTCCAAAAGGGGACGTTCTCATCTAGACATTATATGAAGTCAACCTACCAAGTTACAATGAAATCCCTCCATAAATATGACCTGTAGACTGTGCTAAAGGTTTTCGGGTTTTGGGCTCGGGCAGTCGTCTTGGTTGACAGATCGCGACCTGATGAGGAACTTCTCATCTAGACATCATACGGAGTCATCCTACCAAGTTACAATGAAATCCCTCCATATTAAATATGACCTGCAGACTGTGCTAAAAGCTTTTGGGTTTTGGGCTTAGACAGCCATCACAGTTGACAGATCATGACCAAAAGGGGACGTTCTCATCTAGGCATTATACCATGGCATCCTACCAAGTTACAATGAAATCCCTTCATAAATACGACCTGTAGACTGTGCTAATGGTTTTCGGGTTTTGGGCTTGGGCAGCCATACCGGCTGACCGATCACGACTAAAAGGGGACGTTCTCATCTAGACATGACCCCAAACCTGCAAATGAAATTTCGTTACAATCAGACAAGAACTACGGGGTGTAGCCTGTGCCAAAGGAAAATGTGAACAGACTCACAGATTCACAGACGAACAGACTTCCGCACACGTGATGGCAATAGCTTATCTTGACTTTGTCAAGTTAAGCTAAAAATCACCATTAAATTTTCATAATTTTTTTTCATTTTTGTCTCAAAAATATAGATTGTTGAACTCAGTTTAATGCGGGATCATAAGTTAGTTTTTGATGCAAAAAATGAATGAAAGTGTCAGTGACACTGTAGCTCAACTTGTTAAGACATGTACATGTATAGTATGTGACACAGCAATGACAAACACCTAGGTAATGACCTGATAACAAAGGTACATATAAAGTATTGTAACGGTCTGTACATAAATACTGACCGTAGCCTGTAACAAATGCATCGGTAAAGTATTGTGAAGGTGGGTGACAGTCAGATGCTAAACTAGAAAAGAAATCTTTGAGTCCCAGAGTGGGTCTGACTGAACCCCAAAATATTTGTTCTCATAGCACAGTGATAACAAAGGCACCCCAAAACACACTCATTCCTGTCCCAAGGTGAAAACAAACATACCCAAGAAGTTGTGACAAAAAACTGATTGGACCTAATTTCGGTACAAAATGGCCACTGGCAGCCATCTTGAATTTTGGACCGCACCCAGAAACACTCGTTCTTATCCCAAGGTGATAACAAAGGTACCCAAGATGTTTCGTGAAGATCAGTTCATAAATACAGACTGTAGCCCGAGCCGTATTGACATGTGCACTTACAGTGAATAAGTAGCACTGAGTAAATCAAAGTTCATCTAATTTGCATAATTTCTGCACGAGAAAAAAACCCGTACTATATGTGATGTATTCCATTTTACTAAACATTCATACAAAAATTTATTCAAATCAGAACTTTCATACAGAAGTTCTGTACAAAAGACTGATTGCACTAATTTTGGTACAAAATGGCTGCTGGTGGCCATCTGGAATTTTGGACCACATCCAAAAACACTCATTCTCATCCCACGATGATAACAAAGGTACCCAAGAAGTTTTGTAAAGATCGGTTCATAAATACGGCCTCTAGCCTGAGCCGTATAGAAGTTGCGTACAAAAAACTGATTAGACCTAATTTCGGTACAAAATGGCCACTGGCAGCCATCTTGAATTTTAGACCGCACCCAGAAACACTCGTTCTCGTCCCAAGGTGATAACAAAGGTACCCAAGACGTTTCGTGAAGATCGGTTCATAAATAGACTCTAGCCGGAGCCGTATTGACATGTGTACTTACTGTGTGTAAGTAGCACGGAAAAAATCAAAGTTCATCTAATTTGCATAATTTCTGCACGAGAAAAAAACCTGTATTATATGTGATGTATCCCATGGTACTAAACATTCACACTAAAAATTATTCAAATCAGCGCTTTCACATGGAAGTTCTGTGCAAAAATCTGACTGCACTAATTTTGTACAAAATGGCTGCCAGCGGCCAACTTGAATTTTGGATCATACCCAAAAACACTTGTTCTCGTCCCATGGTCATAACAAAGGTACCGAAGAAGTTTCGTAAAGATCAGTTCATAAATACGGCCTCTAGCCTGAGCCGTATGGAATTGTTGACGGACAGACGGCCGACTGGCCATGGCATAACCTCAAATTTGGCTTCACCAAAGTTGAGCTAAAACAAGAGGCCCCACGTGGCCTTAATCGCTCACCTGACAAAGTGACTCTAAGAAGTATTTTAGGTCACCTTCACCATGTCATGCTTCATCAACATTAACTGGTTGAGTGATAGATTTTGTTTGAAGTTCAACATTTGTTACCTAAAATTAGTTTTATTTAAAATCATTGGTGTGTGGACAATCTCCAATGATTTTTAATAAAGCAAATTTATCTCTGCAGACAAACTGGTTTAGCATGAAGCACAAACAAGGAATGTGAAGAGGATAGCCTTGGACATCTCTCCCCAACTGTGGATATCTTCCATGTGCTACATGTATATATTTGCATGCAAGAAAACAAAAATTTTCACAAATTTTCCAAAATATTAGTTTTTTTTTTATCATCATTGGAACAAGCTCAAACAGCTTATTCCAATAGGGGTATGGGAAGATCAGGTATATTTTTGAGACAAAAATGTGAACATATAAATAATGGTGTTTTTTTGTGAATGATGCTGGAGAATTTTGCGTAAAGATATGGTAAATGGTTTGTTCTAGATACAGAATGATGCAAAAGTATTTAAATTTGATTAGGCAAGTTGTTCCTATAATGCATTTAAAAATTGAAGTAACTGTTTTTTTGCTGACGAACTTTTAGATGTGTGTGTCTGTGTTTGTGTGTGTGTGTGTGTGTGTGTTTGTGTGTGTGTGTGTGTGTGTGTGTGTTGTGGGGGGGGGGGGGGGGTAAGAGTGTTCTTGCAAACAAAATTCCTGAATAAATGGAAAATTTTATTTTTTGTGTGAAAGACATAGTGCGTGAATGTTGATTGGAACAAGCTTAGAGAGCTCATTTTAATGTGAAGTCATAAAGCTGTGTTTTACGTACGAAATTCTGGAATAACTAAAAAAAATTGCTTTTTTGACTCAAAAAGCATGGTGTGCGACCTCTCATTGGAATGAGCTCAAAAAGCTCATTCCAATGGGGTATTTACAAGCGATAAGTACATGTATGTTTAAGAGACAAAAATTAAAATTTGAATAGCGATTTTTGCGAAGAATGCTGACAAGTTTTGGCAGTTATGCTGGTAAAAAGGTAAGATATGCAAAGTGGTTGTTTTTTAGAGGCGACATTTAATTAAGGGGAATTAACCCTTGATTACTGAGGTAACTTCTAAAAGTACTGAAATTTCATGAATCAGTGTGAATAACAGACAACAGTTGCCTAAAAATTTCATGAATAACTAAAATTTTTATTCTTTTGTCTCGAAAACATGGCATATGACCTTTGTTGGAATGAGCTGAATGCGTGTGTTCCAATGAGGGGCCATAAAATTTGAACGGAGATTTGTGTGAATAATGCATTAGTACTGCTAGATTTGGGTAAACGGTTCACCCTGGATACCACCCCTTCTATAGTAGATCTTTTCTGCAAATTTTGTCTAAGATTCTATCAACTTTACAAATAAATACGTTCATGAATCACAATCAGATCCACCCCACAATGTTGCATACCAAATATCAAAAGATTCTGCCTGCTGGATCTGGAGAAGAAGATATTTTAAGAAATATGCCTGAAATGCACTAAGTTAAAATTTGGGCTCCTATACGGAGCCCAAATATAAACCAAGGGGGACGATTTGAACAAACTTGAATCAGATCCACCCCACAATGTTGCTTACCAAATATGAAAAGATTCTGAAGCTGGATCTGGAGAAGAAGATTTTTTAAGAAATTTGCCTGATATGCACTAAGTTCGAATTCGAGCTTCTATACTGAGCCCAAATATGAAACTAGGAAGCCGATTTGAACAAACTTGAATCAGATCCACCCCACAATGTTGCATACCAAATATCAAAAGATTCTGCCTGCTGGATCTGGAGAAGAAGATTTTTTAATAAATTTGCCCGAAATGCACTAAGTGCGAATTCGAGCTTCTATATTAAGCCCAAATATGAATCCAGGGGGCCGATTTGAACAAACTTGAATCAGATCCACCCCGCAATGTTGCATACCAAATATCAAAAGATTCTGCCTGCTGGATCTGGAGAAGATTTTTGAAGAAATTTGCCCGAAATGCACTAAGTTTGAATTCGAGCTTCTATAGTGAGCCCAAATATGAATCCAGGGGGCCAATTTGAACAAACTTGAATCAGATCCACCCCGCAATGTTGCATACCAAATATCAAAAGATTCTGCCTGCTGGATCTGGAGAAGATGATTTTTTAAGAAATTTGCCTGCAATGCACTAAGTTCGAATTCGAGCTTCTATAGTGAGCCCAAATATGAATCTAGGAAGCCGATTTGAACAAACTTGAATCAGATCCACCCCACAATGTTGCATACCAAATATCAAAAGATTCTGCCTGCTGGATCTGGAGAAAAAGATTTTTTAATAAATTTGCCCGAAATGCACTAAGCCCGAATTCGGGCTTCTATATTAAGCCCAAATATGAATCCAGGGGGCCGATTTGAACAAACTTGAATCAGATCCACCCCGCAATGTTGCATACCAAATATCAAAAGATTCTGCCTACTGGATCTGGAGAAGAAGATTTTTGAAGAAATTTGCCCGAAATGCACTAAGTTTGAATTCGAGCTTCTATAGTGAGCCCAAATATGAATCCAGGGGGCCGATTTGAACAAACTTGAATCAGATCCACCCCGCAATGTTGCATACCAAATATCAAAAGATTCTGCCTGCTGGATCTGGAGAAGATGATTTTTTAAGAAATTTGCCTGAAATGCACTAAGTTCGAATTCGAGCTTCTATAGTAAGCCCAAATATGAATCTAGGGAGCCGACTTAAACAAATTTGCATCAGATCCATCCCACAATGTTGCATACCAAATATCAAAAGATTCTGCCTGCTGGATCTGGAGAAGAAAATTTTTTAAGAAATTTGCCTGAAATGCACTAAGTTCGAATTCGAGCTTCTATAGTGAGCCCAAATATGAATCTAGGAAGCCGATTTGAACAAACTTGAATCAGATCCACCCCACAATGTTGCATACCAAATATCAAAAGATTCTGCCTGCTGGATCTGGAGAAGAAGATTTTTTAATAAATTTGCTTGAAATGCACTAAGTTCAAGTTTGGGCTCCTATACTGAGCCCAAATATAAACCCAGGGGGCCGATTTGAACAAACTTGAATCAGATCGACCCCACAATGTTGCTTACCAAATATGAAAAGATTCTGCCTGCTGGATCTGGAGAAGAAGATTTTTTAAGAAATTTGCCTGAAATGCACTAAGTTCAAATTCGAGCTTCTATAGTGAGCCCAAATATGAATCTAGGAAGCCGATTTGAACAAACTTGAATCAGATCCACCCCACAATGTTGCATACCAAATATCAAAAGATTCTGCCTGCTGGATCTGGAGAAGATTTTTTAAGAAATTTGCCTAAATGCACTAAGTTCGAAATCGGGCTCCTATACTGAGCCCAAATATGAACCCAGGGGGCTGATTTGAAAAAACTTGAATCAGATCCACCCTACAATGTTGCATACCAAATATCAAAAGATTCTGCCTGCTGGATCTGGAGAAGAAGATTTTTTAAGAAATTTGCCTGAAATGCACTAAGTTCGAAATCGGGCTCCTATACTGAGCCCAAATATTAACCCAGGGGGCCGATTTGAACAATCTTGAATCAGATCCACCCCACAATGTTGCTTACCAAATATGAAAAGATTCTGCCTGCTGGATCTGGAGAAGAAGATTTTTTAAGAAATTTGCCTGAAATGCACTAAGTTCGAATTCGGGCTTCTATAGTAAGCCCAAATATGAATCCAGGGGGCCGATTTGAACAAACTTGAATCAGATCTACCCCGCAACGTTGCATACCAAATATCAAAAGATTCTGCCTGCTGGATCTGGAGAAGAAGATTTTTGAAGAAATTTGCCTGAAATGCACTAAATTCGAATTCGAGCTCCTATAGTGAGCCCAAATATGAATCTAGGGAGCCGATTTGAACAAACTTGAATCAGATCCACCCTACAGTGTTGCATACCAAATATCAAAAGATTCTGCCTGCTGAATCTGGAGAAGAAGATTTTCAAAGAAATTTGCCTGAAATGCAGTAAGTTCAAATTTGGGCTCCTATACTGAGCCCAAATATAAACCCAGGGGGCCGATTTGAACAAACTTGAATCAGATCAACCCCACAATGTTGCATACAAAATATCAAAAGGTTCTGCCTGCTGGATCTGGAGAAGAAGATTTTTTAAGAAATTTGCCTGAAATGCACTAAGTTCGAAATCGGGCTCCTATACTGAGCCCAAATATGAACCCAGGGGGCCGATTTGAACAAACTTGAATCAGATCCACCCTACAATGTTGCATACCAAATATCAAAAGATTCTGCCTGCTGGATCTGGATAAGATTTTTTAATGTTTTTCCCATTGCCTACAGTGTTAAAAAGTGCTGACTCAGCACTTTTTCAAAGTCCCGAAACTGTACCCTATGATAAAACCGATGGCAATTTTTTTTTACCAATCCTTTCTGTTAGTCCTAAGGAAGCTGCACACCAAATAAAAATTCTCAGTGCCGTGCAGTTTTGGAGATATGGGCGTTTTAAATTTTTTCTATTTTTAGCTCCTGCGGTTCCCACGGGGCTGCGGGAAAATTTTTTTTTGCATAAATCAAGTACTCATGACCCAATACGCCCTCACATAAAATTTGGTTCAAATCAGCCTCTCGGTTTGGAAAATAGAAATTTTGGGCGGGGCAAAAAATTTTGCCCCTCCCATATCGACGCCAAGTATAGCCCCACAAACTTCTCTTGAACAAATCTGTGTCTACACCTCAAAAGGAAGCTGCACACCAAATATCAAGTCTCTGCTACTGCTGGTTCATGAGAAGAAGATTTACAAAGATTTTGGTGCCCCTTGGGGGCGTGGCACCACCCAGGAGGAGGGGCAACTTCATTTGAACAAATCTGAATTGGCATTAGGTAATAAACATTTAGCCAACATTTGAATAAAATTGGGCTAGTGGTTTAGGAGGAGAAGTCGATAATGTAAAGTTAACGCCGGACGGACGACGACGGACGACGGACAGAAAGTGATTAGTAAAGCTCTCCTTGAGCTTCGCTCAGGTGAGCTAAAAATGTATTTATTCAAGAATTTTGTTACCAAGTGTCATACGCCTGTCATGTTAGGTTAAGGGTTAAAAAATGTTGTGGTAATTTGGAATAATTGGGGAAAAAATTTTGTTTTACGATCTTATTAGGAAAGGAATTATATATCTGGGAAAACAATTATTCCAAAGTTGTTTTAAAAGAAAATTATTTCATGTACCACAGTGCTGTGAGCAACTATTTTTCTCACAGCAAAATGGAGGGGGTGCGAGGGAGGTAATTCATCAATTGTCGTGGAACAGGAATGCATCGACTCATCATGAAGTGCTAAAACAGTCAAGAAAGCCTCTTTTTAACAGGAAAGCCTGACTAAACAAATACTTAGACGTAATGCGAAATGGCGATCTTTTAATGGCCAAATCTATGTGGGTGTCACAAAATCTTATATCGCGACACACAGTTATCTCCCATCCCTAATCAACAGATAAAAACATTGAGTGATCAGTCAAACCCAACATATTTATGCTTACAGTCAAAATTAATGACAATTGGCAAAAGACATGTGATTTTGTGTTCGATTATTCTATCCGAACAATTTTTTTTCAAACTAAAGTCTCTTATGGTGGTTCATTATTTATTCATTTATTGGTGTTGAAGGTCACATATTCACATTGGCTAATCGTGATCGCAACATGGATATAAAGTCAAGTCCAGCCAATCGTTATTACCCATCCCAGGCATTGGTTACCAGGTACCTATTTCACCAGTTGAGAGCTTGTTTATCAAAGTAAACAAGCACGGCTCCACTTCCTAGGGTTCCACAGAGACCCTTAGAGAGGACATTTTTTCAGAGAATAACACTTTTGGCTGAAGCTTCTCCTCAAATTCTCATCTGAAGTGTTAAGTCATCAAAGTGGGGTTTAAAAAAAATGTCTATCTTGTTGACATTAAAGGGGTGCACTCTAATAGTTTGCAAGTGGACTTGCTCCAGAAAAAGTTCCCCCTAAACACTGGAATTACCAAGAATTAGTTTATATTTTCCTGGAATTATATTCAATATAAAACATTTCATATTAAATTGGTTATGAGGAGGTAAATAAACACTGAATTCTACACCTTGAAGGGTGATCTGTATTTTGCAAAAATTATACACATGTTGCAGCGTGTTGGATATTTTTTTTCTAAATAAATTCCATAATCATGTTTTTCTCTTTCTCTCTTTATTTCTCTCAACTTTAGTAAGTTATTTACATTTGGGAAAACTATGTAATGGTGCAATCACGCAAAAACCCATTCATGCTTCTCATTCTGGCTCATTTCTCCCTGTTTTCAGCTGTCTTCTCTTAAAAGTCGGTAGAGGGAGAAGTCATTCTCCCTCAATTTACACCTCATCTGGTTAATGATTTAACCAATGCAATCTTGTTTGACAGAGATCAGTGAGCTCTGTCACACGAGGGTTAATTTGATACATCCTAGTTGTCCTCCAGTACAAGTCAAAATAAGTTGTAGGATAACCGAAATAAACTGAGTTTCTTTCTCTTCATACACTGATAAGACCAGAATCTGACATCATTTTCTGGAAACCTCTCACTGGAAAGCAGTATGCTAAGTTTATTGCAGTTATGCTGCAACTGATTTTGACTTGTACTGTAGTTGTAATATGAGAAAGATTTGCTGCTTGAAATTTTGTTATCTTCACAACAGTATGCAGGGGGTAAACTTGGATTATATAAAGGAAATGCTCCATCCTTCTGAGAAATCCTTCATTTAAAGTAAATATGATTATATTGAACCATTTTTTTTAGAAAACAGCACTGAAAATAACCCAGTCACTGGCACGAGAAAACAAATCATAGTCAAACACAAAGATAACAACCCAAGAATAATTCCATTTCATTCATTGGTGTTTTCAACATCACCTTGCTTTTTCATGTAAACCAGCTCTGGCAGATTTACAGAATCTGATACAAACACTGTTTTCAGTTTAGTTTTTCTTGAAACATGTGTGACTTGCACCTCTCACATTTTCAAGTATCAGTATGCATGTTCTCATCTAGAACATACACAATATTACATCACATAAACTGGAAATGATTTACTGGAATTTAACTGCTCTAAAGCCAAAACCAGGCCTGTACAAATTGGACCCCTGAACAAGTTGGGTAAGAAAAGTAATAAAGAAACGTTCAATGGTCTGCAAGGGCAGACGGAGCTAGAGATAGGCAATGTACCAAAAAACCAAACTGATACCAATATCATGGAGATACCAAAAAACAGAACTGAACCAATCGGTGAATACTGAAACTGTCTGTATTTTCAAATTTTCCTACATTTGCTATTTATAAGTCACTGTTGAGGCTTGATAACAGTTGAAAGGTTCATTTTTATGAAAGAAGTGCCTGATTTTCTTTTCAGTTTTGTTAACCCTCGATGGATTGGGCAACTGTCCTGAATTATCACTAGCCTATAACCTGTACATGTCCAACTGCTTAGCAGTGATTTCTAGTCAGGTCTTTGCTGCCTTAACAGGCAGCCAGAACCTGACTACAAATCACTCCCCGGGTGTTTTGTCTAGTGTCAGCAGGACCTACTAAAGATGGCATGGTCCGAGCACATGCTCTGAGATTACAGTGCTTGAAAAAGGTCTTTAAACATTAACTGGTAGAGTGCTAAATTATTTTTGGTTATCCAAATTTGTCCATGTCTCTTTGCCTTGTTACAATTTATGGGAGAGTGCCAAATGGCACTCTCCCATAAATTGTAACAAGGCAAATACTCACAGACTAAACAGTTTTAATTCAAAAATAATATGAAGCATATCCACAGAATATGAAGCCTTTAAGTTGTTGCACCTGCACTTCAGAGTAAAGCCCAAATATGGGCTTCCAGCACTCTACCAGTTAAGGAGCATTTAGAACAAGCCATAAAATTACCATAGATATGATTTGTAGTTGTAAAAGAATGCCACAGTTGAGCTTATTGGCAGTTCGTTTACAACGTTGTGGTAGAATGATTCCACAACTTATTCTGTTTTTCCTGATGTGAATTCCTCTGGTACCATTAGTAAATATCAGTCAAGTCAGATACCGAACATTGAACTGATACTGGTGTATATCCATCTAAAAGTACCGATACCAAACTCAAAATTACTATACCACCCATGATAATCTGCACCAATAAAGTAAAATCACTTCCTGTAAATCATGATAAGCAAGTTGAAATTTGCATACGAGGGTAAAACTGACTTTTTGGTATATCAACTATAATCTGCTGGTATCAATGATGGCAATGAAAATTGTAGATAATAATAAGCCTTTTTCGAATTAGTTTTGTGAAATATCAAGTTTAAATTTGTAGAACCGACGTCATGATTCGAATTAACCGGGGTGGGGGGGGGGGGGGGGGGGGGTGGAGGGCGGAACCCTAGACGACTTTAAACAGTGGAATACAAAAGTTTTAAAGACTTTTTTACGGAGGCAAGGGTTTGTTTTGATTGGCAATGAGGAAACACTCGTTGTTCAGAGTTTCTGACACAGCGTGCATTCAAACTCCATTTAAGTCGATAGGAACTCAATTCGAAATAATGAAAGTTCTCATACAATATGGCCATTATCTTAAACAAACAGTAATTTTGGCTGACTGTTTTTTTTTAATTCACACTAATGAATGTAATGGGGTCCAATGGCCATCTCCCACTCTCTTCTCCCATTGCTTATACAATGTGTTTTCTTGAAATATTTACACCTCGCAACCTATAACCCTGCATAGATTAAAAGCCAAGATGGCAGTCTGAAAAAGGCTTATCAGTATACCAAAATACTGCCCAGCGCTAGCCCAATGCTTCCACCCAGACTACGCCACTGCTAACCAACAGCGTTTTACATCATAGCACCTCATTTGAACAATAAGAAGATTTCATAGAAACCTCCAAGCTGCTCCCCTCAACCCTTGTACTAATACTGATAAACATATCAGTTACTGTACCTTTCCCTTGCTTAAAAAATCAGAAAACAAGTCTGAAAAAATTAACGTAATCTTTTTTTCAGGATGATTTAATTTCTAATTTGTACAAGCCCACATAACCACTTTTACATTAATGACTGTAGTTCAAAGTAATCGTCCTTCTTAAGTACAGTGGTGCCCTATTAACTGAATAGTAACGTTGGTAGTGAAAATTATTCAATTAACAGGAGTATTCAATTAACAGGAATTTGGTCTCTTTCTTTTACTCTAGAGATTTATATATTATTTGGTGTTTACAGTCACTTTCAGCATCTGTTAGACAATCATTGATAATTATGCTGTTAACTTCAGAGGACTTCCACCCCAGGCGTTGGTAACTGGGTCATGTTACCATCTCCAATTTTATCAGTAAAACAGAACTTGTTTACAACAGTAAACAGCCAATGCTCCATTTCCCAGGGTATCCAAATGGGTATTCCAGAGATAAACTGAGCATTTATTCCATTACATCTTATTTGAAAGCGCTCATGGAGATAATAGATTAAATATCTGTACAAGATGCAAATTGTTCTGTAGGAAAGGGGAATTTGGTGATTTCTTGACATATCGCAAGACTTTTTTTTTTATAAAATTAATAGAAGAATGCTCTATAACCTACATGCAATTAACAGGTCAAATTTGTACTGAAGGTATAATAATGAGTTTTGTTTTTGAAAGTTGTAGTAATTAAGAGATATCCATTCAGTGGGTACCACATTACTCTTAATCTGGTACTGCCAAAATTTCAGGAACTTTCTCAAATCTTTTATGGACCCTTTAGGGTCAAATTTAAGGAAGAATGATTTGACATCAAATTTAAGAACTTCAAAGGACCTTTGATGAAAAAAAATGTTTTTTAATTTTAACCCTTTATCTAACATGATCAGAGGACAATACTTGCAGAAAAATACATATTTTGGGGAATGACTTCAAATTTCTATTTTTTTGCCTCCATAGCTTTGACTCCTCATTTGAATGAACTAGACAGGCTCACTTTAAAGGGGAGAGGGGGGGGGGGGGGAGGGGGTCATTAGCTCTATCTCTCAACAAACACTGAAATAATAAAATTAGAATGGGGATTTTTCTGAACAATGATAGCCCTGTTATTATTATCATTGGTTTTTAAGGTCATTTTCAGCGTCTACAGCTATATCATGACTGCAACACAAGTATAAAGTCAAATTTAACCAATCGTTTATACCACTTTCAATTAATCCTTAAAAGGCCTATTTCCGACTTTTACATCAGAGCAGGTGCCCTTAACATGCCATTTTGAGGAGGTCCTGCTGACAACAGACAAATCACCTCAGCAGCAGTTTCTAGGCAAGCCTTAACTCTTTACCTAACAAATCGGCCGCATCCGCCTGCGTAATTTACAAATTAAGTAGTTTTAAAAAAATAAAAATTTCAAAAATTTCCATCACAACCATATCATGTGACCCCTCACTGGAACGAGCTCGTTCCAATGAGGTGTCACATGACATGCTTTTGTTGAAAGTTTTTGAAACAAGAGGCCCCAGGGGGCCTGAGGCGCTCACTTGACATGGTAGCCTAAATATCAACCCAGAGAATTGATTTCAACAAGTTGCATCTGCTCCTCCTAAGAAAAGCTTATACCAAATATCCAAAGATTCTGACCAGTGGATCTAAAAAAAAAGATTTTTAAAGAATATTCCTCATATTGAACTAAGTTATAATTCGGGCTCCCACATGGAGCCCATATACAGGCCTGGCGTTTCAGGCGCGCGATTTTTTTGCGTGCCTTAACGTGCGCCAAGAACCATTAAGGTCCGCGAAATTTCACTCTCCTGGGTGCACAAAGATAAGTACCATATATGTCCGTGTATAAGTCGCCCCCGTGTATAAGTCGCACCCCAAACTCACACTTGGAATTCCTCCCTTTTGCCTAAAGCCCATGTATAAGTCGCACCCCCATTTTTAAATATATACAGTCAAAAAGAATTAGTTGCAATTTACGTTTTGCCAATTTGGAGCAGTTTGGGATGCAACGGAAATAGGTAAGTTTTCACGAGTTACCACGTGGTGAATAAGATAAAAGAATAAAGGAAAATTATTATTAAAGATTTTAAAAATACTCGCATTTATTTGTTTTTCGTTGTTTGTTTATCACCCCAATGTCTTCATCCCTGTCAAGAAAATCCAACACTCGTTTGTGACTGAAACTTCATAGTTTCAGAATCAGAGCACCATTTGCACCGTAACCTGCGTAGTTGTTGTGATTAAGTTGTTTTTTCCAGAACGTGAGAACATTCCAGAAAAACCAACTAGATGGTGTCACTTGTGTGCAAAGCACACTATAGCGTATCCCCGCATTTGCATCCTTGACTTTGTATGAATGCTTGATACAAAGATGAAATGTATTATATGACACACTAAAATCATATTGAGTGGCACAGGAGACACAGCTTCGTGCGCACCTACAGACTCCACTGCAACATTTGAGCATGGTTTTAGCATTTCGAATTACATACATGTACCCTGGGAGCCTTTCGCCGGAAACGGTCTAAGAAAACATTAAAGTGGCAACTGTGGCACAGCCACGTGGCACCCCAAAAATCCGAAACCTTCGTGCACATCTACAGACCCTACTGCAACATTTGAGCATAGTTTTAGCATTTCAAACTACATACTCTGGGAGCTTTTCGCCGGAAATGATCTAAGAAAACACGAAAGAAAAATGGTGGCACCCCCACGTGGCATCTGAAAAATCTGAAACCTTTGTACGCATCTACAGACCTTACTGCAACATTTGAGCATGCGTTTAGCATTTCGAATTACATACCCTAGGAGCCTTTCCCCGGAAACGGTCTAAGAAAACACAAAAGTGGCAACGGTGACACAGCCACGTAGCACGCAAAAAATCCAAAACTTTCCTGCACATTTACAGACTCTACTGCAACATCTCAGCATGGTTTTAGCGTTTCGAATTACATACTCTAGGAGCCTTTCGCCGGAAACGGTCTAAGAAAACACGAAAGTGGCAATGGTGGCACAGCCACATGGCACCTGAAAAATCCGAAATCTTTGTGCACATCTACAGACCCTACTGCAACATTTGAGCATGGTTTTACCATTTCGAAATACATACTGTAGGAGCCTTTCGCCGGAAATGGTCTAAGAGAACATGAAAGAGGCAACGGTGGCACAGCAATGTGGCACCCCAAAAATCCAAAACCTTCGTGCGCATATACAGACCCTACTGCAACATTTGAGCATGGTTTTAGGATTTCGAATTACATAACCTAGGAGCCTTTCGCCGGAAACGGTCTAAGAAAACATGAAAGTGGCAACAGCACAGCCACTAGGCAGCTGAAAAATCTGAAACCTTCGTGCGCATATACAGACCCCACTGCAACATTTGAGCATGGTTTTAGCATTTCGAAATACATACTGTAGGAGCCTTTTGCCGGAAATGGTCTAAGAGAACATGAAAGAGGCAACGGTGGCACAGCCACGTGGCACCCCAAAAATCCAAAACCTTCGTGCGCATGTACAGACCCTACTGCAACATTTGAGCATGGTTTTAGGATTTCGAATTACATACCCTAGGAGCCTTTCGCCGGAAAGGGTCTAAGAAAACACGAAAGTGGCAATGGTGGCGCAGCCACATGGCAGCTGAAAAATCTGAAACCTTCGTGTGCATCTACAGACCCCACTGCAACATTTGAGCATGGTTTTAGCATTTCGAATTACATACCCTAGGAGCCTTTGGCCGGAAACGGTCTAAGAAAACACGAAAGTGGCAACGGTGGCACAGCCACATGGCAGCTGAAAAATCCGAAACCTTCGTGCGCATCTACAGACCCCACTGCAACATTTGAGCATGGTTTTAGCGTTTCGAATTACATACCCTAGGAGCCTTTCGTCGGAAACGGTCTAAGAAAACACAAAAGTGGCAACGGTGGCACAGCCACGAGGCAACTGAAAAGTCTGAAACCTTCGTGCACATCTACAGACCCTACTGCAACATTTGAGCATGGTTTTAGCGTTTCGAATTACATACTCTAGGAACCTTTCGCCAGAAACGGTCTAAGAAAACACGAAAGTGGCAATGGTGGCGCAGCCACGTGGCACCTGAAAAATCTGAAACCTTCATGTGCATCTACAGACCCCACTGCAACATTTGAGCATGGTTTTAGCATTTCGAATTACATACCCTAGGAGCCTTTCGCCGGAAACAGTCTAAGAAAACACGAAAGTGGCAATGGTGGCACAGCCACGTGGCAGCTGAAAAATCTGAAACCTTCGTGCGCATCTACAGACACCACTGCAACATTTGAGCATGGTTTTAGAGTTTCGAATTACATACCCTAGGAGCCTTTCGTCGGAAACGGTCTAAGAAAACACAAAAGTGGCAACGATGGCACAGCCACGTGGAACCTGAAAAATATGAAACCTTCGTGCGCATCTACAGACCCCACTGCAACATCTGAGCATGGTTTTAGCGTTTCGAATTACATACCCTAAGAGCCTTTCGTCGGAAACGGTCTAAGAAAACACAAAAGTGGCAACGGTGGCACAGCCACGTGGCAACTGAAAAATCTGAAACCTTCATGCACATCTACAGACCCTACTGCAACATTTGAGCATGGTTTTAGGATTTCGAATTACATACCCTAGGAGCCTTTGGCCGGAAACGGTCTAAGAAAACACAAAAGTGGCAATGGTGGTGCAGCCACGTGGCACCTGAAAAATCTGAAACCTTTGTGTGCATCTACAGACCCCACTGCAACATTTGAGCATGGTTTTAGCGTTTCGAATTACATACCCTAGGAGCCTTTCGCTGGAAACGGTTTAAGAAAACACAAAAGTGGCAACGGTGGCACAGCCAGGTGGCACCTGAAAAATCCAAAACCTTCATGCACATCTACAGACCCCACTGCAACATTTGAGCATGGTTTTAGCATTTCGAATTACATACCCTAGAAGCCTTTTGCCGGAAACGGTCTAAGAAAACACGAAAGTGGCAATGGTGGCACAGCCACATGGCAGCTGAAAAATCTGAAACCTTCGTGCGCATCTACAGACACCACTGCAACATTTGAGCATGGCTTTAGCATTTCGAATTACATACCCTAGGAGCCTTTCGTCGAAAACGGTCTAAGAAAACACAAAAGTGGCAACGGTGGCACCTGAAAAATCTGAAACCTTCGTGCGCATCTACAGACCCTACTGCAACATTTGAGCATGGTTTTAGCATTTTAAATTACATACCCTAGGAGCCTTTCGTCGGAAATGGTCTAAGAAAACACAAAAGTGGCAACGGTGGCACAGCCACGTGGCACCTGAAAAATCCGAAACCTTTGTGTGCATCTACAGACCCCACTGTAACATTTGAGCATGGTTTTAGAGTTTCGAATTACATACCCTGGGAGCCTTTTGCCGGAAACGGTCTAAGAAAACACAAAAGTGGCAACGGTGGCACAGCCACGTGGCACCTGAAAAATCCGAAACCTTTGTGTGCATCTACAGACCCCACTGCAACATTTGAGCATGGTTTTAGCGGTTCGAATTACATACCCTAGGAGCCTTTCGCCGGAAACGGTCTAAGAAAACACAAAAAGTGGCAACAGTGGCACAGCCACGTGGCACCTGAAAAATCTGAAACCTTCGTGCACATCTACAGACCCTACTGCAACATTTGAGCATGGTTTTAGCATTTCGAATTACATACCCTAGGAGCCTTTCGCCGGAAACGGTCTAAGAAAACATGAAAGTGGCAATGGTGGCGCAGCCATGTGGCAGCTGAAAAATCCGAAACCTTCGTGCACATCTACAGACCCCACTGCAACATTTGAGCATGGTTTTAGAGTTTCGAATTACATACCCTAGGAGCCTTTTGCCGGAAACGGTCTAAGAAAACACAAAAAGTGGCAACAGTGGTCAGCCACATGGCACCTGAAAAATTTGAAACCTTCGTGCGCATCTACAGACCCCACTGCAACATTTGAGCATGGTTTTAGCGTTTCGAATTACATACCCTAGGAGCCTTTCGTTGGAAACGGTCTAAGAAAACACAAAAGTGGCAACGGTGGCACATCCACGTGGCACCTAAAAAATCCGAAACCTTCGTGCACATCTACAGATCATTTAGCAACACCCTAGTGCTGTTATAGAACTCTGAATTACATAGGTTGGGATTATTCGAAAGAAAAGTGAAAAATTAGCGCATTTTTCAAGTGGCTCCACAAAAGCCATCTGGTGGCGCAAAACTTTAAAAGTGGTATTTTTGGATTGCACAGACCCTATCGAACAACTGTAGAAAGTTACAGCGTTTCGAATTACAAAACGGGACGTACGGAAGTACGGACATACGGATGTACGGACGTACGGACGGAGATCATGACAATATCCCCGCATTTTTTAAAATGCGGGGATAATAAAAATACAACAAATGCGCAGGTTACAGCGCAAATTGTTTTCAAATTGTTGTACCACTTAAGCATTGTTGGTGCTATTGAAACTAACTTTACCTGGTGCACGTGTGCGTAATTTATAACCGGACATTACACATCAGTGAATTGGAGTTCATGGAATAAATAAATACTTCTCTCCAGGTATTGCTGGCATACATTTAATGTGTTATTATCTATTTTTTCGTTGTTATTTTGATGATTTTGTATTTTTTATGGTTTCATCCATATTGGCCCCACAAACCTGTTGATTTCTGGTACACGCACTGATGTAAACACATGGGCTGTTTGAACAACAACGACTAAATAGAATACTTCTTTATTATTATTTATGGATAAAAGTAACAGAAAACACACATAATATTTTATTGACAATTTATTTTCTGAAGAATTTAAACTGAAATAAAATGAAAAAAAAAAAATTTTGGTGAATCTGCACTCTGTCAAAACCACACGATTGTACTGTCTGTTATACAATTGACAAACGGTAATAACATCATTTGTCCGAAGAAGTCAGTGTCCTGAAAATTCTCTGAAACAAGTCGTATCCATGTATAAGATGCACTCCCGATTTTGACATAACATTTCAGGTAAAAAAGTGTGACTTAAACACAGACATGTGCGTATGTTATGTTATGTTATGTACTGTACTGCTGGCTCAGGTGCAATGAACTGAAATTCAAAATTTATCTGATGGGATGAACTTGAAGGGGATGAAGTTGAACAATGATTGGCTTGTGACGGTTTTGAGTTGTCGGGACCGGCGACTTCAACACAGTATTGAATAACTTTTGAAGTAACATGTATTACAACTATCCAAATTACGCAATGCAACTTTGTGAGTAGAGCATGTCTGGTCACAGTGTTGAGCTGCATTCATATGATATATCATGGTTCAACTGTCTTTCATGTCAAAAAAATATTAGGAGAGCCATTGCTTTCCTAGATCATTTCAGGAGAGCGATTTTTAGCCCCCCTAAATTTTTCAGAATGGCTGGCCTGCATATATGAACCCAGGGACTTGGCTTTAACAAACTTGAATCCCCCCCCCCCCCCCCCCCCCCCCCCCCCAAGGATGCTGCACACCACATATCAAAACATTCCGACTGCTGGATCTGAAGATTAAGAAAATTCCTCATTTCGAACTAAGTTACAATTCAAGCTCCCACAGTGAGCCCAAATATGGACCTAGGGACATGGCTTGAACAAACTTGAATATCACCCCCTAAGGATGCTGCATACCATATATCAAAACATTCCGACTGCTGGATCTGAAGAAAAAGATTTCTAAGAAAATTCCTCATTTTGTACTAAGTTATCATTCGGGCTCCCACAGTGAGCCCAAATATGGACCTAGGGACATGGCTTGAATAAACTTGAATCTCACCCCCCTAAGGATGCTGCACATCAAATATCAAAACATTCCGACTGCTGGATCTGAAGAAGAAGATTTTTAAAGAAAATTCCTCATTTTGAACTAAGTTACAATTCAAGCTCCCACAGTGAGTCCAAATATGGACCTAGGGACTTGGCTTGAACAAACTTGAATCTCACCCCTGTAAGCATGGTGCATACCCAATATCAAAAGATTCTGCCTGCTGGATCTTGATAAGAAGATTTTCAAAGAAATTTGCCTGAAATGCACTAAGTTCGAATTCGAGCTTCTATAGTGAGCCCAAATATGAATCTAGGGAGCCGATTTGAACAAACTTGAATCAGGTCCACCCCACAATGTTGCATACCAAATATCAAAAGATTCTGCCTGCTGAATCTGGAGAAGAAGATTTTTCAAGAAATTTGCCTGAAATGCACTAAGTTCAAATTCGAGCTTCTATAGTGAGCCCAAATATGAATCCAGAGGGCCGATTTGAACAAACTTGAATCAGATCCACCCCTCAATGTTGCATACCAAATATCAAAAGATTCTGCCTGCTGGATCTGGAGAAGAAGATTTTTTAAGAAATTTGCCTGAAATGCACTAAGTTTGAATTCAAGCTTCTATGCTGAGTCCAAATATAAATCCAGGGGGCCAATTTGAACAAACTTGAATCAGATCCACCCCACAATGTTGCATACCAAATATCAAAAGATTCTGCCTGCTGGATCTGGAGAAGATTTTTTAAGAAATTTGCCTGAAATGCACTAAGTTCGATTCGGGCTTCTATAGTGAGCCCAAATATGAATCCAGGGGGCCGATTTGAACAAACTTGAATCAGATCCACCCCACAATGTTGCATACCAAATATCAAAAGATTCTGCCTGCTGGATCTGGAGAAGAAGATTTTTTAAGAAATTTGCCTGAAATGCACTAAGTTCGAATTCGAGCTTCTATACTGAGCCCAAATATAAACCCAGGGGGCCGATTTGAACAAACTTGAATCAGATCCGCCCCACTATGTTGCATGCTAAATATCAAAAGATTCTGCCTGCTGGATCTGGAGAAGAAGATTTTTTACAAATTTGCCTGAAATGCACTAAGTTCGAATTCTGGCTTCTATAGTGAGCCCAAATATGAATCCAGGGAGCCGATTTGAACAAACTTCAATCAGATCCACCCCATAATGTTGCATACCAAATATCAAAAGATTCTGCCTGCTGGATCTGGAGAAGAAGATTTTTTAAGAAATTTGCCTGAAATGCACTAAGTTCGAAATTGGGCTCCTATACTGAGCCCAAATATGAACCCAGGGGGCCGATTTGAACAAACTTGAATCAAATCCACCCTACAATGTTGCATACCAAATATCAAAAGATTCTGCCTGCTGGATCTGGATAAGATTTTTTAATCTTTTTCCCATTGCCTACAGTGTTAAAAAGTGCTGACTCAGCACTTTTTCAAAGTCCTGAAAAAAGTACCTTGTGATCAAACCGATAGGGATTTTTTTAACCATTTTATTCTATTGGATAAAAGTAAGCTTTATACAAAATAAGAATTCTCTGTGCCGTGTAGTTTTGGAGATATGGCAGTTTTAAGGTTTTTCCTATTTTTAGCTCCCGAGGTTCCCACGGGGCAATGAGAAATATTTTTTTTTGTATCAATCAACTACTTATGACCCATTATCATCTCATATCAAATTTGGTTCAAATCGACCTGACGGTTCTGAAAATAGAAATTTTAGGCGTGGCCAAGTCTCTGCTATTGCTGGTTCTTGAGAAGAAGATTTTTTAAGAATTGGAGCATTTTTGGCCCATCCCTCTGCTCAATATGAGCCGAAACCTAATTTGACAAAAAATCATAATGCCCTTATATAACCCCTACTCACATGAAATTTCATTAATATTCGGCCAGTGGTTTGGGAGAAAAAGGCCCAAACACCACCTTCACAACGGACGACAGACGCCGGACGACAGACGCCGGACGCCAGACGACGGAAAAAAAGTGATAAGAAAAGCTCACCCTGACTTTCAGTCAGGTGAGCTAACAAAGGCAATAACTCTCAATATTTTCATCGGATATTGGTGGTCATCGGACTTGATGTAGACATTGTTGCTATAGAGAGATATACTGAAAAGAATTGAAATCTGTAAACTATTGTTCAAGTTATTATGCCATAAACAAGTTTTACAGGATATTTTATAACAAAGGGTCATAACTGCCATAATTTTCAGGAGATATTGGTGGTCATTGAACTTGATGTAGACATTGTTGCTATAGAGACATATAGCAAAAAGAATTAAAATTTATTGTTCAAGTTATGCCATAAAAAAAGTTCGGAATGGACGGACGGATGGACAGACATATGGACAGAGGTCTTCTCTATATCCTTCCCTTGTGTGAGGGATAAAAAACACCACTGAATTAAGTTTCATAACCATTGGTCTTGAATTAATTGAGTTTTGGTGATTTGGTTTGATTTTTGGTTTGCTGTCTACATATGAGACAGTTTTACAAACTAAGATGGCTGGCTAATTTGCATAATTTAGGCACAAGAGAAAAACCCATATAATACGTTATGTATATTGTGCTAGTTGTTTTCCATATCAAAAATACTCAAAATCCGAATCACCATTTTGGAAATTGTTGCTTAAAAAGTTTAAGTGTTATTTTTAGAACAATATGGCAAACAGTGGCCATTTTATGTGGCCATCAAAACCCAAAATATGATGTCCTCTTCATCTCACAGAAATGTACCATTGTGTCAAGTTTCATATCAATTGGCCTTGAATTAATTGAGTTGTGGTGATTGTAGTTTTATGTCTGTCTCTGACGGCCAGGTGGACATACACACAGATAAAAGATTCTCACAATTTCTATTGATCGGGGGATAAAAGAGAATGTTTCATTTGACAATGCTGTCACTCGAGAACAGCTTTGAGTTTCACCTGAACTGATGTATTGAATTATCAATGGGGTTTCTTAACAAATAGAATTATGTATGGGCTCTTGACTCCACGTCATCTTAGTTGTCGATGCTGAACAATTACTTTGTGTTTCAGACTTTACTAAAACATTTGCTGTGAGCAGCAGCCTGTTCTTTATGACTGAAGCTTTGTGTTGTGAGTATCTCACGTACAAAAATAATACATTTGGTAAATATAGTTAGTTATACATGATTGCATGGGTCAAAACCGAGTCCTGTTCTGAAGTTGAATCTGTGGATAGGCCTCCGTAGGCCACAATTAATCTCTCTGTTTGGTGGTAGTGGTGGGTGGGCATGAGGATACAAATATGTATTTAATACAGTTTGTTGCAGGGAAAGCTAGGCATTTGTACCACAGTCCTCGTTTCACACTCAAGTCTAAGCTCATTAAGGAAATCTGGCAAAAGTTCTATACAGTTACAGGCAATGTATACACTTGAGTGGGTGGGTGGGGGGAAATTTTGAATTGTAGAAAATTTAAATATTGACCCCTAGCCAGGTGTAGACTGTACCCAAATAGAGTTGTATGGTTTTGATATTTTGATTCAGTTTTGATTCTGTGGGGAAAAAATCATTTTCTGTTGTTTTTTGTTTGCAAGTAATAGCTTCTACATGTACAAATATAAATGTGTACAAAATAATAAATTCCACACAGTAACGTTGTGTATGATCCTCATGTACCCGGTAGGTGGGGGCTCCAGGTTTTATAGGTATGAACAAGTGCAATGCCAAGGGATGGCTAATCACCCATCATCTATGTCCAACAAGGGCAATAATTCTCAAAACAAAACTTTACACAGCTGGTTCGTAATCTCCTTCATGATAATATCACCAAAAATTTATATATTAAATTAGGAAAAGACATTTTGAACAGTTCTATTTGAAAAGAGACAAGAAATGGTAATGTGATGACAAGAAATCCTAGTCCAAACATGGGTAATAACTAATAAAGAAATACTTGGACACAGCTAGTTCGCAATCCCCTTCATATCATCACCAAAAAGCTATATATTAAATCTGGAAAAGAAAGACTTCAACAGTTTTCGTTGAAATGTGATTACAAGAAATGGTAATGTGATGGCAGGAAATGCTAAGTCCAAGAAAGGTAATAACTCATGAAGAAATACTTGAATGGCTGGTTCACAATCCCCAGTGTGCAAAATTTAACGAGAACGCTTGTTTCGTTTGCATGGTGGTTACGCAAATTCAAATCTACACAAACGGATGACCGGTTAGCCAAAAGTTGCATCTTGAATACTAAAGTCTGAGTAACTTAACTAGAGTGTTAATTTTTTTACTCAGCCTCAAGATTTGTTCACATATGTTTGTCTTGTTACAATTTATGGGAGAGTGCCTTTGGGCACTCTCCCATAAATTGTAACAATGCAAATCGATGGAGATGAGGTAATTTTACTTCCCAGATAATATGAAGGACATCCAGAGAATATGAAGCCTTTAACTTTAGGTTCCTGCAGTTCAGAATAAAGCCCAAATACAGTCTTCTAGCACTCTACCAGTTAACCAACCTTTCTCGCCTCTTGATAAATCTTCAGACTTTTGCCTTGAGAGGCTATATATATTTCAATTCCACGCAATATATGAATACTTGTTAATCATAAAAAAAAGTTTCCCAAGAATTTTACATAGCCGAGTGTTCGATTAGCCATCTCCAAACCACATGAACGGTCAGAGTCATTTTTGAAATTTTGCACACTGAATCCCATTCAAGATATTATTACAAAAAGCTACATATTGAATCTGAAAAAAAATCCTGAATTTTTTTTCTTTAAAATGTACTGATGACAAGAATGTCTAAGTCCAACATGGGCATTAACTCAATGAAGAAATACTTGAACATGAGCTGGTTCGCAATCCAATTCAGGATATTATCAGCAAAATGCTATAATATTTGAGCAAAATATTTTGGATGGTTTTCTTTCAAATGTGATGACATGAATGAGGAGGTCAGACAAATGGATTGAAGATTGGACTGACGGAAGAATGGATGGACAGAAGAATGGATAGAAGGACAGACAGAACCCATTCCTATAACCCCTTTCATGAGGTGAGGAATAATTATCTGAAATAAGCTGAAATGCTCATAATTTAACCTGAAAATTTGTGAAAATGAGGTTTCTTCAGAATTTATTTCTTTATTGGTATTTAAGGTTACTTTCAGCTGTTTGTCATTATCATGACCTCAACACATGTATGAAGTCAAATTTAGCCAATCGTTTATTCCTATGGTGCCCACTTTAGAGGACTTCCACCCAAGTGTTGGCTCCCAGTCCTATTTTACAAGTAAAGTAGAACTTGTTTACTCAAGGAAACAAGTACTGCTCCACTTCCTGGGGTTCCCATGAGGGGGATCGTGTCTTCAGAAAATAAGAGTACTTGTAGTTAAGGTATAAGTTGGTTGACATTTCATTTCTCTAAATCCACAGAAAAGTTAAAAAAAATTATAGTAATTTATGTATTTTTTATACTTACCAATGACCCAGACATAGCTGGTGCTAATTCTCAAAAATCTAGGGCCAAACACAAATTTTGCCCCCAATCCCCAAAATTTGCATCTAAAACCGAAAAAATCATATCCTAAATGGTCCTCCATACTTTTCCTCCACTGCACATGCGCAGTGTCAAGGAGGTCTCGAAATTGGTGCCAATTATCATTCTTACAACCAGTGCCTCGTCAGCGCTATGTACTCAGCGGGGAGGTATGAGTTCCCAACTCCTGGGAGGGCCATCCCCGTCTGGGTCATTGGTAAGTACAAAAAATATATAAATTACTATAAATTCTTTAACATTTTTATACTGTACCAATGACCCAGACATAGCTGAATAGTAAAAAGGCTGGAGGGCCTAGGACATAGAGGAAAATCCAATAAGCTCAACTATATATAATAGAGTTATCCCCTCGCGGAGTAAAGGAGGATTAGGCTTTACATGTATCTTTCTTATTTATGATAAATTAGAAAGACACAACACCCTCCATACTTGAGCATAATAACATTCATGTTCTCTATTAACATCCAGTATAACCCTTTATACTAATTATTTTTAAAGTAAGCCAATAAATAAAGTCAGTCCAGAGAATTGAGACTCTTTATACTCTTTAAAAGTGTCTGAGGATTGTATATTAACGCCTGTTTGACACGTGACATATACAAATGCTTCACACCGAGCTACACTTTAAAAATATGACATGAATGAATTTAAACATTAACTTTACACTTTAAAACCATCCCGGTAACGATTCAGAATTACTGATTCCGGAGGAGGTATCCCCTTGCTTTTCACTATAAAGCAGGTGACCTAAGGGAACATAAAATGCTTGCCGTGCAAGAAGGACCGCACAACGGAAATACGTGAAGGTTGAGACCTTGCGGGTTGTGATGTAGTTGACGCGGTTTCCCCTGCGAAAGAAGATCCTCTCGTGGAGGAAGTTTTTGCGGTAAGTCCCACAGCAGACACCTGAGTAGATTTATCCACGGTCTCTGTGGAGACAGAGATGCTACCAACAGAATTTTGCATTGAGATTGTTTTATCTTTAGCAATATCTGCTGAATCAACGGTGCTGGAGGATACGCATATCCTATCATTCCGTCCCACGGGATCGATAGAGCGTCTACTGCATATGCTCGGGGATCCGGACTATGAGACACATACGTCTGCAACTGATTGTTGAGTTGTGCCGCAAATAAGTCTATCATTGGCCGCTCCCATTGGTAGCAAATTTGATAGAATACCTGTTTGTTGAGAGTCCATTCTGACGGCAACAAGCGACCCTTCCGTGAAAGGGAGTCTGCTAATACATTCAGACGACCCAGAATATGACGGACCGAAAGTAGAACTTGGTGTTCTAGAACAAACAGAAGGATTCTTTCCGTTAAATTGAATACCGGAACGGAATGAGTGCCTCCCTGGTTCCGAATATACGCTACTACTGTCGTATTGTCGGACAGGATTTGGACATGTGCTTTCTGAATAATGTTCATCCAATGACGTAGTGCAAGCCAAATTGACATCATTTCCTTGATGTTTATGTGCTTGCCTAGAAACTGCAGATCCCAAAGACCCTCGCACTTCGAATCCGTTGGGATCAATGTTGCACCCCAACCTGTTTGACTGGCATCCGTCATAATCGTAAAACTCGGATCCGGCAACTGCAGTGGGACTCCCTAAGTCAACCACTGAATGTTTGCCCAAGTCTGAATCTCTTGTTTCACTTGATTTGACAAGAGGACGTCTATATCGAGCGAATGAATCTTTACACTCCAATTCTGAGTCAAGAAAATTTGGAGAGGACGAGTGCGTAACCGCCCCCATCGGAATGAGATCCGCAGCGGCTCCGCACAGACCTATCAGTCTCATGAACTCTCTCGCTGTGACTTTGTCTGAGTGAAGACAATAGCGAGCGTAACAACTGATTAATTTCGCTCTGGTTAACAGCAGACGAACGAGATTGTTGTACGTCTCGAAGCTCATTCCCAGATGAGTGAATGACTTGGACGGCACCAGATCCGACTTCTCCTCGTTTATTATAAAACTGAGACGTCAGAGTAATAGAAGCAGATTCTGCACATCGTTCTGAAGCGTTAACTCGTTGCCGTACCTCTGAAGAATGTCGTCCAGGTAGGCCGACGTTACCGTCAACAGGCCCATGCCTCGAAATTAGGCAACATCTAAACTGAGATTTACAAGCACAAACATCAGTCAGATGTGAACTGATGAAGGGCCAAACAAAGAATGATAACTGGCGCCAATTTCGAGACCTCCTTGACACTGCACATGCGCAGTGGAGGAAAAGTATGGAGGACCATTTAGGACATGATTTTTTCGGTTCTAGATGCAAATTTTGGGGACTGGGGGGCAAAATTTGTGTTTGGCCCTAGATTTTTGAGAATTAGCACCAGCTATGTCTGGGTCATTGGTACAGTATAAAAGTTAAAAAATTTATAGTAATTTATATATTTTTTATACTTACCAATGACCCAGACATAGCTGGTGCTAACTCTTAAAATATAGGGCCAAACACAAATTTTGCCCCCCAATCCCCAAAATTTGCATCTAAAACTAAAGAAAACATGTCCTGAAAGGCCCTCCACACTTCGCCCCTACTGCGCATGCGCAGTGTCAAGGACGTTCCGAAATTGGCGCCATTAATCATTCTAATAACCAGTGCCTGGTAAGCGCTATGTACTCAGCGGGGAGGCAAGAGTTCCCAACTCCTGGGAGGGCCATCCCCGTCTGGGTCATTGGTAAGTATAAAAAATATATAAATTACTATAAATTTTTTAACATTTTTATACTGTACCAATGACCCAGACATAGCTGAATAGTAAAAAGGCTGGAGGGCCAAGGACATAGAGCAAAATGGAATACGCTCAATAAAAATAAAATAGAGTCATCCCCTGTAGGGAAAAGAAGTAATAGGCCTTACATGTATCTTTCTTATTTATGATAAATTAGAAAGATACAACACCTTCCAAAAATTGAGCTTCATACATCCATGTACTCTATTAATATCCAATAATCCTTATACTAATAATTTTTAAAGTAAGCCAATAATAAAGTAAGTCTAGAGAATAGAGACTCTTATACTTCTAAAAGTGTGTGAGAATTGCATAATCATGTCCGTTGACATATGCAATATTCAAAGGCTATACTTTAAAAACTAAGACTTGAATGAATTTTATAAACCTAAACTTCTCACTAAACAACCATCCCAATAACAGCTCAGAATTACTAACTCCGGAGGAGGTATCCCCTTGTTTTCATAGTAAAAACAGGTGACCCAAGGGAACACCCTCCCCCCCCCCCCCCCTTTTTCTTGCCCTGGGTCAAATAGCCCAGAGCGAAGAGGGCAGCCGAACGGAGACACTGCCGAAACAGACAGCCTACCTAGCTATAGTAGCAACTGTTAAGAGAATGACATTCTGAGCAGTAGATAATAGACCTAACAATAGAGGCCTCCAGAAATGGACTCGATATTTCTGAGATAAAATTCATGAATGGATGGCTGAGCGCAATGAGCAGCCTTCAAAAATCTATAATAGCAACACTATTAATGTAAGCCCAAGAAGTAGAAGAACTCTTACTTCATGAGCCGAAATCTTAAGCACAACTGCTAAGCTAATGATATACCATAAGCAGTACGCTAGTTAATAGAATCCATTAACAATAAAATGGAGCGTAACGTCCTTCTACTAGACATCAAAGACAGAAGAAGCTTACGCCCTTGTAATAAACAGATATCTGTTTATAAATACATAAACTGTACCCGGAAAGAGTAAAGGCCTATGCCCATACGAAGACGGAAGGACCTTAAAATAATAGGTTCCGGATAATAGGAGCCTAACTCTTATGCAACAATCCAACCTAAATAGTAACGGAAGTATTGATTCCGAAACTATGAAAGTGAAAATCATCCATCGATAGTGCATGAAACTCACTGACTCTACAGTAAAAGAGAAACCAACAGAATTACTGTCTAAAAGGTCAGAATTTGAAAACTACTGTTTCCAGAGGCTCAAATGATTACTTAGCTAAATAAGAACCGAAGTTAAAATCCGTATAGGAATTTAATCTAAAGATTCTAAGTCTATTTATCAAAAAGTTACTAACTGACTTAGATAAAGAGACAAAAGACTCAATTGTAAACTATAGTAGAGTGCATAGGTATGAGGTAACATAAACCTATAACCTAAATAACACAGGCTGCAGTAGATCTTGTGAAACAAGTATACTAAAAAATAGCAATGAGTAGTATGGAGGGATTTCACGTTAAGATCCACAGTAGACAAGAGAGTAAATTACTCATGATCTCTGTGAAGATAGAGATGCTATCAACAGAAATGTATAGTGGTTGTTTATCTTAGCAATACCTGCTAAAACAACAGCGCCGGAGGATACGCGTATCCTATCATTCCGTCCTATAGATCAATAGAGCGTTAACAGTATTAGCTCAGAGATCTGGACAAGCCAACACATACGTCTGCAATTGATTAGCAAGCTGTGTCATAAATAAAACATCATTGGGCGCTCCCATAGATAGCAAATCTGATTAAATACTTGTTTGTTGAGAGTCCATTCTGACAGCAACAAGCGACCCGTAAGAGAACGGGAGTGCGATAAAACAATCAGACGACCCAGAATATGACGGACCAAAACTGAACTTGGTGTACTATAACCAACAGACGGATTCTTTCCATTAAATTGAATAACGGAAACGAAAGAGTGCCTCCCTGGTTCCGGAGATACGCCACTACTGTCGAATTAAAGGACAGGAATTTGGGCATGCGTTTCTGAATAATGTTCATGCAATGACATAAAGCAAGCCTAAAAAACATTATTCCGCGGAAGTTAAACTGATAGCTAAAAGACTGCGGAACCCAAAGACCCTGGCACTTCGAATCCGTAGGGATCAGTATATATCCCAATCTGTTTGACTGGCAACCGTCATAACAGCCACACTCGGGTCCGGCAACTGCGGCGGCACTCTCTGAGTCAACCACCGAATGTTTGCCCCAGTCTGAATCTCTTGTAACACTAGATAGACAAGAGAATGTATAATTCAAGCAATTCATGGATTGCCGGAAAGTTGCCGTCGAAGAGAAGCTCCTCCGAGAACGAAGCGACTCTGAGAGAGTTCTTAACCTACTATCCACGCGTGGATGTAGCTAGGGCTGCATCACGTCTAACCAACTCCAATCAGCCACTGAAGGGCGGAGTTATACGTGAACTACTGCCCTCAAAAGAAATTACATTGAGAATAATATCCCGTAAATCTTTTCTTGAAGACGTAATGATAACGCCTCAGTAAGGCGGATTACGTATAATAAAGCGTCTAAGTTAAGTCTACTATACATAATGTCGTTCCCAACATTGAAATTGGAAAAGACATAAACGGCGAAAAAGAATATATGCAGTCTTTAATCACCGTCTAGACGCATATGAACTCTCGGTATGCCCTGCTCTGCCAAAATAAACTATATGTAAAAAAGATAAAATGGCAGAAATGAGCCACGCGGACAAGAAACTAAACTATCATGCTTAGTAGCAGGCTTGTATATATATATAAATATATAGCGTCGAAAAATAAAACACATGTTGTAATGACAATATTGGACTGCGTCGGTAAGTCAGGGACAAAGCCCCTGTACCGATCGAAAAATCCGAGTCCAATGACGCTATAAGTCTCTTATCCAAGATCGCAGCAATGAAGTCCGAAAAATAATCACTGGAAGAAATGCCAGAAGATAAGAAAGGCATCTTCCGATACTACTAAAGGGAAAACTCGAAATCTTTCGAATCCCTTTCGCCATCATGTCGGACCCTATAAAGCGTTCGGTCGTCCGTAGCTTGATGCAACCGCGGACCGCACCGACCCAGCGCCGTCGGATAATTCCTGATTCGACCGAGAAACCGTCAATTGCTGGGATGCTGCGAAACAACTGTGCTAACTCGGATAGCACGTCCGTCACTGAGGCCTGAGGAGCAGCGGTCTTACGATGCATTGCTGCAGGAAGCTCCGAGATCGTTACCCCGTGCATACTTCCAATATGCGAGCGAACGGAGTGTATAGGCCTCGTGTCCCTTGGCTACCGGATGGCGCGACCTATTCGCTGTGGAATCACTGAATGCCGAAACTGATCGGATACTCGAGGTCACGTAGCCAATGTGCGGTCGTGTGCCATGCTGTGAGGATGAGGAAGCATTAAAGACAGTCTCTCGGACTGTCAATATAACGGAGCGTCCCGAGCAACGGACATATGCTCCGAATGTAAAATATCTGAACCACAACATGCGGTCCCCTATGTTGTTGGCTTCCTCCGATCTGTCCTCAATCTGCCGTCACTGGGTGAGTACTAAAGTAATTAAAGTGCTCGCATCACCCAAATCTCCTTCCTAGACCGCAACGGACAAACCCGGCAGCCGAACCATTCGATGAATGTACGCTCCACCGGGTGAGCTAGCGAATGTCACTCCGTAAGCGATAGACATATTCCATGAGCACATATTGCCGCTAACTCTTCATTAACTATGACGACAGAGGCACACTTTTGAAAGACATCTCCATAACTCTTCGAACAAGAAACCAGAAATGCTTGGATAGCAAGCATAAAATAATAATATATATAGCGTCGTTCAATAATTCGATAGTTTGCGTGACATTATTGGACTATGTCGGAACTGAGGGACGATGTCCCTGAACCGAACCAAAAATTTCTAAGTCCACCGACGCTATCAGTTTCTTATCCGGCATCGCAGCATATGTTGTTCCGAAAGGGAAAGCTAGAAATCCACCGAATCCCTTTCGGTATCCCGTCGGACCAGATGAAAATTTTCGGACGTCCGTACCCGCTTCCGCGGAGCGTCCCGACCCAGCATCGTCGGATAAAATATATGCGACAGATTCAGTTGATGCTGGGATGCTGCGATAAACTGTGCTATTAAGGAAAGCACGTCCGTTCCCGAGGCCTGTGCAGTAGCGGACTTACGATGCATTGCCACTGGAAGCTCCGTGTACGTTGACTCCCGCACACTTCCTATGCGAACGTCCGGAGTCTGCAGGCCTCGAGTCCCCGGCTACCGACCCAGCGCTGTCGGATAATTCTCGATCCGACACCGTTTCTGTCGGCTGCTGGGATGCTGCGATAAGCTGTGCTATGTGCACAAGAATGTCCGGCGTCGAGACCTGCGGAGGCGCAGACTATCGCTGCTTCGCCGAGGGTAGCTCCGCATCAGATGGCTCCCGCATACTTCCTATGCGAACGTCCGGAGTCCATCGGTCTCGAATCCCTGGCTGTCGGATGGTGTGACCTGGTCGCCGAAGAATCCTAGATCGGCGAAGCTGGTAATATATCGGCGGTCACGCAGCCAAGGTGCGGTCGTGTGCGCTGACGAGAAGAGGAAGCCTTAGCAGTCTCAGCGGACTGCCTATACAACGGAGCGTCCCGAGCGACGGACGTATGCTCCGCTAACGACACATTTGTACCACAACATCTGGGGCCAGATGTTGTTGAACGAGAGAGGGGCCTCTCTCGCTTGCCGTCCGGATGGACCGGAACGAGCTATGAACCGGACTAAAAGGCTTCCTCCGTTCTCCCTCCGATCCGCCGTCACTGGGTGTGCATTAAGTTAATTTTATAGTGCTCGCATCACCCCAAAATTCCTTCTAGACCGCAACGGACGAACCCGGCTGCCGAACCATTCGGTGAATGGACGCTACACCGGGCGAGCTAGCGGACGTCAAAGGCCGTCGAACCTACTAGGGTCCTCTTAGGCAATTGGCGTATTACATGAGCACTTTTCCGCTAGCCCTTCATTAATTGTGACGACGGAGGCACACTGTTGGAAGACATCACAGATACATCACCCTAATCTTGATCGTCTGAAATAGAAATTGATAAAGTAGAGTGACCCTGCGGGGAAAGGACCGGAGTGTCCAAATCCCCAACAACATACCGTGACATACGCTTCCCATATTGTCATCGAAATCATACGATACAGAACAGGAGTTAATGCGAGTACACTGACCACATATAGAATGATAATAAGGTCAGAGGAAGACTTCCTCTTAAAACAATTGATCAATATCCTTTCAATGTGAAAAGAAAACAAGTCCTGGTACTCGCACTAACCCCTGGCAATCAAAATACATAATAATAATATGATCCATTAATATAGAAAAAATAATTGAAATCAAAATATTTTGAAAAAATATTTTTTCAGAACAGCCCAAGTTTCTGAAAAGTAACGTTGAGCCCCAATGGATCCCAAGCCTAAGTGTGGACAAAAATTTTAAAAATATTTTAAACAATTTATTCAACACTTACGAACAATAATAATGTATCTATTTATGATTAAAATAACATAAAGATATTATTATTTAGAAATCCCCCCCTCACACAGAGGGCTGTTGTAAATGTAAACAATGAGTGTAAAAACACTAAAATAAGACTCCAGGCACCCAGGCCCGAAATCAGTTACCAAAAATACACCATCTGATGCAAAACAGAGACTTCCAGGGAAGAAACTGCAGAACATCAGATGGTAGATGCAGAACACAACGCCTAACCACCCGTAGGTGAAGACGTAAACATGGGGAAAGAACAGAATTCATTCTGTTATTCAGCTAAAACTCCCAAGAAATTTTAGTAATAATAATTACAGAAACTATGCCAAAAGCATGGGAGAATAGCAAGGGGGAACTTAAAGGACAGGGAGAGAGGAAAAACACTTGAAAAAACAGTGTAACTAAATAATCAGAATGACAACAAAATGGCTGCTGCCTTGAAAATAGGTAACTTAACATAATTTCATTAAAAAATTTTAAGTTACAGCCCTGATAATATTCTGTCACACATTCTTTTCCTCTCCTCCTTTTCTATCCTCCTTAGAATCACCATTTCACTAATATTTATGTGTCTGGCATCATTTAAACTGAGATTTAAAAGCACAAAGATCAGTCAGATGTTAACTGATGAAGGGCCAAACTTAGAATGATTAATGGCGCCAATTTCGGAACGTCCTTGACACTGCGCATGCGCAGTAGGGGCGAAGTGTGGAGGGCCTTTCAGGACATGTTTTCTTTAGTTTTAGATGCAAATTTTGGGGATTGGGGGGCAAAATTTGTGTTTGGCCCTATATTTTAAGAGTTAGCACCAGCTATGTCTGGGTCATTGGTACAGTATAAAAATATATGTTTTTTGATGACCATTTACCTGTAGATTTATACAACATAAAATTTCAGCAATTTTTGTAATAAATTATCCCAAATCAGCTAAACTCTCTCAGCTCTGGTTCAACTTTTATTGACAAACATAT
This sequence comes from Pictodentalium vernedei, assembly GCA_031216915.1. Classification (NCBI taxonomy): domain Eukaryota; kingdom Metazoa; phylum Mollusca; class Scaphopoda; order Dentaliida; family Dentaliidae; genus Pictodentalium; species Pictodentalium vernedei. The sequence continues at coordinate 599,640,757 of CM062296.1, read as the reverse complement.
ACAAAGTATAATTTAGTGTTCAACCAATGATCGGAACTGGCCACCGCAATCGGCCCATTGTGGCAATGGTAACAGCTCCTGTTATATCGGTTCAACCGATTGTTGTCAAGCATTTTGTGATGATTCATTAACTGCATTTTATTATCTTCTGCAATTGTTCAATTGTTAATGTAAAATGATGTCATTGATACCATTCAATAAAGTTGAAAAACAACCACTATGTGTATACTTAATCTCTCTAGATGCCCCTTTACGGGATATACAAGTTAAATGACATGTAAAGCTTTCAAATGAGCGTACTTACTGAAATGTCAGAACGGAATTATATTGCTTCATGCACATCCCCATATGGAGTTCTTCCATTGTGTAAAGTTTCATGAAAATTCTTCAAACGGTTTAGGAGGAGTTGCACTTACGATGGATGGACAGACGGACGGACGGACAGGGTGATTCCTATATACCCCCCCAAACTAAAACCAAAGAAAACATGTCCTGAATGGCCCTCCACACTTCACCTCTACTGTGCATGCGCAGTGTCAAGGACGTTCCGAAATTGGCGCCATTAATCATTCTTATAACCAGTGCCTGGTAAGCGCTATGTACTCAGCGGGGAGGTATGAGTTCCCAACTCCTGGGAGGGCCATCCCCGTCTGGGTCATTGGTAAGTATAAAAAATATATAAATTACTATAAATTTTTTAACATTTTTATACTGTACCAATGACCCAGACATAGCTGAATAGTAAAAAGGCTGGTGGGCCTAGAACATAGAGCAAGTTGGAATACGCTCAATTATATAAAATAGAGTCATCCCCTCTAGGGAAAAAGAAGTATAAGGCCTTACATGTATCTTTCTTATTTATGATAAATTAGAAAGATACAACACCTTCCAAAATTGAGCATCATACATCCATGTACTCTATTAATATCTACTATAATCCATATACTAATAATTTTTCAAGTAAGCCAATAAATAAAGTAAGTCTAGAGAATAGAGACTCTTTATACTCCTTAAAAGTGTCTGAGGATTGTATAATAACGTCCGTTTGACACGTGCTATATTCAAAAGCTATACTTTAAAAACTAAGATCTGAATGAATTTTTAAAACATAAACTTCTCACTAAAAAGCCATCCCAATAACAGCTCAGAATTACTAACTCTGGAGGAGGTATCCCCTTGTTTTCATAGTAAAACAGGTGACCCAAGGGAACACCCTCCCCCCCCCCCCCCCCCCTTTTTCTTCCCCTGGGTCAAATAGCCCAGAGCGAAGAGGGCAGCAGAACGGAGTCACTGCCGAAACAGACAGCCTACCTAGCTATTGTAGCAAATGTTAAGTGAATGACATTCTGAGCAGTAGATAATAGACCTAACAATAGAGGCCTCCAGAAATGGACTCGATATTTCTGAGATAAAAATTCATGAATGTGGATGGCTGAGCGCAATGAGCAGCCTTCAAAAATCTATAATAGCGACACTATTAATGTAAGCCCAAGATGTAGAAGAACTCTTACTTCATGAGCCGAAATCTCAAGCACAACTGCTGAGTCAATGATATACCATAAGCAGTATCGATAGTTAATTGAATCCATTAGCAATAGAATGGAGCGTAACGTCCTTCTATTAGGCATCAAAGACAGAAGAAGCTTACGTCCGTAGTAATAAACAGATATCTGTTTATAAATACGTAAACTCTAACCGGACAGAGTAAAGGCCTATGCCCGTACGAAGACGGAAGGACCTTAATAACAATAGGTTCCAGATATTTATTAGGAGCCTGACTCTTAACCAAAAATCCAACCTACATAGTAAAGGAAGTAGTGATTCCGAAACTACGAAAGTGAGAATCATCCACCGATAGTGCATGAAGCTCACTGACTCTTCAGTAAAAGAGAAGCCAACAGAATTACTGTCTAAAAGGTCAGAATTTGAAAACTACTGTTTCCAGAGGCTCAAATGATTACTTAGCTAAATAAGAACCGAAGTTAAATTCCGTATAGAAATTGAATCTAATGATTCTAAGTCTATTTATCGAAAAGTAACTAATTGACTTAGATAAAGAGACATAAGACTCAATTGCAAACTATCATAGAGTGCATAGGTATGAGATAACATAGACCTATAACCTTAATAGTAACAGGCTGCAGTAGATCTTGTCAAACAAGTATACTAGAAAGTTGCAATGACTAGTATGGAGGGATCAACAATATCAACATAGTGATCCCTACACCAACGACGGAAGAGCCTCCACTTTAGCTGCATAGTATAGCGAAAAAGAGGTTCTCCTACAGTAAGAAATCGCGTCCAAAGCTCGTCCAGTACAATGCTTACAATGCAAGAAGGACCACACAACGGAATACGTGAAGGTTGAGACCTTACGGGTTGTGATGAAGATGACACGATTTTCTCCAGCGAAAGAAGATCCTCTCATGGAGGAAGTTTTCGCGTTAAGTCCCACAGTAGACATCTAAGTAAATTTACCCACGGTCTCTGTGAAGACAGAGATGCTATCAACAGAAATGTATTGTGGTTGTTTATCTTAGCAATACTTGCTGAAACAACAGCGCAGGAGGATACGCATATCCTATCATTCCGTCCTATTAGATCAATAGAGCGTTAACAACATAAGCTCAGAGATCCGGACATGCAAACACATACGTCTGCAATTGAATAGCAAGTTGTGTCGTAAATAAATTATCATTGGGCGCTCCCATTGATAGCAAATCTGATTGAATACTTGTTTGTTGAGAGTTCATTCTGACGGCAACAAGCGACCCATAAGTGAAAGGGAGTCCGGTAATACAATCAGACGACCCGGAATATGACGGACCGAAGCAGAACTTGGTGTACTATAACAAACAGAAGGATTCTTTCCATTAAATTGAATAACGGAATCGAATGAGTGCCTCCCTGGTTCCGGAGATACGCAACTACTGTCGTATTATCGGACAGGATTTGGACATGCGTTTCTGAATAATGTTCATCCAATGACATAAAGCAAGCCTAAAAAACATTATTCCATGGAAGATAAGTGCTTGCTTAGAGACTGCGGAACCCAAAGACCCTGGCACTTCTAATCCGTTGGGATCAATATTGTATCCCAACCTGTTTGACTGGCAACCGTCATAATTATAAAACTCGGATCCGGCAACTGCAGTGGTACTCTCTCAGTCAACAACCGAATGTTTGCCCCAGTCTGAATCTCTTGCTACACTAGATAGACAAGAGAACGTGTAAATCGAGCAATTCATGGATTGCTGAAAAGTTGCTGTCGAAGAGAAGCTTCTCCGAGACCGAAGCGACTCTGAGAGAGTTCTTCACCTTACTATCCACGCGCGTGGATGTAGCTAGGGCTGCGTCACAGCTAACCAACTCCAGGTTGCCACTGAAGGGCGGAGTTATACATGGACAAACTACTGCCCTCGAAAGAAATCACATTAAGGATCATATTTTGGAATTCTTTCTCTTGAAGACGTAATGATAAAGCCTCAGTAAGGTGGATTATGTATGATAAAACGTCTAAGTTAAGTCTATTAGACATCATTGTCGTTTCCAACATAGTGGTTGGAAAAGACATAGACGGCGAAAAAGAATATTTCCAGTCTTTAACCACGCCATCTAGACGCATATGAACTCTCGGTATGCCCTGTTCTGCCCGAATAAATTATTCCTAGAAATGATAAAAGGCAGAATTGAGCATTGCGGACAAGAAACTAAACTATCATGCTTGGTAGCAGGCTTATATATATATAGCATCGATAAATAATACAAATGTTCTAATGACATTATTGGACTGTGTCGGTAAGTCAGGGACAATGTCCCTGAACCGATCCAAAATTCTGTGTCCAATGACGCTATTAGTCTCTTATCCAGCATCGCAGCAATGCAGTCCGACGGAACAACCTCTGGAAGATAATGCCGGAAGAAATGTATGGCAGCTTCCGTTGTTCCGAAAGGGAAAACTCGAAATCGTCCGAATCCCTTTCGCCATCCTGTCGGACCCTATAAAGCGTTCGGTCGTCCGAACCTGATGCAACAGCGGAGCGCACCGACCCAGCGCCGTCGGATAATTCCTGATTCGACCGAGAAACTGTCGATTGCTGGGATGCTGCGAAAAACTGTGCTAACTTGGATAGCATGTCCGTCACTGAGGCCTGTGGAGAAGCAGTCTTACAGTGCATTGCCGCTGGAAGCTCCGTGATCGTTACCCCGTGCATACTTCTATTATGCAAGCGAACGGAGTGTGTAGGCCTCGTGTCCCTTGGCTACCGGATGGCGTGACCTGTTCGCCGTGGAATCACTGAATGACGAAACTGTTCGGATACTCTAGGTCACATAGCCAATGTGCGGTCGTGTGCGCTGCTGTGAGGATGAGAAAGCATTATCGACAGTCTCTCGGACTGTCAATATAACGGAGCGTCCCGAGCGGCGGACATATGCTCCGAATGCGAAATATCTGAACCACAACATGCGGTCCCCTATGTTGTTGTACGAGAGAGGGACCTCTCTCGCTCACAGCCAGGACGGACCTGGACGAGCCAGGAACCGGACTAACAGGCTTCCTCCGATCTGTCCTCAAACCGTCGTCACTGGGTGAGTACTAAAGTTATTATAGTGCTCGCATCACCCAAATCTCCTTCCTAGACCGCAACGGATGAACCCGGCTGCCGAACCATTCGATGAATGGGCGCTAAACCGGGTGAGCTAGCGAATGTCACTCCGTCGATCCTACAAGGGACCTCTTAGGCGATAGACATATTCCATGAGCACTTATTGCCGCTAGCTCTTCATTAACTATGACGACAGAGGCACACTTTGAAAGACATCTCCGTAACTTTGCGAACAAGAAACCCGAAATGCTTGGTAATAGCAAGCATATAATAATATATATATAGCGTCATTCAATAATTCGAAAGTTTGTGTGACATTATTGGACTATGTCGGAACTGAGGGACGATGTCCCTGGACCGAACCAAAAATTTCTAAGTCCACCGACGCTATCAGTTTCTTATCCGGCATCGCAGCATACTGGTCCGACGAAAAAACCTGTAGAAGATAAAGTCAGATGACATACACAACAGCATATGTTGTTCCGAAAGGGAAAGCTCGAAATCCTCCGAATCCCTTTCGGTATCCCGTCGGACTGGATGAAATTTTTCGGACGTCCATACCTGCTTCCGCGGAGCGTCCCAACCCAGCATCGTCGGATAATACATTATGCGACCGATTCAGTTGTTGCTGGGATGCTGCGATAAGCTGTGCTATTGGGGATAGCACGTCCGTCACCGAGGCCTGTGCAGTAGCGGTCTTACGATGCACTGCCGCCGGAAGCTCCGTGTACGTTGACTCCCGCACATTTTCTTATGCGAACGTCTGGAGTCTGCAGGCCTCGTGTCCCTGGCTACCGGATGGTGTGACCTGGTCGCCGATGATTCTCTGATTGGCGAAGCTGACAGGATATCCGAGGTCACGTAGCCAAGAGCGGTCGTGTGCGCTACCATGAGAATGAGGAAGCCTTATTGACAGTCTCTCCGGACTGACTATATGTCGGAGCGTCCCGAGTGGCGGACGTATGCTCCGAATGCGAAACATTTTGTACCACAACATCTGGGGCCAGATGTTGTTGTACGAGAGAGGGGCCTCTCTCGCTCGCCATCCGGATGGACCTGGACGAGCTAGGAACCGGACTAAAAGGCTTCCTCCGTTCTCCCTCTAATCCGCCGTCACTTGGTGTGCATTTGGTTGATTTATAGTGCTCGCATCACCCCAAAATTCCTTCTAGACCGCAACGGACGAACCCGGCTGCCGAATCATTCAATGAATGGACGCTACACCGGGCGAGCTAGCGGACGTCAAAGGCCGTCGAACCTACTAGGGTCCTCTTAGGCAATTGGCGTATTTACATGAGCACTTTTCCGCTAGCTCTTCATTAATTGTGACGACGGAGGCACACTTTTGGAAGACATCACTGATACATCACCCTAATCTTGATCGTCTGAAATAGAAATTGATAAAGTAGAATGACCCTGCAGGGAAAGGACCGGAATGTCCAATTCCCCACTAACATACCGTGACACACGCTTCCCATGTTGTCATCGAAATTATCACATACAGAACAGGAGTTAGTGTGAGTACACTGACTACATATAGAATGATTATAAAGTCAGAGGAAGATTTCCTCTTATTACAATTGACCAAAATCCTTTCAATGTGAAAAGAAAACAAAGTCCTAGTACTCGCACCAACCCCTGACAATCAAAATACATAATAATATGATCCATTAACATAGAAAAAATAATTGAAATCAAAAAATTTTGAAAAAATATTTTTTCAGAACAGCCCAAGTTTCTGAAAAGTAACGTTGAGCCCCAATGGATCCCAAGCCTAAGTGTGGACAAAAATTTTAAAAATATTTTAAACAATTTATGCAACACTTACGAACAATAATAATGTATCTAGTTATGATTAAATTAACATCAAGATATTATTTTCAAGAAATCCCCCCTCACACAGAGGGCTGTTGTAAATGTAAACAATAAGTGTAAAAACACTAGAATAAGACTCCAGGCACCCAGGCCCGAAATCAGTTACCAATAATACACTATCTGATGCAAAACAGAGACTTCCAGGGAAGAAACTGCAGAACATCAGATGGTAGATGCAGAACACAACGCCTAACCACCCATAGGTGAAGACGTAAACATGGGGAAAAGAACAGAATTCATTCTGTTTTTCAGCTAAAACTCCCAAGAAATTTTAGTAATAAAATTACAGAAAATACGCCAAAAGCATGGGAGAATAGCAAGAGGGGACTTAAAGGAAAGAGAGAGAGGAAAACACTGAACAAGCAGTGTAACTTGATAACAAGAATGACAACAAAATGGCTGCTGCCTCGAAAATAGGTAACTTAACATAATTTCATTAAAAAATTTCAAGTTACAGCCCTGATAATTTTCTGTCACACATTTTTCCTCTCCTCCTTCTATATCCTCCTTAGAATCACCATTTCACTAATATTTATGTGTCTGGCATCATTTAAACTGAGATTTACAAGCACAAAGATCAGTCAGATGTTAACTGATGAAGGGCCAAACTAAGAATGATTAATGGCGCCAATTTCGGAACGTCCTTGACACTGCGCATGCGCAGTAGAGGTGAAGTGTGGAGGGCCATTCAGGACATGTTTTCTTTGGTTTTAGATGCAAATTTTGGGGATTGGGGGGCAAAATTTGTGTTTGGCCCTATATTTTAAGAGTTAGCACCAGCTATGTCTGGGTCATTGGTACAGTATAAAAATATATTCAGTTTAGGCCAAACAAAGTAGATCTTCTGTTTCTCAGGCCATTATTTGTGAAATTGCATGCGGGCGAGCGTTTTTTTATTTTATTTTTTATTTCAGTAATTACTTCTTTGCCATCAAAAGTTCATGTTCTTGGTTCAAGTTTTAGGCCCCATAATCTACAGAATAGCATGGGTGGTGGTGTATTTCATCCCTTGAGTGCAAGAAGGCTTTGCAATGCTAAAGCATTGCAAAGCCTTCTTGCACTCAAGGGACAAATTCATCAATTTTTTTAACTTGGGTAAAATATCAGACATAAACCATTTAATTTTAATTTTTTTTAAGTTTAAATTGGTTATAAAAAGAGAGCATGCGGCAGCCAAAAGGACCATGCGGGAGGGCCTGAGAAACAGATTTTTTATTTTTTTAGGCCTTAATGTAGTTTTTTTGAGCCTCGACTTGTCTAATAGTGCATGGTATTACAATCGGAATCGGCATAAAAGTTAAAAAATTTATAGTAATTTATATATTTTTTATACTTACCAATGACCCAGACATAGCTGGTGCTAACTCTTAAAATATAGGGCCAAACACAAATTTTGCCCCCCAATCCCCAAAATTTGCATCTAAAACCAAAGAAAACATGTCCTGCATGGCCCTCCACACTTCACCTCTACTGCGCATGCGCAGTGTCAAGGATGTTCCGAAATTGGCGCCATTAATCATTCTAATAACCAGTGCCTGGTAAGCGCTATGAACTCAGCGGGGAGGTAAGAGTTCCCAACTCCTGGGAGGGCCATCCCCGTCTGGGTCATTGGTAAGTATAAAAAATATATAAATTACTATAAATTTTTTAACATTTTTATACTGTACCAATGACCCAGACATAGCTGAATAGTAAAAATGCTGGAGGGCCAAGGACATAGAGCAAGATGGAATACGCTCAATAATATAAAATAGAGTCATCCCCTCTAGGGAAAAAGAAGTATTAGGCTTTACATGTATCTTTCTTATTTATGATAAATTAGAAAGATACAACACGTTCCAAAATTGAGCATCATACATCCATGTACTCTATTAATATCTAGTATAATCCTTATTCTAATAATTTTTAAAGTAAGCCAATAAATAAAGTAAGTCTAGAGAATAGAGACTCTTTGTACTCCTTAAAAGTGTCTGAGGATTGCATAATCATGTCCGTTGACACATGCTATATTCAAAAGCTATACTTTAAAAACTAAGACTTGAATGAATTTTTAAAACATAAACTTCTCACTAAACAACCATCCCAATAACAGCTCAGAATTACTAACTCCGGAGGAGGTATCCCCTTGTTTTCATAGTAAAACAGGTGACCCAAGGGAACACCCTCCCCCCCCCCCCCCCTTTTTCTTGCCCTGGGTCAAATAGCCCAGAGCGAAGAGGGCAGCAGAACGGAGTCACTGCCGAAACAGACAGCCTACCTAGCTATAGTAGCAACTGTTAAGTGAACGACATTCTGAGCAGTAGATAATAGACCTAACAATAGAGGCCTCCAGAAATGGACTCAATATTTCTGAGATAAAAAATTCATGAATGTGGATGGCTGAGCGCAATGAGCAGCCTTCAAAAATCTATAATAGCGACACTATTAATGTAAGCCCAAGATGTAGAAGAACTCTTACTTCATGAGCCGAAATCTCAAACACAACTGCTGAGTCAAAGATATACCATAAGCAGTATCGATAGTTAATTGAATCCATTAGCAATAGAATGGAGCGTAACGTCCTTCTAATAGGCATCAAAGACATTAGAAGTTTACGCCCGTAGTAATAAACAGATATCTGTTTATAAATACATAAACTCTAACCGGACAGAGTAAAGGCCTATGCCCGTACGAAGACGGAAGAACCTTAATAACAATAGGATCCGGATATTAGGAGCCTAACTCTTATGCAAAAATCCAACCTAAATAGTAAAGGAAGTAGTGATTCCGAAACTACGAAAGTGAAAATCATCCACCGATAGTGCATGAAACTCACTGACTCTTCAGTAAAAGAGAAGCCAACAGAATTACTGTCTAAAAGGTCAGAATTTGAAAACTACTGTTTCCAGAGGCTCAAATGATTACTTAGCTAAATAAGAACCGAAGTTAAATTCCATATAGGAATTTAATCTAATGATTCTAAGTCTATTTATCGAAAAGTTACTAACTGACTTAGATAAAGAGACATAAGACTCAATTGTAAACTATCATAGAGTGCATAGGTATGAGGTAACATAAACCTATAACCTTAATAATAACAGGCTGCAGTAGATCTTGTCAAACAAGTATACTAAAAAGTTGCAATGAGTAGTATGGAGGGATCAACAATATGAACATAGTGATCCCTACACCAACGACAGAAGAGCCTCCACTTTAGCCGCATAGAATAGCGAAGAAGATGATCTCCTATAGTAAGAAATCGCGTCCAAAGCTCGTCCAGTACAATGCTTACAATGCAATAAGGACCACACAACGGAATACGTGAAGGTTGCGACCTTGCGGGTTGTGATAAAGATGACACGATTTTACCCAGCGAAAAAAGATCCTTTTATTGAGGAAGATTTCGCGTTAAGTCCCACAGTAGACATCAGAGTAAATTTACCCACGGTCTCTGTGAAGACAGAGATGCTATCAGCAGAAATGTATTGTGGTTGTTTATCTTAGCAATACCTGCTGAAACAACAGCGCCGGAGGATACGCATATCCTATCATTCCGTCCTATTAGATCAATAGAGCGTTAACAACATTAGCTCAGAGATCCGGACAAGCAAACACATACGTCTGCAATTGATTAGCAAGCTGTGTCGTAAATAAATTATCATTGGGCGCTCCCATTGATAGCAAATCTGATTGAATACTTGTTTGTTGAGAGTCCATTCTGACAGCAACAAGCGACCCATAAGTGAACGGGAGTCCGGTAAAACAATCAGACGACCCGGAATATGACGGACCGAAACAGAACTTGGAGTACTATAACAAACAGAAGGATTCTTTCCATTAAATTGAATAACGGAAACGAATGAGTGCCTCCCTGGTTCCGGAGATACGCCACTACTGTCGAATTAACGGACAGGATTTGGACATGAGTTTCTGAATAATGTTCATCCAATGACATAAAGCAAGCCTAAAAAACATTATTCCGCGGAAGATAAGTGCTTGCTTAGAGACTGCGGAACCCAAAGACCCTGGCACTTCGAATCCGTTGGGATCAATATTATATCCCAACCTGTTTGACTGGCAACCGTCATAATTATAACCCTCGGATCCGGCAACTGCAGTGGCACTCTCTGAGTCAACCACCGAATGTTTGCCCCAGTCTGAATCTCTTGCTACACTAGATAGACAAGAGAACGTGTAAATCGAGCAATTCATGGATTGCTGAAAAGTTGCCGTCGAAGAGAAGCTTCTCCGAGAACGAAGCGACTCTGAGAGAGTTCTTCACCTTACTATCCACGCGCGTGGATGTAGCTAGGGCTGCGTCACAGCTAACCAACTCCAATCAGCCACTGAAGGGCGGAGTTATACGTGAAGCAAACTACTACCCTCAAAAGAAATCACATTGAGGATAATATCCCGTAATTCTTTTCTTGAAGACGTAATGATAACGCCTCAGTAAGGTGGATTACGTATGATAAAGCGTCTAAGTTAAGTCTACTAGACATCATTGTCGTTTCCAACATTGTGGTTGGAAAAGACATAGACGGCGAAAAAGAATATTTCCAGTCTTTAACCACGCCGTCTAGACGCATATGAACTCTCGGTATGCCCTGCTCTGCCAAAATAAATTATTCGTATAAATGAAAAAAAGGCAGAAATGAGCATTGCAGACAAGAAACTAAACTATCATGCTTGGTAGCAGGCTTATATGCATATATAGCGTCGATAAATAATACACATGTTCTAATGACATATATTGGACTGTGTCGGTAAGTCAGGGACAATGTCCCTGAACCGATCCAAAATTCTGTGTCCAATGACGCTATAAGTCTCTTATCCAACATCGCAGCAATGTAGTCCGAAATAACAATCACTGGAAGATAATGCCAGAAGATATGAATGGCAGCTTCCGATGCTACGAAAGGGAAAACTCGAAATCTTTCGAATCCCTTTCGCCATCCTGTCAGACCCTATAAAGCGTTCGGTCGTCCGTACCTGATGCAACCGCGGACCGCACCGACCCAGCGCCGTCAGATAATTCCTGATTCGACTAAGAAACTGTCGATTGCTGGGATGCTGCGAAAAAACTGTGCTAACTCGGATAGCACGTCCGTCACTGAGGCCTGTGGAGAAGCGGTCCTACAATGCATTGCCGCTGGAAGCTCCGTGATCGTTACCCCGTGCATACTACTAATATGCGAGCGAATGGAGTGTATAGGCCTCGTGTCCCTTGGCTACCGGATGGCGTGACCTATTCGCCGTGGAATCACTGAATGACGAAACTGATCGGATACTCGAGGTCACGTAGCCAATGTGCGGTCGTGTGCCCTGCTGTGAGGATGAGGAAGCATTATCGACAGTCTCTCGGACTGTCAATATAACGGAGCGTCCCGACCGACAGAGATATGCTCCGAATGTAAAATATCTGAACCACAACATGCAGTCCCCTATGTTGTTGGACGAGAGAGGGACCTCTCTCGCTCACAGCCCGGACGGACCTGGACAAGCCAGGAACCGGACTAACAGGCTTCCTCCGATCTGTCCTCAATCCGCCGTCACTGGGTGAGTACTAAAGTAATTATAGTGCTCGCATCACCCAAATCTCCTTATCAACGGACGAACCCGGCAGCCGAAGCATTCAATGAATGTATGCTACACCGGGTGAGCTAGCAAATGTCACTCCGTTGATCCTACAAGGGACCTCTTAGGCGATAGACATATTCCATGAGCACTTACTGCCGCTAGCTCTTCATTAACTATGACGACAGAGGCACACTTTTGAAAGACATCTCCGTAACTTTGCGAACAAGAAACCCGAAATGCTTGGTAATAGCAAGCATATAATAATAATATATATATAGCGTCGTTCAATAATTCGAAAGTTTGTGTGACATTATTGGACTATGTCGGAACTGAGGGACAATGTCCCTGAACCGAACCAAAAATTTCTAAGTCCACCGACGCTATCAGTTTCTTATCCGGCATCGCAGCATTCTGGTCCGACGAAAGAAGCTGTAGAAGATCAAGTCAGATGACATACACAACAGCATATGTTGTTCCGAAAGGGAAAGCTCGAAATCCTCCGAATGCCTTTCGGTATCCCGTCGGACCGGATGAAATTTTCGGATGTCCGTACCCGCTTCCTCGGAGCGTCCCGACCCAGCATCGTCGGATAAAAAATATGCGACAGATTCAGTTGATGCTGGGATGCTGCGATAAGCTTTGCTATTTAGGAAAGCACGTCCGTTCCCGAGGCCTGTGCAGTAGCGGTCTTATGATGCATTGCCGCCAGAAGCTCCGTGTACGTTGACTCCCGCACACTTTCCTATGCGAATGTCCGGAGTCTGCAGGCCTCGTGTCCCTGGCTACCGGATGGTGTGACCTGGTCGCCGATGATTCTCTGACTGGCGAAGCTGACTGGATATCCGAGGTCACGTAGCCAAGAGCGGTCGAGTGCGCTACCATGAGAATGAGGAAGCCTTATTGACAGTCTACTCCGGACTGCCTATATGTCGGAGCGTCCCGAGCGACGGACGTATGCTCCGAATGCGAAACATTTTGTACCACAACATCTGGGGCCAGATGTTGTTGTACGAGAGAGGGGCCTCTCTCGCTCGTCGTCCGGATGGACCAGAACGAGCTATGAACCGGACTAAAAGGCTTCCTCCGTTCTCCCTCTAATCCGCCGTCACTGGGTGTGCATTTGGTTGATTTATAGTGCTCGCATCACCCCAAAACTCCTTCTAGACCGCAACGGACGAACCCGGCTGCCGAACCATTCGATGAATGGACGCTACACCGGGCGAGCTAGCGGACGTCAAAGGCCGTCGAACCTACTAGGGTCCTCTTAGGCAATTGGCGTATTTACATGAGCACTTTTCCGCTAGCCCTTCATTAATTGTGACGACAGAGGCACACTGTTGAAAGACATCACAGATACATTACCCTAATCTTGATCGTCTGAAATAGAAATTGATAAAGTAGAGTGACCCTGCGGGGAAAGGACCGGAGTGTCCAATTCCCCACTAACATACAGTGACATACGCTTCCCATGTTGTCATCGAAATCATACGATACAGAACAGGAGTTAATGCGAGTACACTGACCACATATAGAATGATTATAAAAGTCAGAGGAAGACTTCCTCTTATTACAATTGATCAAAATCCTTTCAATGTGAAAAGAAAACAAAGTCCTGGTACTCGCACCAACCCCTGGCAATCAAAATACATAATAATAATATGATCCATTAATATAGAAAAAATAATTGAAATCAAAATATTTTGAAAAAATATTTTTTCAGAATAGCCCAAGTTTCTGAAAAGTAACGTTGAGCCCCAATGGATCCCAAGCCTAAGTGTGGACAAAAATGTTAAAAATATTTTAAACAATTTATTCAACACTTACGAACAAAAATAATGTATCTAGTTATGATTAAAATAACATCAAGATATTATTTTCAAGAAATCCCCCCTCACACAGAGGGCTGTTGTAAATGTAAACAATGAGTGTAAAAACACTAAAATAAGACTCCAGGCACCCAGGCCCGGAATCAGTTACCAAAAATACACTATCTGATGCAAAACAGAGACTTCCAGGGAAGAAACTGCAGAACATCAGATGGTAGATGCAGAACACAATGCCTAACCACCCGTAGGTGAAGACGTAAACATGGGGAAAAGAACAGAATTCATTCTGTTATTCAGCTAAAACTCCCAAGAAATTTTAGTAATAATAATTACAGAAACTGTGCCAAAAGCATGGGAGAATAGCAAGAGGGGACTTAAAGGAAAGGGAGAGAGGAAAACACTGAAAAATCAGTGTAACTAAATAACCAGAATGACAACAAAATGGCTGCTGCCTCGAAAATAGGTAACTTAACATAATTTCATTAAAAAGTTTTAAGTTACAGCCCTGATAATATTCTGTCACACATTTTTCCTTTCTCCTCCTTCTCTATCCTCCTTAGAATCACCATTTCACTAATATTTATGTGTCTGGCATCATTTAAACTGAGATTTACAAGCACAAAGATCAGTCAGATGTTAACTGATGAAGGGCCAAACTTAGAATGATTAATGGCGCCAATTTCGGAACGTCCTTGACACTGCACATGCGCAGTAGAGGTGAAGTGTGGAGGGCCATGCAGGACATGTTTTCTTTGGTTTTAGATGCAAATTTTGGGGATTGGGGGGCAAAATTTGTGTTTGGCCCTATATTTTAAGAGTTAGCACCAGCTATGTCTGGGTCATTGGTACAGTATAAAAATATTGGGTGATTGTGAGCTCAAATAACCAGTAATCCGTCAGCGACCATTTTTGGTAACTGGTTGAACACTAGTAGTGCAATTTGATAGCAAGAGGTATGTTTGTGCAGGTGATCAATGATGAATGTGCTAAAATTTCATACTTTAATAAAGAAGTTACATTTTTCACCTATTTACCCACAAATTGTGAAAATTAATAATTAAACTAGAGAATTAACTACACTAAATTAAATTGCACTGCACTTCATACAAAACTTGACATGCCCTTACCACATTCATACACCGTTAAAGCAACAGATAATTCATTTCAATTCTTTTACAACTCTCAAACACCAACCCATTTACCATACCTTCAGAACAAATTCAATCTGTTAATTGCATATAAATTATAATTCAATCCCTGATCACTGAAAACAAAATATTGTGATCCACTAAAAAGTGTATTCTGACAACCACCCAATTCCTCCAGGTATACAGACCTCTTTGGTCTCACTACTTCATGTATAAGCATTTAATCTTACATCTTGTTAACATAATATAATGGAATAAATCCTGAATCTAAGACCAGAATTAAATAAAATAACAAAAATTTGGTCAACTGAATTTTCTTGAATGATTTTTTAACCCTTTACCCAAGCACAGGATATGAAAATTTATTATTTTAAAAATTTTCCAAAACTTTCAATGAAACCATATCATGTGACCCCCCCCCCCCCCCTCATTGGAACGAACTTGATGAGATTGTTCCAATAAGGTGTCACATGATGTGGTTTTGTTGAATTTTTTTTAGAATTTTTTTTTTTTTTTTTAACGGATAAATTTAAAAATTATGTGCCTAGAAAATTGAATGCCAAAGAAATGGATACAGATGCTGGACAGACGGACAGATGGATGGACAGACAGATGCACAGACAAGGATGGACAAACGACGGATAGCCACCCCAGATGCCGGCATTATGTGTACCATACATAGTATGGGTACACATAAAAATTGTAATTGATAAGTAGTTTCTTGAATTCTGATAATTAGTGATCAAGTTATCACATAAAACGGAATAAACAAAGAGCAATAACTCCCTCCATTTTTGACAAATCACTGTGATTTCTTAATTTCAATGTTATTATAAAGCGTCATAACAAAATTTATTGAATTTTGACAACTATTTTTCAAGTTATCATATAAACATTGAAAACTGAAGTAAAACAGCATACTTAAAAGGCAATAACTCACTTAGTTTTTAAGCCATCATCAAAAACAATGTAAACAAAAACAGCAAGACAACATCTATTGAAATCGGATGATTACTCTTAAAGTTATCATATAACCATTAAAAATTCAAGTAAAACGGAATAATGAAAGGGAAACAACTCTTAGTTTTCAAGAAATCATCATGGTTTTTGCACTTGTCCAAAGCAACACAAAGCTGCAAGACAAAATTAATTGAAAACTGATCTTTTCAAGTTATCACAAAAACATTGAAATTCATGTAAAACAAAACAATGGAAGGGCAATAACAACTTAATTTTTTAGAAAAATCATCTAGGTTTTCTATATAAAGCAGCTCATCAATATTCATCGAAATTTCATGGTTTCTATTCAAGTTATTTTATAAACAATAAAGTTTCAAACAAAACTCAACAAGGAACAATAACTCTCGTAATTTCACTGAATGAAGGTGGTCATCCAACTTATCCAAGACACTGTCAATATGAACTGGCAAGATAAAATTGATTGAAATCTGAAATGAAAGTGTCAATGACACAGCAGTAGCTTAACTTAACAGTGTGTTGTGTTTGAAGAAAAGGATAATGTTCAATGGTTATGAAAGAATTATGAAAAAAGACAAGAATTGTGATAATTGAGAATATGTTAATTTATGTTCCCAAAATGTTATGTTTTCAATAAGAATAACTTGAGGTGTAGACTGTACTTAAGAATTGAGACCTGGGTTAATGAGGCCCTCACAGTTAATGTATGTCAACAAAAGTTACCAAGTTACAGTAAAATTATTCCAAAACGAGTCATCCTACCAAGTTACAATGAAATCCCTTCAGAAATATAACTCGTAGACTTTGCTAAAGGAATCAAGCTCATGTGACAGTTCTGCGGCCACGGTTGACCGATCATGACCAAAATATGCGAGTGTCATCTAGATATCATAACACGTTATCCTATAAAGTTACAATGAAATCCCTTCAGAAAACCAACCTGTAAACAGTGAGTGCTAAAGGAATCTAGGTCATCAGGTGGCGGCAACAGGTGACCGATCGTAACCAAACTAGGACAGTCTCATTTAGACATCATATCGAGTTATCCTTCCAAGTTACAATGAAATCACTTCATAAATATGAATTGTAGACTGTGCTAAACAAATCCAGGTCACATGCCTGTTGGCCATCATGATTGACCAATCACGGCCAAAATAGGATGTTCTCATCTAGACATTAAACTGAGCCATCCTACAAATTTGCAATGAAATCCCTTTGTAAATGCAAGCTGTAGATTGTGCTAAAAGGAATCTAGGTAAAGTGCCCCTGCTGCCGTCGCGGTGGACTGAACCCAACCAAAAAAGGACGTTCTCATCTAGACATTACACAGAGTCATCCTATGGAGTTACAATAAAATCCCTTCATAAATACGCCCTATAGACTGTGCTAAATGTTTTCAGGCTTCTGGCCCGCATCGCCATCACAGTTGACCGATTGCGACCAAAAGGGGACATTCTCAACTAGACATTATATGGAGTCATCCTACCAAGTTACAATGAAATCCTTTCATAAATATGACCTGCTGACTAGGCTAAAGATTTTCGGATTTTGGCCTCGTGAACCTGTCACAGCTGACCAATCGCAAACCAAAAGGGGATGTTCTCATCTAGACATGACAAAATAGGACGTCCTCATCTAGACATTATACTGAGCCAACCTACAAATTTGCAATAAAATCCCTTTGTAAATGCAAGCTGTAGACTGTACTAAAGGAATCTTGGTAACGTGGCCCTGCTGCTGTCACAATTGACTGAACCCAACAAAAACCAGAGGCTCAGTGGAGCCTAAAACGCTCTCCTGGCTCAAATTATCAAAAACAGATGAGTGTAGCAGTAAGTGATCAGCAGCAAGAGCAATTTTTTATTTGCTATGACACAACCAAAGGCAACTCTTTTGGCCATTCATTCCTGCTGGTCCTAGGAAAGCTTCCTAGCAAGCGCTGTTCTGTGAAGTATTGAAAAACAACAACCAAACAAAATTTTTGTTTTGTTTTCAACTACTGTGGTTTTCTCTAGCACCCCCCCCCCCCCACCCCCGCCCCCACCCCACCTCAAAAAAAAAACAAGCGACTTGATTTGAACAAACTCGAATTTGACACCCCTAGAGATGTTACATACCACATATGAAAGGATTCTCGCCGGTGGACGTGAAGAAGAAGAATTTTCAAGAAATTTTCTCACATAGCACTAAGTTAAAACTTGGGCTTCAATAAAAAAGCTCAAATATTAACCCAGGGACCTGATTTGAACAACCTTCAATCTAACCCTCCCACAGGTGTTGTACACCAAATATCAAAAGAATCTGACTGTTGGATCCGAAGGAGATGATTTTAAATGATAATTCCCCATATTGCACTAAGTAAATATTTGGGCTCCCTTGGGGAACCCAAATATTAACCCAGGACTTCGATTTGAACAAATTTGAAGGTTACACTTCAAGATATGTCACATACTAAATATGAAAGAATTCTCAACTAGTGGGTCTCAAAAAGAAGATTTTTGTAAGAAATGTTCTCATATTGCACAAGTTAAAATTTGGGCTCCAATAAAGAGCCCAAATATTCATCCAGGGATCCCATTTGAACAAATTTGAATCTAACCCACCTAGAGATGCTGCATACCTAACAGCAAAAGAATCTGACTGGTGGATCTGAAGAAGAAGATCTTTAAAGATTATTCCCCATATTGCACAAAGTTAATATTCAGGCTCCCATAGGAAGCCCAAATATTAACCCAGGGACTCAATTTGAACAAACGTCAATCTGACCCCTGTAGAGATGTTGTATACCAAGTATCAAAAGAGTCTGACTGTTTGACCTGAAGAAGATTTTTTAAAGCTTATTCCCCATAGCGCCTTAAGTTAATTTTTTGGGCTCCTGTGTTGAGCCCAAATATGAACCGAGGGGCTGGATTTGAACACACTTGTATTTGGCTGCCCTATGGATGCTGTATACCAAATATCGAAAGATTCTGATCAGCGGTTCTGAAGAAATTTTTTTTTCCAATTTTTGCAAATATGCTGACTCAGCATTTTTTCAAACGCCCCTACAGAACATCCTGATACCACCGATGGCCATTTTTTTTTAACCCATTCTACTGGTCAAAAGGATGCTTCATACCAAATAACAGTTCTCTGTTCCAAGTAGTTTGGGAAATATGGGCATTTGAATGTTTTTCTATTTTTAGCCCCTGGGGTACCCATGGGGGCTACAAAAAAAAATTTCGGGCATCAATCAAGTACTTTGGACCCACTTATACTACATGCCAAATTTGGTTCAAATCAGCCCATCGGTTTTTGAAATAGAAATTGTTGGCAGAGCCCAAAATGGGTATGTGCCCACAGAGAGCCCAAATATTGATCTACCAACTTCCCTTGAACAAACTTTAATCTTCAACACCAAAGAGTGTTCCATATCATATATCAAGGCAATCTCTCTGGTGGTTCATGAGAAGATTTTTATAGATTTTTAGGCTTTGGCATCATTGACCAGAGAAGGAGGCAGCTGCTTCATTTGAACAAAATAGAAAGGGTATACTCCAGGGATGGTTTGTGCAATATATGTTTGCATTTGGCTGAATGGCTGTGAAGAAGAAGCCAAGTTTGCAAAAGTTAACGGACAATGGACGACAGATGACGGACGCCAAGTGATGGCCATAGCTCACACTGACTTGCAGTCAGGTGAGCTAAAAGGACGTTGTCATCAACACATTATGCAGAGTCATCCTAATAAGTTACATTAAATACGACCTGTAGACTGCATTAAAGGTTTTCGGGCCCGCATAGCCATCACCGTGGACTGATTGCGACCAAAAAGGGAGGTTCTCATGTAGATATTATAGAGAGTCATCCTACCAAGTTACAATGAAATCTCTTCATAAATACAACCTGTAGACTGTGCAAAGGGTTTTCAGGTTTCGGGCTCGCGCAGCCATCACGGTTGACTGATCGCGACCAAAAGGAGACGTTCTCATTTAGAGATGACCTCGAATTTGCATATGAAATTTTTGTGATAATCAGACAAGAACTACTGGATGTAGCCTGTGCTAAAGAAAATGTGAAGAGACTCACAGACATCCGTACATGTAATGGCAATAGCTTATCTTCACTTTGTCAAGTTAAGCTAAAAATTAATGTTCTGACAAGGTTTCTGATTAGATGGGTGGTAGGGCTGAAAGGGTTAACCTATTAACTGGTGAATAATCGGTCGCAAATGTGACCAGTTATGATTACCATAACCAGTTAACCGACATCACATATAACATATACCAACTCAAGTGGAGTTAAAACGATCGTGTAGAAGCGAAAATCATCAACGCTGTTATATATGCTATTTCAACTAATCCACGTATCCTATTTCTTCGGCGCAGCAATATTTTGGGCACTTGCTCGATGTTAACAGCTTCAAAACAGTTGAGATAATTACGGATAGAGGGGGGGGGGGGGGGGGGGGAGGGGGGGATTTTCCCTAAATTATAATCACTTCAACTGAGGTTAACTTGAGAGATTTATTCCGAGTTATCGGATGAGAATGTTACTTTGTCATTGCTTCTCCCAGTTACGTCGACACTAAGTCAAGTCTCCCCTTGTTAAATTTGGCTCCTGGTCATTTCGGCACCTGTTTGATAACATTGGCACCTGATTGATTTAGTAGTAATACAGATACTGGGGTCAAATCAGAACTTGAGACCAACTACTTTTGATGACACAGATAAATTGTTTTCATCTGTGAATGGGGAAGGGGAGGGGGGGGCGGGGTGTTATCCATATCCAAACTTTTAATTGAGACTCCTGCTGGTGGTGGTGGTGGCCTAATAGGGCTACAAGTGTAGGACCGTTTGCGATCCTAAGGCACATAGTAGTTTATTTGGGTGTTTTCTGCATTCTCCACACTGCCCATCAGCCAAAGAAAGTAAGAGGCACCATAGCAATTTCAGACAGAACGTGTCATGGGGGATAGGTGTAGGTGTTTTCTAGACAGGTTATGTTTATAGATGCTTTTATTTAAGAATTCTGACTGCTAGCTTAGGGCCGTGAAGGGAGTCAAGGGACAAAATATTCAGTCTACCATCAAATCATTTGAATTAAGGACTATACAAGATTTGAAAAGTAGAATCACCACTTTGTTCTTTGTAGCTCTCCTACAGAGGTCCCAGACCCAAGTCTATGTCAGACTACTTACCACCTCAGGTCTACCTCGGCTGAGGGCCAAGATAGGCCAATGGTGGTAAGTTAGCTAACAGGGAGAGACTGTTATCTTATAGGTTGATTTACCTCTAGGTATAGAATTTGGGCTAACTGACCCAATGCAAACAGGTATAGGTACAAAATGACTCTGGGCAAACCG
Source organism: Pictodentalium vernedei (assembly GCA_031216915.1). Classification (NCBI taxonomy): domain Eukaryota; kingdom Metazoa; phylum Mollusca; class Scaphopoda; order Dentaliida; family Dentaliidae; genus Pictodentalium; species Pictodentalium vernedei. Next base: position 599,619,420 of record CM062296.1, on the reverse strand, counting down.
GAATTGGGGTGAAATAACCCAACATCTTTCACACATTTCTGTCGAATTGTCACTGCGATTAACTATTAACGTTAATGAGTTTAATGACTAATTGTCATAAGGACATAGCAGTATTTTCACAGAAGGAGGGTTGATGTATGGTATGTGTGACTGCTATATAAAAATACTGGATCAGAGGTCATGGCACCTGTTGCCAAGGTGGACTGCATAAGATCTCATTCTAGCCCAAGATGGAGAGAGTGCCAATTTACCTTGATTACTAGGTGGTCTGAGTTTTTAAACTTAGGGTGCTGCGTGTCCAATTTAGGAAACAGAATTAAGATAAACTAGAGGCTCTAAAGAGCCTGTAATCGCTCACCTGGAACTACATATAAAAATGTGATTTCCCATAGGCTTTCCATGGTAACTATGAGCTGCAATTGTGACCATGTTTGCAACATTACATCAACATTACATGAGGATCACTGGTAGAAAGTGTCCCAGTCCTCATTCACGTGAAGTTCCAAAACTTTTGAATCCATCAAACAGAATCACAAAATGTCTCTGGTGGCCATATTTTCCAACCAACAGGAACAAAATGAGGATCTTATGTAGAGGGCCACCTATACCCCATTCCTGCCGAGTTTTGGTTCACATCGGCTCAGTAGTCCCAGAGAGAAAATGTGATTTCCCATAGGGTTTTTCTCTTGTAATTATAAACGGCAATTGTGGCCATGTTTGCAACATGATCAACATTAAATGAGGAACGTTGGTAGAGGGTGTCCCAGTCATCAACCATGCACAGTTTCAAAACATTTGGCTCTGTGGTTTCAGAGAAGAAGAGTTTTCAAAACTGTCCAATCAGAATCAAAGAATGCTTCTGAGGGCCACGTTTTTCATCCAACAGGAATAAATGAGTAACAGTTGAAGAGAACCTCTCATAGACCATGCCTGCCAAGTCTGGTTCACATTGGCTCAGTACTTTCAGAGAAGATGATGAAAATGTGATTTCCTATAGCAACTATAAGCCACAATTGCAGCCATAATTACAACCCGGTGAAGATTAAATGAGGATCATTGGTAGAGGGGGTTACAGTCAACAGTCACATTAAGTTTCAAAACATTTGGCCTTATAGTTTCAAAGAAGATTTTCTTGAAAATGCACACATTTATAAATTCTGTTTCAACAAATAAAAATCAGTAAAAGAAGGTTAAATATTTTGAAAAATTACAATTTTTTCAGACAGTATTCCCTTTCAAATAGCTTTGGATAGGTAAAGGGTTACAGGAAACAAATTTTACTCCAATTTTGTCATATCTTAAATGATATAATTTACCAGACAGCTAAGCTGACATGATGGGAAAAATAAATGAAAGTGTCAATGACACTGTAGCTTAACTTGTGTGTTGTGTTTGATGAAAAGTATAATGTTCAATGTTTATGAAAGGATTATGAAATAAGACAAGAATTGTGATAATTGGGAATATGTTCATTTCTGTTCCCTGTATGCTATGTTTATGGTAAAAATAATATGAGGTGTACACTGTACTAAAGAGCTGAGGGGTGGGTTAATATGACCTCACAGTTAATGTATGTGGCCCTCACAGTTGATGTATATCAACAAAAGTTACCAAGTTACAGTGAAATTATTCCAAAACGAGTCATCCTATCAAGTTACATTAAAATCCCTTCATAAATATGGCCTGTAGACTGTGCTAAAGGTTTTCGGGCTTTGGGCCCCTGTAGCCGTCAGTTTCCCAATTGCGTCCAAAGGGGACGTTTTCATCTAGACATTATATGAAGTCAACCTACCAAGTTACAATGAAATCTTTTAATAAATGTGACTTGTAGACTGTGCTAAAGGTTTTTGGGCTTTGGGCCCTGGCAGCCATCATGTGGTTGAATGATCGCAACCAAAAGGGGACATTCTCATCTGGGCATCATCTGGAGTGATCCTACAAAGTTACAATGAAATCCCTTCATAAATATGACCTGTAGACTGTGCTCAAGGTTTTTGGGCTTTGGGCCCCTGAAGCCGTCACAGTTGACCAATCACGACCAAAAGGGGATGTCATCATCTAGGCATTATATGGAGTCAAACTTACTCATCTGGACACTATTTGGAGTCATCCTACCAAGCTACAATGAAATCCCTTCATAATTATGACTTGTAGACTGTTCTAAAGGTTTTCAGGCTTTGGGCCCCTGAAGCCGTCACAGCTGCCCAATCATGTCCAAAAGGGGACGTTCTCATCTAGACATTATATGAAGTTACAATGAAATCCCTTCATAAATATGACCTGTAGACTGTGCTAAAGGTTTTTGGGCTTCGGGCTCGGGCAGCCATCATGGTTGAATGATCGCAACAAACGGGGACAATCTCATCTAGGCATCATCTGCAGTGATCCTGCGAAGTTACAATAAAATCCCTTCATAAATATGACCTGTAGACTGTGCTCAAGGTTTTCGGGCTTCGAGCACCAGTAGCCATCACAGTTGACCAATCAGGACCAAAAGGGGATGTCATCATCTAGGCATTATATGGAGCCAACCTAACAGGTTACAATGAAATCCTTCTATAAATATAACCTTTTGCCTATGCTAAAGGTTTTTGGGCTCAGGCACCCATCAAGGCTGAATGATCACGGCCAAAATGGGACGTTCTCATCTAGACATTATTTGGAGTCATCCTACCAAGTTACAATGAAATCCCTTCATAAATATGACCTGTAGACAGTGCTAAAGGTTTTCGGGCTTTGGGCACCTTCAGCCGTCAAAGTTGCCCAATCATGTCCAAAAGGGGACGTTCTCATCTAGACATTATATGAAGTCAACCTACCAAGTTACAATGAAATCCCTTCATAAATATGACCTGTAGACTGTGCTTAAGGTTTTCGGGCTTCGGGCTCGGGCAGCCATCATGGTTGAATGATCGCAACCAAAGAGGACAATCTCATCTGGGCATCATCTGGAGTGATCCTATGAAGTTACAATGAAATCCCTTCATAAATATGACCTGTAGACTGTGCTCAAGGTTTTCGGGCTTCGGGCACTTGTAGCCATCACAGCTGACCAAACACGACCAAAAGGGGACGTCATCATCTAGGCAATACATGGAGTCAACCTAATAGGTTATAATGAAATCCATCCATAAATATGACCCTTTGCCTATGCTAAAGGTTTTTGGGCTCGGGCACCCATCAAGGCTGCATGATCGCGATCAAAATGGGACGTTCTCATCTAGACATTATTTGGAGTCATCCTACCAAGTTACAATGAAATCCCTTCATAAATATGACCTCTAGACTGTGCTAAAGGTTTTCGGGCTTCGGGCCCCTGTAGCCGTGTTGCCCAATAACGTCCAAAAGGGGACTTTCTCATCTAGACATTGTATGAAGTCAACCCACCAAGTTACAATGAAATTCCTCAATAAATATGACCTGTAGACTGTGCTAAAGGTTTTCGGGTTTTGGGCTCGGGCAGTCGTCACGTTTGGCAGAACATGCCCAAATGGGGAAATTCTCATCTAGACATCATAAGGAGTCATCCTACCAAGTTACAATGAAATCCCTCCACATTAAACATGACCTGCAGACTGTGCTAAAAGTTTTTGGGTTTCGGGCTTGGGCAGCCATCACGGTTGATAAATCAAGCCCAAAAGGGGACATTCTCATCTAGGCATTATACAGAGGCATCCTACCAAGTTACAATGAAATCCCTTCATAAATACGACCTGTAGACTGTGCTAATGGTTTTCGGGTTTTTGGCTTGGGCAGCCATACTGGTTGCCCGATCGCGACCAAAAGGGGACGTTCTCATCTAGACATGACCCCAAACCTGCATATGAAATTTCGTGACGATCAGACAAGAACTGCGTGGTGTAGCCCATGCTAAAGGAAAATGTGAACAGACGTCACAGACTGACAGACTAACAGACATCCGCACGCATGATGGCAATAGCTTATCTTGACTATGTCAAGTTAAGCTAACAAAAACTTCCATGCTTTCCAAACACCTGTCATCAATCAGTATTTCAGATAAGTAACTTGAGAGTAATACATGTATTAACATAATTACAGCTGCACTTGTTTACCGTACAAGTCAAAATAAGTTGTAGGATAATCCTATAAACTATGTATCTTTCTCTTCCTACACTGATAAGACCAGAAGCTGAAAATGTCAGATTCTGAACTTGTCAGTGCAGGAGCAGCAGTTTACTTAGTTTACTGCAGTTATGCTACAACTTATTTTGACTTGTACTGTATACACAATATTTGGATTTTTTTCCCAGTTCTCAGTGGAGAAAACTGGAACCAACCCTCACCAGATTCTCAAAAAACAAGTATTTTGCTGACAGTACCGATCTTCGTGCAGACAGGAGTGGCACTGGGTTAAGCATTAGAATATAGCCTCTGGCAGCCACATATTTCCATCCTCTCATAGAACATTCCTGCAAAGTTTGGTTCACGTCGGCTCAGTAGTTCCAGAGAAGAAGAAGAAAATGTATTTCCCATAAGGTTTCTATAGTAACTATAAGCCGCAATTACAGCCATGTTTACAACCCGATCAACATTAAATGAGGATCGTTGGTAGAGGGGGGTCCCAGGCATCATTTATGTGAAGTATCAAAAATTGGGCCTGGCATGTTCAGAGGAGAGATTTTTGAAAATCCACCAACCAGAATCAAAGAATGCCTCTGGCGGCCATATTTTTCAACCCACGGGAACAAAATAAGGATCATTTGTAGAGAACCTCCCACAGACCATTCCTGCCAGGTTTGGTTCATGTCAGCTCAGTAGTTCCAGAGAAGAAGATGAAAATGTGATTTCCCATAGGATTTCTATAGTAACTGTAAGCCGCAATTGAAGCCATGTTTGCAACCCGATCAACATTAAATGAGGATTGTTGGTAGGGGGGTCCCAGTCATCAACCATGCAAAGTTTCAAAACATTTGGCCCTGTGGTTTCAGAGGAGAAGATTTTTCAAAATCCACCAATCAGAATCAAAGAATGCCACTGGCGGCCATGTTTTCAAACCCATGGAAACAAAATGAGGATCGTTTGTAGAGGACCTCCCATAGACTATCCCTGCCAGGTTTGGTTCATGTCAGCTCAGTAGTTCCAGAGAAGATGATAAAAATGTGATTTCCCATAGGATTTCTATAGTAACTGTAAGCCGCAATTGAAGACATGTTTGCAACCCGATCAACATTAAATGAGGATTGTTGGTAGGGGGGTCCCAGTCAAACGTTTACGGACACCAGACGACGGATGCCAAGTGATGAGAAAAGCTCACATGGCCTTTTAGGCCAAGTGAGCTAATAAAAATGCTACGCATAGTACGTTAGTGATTGTTTAATAATATAAAAAGAAACTACAAAAATAGGCCGATGAAATCGTCAGATGTGTACCCATACGCGCAACTAGTAGAAAGCTGTATGACGGAGGGCCACCACAGATGCCGACATTATGTACTCCATACATGGTATGGGTACATATAGAAATGGATTGGAGGAGTGTCTAATTTGATGGATAAAGTGTTAATATCTCTGGATCAAATTATCAGATTTTCATAAAAAACTATACACCACAGCACATCAGTAACCTGAATAAATGTATAAAGTAACATGACAATCGGATTGATATTTTTTGAGTTATCTTATGCCAAAGGGATTGGAGGAATTTTCAATTTGAAGGATAAAGGGTTAATATCTCGGGATCAAATCCTCAGATTTACACCAAAAACTATACAGCTCGGCAAATCAGTAACCCGAACACAAATATGAAGTAACTAGACAATCCAAGCAATATTTTTCAAGTTATCGAATGCCAAAGGGATTGGAGGAATTTTCAATTTGAAGGATAACGGGTTAATATCTCAGGATCAAATTATCAGATTTACACCAAAAACTATGCAGCTCGGCAAATCAGTAACCTGAACACAAATATAAAGTAACTAGACAATCCAAGCAATATATTTCAAGTTATCGAATGCCAAAGGGATTGGAGGAATTTTCAATTTGAAGGATAAAGGGTTAATATCTCAGGATCAAATTATCAGATTTACACCAAAAACTATACAGCTCGGCACATCAGTAACCTGAACACAAATATAAAGTAATTTGACAATCCAAGCAATATTTTTCAAGTTATCGAATGCCAAAGAAATGGATACGGACGCTGGACAGACAGATGGACAGACGGAAGGATGGACCGACAGACAGGCAGACAGACAAAGGATGGACAAACGACGGATGGCCACCCCGGATGCTGGCATTATGTGTACCATACATAGGATGGGTACACATAAAAATGATGGTCACATCATGGCATCCCTCTGCATGGTTTCTTGCCGGGATCAATTAACTGTATCCCTTCTTATATTTCCGTCTCTGCAATGTCAATCTTTTGCCAGTGTATTCCAAAATAACAGATTTACACCAAAAACTATACAGCTCGGCAAATCAGTAACCTGAACACAAATATAAAGTAACTTTCATGGGATGATAAAAAAAAAATACTGCTTCACAATCCCATTGATTTATTTAATAATTTCTGAAATTCTAGAATACAAAGTTTGTGTGCCCATTTTGGCATTTTTCAGTTTGATCTTGCCATCAGTTGAACTACTCAGTTAACCATGGTTATTGGACATGGTTAACCAGTTATGAAAATCCTGTAACTGTTTCAGCCCTAGTGGATGGATGGACAGATGGACAGAGGTATAGATAGATTAATGGAACAGATAGATAGACAGAGGTATTCATTATATCCTTTCATGGGATGATAAAAAAAGTCTGTACCCATTGCAAATCTATTTCTAGAAATTTCGATTTTCTATCTAACACAGCTTTTGACCCCCACCATAAAAAATGAACTCCAGTCCAGAAGAGTAAAAAATCAAAATTACAAGTGAAGCAGTGAAAAGCTGAAAGTGAAGGAAAAACTGGTTAAACTCAGCAAATTCAATGGAAATTCAGAACTGCCATACTAACTGAAGGCTGAAGCACATGCTGAACAAATTGTGGACTGACAGACAGACATTCACATGAAGCATAGCAACATGGCTTACTTTGTGTGCCTTTATAAAGTTAAGCCATAAGTGTAAAATGAATTATTTAAATACATGACTGCTAAAGTAGATGTGGTTACACAACCCAGCAAATAAGCAGTCTGCTGACGTCATTTACAGGCATAATTTGCATGTTTGGTGGGAAACAAATCACTTGTGCCTAATAAAATGACCAGAACACAGAACAGTTTATTGGACTGAATACAAGTTTGTAGGAAAATACATTTTATAACAACAACAGCTTTATCTGAATCTTTTTAACTCTTTGTAATCTGATAAAATGTCCAGTTTTATTATGCATCACAAAATTTATGACTTAGGACACACAAAGTAGAACTTGTTTCTCATGCCATTTCTTGTAAAAATGATGCTGATGGCAGGTTTTTATTTTATTTTGTTTGTTTTTTTGTACATGTATCCACAAATATCTGAAGATAAATTTGTTTAGGAGGCTCTGAAATTATGTTCATGACATACTGAAAGTTATTCAAAGCTTTCATAGTCCCATCAGTGGATGTTAAAATAGTCTAATACAAGACCTACACAATAATTGATAAAACAATACTCAAGACTATAAAATTAACCTGAGACAGAACATAACAATTTCTAAGAAGTATGATCTGGAGGTTTAAAAACTCACCATTTTCTTCACAGTCAAATGCTGTTGCCTTTTTTACTCCTTTTGTTCTTGGATCCACCCAGTGAGTTGTTTCATCATTGTGACTGGAATAAATTGTAATGCAAATTTATGACCAGCATTCATGGTGCATCAACATGGATATTTTAACAAGTACAATAGTACAATGTCATGTGGTGGCTATCACAGTGGAGGAATGTGGATTACCACTAAAACACATTACGGATGTTTTTGGAACCCAAAAGATTGTTACAATTACTGAGAAAAAGAACAAGAAGCACTCAAAATTCTTCTACTCATGAACCCGAGGATTTTAAGGTTTTCAAGGACCACAATGAACTCTGGTTAAGGACAGTCATAGAAATACAGGAAAACATGCAAGGTTTTAATAGTTCTCATTGTAGCTGTTTTTTAATTTACTGTTACATGTTGTTAAAGTTGAAAATACGTTCATTCAAATGAAAATCAAGCATTGATGCTCTCCCCCAAGGAATCTTGGCCCCATTTGCTGTAAAAATTTAGAAAGCATTCTCTTGTCGGCCATGCCCAGGTCTTTCAAGTTTTGTTTCAGAACTAAATGAATGGTTTGTTGTTGCATCTTTTGGTGAAAAATTCCAATCAGTGCTTGCTTAATCTATTCTGATCAACTGATTTATTGAACTCACAACTCAAGGGAAGAATGTTCCGACTGTACCTATTTTTCTGCAAAAAAAACTGTTGTATTATGACATCTTAGGAGGGTTCAAATTAACCACAAGCGACTGGCATTACAAAAGTGATCCAGAATATAAGTTTTGGTGAGGCTATATAAAACAAGACGCCCTGAGTGGCCTTAACTGCTCACCTCACAAAGTGGTTCAAAGAAGTATTGTGGTTCACATTCAGTTAGTCATGGTTCACCAAAACTACGGGGCAATGAAGTCATGAAATTATTCATAACTCTAGTGTCCATGTCAGATGATTATTATCATAAGTCTTCCTGACTGCTTCCAATTCTATCAGCTGCAGACATACACTGCCAAAACTTCCAAGGTTTGTTATGTCACTGCAGTTTGAAAAGACAAATTTTATGGAAAAACACTAAGGAATAGATTTGAACAAACTTGTACATAACCTGCTCCCCTCCCCCCCCCCCCCCCCCCCCCCACACACACAGAGAGCCCAAATATAAAATCCCTCATATTGCACTAAGTTAAAATGTTGGCATGGGGAGCCCAGATATTAACCCAGGGACTCGATTTGAACAAACCAAAATCTGACAACCCCCTCCTCCTCCCCTGCAGCCACCCCCCCCCCCCCCCCCAATATGAAAGCATTCAGACTGGTGGATCTGAGGAAGAAGATTTTTAATATTTCCTCGTATTGCACCAAGTTAAAATTTGGGCTCCTATTGGAGCTCAATATTTAACCCAGGGACTCGATGTGAGCAAACTTGAATCTGACCCTCCTAGAGATGTTATATACCAAATATCAGAAAATTCTAATTGATGGTTCTGGAGATTTTTTTTAATTTTGGAAAACAATTTATGGGTGCCATCAGAGTAATGAACCTTTTTGTGCCCCCTGTAGCCATGGCAACTTTATTTGAACAAACTTGAATTGACATATGATAAGGAACATGTATATCACATTTGGTTCAATTCAGTCCAGTGTTTTATGAGAAGACGTTGATAATGTAAAGTTCACACCAAACGGATGACAGATGGACGTATGATGGACAATGAACAAAAAGTGATCACTTAAGCTCCCACCGACTTTCAGTCAGGTGAGCTAAAAATTTGGTTCTCGAGCAATTAACTATTTAAATCAATGATGGATGGAAGCTTTCACTTCTATTTTGGGTTTTTTTTTAACAAAGAAATATGAAATACATTTGTGCTCAGTTATATTCATGCTCCTTTTTAAATAAATACTGTCGAAATAAAATAGCAGTTGTTTTCTGCAAAACAGAGCAAACTAATTGTTTATAAAACAAGTATACTAAATTGATGCTGTATTTTAATCATGCTTTGGTGCAAACACAAGCAAATAAATATACATCAACAGGGTATTTTTTGTTCTATCCAATCACCAAAATTTGGTTCGCATTGTGCGATTAAAAAAGATTTTATGTGCTCATCCAATATTCCACTTCTAAAATGGTAAACCAACAGATAAACAGTGTAACAATACACCAGTTTATTAGGTCATGCGAAATGATAAATTTAACCACCATTTTACAAGTGTTTTCAAATCAGTTGACACATAACTCCACCAGTGTTTTCTACAATGTCCGTGCCTATAAGTTAGCTCCCTTGATGTGCACCAGCCATTCTTCATAATCATCTTCCACGACTTTCTTCGTTTGGGCGGATTGATTTGAAAATTGCAAAGTAAAAATTGAATCATGAACTGCAAGAGCATGTTTCAATCACTGATTGTATTTATTTTTCATTGCCAACCCACGGGACCAGTGTACTCTAGCTTTTTATGTATTTGGCAAGGTTAGTTGTCGCGATCATCAGATACTTACCTATTTTCGTCGTAATTACTAGTGCCTGTGACTAAAATTGTCTTTATTCGAAAACTGAAAAGTACATGTGGAAGGGTGTGCTTAGAGTCAGAGGGGCTACTTGGTAACTCACATTTGTAAAGTTAGGGATGGGGTTATGCTAGAGTATGAGCTCGGACACGAGCAGTATGTGATAGAAATTGTTTTGTTTTTGGGTTTTTTTTTTTTTTTTTGGGGGGGGGGGGGGAGGGGGAGAGGGATGGCTGAAGTTGAAATTGCTAATCAATTTTCCAGGACAGCGATAAAAACTGCTAATCAAATTTTTAAAAACAAAAAATACCCTGATCAATCAAAAAAGACAAAATTTTAAAGCATCATAATTTCATACTAATTATGAAAGACACTAAAAGTCAATAAAGGCATTCAATGTGGGGGTTCAATATAGAATAAATAGGTACTAGGGTCGGTAATCAGATTTAAACCATGAGTAGGATAAGGGTTTTAACCACTTATTGCCGAGTGGTTAAAATCCTTATTCTACGAGTGGTTTAAATCTGATTACCAACCCTAGTACCTATTTGTTTTATTTCTCTTAATAAACAATCAACTCTGTCACTAAAAATGGAGAAAAAACGAAACTTTCTATCGCAAACACACAGGTTTGTTTTGTTTACATCTGCACTGTTGGGCAGTACTACGAGATGACGTGAATGCTTGATTGACAGCAGACACATCATCAAAGCTGACTGAATTTACTTTGCTTTTTCAGTCAAATCAATATTATTAGAAATTTTTAAATTTTATTTTAAATATTTAATTGTATGTATTTTATTTTTAGTGCACGTAGTAGATTGCGTATGTTTGAAAGAAACATCGTGAAGTGTGAATGTATCGAAGTTCACAAATTGCATCATGTCAAAGGTCATGTGGGATGAACATCCTACTATAGGTGTAAATGTTTTAACCGCAGTAGAAGCTTTACACTGGCAGTGAGGTTAAAAGCTAAAATTTAACCTACAGGATATTCGCAGTTACCAACATAGGCAAGCATGGTATAAAATTCAATGAGGGATAGCCTGAGAACCAAAACTTTATTTCTGGCCCAAAGAGAACAAATTTTGCTAAAAAAAAAACTGAAGTTCAAGTGTTCAAATAGAAAAAAGATTTCTCAAATAAGGTCAACTCCAAGATCGTGAATGAACTAAATTTCCTCATATATCAAATATGATTTTGAAACTAAAATGAAGCTGTCAGAAGAAGCTGCCAGCTTGAAAAGCCAATGGCATCTGAAACCAAACCACAGAATTCGGGGAGAACAAAATTTCCGTTCGCCTTTCATTTTCCTAAAATAAAATCAAGGTGAGCAGTTATTTATCTATTATCTTTTTATTGGGGTTTAATGGCACTTTTGACAGCCAGGGTCACCACAGGTTAGACAGTTTTATGGGTGGTGGAAACTGGAGTATCCGAAGAGAACCTCGCAGCAACTGTCAGACTCCCTAACGTACTAACTCTGCGCAAGCAGGGTTAGCATTGCTTTAAGACAAGTGTACCATCGACATGCAGAATGACCTAGAACACACCACCACTGTGCCCCACATGGGCAATCGGGATGGAGTGCCTTGCCCAAAGACACAATGCAGCCCCCCCCCACCCCCCCAGATCAAACCATGGTGGACCTTTTGGTTTGAAGTTAAAAGCCATAACCACTAAGAAGGTGAGCAGTTAATTCTTCAAAATAACTCCAGTAAGGTGAACAATCCATGATCAATATATGTTCAGAAACAACAGTATAAATCCAACATCTCTATCTGAGTTCTCTTTCTTTGCTGTAACATTATCATTCGAAATACAGTATCTAGATATGATATCTCATAGCAGCTGTGTGACTAAAATATGCTGGCATAACTTCAGTACTCGATAGAACCTTATTTTCATTGGTTAGGGATTTGATGTGTTTATATATTTATGTTACGTTTGTTACTTTACTGATGTAGCAAACTTGGGATGTGGAAATTTAGAGAGAGCATTTTGCATGCTCAGTTTGTGTTCTTGACCAATAGAATTGCTGAATTGTACGTGTGATATAAATTTAGCATAGAATCCTTGCTTTTATCGATTGAAGCCTCGGATTGGTTCATTTGATGTCAAGGAGAGGGCAAAATTGTTAATCAAAGTCATGGTGGGTTACGTCGAGTAATCAATGTAGTCATGATGGGTTCGAATATTTTTCATTCCTATATGAACTGATTTTCAATCTAATGTTAGGTAACCCCGCGCAATATTGATTTTATCCATCATTAAAATTTTATGCCGGGTTGAATAATTAGTTTTTTGTCAGAAAACAGTATTTCACAATTTGGAAGAAGTCAAAAACTTATTGTGACTGTAAGTGTAAAAGCTACTTGATGATGGCTCTTTGGCAGCATTGCCATTTGTCATCTAACACAATTCTGGAATGAAAATGAATTTTTAAATAACTGCTCAAATGCCCTGAAGTTATGTTTCTAGGGAGGTAAAGAATATCTCCTTTAATTAACATTAGTTGGCCAAAGCAAAACTCAATTACGATGCCTGAGATGAACAATTTTAAATTCATAATTTTTTGTTTGCCTCAAATTTGGCGCCCTGTGAAACAATTAATATAAAATCAAATGACATAGTAATATGGTAAATTAAATATTCAGTTTAAAAACTGAAATAAACAGCCCCTAAGATGTGCTCATTACAAGCAAATGTTAACCCCTTGCAAAATATGAAAAAAAGAAGCCTTCAAAAAAAATTCTTGAATAACAATTTTTTTTATTTTTTTGCTCCGAAAACAATGGGTATGACCTCAGTGCATCAGTGATACAAGATTTGTGGCATTAGGTTAAAACTGATGGGAGACAAGTTTAAATTGACTGTGCCGTTGAAACAGAGAATACCACCTGCATTCCACATGATGCCGATTTCAAAAATACTCAAAAGTTAAAAAAAGGGCAGTAACTCTGTCAAAATGAAAGTGTCAATGACACTGTAGCTTAACTTGTGTGTTGTGTTTGATGAAAAGGATAATGTTCAATGTTTATGAAAGGATTATGAAATAAGACAAGAATTGTGATAATTGGGAATATGTTCATTTCTGTTCCCTGTATGCTATGTTTTTGATAAAAATAATATGAGGTGTACACTTTACTAAAGAGCTGAGGGTTGGGATAATATTACCTCACAGTTAATGTATGTGGCCCTCACAGTTAACGTATATCAACAAAAGTTACCAAGTTACAGTGAAATTATTCCAAAATGAGTCATCCTATCAAGGTACATTGAAATCCCTTCATAAATATGGCCTGTAGACTGTACTAAAGGTTTTCGGGCTTCGGGCCCCTGTAGCTGTCCGTTTCCCAATTGCGTCCAAAGGAGGACGTTCTCATCTAGACATTATATGAATTCAACCCACCAAGTTACAATGAAATCCCTTCATAAATATGACCTGTAGACTGTGCTAAAGGTTTTTGGGCTTTGGGCTCTGGCAGCCATTATGGTTGAATGATCGCAACCAAAAGGGGACATTCTCATCTGGGCATCATCTGGAGTGATCCTACGAAGTTACAATGAAATCCCTTCATAAATATGACCTGTAGACTGTGCTCAAGATTTTTGGGCTTGTGTAGCCATCACAGCTGACAACCACGACCAAAAGGGCATGTCATCATCTAGGCATTATATGGAGTCAACCTAACAAGTTACAATGAAATCCTTCCATAAATATGACCTACAGACACGCTAAAGGTTTTTGGGCTCAGGCAGCCATCAAGGCTGAATGATTGTGACCAAAAGGGGACGTTCTCATCCAGACATTATTTGGAGTCATCCTACCAAGCTACAATGAAATCCCTTCATAATTATGACCTGTAGACTGTTCTAAAGGTTTTCGGGCTTCGGGCCCCTGTAGCTGTCACAGTTGCCCAATCGTGTCCAAAAGGGGACATTCTCACCTAGACATTATATGAAGTCAAACCTACCAAGTTACAATGAAATCCCTTCATAAATATGACCTGTAGACTGTGCTAAAGGTATTCAGGATTTGGGCTTGGGCAGCCATCATGGTTGAATAATCGCAACGAAAAGGGGACATTCTCATCTGGGCATCATCTGGAGTGATCCTACAAAGTTACAATGAAATCCCTTCATAAATATGACCTGTAGACTGTGCTCAAGATTTTTGTAGCCATCACAGTTGACCAATCACGACCAAAAGGGGATGTCATCATCTAGGCATTATATGGAGTCAACCTAACAAGTTGCCTTGAAATCTTTCCATAAATACGAACTATAGACTATGCTAAAGGTCTTGGGCTCGGGCAGTCATAAAGGCTGAATGATTGCGACCAAAAGGGGATGTTCCCATCTAGGCATTATTTGGAGTCATCCTACCAAGCTACAATGAAATCTCTTCATAATTATGACTTGTAGACTGTTCTAAAGGTTTTCAGGCTTTGGGCCCCTGTAGCCGTCACAGTTGCTCAATCGTGCCCAAAAGGGGATGTTCTCATCTAGACATTATATGAAGTCAACCTTCCAAGATACAATGAAATCCCTTCATAAATATGACCTGTAGACTGTGCTAAAGGTGTTCGGGCTTTGGGCTCGGGCAGCCATCATGGTTGAATGATCGCAACCAAAGGGGACAATCTCATCTGGGCATCATCTGGAGTGATCCTGCGAAGTTACAATGAAATCCCTTCATAAATATGACCTGAAGACTGTGCTCAAGGTTTTTGGGCTTCGGGCACCTGTAGCCATCACAGTTGACCAATCACTACCAAAAGGGGATGTCATCATCTAGGCATTATATGGAGTCAACCTAACAGGTTACAATGAAATCCTTCCATAAATATGACCTTTTGCCTATACTAAAGGTTTTGGGGCTCGGGCACCCAACAAGGCTGAATGATCGCGATCAAAATGGGACGTTCTCATCTAGACATTATATTAAGTCAACCTACCAAGTTACAATGAAATCCCTTCAAAAATATGACCTGTAGACTGTGCTAAAGGTGTTCGGACTTTGGGCTCGGGCAGCCATCATGGATGAATGATCGCAACCAAAGGGGACAATCTCATCTGGGCATCATCTGGAGTGAACCTGCGAAGTTACAATGAAATCCCTCCATAAATATGACCTGTAGACTGTGCTCAAGGTTTTCGGGCTTCGGGCACCTGTAGCCATCACAGTTGACCAATCGCGACCAAAAGGGGATGTCATCATCTGGGCATTATATGGAGTCAACCTAACAGGTTACAATGAAATCCTTCTATAAATATGACCTTTTGCCTATGCTAAAGATTTTTGGGCTCGGGCACCCATCAAGGCTGAACGATCACAACCAAAATGGGACTAGACATTATTTGGAGTGATCCTACCAAGTTACAATGAAATCCCTTCATAAATATGACCTCTAGACTGTGCTAAAGGTTTTCGGGCTTCGGGCACCTTTAGCCATCACAGTTGCCCGATCATGTCCAAAAGGAGACGTTCTCATCTAGACATTATATGAAGTCAACCTACCAAATTACGATGAAATCCCTTCATAAATATGACCTGTAGACTGTGCTAAAGGTTTTCGGGCTTCGGGCTCGGGGCTCGGGCAGTCATCATGGTTGAATGATCACAACCAAAGTGGACAATCTCATCTGGGCATCATCTGGAGTGATCCTATGAAGTTACAATGAAATCCCTTCATAAATATGACCTGTAGACTGTGCTCAAGGTTTTCGGGCTTCGGGCACTCGTAGCCATCACAGCTGATCAATCATGACCAAGAGGGGATGTCATTATCCAGGCATTATATGGAGTCAACCTAACAGGTTACAATGAAATCCTTCCATAAATATGACCTTTTGCCTATGCTAAAGGTTTTTGGGCTCGGGCACCCATCAAGGCTGAATGATCGCGATCAAAATGGGACGTTCTCATCTAGACATTATTTGGAGTCATCCTACCAAGTTACAATGAAATCCCTTCATAAATATGACCTCTAGACTGTGCTAAAGGTTTTCGGGCCTCGGGCCCCTGTAGCCATCACAGTTGCCCAATCACGTCCAAAAGGGGACTTTCTCATCTAGACATTATATGAAGTCAACCCACCAAGTTACAATGAAATTCCTCAATAAATATAACCTGTAGACTGTGCTAAAGGTTTTCGGGTTTTGGGCTCGGGCAGTCGTCACGGTTGGCAGATCATGCCCAAATGGGGGAATTCTCATCTAGACATCATAAGGAGTCATCCTACCAAGTTACAATGAAATCCCTCCACATTAAACATGACCTGCGGGGTGTAGCCCGTGCTAAAGGAAAATGTGAACAGACTCACAGACTTCCGCACGCATGATGGCAATAGCTTATCTTGACTATGTCAAGTTAAGCTAATGAGTATCACCGATCTCAAAACAGGTGCTAAATTTCCGGGGCTGTTTATTCTCTATGCCAAGTTTAAAAAAAAAAAGATCAGAAAATGATAAATTGTGGTATAAAAATATGATAAATGTTAAATTATGGTATAACAAGAGGGATGTTACATCCCAACGCTCACCTACATTCGCGCTTGATAATGTCGTTCCAATGTAACATGCCTAATATTTAGTTAATATAAATCATTAACTAGGCATCAAATGATTAATGTGGTTTATGTGATGGCTTTGGAAAGTCTATATTTCTGCATTTATTATGTATCAATTCAACATAGAATCATTGGATATAAAAGCATTTTTTTCTTTTAGAAATGTTTATGATTAAGAATATGAATCGTGAGGACAGATATTAAATCATAAATAAGAATTAGGAAAGGCTTTCATAAATCACTGAAATTGTAATTGAAGTACATTCATTGGTTAAAGAGGAGTTGCGGAAAAACATTCGTTCAAGAAAGTGACTATAAGTCCCAACAAAAATACATCACATCAACAACTAAAATAAGCCTTAATGTTACTAGTAACAAGTATGAGAAAGTATTAAACAAAAAAAAAAACGTTAAAAAAAAATAAGCCTTAATGTTACTAGTAACAAGTATGAGAAAGTATTAAAAAAAAAAAAGTTAAAAAAAAGGTTTTTTTAAGAAAGTGAATATAAGTCCCAAAAATCCCCCTCAAATTCCTCAAATATGCATGTAATAAGAGCGCAACGTTACCGCAATGTAGTTTAGTGACCCATGCGTACAATATCAATTGCCTGGAAAGACACATAGAAACAGAACTCACCTTAACACCTCACCTTAACACAAACTTTTAGAACTTAAAATTGAGTAAGTCAGAGAAAAACGTGAACATTGTGACTGAAAAAAAGAAAAGAAATCAGTTAAATTTCTGCATACAGTAGGGTTAATACCTACAGTTGTTATTGAAATGAGAAAATAAACAGTAATGAGAGGTGAAGGCACCACAATCTGCACAAAAGCTGACTTTAACGCAAATTCTTACAACACCTAAATGCTAATTCTTACAAGTTTTGGCAGAAAATCAGCCTCAAATTCCTCAAATATGCATGTAATGAGGGTTAAATATTACTGCAATGGAGTTCAGTAACCCAAGTGTAGAATATTAATCGCTTGGAAAGACACATAGAAACACAACTCACCTAAACACAAAGTTTACAAAGTTTTACAACTTAAAATTTACTAAGTCCGAGAAAAACATGAAAATTTTGAGTGAAAAAAGTTAAAAAATTTATAGTAATTTCTATAATTTTTATACTTACCAATGACCCAGACATAGCTGGTGCTAACTCTTAAAATATAGGGCCAAACACAAATTTTGCCCCCCAATCCCCAAAATTTGCATCTAAAACCAAGGAAAACATGTCCTGAAAGGCCCTCCACACTTCGCCCCTACTGCACATGCGCAGTGTCAAGGACGTTCCGAAATTGGCGCCATTAATCATTCTAATAACCAGTGCCTGGTAAGCGCTATGTACTCAGCGGGGAGGCAAGAGTTCCCAACTCCTGGGAGGGCCATCCCCGTCTGGGTCATTGGTAAGTATAAAAAATATAGAAATTACTATAAATTTTTTAACATTTTTATACTGTACCAATGACCCAGACATAGCTGAATAGTAAAAAGGCTGGAGGGCCAAGGACATAGAGCAAAATGGAATACGCTCAATAAAATAAAATAGAGTCATCCCCTGTAGGGAAAAAGAAGTAATAGGCCTTACATGTATCTTTCTTATTTATGATAAATTAGAAAGATACAACACCTTTCAAAATTGAGCTTCATACATCCATGTACTCTATTAATATCCAATATAATCCTTATACTAATAATTTTTAAAGTAAGCCAATAAATAAAGTAAATCTAGAGAATAGAGACTCTTATACTCCTAAAAGTGTCTGAGGATTGCATAATCATGTCCGTTGACATATGCAATATTCAAAAGCTATACTTTAAAAACTAAGACTTGAATGAATTTTAAAAACCTAAACTTCTCACTAAACAACCATCCCAATAACAGCTCAGAATTACTAACTCCGGAGGAGGTATCCCCTTGTTTTCATAGTAAAACAGGTGACCCAAGGGAACACCCTCCCCCCCTCCCTTTTTCTTGCCCTGGGTCAAATAGCCCAGAGCGAAGAGGGCAGCAGAACGGAGACACTGCCGAAACAGACAGCCTACCTAGCTATAGTAGCAACTGTTAAGTGAATGACATTCTGAGCAGTAGATAATAGACCTAACAATAGAGGCCTCCAGAAATGGACTCGATATTTCTGAGATAAAATTCATGAATGTGGATGGCTGAGCGCAATGAGCGGCCTTCAAAAATCTATAATAGCGACACTATTAATGTAAGCCCAAGAAGTAGAAGAACTCTTACTTCATGAGCCGAAATCTTAAGCACAACTGCTAAGTCAATGATATACCATAAGCAGTACCGATAGTTAATAGAATCCATTAACAATAAAATGGAGCGTAACGTCCTTCTACTAGGCATCAAAGACAGAAGAAGCTTACGCCCATAGTAATAAACACATATCTGTTTATAAATACATAAACTGTACCCAGAAAGAGTAAAGGCCTATGCACATACGAAGACGGAAGGACCTTAAAATAATAGGTTCCGGATAATAGGAGCCTAACTCTTATGCAAAAATCCAACCTAAATAGTAACGGAAGTAGTGATTCCGAAACTACGAAAGTGAAAATCATCCATCGATAGTGCATGAAACTCACTGACTCTACAGTAAAAGAGAAGCCAACAGAATTACTGTCTAAAAGGTCAGAATTTGAAAACTACTGTTTCCAGAGGCTCAAATGATTACTTAGCTAAATAAGAACCGAAGTTAAAATCCATATAGGAATTTAATCTAAAGATTCTAAGTCTATTTATCAAAAAGTTACTAACTGACTTAGATAAAGAGACAAAAGACTCAATTGTAAACTATCGTAGAGTGCATAGGTATGAGGTAACATAAACCTATAACCTAAATAATAACAGGCTGCAGTAGATCTTGTGAAACAAGTATACTAAAAAATTGCAACAAGTAGTATGGAGGGATCAACAATATGAACATAATGATCCCTACACCAACGACGGAAGAGCCTCCACTTTAGCCGCATAGAATAGCGAAGAAGAGGAACTCCTATAGTAAGAAATCGCGTCCAAAGCTCGTCCAGTACAGTGCTTACAATGCAATACGGACCACACAACGGAATACATGAAGGTTGCGACCTTGCGGGTTGTGATAAAGATGACACGATTTACCCAGTGAAAAAAGATCCTCACATAGAGGAAGATTTCACGTTAAGACCCACAGTAGACAAGAGAGTAAATTACCCATGATCTCTGTGAAGAAAGAGATGCTATCAACAGAAATGTATTGTGGTTGTTTATCTCAGCAATACCTGCTGAAACAACAGCGCCGGAGGATACGCGTATCCTATCATTCCGTCCTATAGATCAATAGAGCGTTAACAACATTAGCTCAGAGATCTGGACAAGCCAACACATACGTCTGCAATTGATTAGCGAGCTGTGTCATAAATAAATCATCATTGGGCGCTCCCATAAATAGCAAATCTGATTGAATACTTGTTTGTTGAGAGACCATTCTGACAGCAACAAGCGATCCGTAAGAGAACGGGAGTCCGGTAAAACAATCAGACAACCCGGAATATGACGGACCAAAACAGAACTTGGTGTACTATAACCAACAGACGGATTCTTTCCATTAAATTGAATAACGGAAACGAAAGAGTGCCTCCCTGGTTCCGGAGAAACGCCACTACTGTCGAATTAAAGGACAGGATTTGGGCATGCGTTTCTGAATAATGTTCATGCAATGACATAAAGCAAGCCTAAAAAACATTATTCTGCGGAAGAAAACTGATTGCTAAGAGACTGCGGAACCCAAAGACCCTGGCACTTCGAATCCGTAGGGATCAGTATTATATCCCAATCTGTTTGACTGGCAACCGTCATAACAGCCACACTCGGGTCCGGCAACTGCGGTGGCACTCTCTGAGTCAACCACCGAATGTTTGCCCCAGTCTGAATCTCTTGTAACAGTAGATAGACAAGAGAACGTGTAAATCGAGCAATTCATGGATTGCCGAAAATTTGCCGTCGAAGAGAAGCTCCTCCGAGAACGAAGCGACTCTGAGAGAGTTCTTAACCTTACTATCCACGCGTGTGGATGTAGCTAGGGCTGCGTCACGTTTAACCAACTCCAATCAGCCACTGAAGGGCGGAGTTATAATTGAACAAACTACTGCCCTCAAAAGAAATTACATTGAGAATAATATCCCGTAAATCTTTTCTTGAAGACGTAATGATAACGCCTCAGTAAGGCGGATTACGTATGATAAAGCGTCTAAGTTAAGTCTACTATACATCATGTCGTGTCCAACATTGAAATTGGAAAAGACATAAACGACGAAAAAGAATATATGCAGTCTTTAACCACACCGTCTAGACGCATATGAACTCTTGGTATGCCCTGCTCTGCCAAAATAAACTATTCGTATAAATGATAAAATGGCAGAAATGAGCAACGCGGACAAGAAACTAAACTATTATGCTTGGTAGCAGGCTTGTATATATATATATATAGCGTCGAAAAATAAAACACATGTTGTAATGACAATATTGGACTGCATCGGTAAGTCAGGGACAATGTCCCTGAACCGATCGAAAAATCCGAGTCCAATGACGCTATAAGTCTCTTATCCAAGATCGCAGCAATGAAGTCCGAAATAACAATCACTGGAAGATAATGCCAGAAGATATGAAAGGCAGCTTCCGATACTACTAAAGGGAAAACTCGAAATCTTTCGAATCCCTTCGCCATCCTGTCGGACCCTATAAAGCGTTCGGTCGTCCGTACCTGATGCAACCGCGGACCGCACCGACCCAGCGCCGTCGGATAATTCCTGATTCGACCGAGAAACTGTCAATTGCTGGGATGCTGCGAAACAACTGTGCTAACTCGGATAGCACGTCCGTCACTGAGGCCTGAGGAGAAGCGGTCTTACGATGCATTGCCGCTGGAAGCTCCGTGATCGTTACCCCGTGCATACTACCAATATGCGAGTGTATAGGCCTCGTGTCCCTTGGCTACCGGATGGCGCGACCTATTCGCCGTGGAATCACTGAATGACGAAACTGATCGGATACTCGAGGTCACGTAGCCAATGTGCGGTCGTGTGCCCTGCTGTGAGGATGAGGAAGCATTAAGGACAGTCTCTCGGACTGTCAATATAACGGAGCGTCCCGACCGACGGACATATGCTCCGAATGTAAAATATCTGAACCACAACATGCGGTCCCCTATGTTGTTGGACGAGAGAGGGACCTCTCTCGCTCACAGCCCGGACGGACCTGGACAAGCCAGGAACCGGACTAACAGGCTTCCTCCGATCTGTCCTCAATCTGCCGTCACTGGGTGAGTACTAAAGTAATTAAAGTGCTCGCATCACCCAAATCTCCTTCCTAGACCGCAACGGACGAACCCGGCAGCCGAACCATTCGATGAATGTACGCTACACCGGGTGAGCTAGCGAATGTCACTCCGTAGGCGATAGACATATTCCATGAGCACTTATTGCCGCTAGCTCTTCATTAACTATGACGACAGAGGCACACTTTTGAAAGACATCTCCGTAACTCTGCGAACAAGAAACCAGAAATGCTTGGTTATAGCAAGCATAAAATAATAATATATATAGTGTCGTTCAATAATTCGAAAGTTTGTGTGACATTATTGGACTATGTCGGAACTAAGGGACGATGTCCCTGAACCGAACCAAAACCACCGACGCTATCAGTTTCTTATCCGGTATCGCAGCATTCTGGTCCGACGAAAGAAGCTGTAGAAGACCAAGTCAGATGACATACACAACAGCATATGTTGTTCCGAAAGGGAAAGCTCGAAATCCTCCAAATCCCTTTCGGTATCCCGTCGGACCGGATGAAACTTTCGGACGTCCGTACCCGCTTCCGCGGAGCGTCCCGACCCAGCATCGTCGGATAAAATATATGCGACAGACTCAGTTGATGCTGGGATGCTGCGATAAACTGTGCTATTAAGGAAAGCACGTCCGTTCCCGAGGCCTGTGCAGTAGCGGTCTTACGATGCATTGCCGCCGGAAGCTCCGTGTACGTTGACTCCCGCACACTTCCTATGCGAACGTCCGGAGTCTGCAGGCCTCGTGTCCCTGGCTACCGGATGGTGTGACCTGGTCGCCGAAGAATCCTTGATCGGCGAAGCTGGTAATATATCGGCGGTCACGCAGCCAAGGTGCGGTCGTGTGCGCTGACGAGAAGAGGAAGCCTTAGCAGTCTCCACGGACTGCCTATACAACGGAGCGTCCCGAGCGACGGACGTATGCTCTGCTTGCGACACATTTTGTACCACAACATCTGGGGCCAGATGTTGTTGAACGAGAGAGGGGCCTCTCTCGCTTGCCGTCCGGATGGACTGGAACGAGCTATGAACCGGACTAAAAGACTTCCTCCATTCTCCCTCCGATCCGCCGTCACTGGGTGTGCATTAGGTTAATTTATAGTGCTCGCATCACCCCAAAATTCCTTCTAGACCGCAACGGACGAACCCGGCTGCCGAACCATTCGGTGAATGGACGCTACACTGGGCGAGCTAGCGGACGTCAAAGGCCGTCGAACCTACTAGGGTCCTCTTAGGCAATTGGCGTATTTACATGAGCACTTTTCCGCTAGCCCTTCATTAATTGTGACGACGGAGGCACACTGTTGGAAGACATCACAGATACATCACCCTAATCTTGATCGTCTGAAATAGAAATTGATAAAGTAGAGTGACCCTGCGGGGAAAGGACCGGAGTGTCCAAATCCCCAATAACATACCGTGACATGCGCTTCCCATATTGTCATCGAAATCATACGATACAGAACAGGAGTTAATGCGAGTACACTGACCACATATAGAATGATTATAAAGTCAGAGGAAGACTTCCTCTTAATACAATTGATCAATATCCTTTCAATGTGAAAAGAAAACAAGTCCTGGTACTCGCACTAACCCCTGGCAATCAAAATACATAATAATAATATCATCCATTAATATAGAAAAAATAATTGAAATCAAAATATTTTGAAAAAATATTTTTTCAGAACAGCCCAAGTTTCTGAAAAGTAACGTTGAGCCCCAATGGATCCCAAGCCTAAGTGTGGACAAAAATTTTAAAAATATTTTAAACAATTTATTCAACACTTACGAACAATAATAATGTATCTAGTTATGATTAAAATAACATCAAGATATTATTTTCAAGAAATCCCCCCTCACACAGAGGGCTGTTGTAAATGTAAACAATGAGTGTAAAAACACTAAAATAAGACTCCAGGCACCCAGGCCCGAAATCAGTTACCAAAAATACACTATCTGATGCAAAACAGAGACTTCCAGGGAAGAAACTGCAGAACATCAGATGGTAGATGCAGAACACAACGCCTAACCACCCATAGGTGAAGACGTAAACATGGGGAAAAGAACAGAATTCATTCTGTTATTCAGCTAAAACTCCCAAGAAAATTTAGTAATAATAATTACAAAAACTATGCCAAAAGCATGGGAGAATAGCAAGGGGGGACTTAAAGGACAGGGAGAGAGGAAAACACTTAAAAAACAGTGTAACTAAATAATCAGAATGACAACAAAATGGCTACTGCCTCGAAAATAGGTAACTTAACATAATTTCATTAAAAAATTTTAAGTTACAGCCCTGATAATATTCTGTCACACATTTTTTTCCTCTCCTCCTTCTCTATCCTCCTTAGAATCACCATTTCACTAATATTTATGTGTCTGGCATCATTTAAACTGAGATTTATAAGCACAAAGATCAGTCAGATGTTAACTGATGAAGGGCCAAACTTAGAATGATTAATGGCGCCAATTTCGGAACGTCCTTGACACTGCGCATGCGCAGTAGGGGCGAAGTGTGGAGGGCCTTTCAGGACATGTTTTCTTTGGTTTTAGATGCAAATTTTGGGGATTGGGGGGCAAAATTTGTGTTTGGCCCTATATTTTAAGAGATAGCACCAGCTATGTCTGGGTCATTGGTACAGTATAAAAATAAGAAAATTTTCGTTAAATTTCTGCATACAGTAGGGTTAATACCTACAGTTGTTATTGAAATATGAAAATCAACAGTAATGAGAAGTTAAAGCAGCACAATCTGCACAAAAGCGGAATTTAACACAAATTCTTACAACACCTAAACGCAAATTCTTACAACAACTTTTGGCAGAAAATTTTAGGTGAAATTTGAAACAAGAGGCCCCAGGTGGCCTGAGGGCGCTCACCTGACTGACATGGTAGCCTAAATATCAACCCAGAGAATTGATTTCCACAAGTTGCATCTGCTCCTCCTAAGAAAAGCTGAAACCAAATATCCAAATATTCTGACCAGTGGATCTAAAAAAAGATTTTTAAAGAATATTCCTCATGCTGAACTAAGTCATAATTCGGGCTCCCACAGGGAGCCAATATATGAACCCAGGGACTTGGCTTTAACAAACCTGAATCTCACACCCCTAAGGATTCTGCACACCAAATATCAAAACATTCTGACTGCTGGATCTGAAGAAGAAGATTTTTAAAGAAAATTCCTCATTTTGAACCAAGTTACAATTCGAGCTCCCACAATCAGCCCAAATATGGACCTAGGGACATGGCTTGAACAAACTTGAATCTTACCCCCCTAAGGATGCTGCATAAAAAATATCAAAAGCATTCATCTGCTGGATCTGAAGATTTTTAAAGAAAATTCCTCATTTTGAACTAAGTTGTCATTCAGGCTCCCATAGTGAGCCCAAATATGAACCAAGGGACTTGGCTTGAACAAACTTGAATCTCAGCCCCTAAGGTTGCTCCATGCCAAATATCAAAACATTCCAACTGCTGAATCTGAAGAAGAAGATTTTTAAAGAAAAATTCCTCTTATTGACTAAGTTATAATTTGGGCTCCCACAAGGAGCCCAAATATGGACCCATGGACTTGGCTTTAACACACTTGATTCCCCCCTCCCCCCCAAGGATGCTACTCACCACATATCAAACCATTCCGACTGCTGGATCTGAAGAAGAAGATTTTTTAAGAAAATTCCTCATTTCGAACAAAGTTACAATTCAAGCTCCCACAGTGAGCCCAAATTTGGACCTAGGGACGTGGCTTGAACAAACTTGAATCTCACCCCCCTAAGGATGCTGCATACCAAATATCACAAGATTCTGCCTGCTGGATCTTGAGAAGAAGATTTTCCAAGAAATTTGCCTGAAATGCACTAAGTTCGAATTTGGGCTTCTATAGTGAGCCCAAATATGAATCCAGGTGGCCGATTTGAACAAACTGGAATCAGATCCACCCCACAATGTTGCATACCAAATATCAAAAGATTCTGCCTGCAGGATCTGGAGAAGAAGATTTTTGAAGAAATTTGCCTGAAATGCACTAAGTTCAAATTCGAGCTTCTATAGAGAGCCCAAATATGAATCTAGGGAGCCGATTTCAACAAAATAGAATCAGATCCACCCCCACAATGTTGCATACCAAATATCAAAAGATTCTGTCTGCTGGATCTGGAGAAGAAGATTTTTTAAGAAATTTGCCTGAAATGCACTAAGTTCAAATTTGGGCTCCTATACTGAGCCCAAATAAAAACCCGAGGGGCCGATTTGAACAAACTTGAATCAGATCCACCCCACAATGTTGCATACCAAATATCAAAAGATTCTGCCTGTTGGATCTGGAGAAGAAGATTTTCAAAGAAATTTGCCTGAAATGCAGTAAGTTCAAATTTGGGCTCCTATACTGAGCCCAAATATAAACCCAGGGGGCCGATTTGAACAAACTTGAATCAGATCTACCCCACAATGTTGCATACCAAATATCAAAAGATTCTGCCTGCTGGATCTGGAGAAGAGGATTTTTTAAGAAATTTGCCTGAAATGCACTAAGTTCGAAATCGGGCTCTTATACGGAGCCCAAATATGAACCCAGGGGGCCGATTTGAACAAACTTGAATCAGATCCACCCTCCAATGTTGCATACCAAATATCAAAAGATTCTGCCTGCTGGATCTGGAGAAGAAGATTTTTTAATGTTTTTCCCATTGCCTACAGTGTTAAAAAGTGCTGACTCAGCACTTTTTCAATGTCCCGAAACTGTACCCTATGATAAAACCGATGGCAATTTTTTTTTACCAATTCTTTCTGTTGGTCCTAAGGAAGCTTCACACCAAATAAAAATTCTCTGTGCCGTGCAGTTTTGGAGATATGGGCGTTTTAATTTTTTTCTATTTTTAGCTCCTGCGGTTCCCATGGGGCTACAGGAAAAAAAAATCAGCATAAATTAGGTACTTATGACCCAATAAACCCTCACATAAAATTTGGTTCAAATCAGCCTCTCGGTTTGGAAAGTTAAAAAATTTATAGTAATTTATATATTTTTTATACTTACCAATGACCCAGACTTAGCTGGTGCTAACTCCACAAAAACCAGGGCCAAACACAAATTTTGCCCCCCAATCCCCAAAATTTGCATCCAAAACAAAAAGAAATCATGTCCTAAAGGACCTCCATAGTACGACTCTACTGCGCATGCGCAGTGACGCAGTCGTCCCGAAATTGGCGCCAAATATCATTCTTACTGGCAGTGCCTGGTCAGCGCTATGTACTCAGCGGGGAGGCAAGAGTTCCCAACTCAGGGAGGGCCATCCCCGTCTGGGTCATTGGTAAGTATAAAAAATATATAAATTACTATAAATTTTTTAACATTTTTATACTGTACCAATGACCCAGACTTAGCTGAATAGTAAACAGGCTGGAGGGCCTAGGACATAGAGGAAAATCCAATAAGCTCAATTATAAAATAAAGAGGTAACCCCTTAAGGAGAAAAGGAGTATTAGGCTTTACATGTATCTTTCTTATTTAATATTTAAATTAGAAAGATACACTACCCTTAATAATTGAGCACAATAACATTCATGTTCTCTATTAACATCCAGTATAACCTTTATACTAATTATATTTAAAGCAAGCCAATAAATAAAGTAGTCCAGAGAATTGAGACTCTTTATAATCATTTAAAAGTGTCCGAGTATTGTATATTAAAGCCCGTTTGACACTTGACATATACAAATGCTTCACACCGAGCTACACTTTAAAAATAAGACATGAATGAAATTAAACATTAATATTACACTTTAAAACCATCCCGGAAGCGACTCAGAAATACTGTCTTGGAGGAGGCATTCCCTTGCTTTTCACTATAAAGCAGGTGACCTAAGGGAACACCCGCCCCCCCCCCTTCCCCTTGCCCTGGGTCAAATAGCCCAGAGCGAAGAGGGCAGCCGGACGGAGTCACTGCCGGAACAGAAAGCCTGCATAACTATAGTTGCAACTGTTTAGTGGACGACATTCTGAGCAACAGATAACGGACCTAAACAATGCAGGTCTCCAGAAATGGACTCAATATTTCTGAGATAAAAATTAGTAAATGTGGATGGCTGAGACCAATAAGCAGCCTTCATTAAATCTGTAATAGCAACACTATTAGCATAAGCCCAGGAAGTAGAAAGAGCTCTTACTTCATGAGCAGAAATCTTAAGCACAGACTGCTGAGAAGAAGATAAATCTTCATACGCAGTACGGATAGT
Organism: Pictodentalium vernedei; assembly: GCA_031216915.1. NCBI lineage: Eukaryota > Metazoa > Mollusca > Scaphopoda > Dentaliida > Dentaliidae > Pictodentalium > Pictodentalium vernedei. The sequence goes on along the minus strand of CM062296.1, from coordinate 599,591,068 downwards.
TAACTGAATCCATCTAGCAATAGAATGGACTGAAATGTCCTTTCTATTAGGCATCAAAGACAGAAAGAAACGTTTCCGTCCCTTTCTGATGAACTGAGATCTCTGTTTATAGATACGTAGTGCTCTAACAGGACAGAGTAAAGGCCTACGCCCGTCTGAAGACGGAAGAGCCTTAATAACAATAGGTTCCGGATATTTATTAGGAGCCTGATTCTTAGCTAAAAAACCGACGTTAGTAGTGAAGGTGATAGTGTTCCCAACACTACGATAATGAGAATCATCCACCGATAGTGCATGAAGCTCACTGACTCTTCTGGCAGAAGAGAAAGCTAAGAGAAAAGCTGTCTTATAAGATAAGAATTTGAAATCTACTGTCCCAAGAGGTTCAAATGGCTTTTCCTTCAATTTAAGGAGAACCCAAGCTAAATTCCACTTAGGAATTAATCTAAGAGTTCTGGGTCTATTTATCGAAAAGTTTCTAACCAATTTCGATAAAGAGACATTAGATCCAATTTGTAAACTATCATGATGTGCATAGGTATCAGATAACATAGATCTATAACCCTTTATAGTAACCGGTTGCAGTTTGATTTCGTCAAACAAGTATACTAGAAAGTTAGCAATGTCTGGTATAGAGGGATCAAATATATCAACAGAATGATCCCTACACCAACGACGGAAAACCTTCCACTTAGCCGCATAGTTTAGCGAAGAGGAGGTCCTCCTACAGTTAGAAATCGCGTCCACTGCTCGTCCTGTAAAGTGCTTGCCATGCAAGAAGGACCGCACAACGGAAAAACGTGAAGGTTGAGACCTTGCGGGTTGTGATGCAGTTGGCGCGATTTCCCCTGCCAAAGAAGATCCTCTCGTGGAGGGAGCTTCCGCGGTAGGTCCCACAACAGACACCTGAGTAGATTTATCCACGGTCTCTGTGGCGACAGAGATGCTACCAACAGAATCTTGCATTGAGATTGTTTTATCTTTAGCAATACTTGTTGAATTAACGGCGCTGGAGGATACGCATATCCTATCATTCCGTCCCAAGGGATCGATAGAGCGTCTACAGCAAATGCTCTTGGATCCGGACACGGGGACACATACGTCTGCAACTGATTGTTGAGATGTGTCGCAAATAAGTCTATCATTGGCCGTTCCCATTGGTAGCAAATCTGATTGAATACTTGTTTGTTGAGAGTCCACTCCGACGGCAACAAGCGACCCTTTCGAGAAAGGGAGTCTGCTAGCACATTCAGACGACCCGGTATGTGACGGACCGAAAGAAGAACGTGATGTTCCAACGCAAACAGAAGGATTCTTTCCGTTAGATTGAACAACGGAACTGAATGAGTGCCTCCCTGATTCCGTATATACGCCACTACTGTCGTATTGTCGGATAGGATTTGGACATGAGCATCGTGAATAATGTCCATCCAGTGACGTAACGCAAGCCAAATTGACATCATTTCCTTGATGTTTATGTGCTTGCACAGGAATTGCGGATCCCAAAGACCCTGGCATCTCGAATCCGTTGGGATTAATGATGCACCCCAACCTGTTTGACTGGCATCCGTCATAATGGTAAAACTCGGATCCGGCAACTGCAGCGGAACTCCTTGAGTTAACCACTGAATGTTTGCCCAAGTCTGAATCTCTTGTTTCACTTGATCTGACAAGAGAACGTCTACATCGAGCGAATGAATTTTCACACTCCAATTCTGAGTCAAGAAAATTTGAAGAGGCCATGTGCGTAGCCGTCCCATCGGAATGAGATCCGCAGCGGCTCCGCACAGACCTATCAGTCTCATAAATTCTCTCGCTGTGACTTTGTCTGTATTTAGACAATAGCGAGCGTAACAACTGACTAATTTCGCTCTGGTTAACGGCAGACGAACGAGATTGTTGTGCGTCTCGAAGCTCATTCCCAGATGAGTGAATGACTTGGACGGCACCAGATCCGACTTCTCCTCGTTTACTATGAAACCGAGACGTCGGAGCAATAGAAGAAGATTCTGAACATCGTTCTGAAGCGTTAACTCGTTGCCGTACCTCTGAAGAATGTCGTCCAGGTAGGCCGACGTTACCGCAGACGAATGAGCTCGGAAGTAAATCATTACCGAGTTCATTACCCGAGTGAAAGCCCAGGGTGCTAGATTCAATCCGAAGCACATGGCCCGGAACTGATACACCACTCCTAGGACTGCGAAGCGTAGATACTTTCGGAATGTCGGATGTACCATGACGTGAAAGTACGCATCTTTGAGATCTATGCTCGTTGCATAATCGTTCACCCGAATACTCGCTCTGACCGATCGAATCGTCTCCATATAAAACTTCGGAGCGATGATCAGCTTGTTTATCCAGCTCAAATCTATGACTGGACGGAACGAGCCGTCTGGTTTCGGAACCAGAAACAGATGGCTGTAGAATCCCAGCGATTCCTGGTTTTCTACGACCTCTACCGCGTTCTTCATTAAAAGAGACTGCACCTCTGATAGCAGAGCGTCTCTTTTCTGAGGGTTTGACGGAAGATGAGTCCACTTTGGACTTCGAGTTAATGGAGGCTTTCGTTTGAAGGATATCTTTAGACCTTCCGAAGTCACTCCTCTCACCCACGGATCGTCCGTAATCGACGCCCACTCTTGAGAAAAACTCGACAACCTTCCGCCAACCGGAACGCGATAGAGGTTTGAGCCATCACCTCCTGGATCTGCGAGGCCTGCGGTAGGAGAAACCACGTCTTCCACGACCCGCACCTCGCCTCGTCGACCTCGGGGCGTCCGACCGATTGTCCCGGCCTGAAGGACGTCCCGAACGAGAGTCGCTATCCTGACGGTCTCTCGAATAAGAGCTAGAGGACGCACCGGAACCTCTATAGGAACCTCTCTTGGGCGGATAAGACCCAGAAGTGCCCGCCTTATTCGTGACTGCTGAATCCGACCTTTTAGGAGCGGATCTAAACAACAGAGAATCACTAGCTTTCTTTTTAATATTATCATAAATAGCGGAAAGCTTGCCGTCAAAGAGAAGATCTCCTGAGACCGAAGCGACTCTAAGAGAGTTCTTCACCTTAGAATCCACTAGTGTGGATGTAGACAGGGCTGCGTCACGTCTAACCAACTCCAGATTTGCCACTGAAAGGGCGGAGTTACACGTGGAATAAGCTACTGCCCTTGAAAGAAGTCTTAAGGAGGATTGTATATCCTGAAACTCTTCCCCTTGAAGACGCAGTGATAACGCCTTCGTAAGGTGATCTGCGTAAGATAAGGCATCTAAATTGGCTCTGTTAGACGCAATAGCTGTTTCCAACACTGCGGTTGGAATAGAAGCTGACGACGGTAATGATAGCTCTAAGTCTTCCGCCTCGTCGTCCATACGCAGAGGAACTCTCGGTATACCCTGACCTGCCGTGTCGAATTTATTCCTTGCATTAATGAAAGGCAGGTTGAGAGTATTTGCGGACAAGAAGCCTGCTTTCCCTGTCCTGGAAGCAAGTTTAAAAATAGCGTCGTTCAATAATTCAAATGTTCTTGCAACATTATTGGACTGCGACGGAAACTCGGGAGCGATGTCCCTGAACCGCTCGAAAAAATCAGAGTCCAATGACGCTATAATTCTCCTGTCCGGAAGCGCAGCAGTCTGGCCCGACGGAACAACTTGAGGAAGAAAGTGCCGGATGAAGTCTACGGCAGCTTTGTGTTGTTCCGAAAGGGATAGCTCCAATTCATCCGTATCCCTTTCACCATCCGGTCGGACCTCCCGATGTTCCCGGTCGTCCGCCCCCGATGCTTCGGCGGAGCGTACCGACCCAGCGCCGTCGGATAATTCTCGATCCGACACCGTCTCTGTCGGCTGCTGGGATGCTGCGATAAGCTGTGCTATCTGCACTAGAATGTCCGACGTCGAGACCTGCGGAGGAGCGGTCTTTCGCTGCTTTGCCGAGGGCAGCTCCGCATCAGATGGCTCCCGCATACTTTTCCTATGCGAACGTCCGGAGTCCATCGGTCTCGAATCCCTGGCTGCCGGATGGTGTGACCTGGTCGCCGAATAATCCTTCATCGGCGAAGCTGGCAAGATATCGGAGGTCACGCAGCCAAGGTGCGGTCGTGTGCGCCGGCGAGAAGAGGAAGCCTTAACAGTCTCTGCGGACTGCTTATACAACGGAGCGTCCCGAGCGACGGACGTATGCTCCGCTAAAGACACATTTTGTACCACAACATCTGGTCCCAGATGTTGTTGTACGAGAGAGGGGCCTCTCTCGCTCGCGGCCCGGCTGGACCTGGACGAGCTAGGAACCGGACTAAAAGGCTTCCTCCGTTCTCGTTCACTATCCGCCGTCACTGGGTGTGCATCTATTATTTTTATAGTGCTCGCATCACCCAAAATTTCCTCTTGGACCGCATCGGACGAACCCGGCTGCCGAACCATTCGGTGAATGGACACTACACCGGGCGAGCTAGCGGACGACATTTGTCTAATCTCCATGAGCACTTTTGCCGCTAGCTCTGTATTTAATTGTGACGACGGACGCACACTTGAAGAAGATAACATGGAAACATCACCCTGTTCTGGTTCCTCTGAAATAGAAACTGAGAGAGTAGAGTGACCTTGTGGAGAAAGAGCCGGCATCGCTCTTTCTCCAGAAACAACATATCGTGACACACGTTTCCAATGTTTCTCATCCCAATGTTCACATACAGGACAGGGATTAATGCGAGAACACTGACTACAATTTATGCAATAATCATGAAAGTCAGAGGAAGATTTCTTCCTATTACAATTTGAACAAGTTCCTTTCATTGTGAAGGAACAACAATAAGTCCTAGTTACTCGCAAAAACCCCTGACACAAAGATACATAATAACATGATCCATTAATAAATGAAAAAACAATTGCAAAACAAAATAATTTTGAAAAAATATTTTTTCAGAGAAGCCCAAGTTGCTGAAAAGTAACGTTGAGCCCCGATGGATCCGATGGCAAAGTGTGGTCAAAAATTTTAAAATTATATAAAATAATTAATGAGACACTTTCGGATAATATAAATGTATCTTATAATGAGATAAACTACCTCAAAGGCAAACAGCCCCCCTCAAAAAAGGCTGTTGCCAATGAAAACAAACAGTGTAAACACAGAAGAAAACATGACTCCAGGCACTGAAAAAACTGGCCCGGAATCAGTCCTCAATTACACTCTATCTGATGCAAAACAGAGACTCCCAGGGGAGAATCTGCAGAACATCAGATGGAAGATGCAGAACACAAACGTTATACACCCATGGGTGAAAACGTAACTATGGGGAAAATAACAGAAAACATTCTGTAACCAAGCAACTCTCCCAGGGAAATTTTAGAAATGAAACTTCTCAAAAATATGCCAAAAGCATGGGAGAATTGCAAGGGGGGACTTTAGAAGGTTAGGGGAGAGGAAACACTGAATAAGCAGTGCAACAATTAGCAAGAATGACAACAAGAGGCGTTTGCCTCGAAAATAGGCAACTTAACATAATTTTAACAAAAAATTTTAAGTACAGCCCTGATTATTTTTTGCCACTTCTTTTTTCCTCTCCTCCTTCTATCCTCCTTAGAATCACATTTTCTCCAAGAATTACGTGTCTGGCATCCTTTAAACTGAGATTTACAAGCACAAAGATCAGTGAGATGTTGACTGATGAAGGGCCAAACAGAGAATGATATTTGGCGCCAATTTCGGGACGACTGCGTCACTGCGCATGCGCAGTAGAGTCGTACTATGGAGGTCCTTTAGGACATGATTTCTTTTTGTTTTGGATGCAAATTTTGGGGATTGGGGGGCAAAATTTGTGTTTGGCCCTGGTTTTTGTGGAGTTAGCACCAGCTAAGTCTGGGTCATTGGTACAGTATAAAAATATAGAAATTTTGGGCGGGGCCAAAAATTTTGCCCCTCCCATAACGACGCCAAGTATAGCCTCACAAACTTCTCTTGAACAAATCTGAGTCTACACCTCAAAAGGAAGCTGCACACCAAATATCAAGTCTCTGCTACTGCTGGTTCATGAGAAGAAGATTTTTTAAGATTTCAGCACACTTTTTGGGTGTGGCCCTACCCACAGGCGGGGCAACTTGATTTGAACAAAATCAAATTGCGATGTCATAACAAACTATTATCTCAAATATCAATTAAATTGGTTCAGCGGTTTGGGAGGAGAAGACGCAAACACCATGTTCACAGACGACGGACGCCGGATGACAGACGGTGAGTGATCACTATAGCTCTCCTGACTGAAAGTCAGGTGAGCTAAAAAAGTCGTAGTATCAGGGTTAAATACTGTTCTGATAGTCCCATACAACCTACATATGCAATATCAAAGGCCTGAGCCCACTGATGTTTGAGAAATTAACCTTAACATTAAATCTTACAATATTGGACACGCCGGACGCCGACGCCGACACTGACGCTGACGCCCGAGGTTATGACAATAGCTCACCACATCTTACAGATGTAGGTGAGCTAAAAATATGATAAATGTTAAGTAATTTGTATATTTTTTATACTCACCAATGGCCCAGACTAGCTGGTGCTAACTCAAATTAATCCAGGGACAAACACAAATTTTGCCCCCAATCCCCCAAATTTGCATGCAAAACAGAAAAAAATCAAGTCCTAGATGATCCTCCATACTTTTGTGATCTGCACATGCACGGTATCCAGGAAGGTACCGAAATTGGCGCCAACCCTCATTCTTTCTACAGTGCCTGCTAAATGTTATAATCAGCGGGGGAGGTATGAGTGCCCACTCATGGGAGGGCCATCCCTGTCTGAGCCATTGGTAAGTATAAAAAATATACAAATTACTTAAAATTTATCATATTTTTATACCACAACCAATGGCCCAGACTAGCTGAATCGTACAAAGGCTGGAGGGCCTAGGACTTCAAGAAAAATCCAATCTCTCAATTACTTCACTAAAGGATAGCTCCTACAGGAGAATAGGAGAAGACATAGGAATTATATATGTCTTTCTCTTTTACGGGAAAAGAGAAAGGCATAACACCAACAATGTAATTGAGAATTATATAATTTCTCCATTTAATGCCAGCATAACCCATTATGCTAATTCGGTGAAGGAAACCAATATATAAAGCTAGTCCAGAGATTGAGACGCTTTATACTCATTTAAAAGTGTCCGAGGATTTTATATTAATGCTCGTTTGACACGTAAGATATACAAATGCTTCACAGTGAGCTACACTTTAAAAATAGTACATAAATGAGACATAGTTATTGCTTCACACCGAGCTACACATTAAAACTACCCAGCACCGACGCAAGACTACAGTCACTAGAGGAGGTATTCCCTTGCTTTTCACTATAAAGCCAGATAATCATAAGAATTAAGCGGGCAGCGGAATGGCATCAGTGCTTGAGCAGACTGCTTAAAGACCTTACAGATGTAACATTAATGGACAACATTCTGAGCAACAGAAAGAGAACCCAAAGATCTAAGGTCACCGGAGAAAGACTTTAAATTTCTCAGGTAGAACTTGGTAAATGAAGAGGGCAGTGTCCAGTAAGCAGCCTTAATTAGATCAGTAATGACTATAGTGTTAGAATAAGCCCAAGAAGTGGACAGTGCTCTAACCTCGTGCGCTGAAATCTTGTTGACAGAACGTTGATCCGAAGATAGATTTTCGTAAGCAATACGTATTGCCAACTGAATCCATCTAGCAACAGAATGAACAGAAATATCTTTTATGTTAGGAATCAAAGAAAGGAAGAAATGTTTTCTTCCCTTTCTAAAAAAATCTGATCAACGTTTATAATTGCACATTGCTCTGACTGGACACAGCAAAGGTCTACGGTTATCCGAGGATGGTAAAGCCTTAATGACAATAGGCTCCGGCCGCTTATCCGGAATCTGATTCTTAGCCAGAAACCCCACTTCTGTAGTGAGGGTAATAGTATTACCCGCACAACAGTAATAAGATTCATCAACACATAATGCATGCAGTTCACCGACTCATTAGCAGACGCTGTTTTATAGGTCAAGAATTTGAACTCTACAATGTCCAATGGCTCAAAAGGAGCTTCTTGAAGTTTCAACAGAACCCAAGCCAAATTCCACTTAGGAATTAATCTGAGGGTTGTAGGTCTATTAATAGAGAAATTTCTAACTAGCTTGGATAAAGTAGTATCTGATCCAATAGCCAAGTTATCATGATGAGCATACGTGTCTGATAACATAGACCTATAGCCCTTAATAGTGACGGGCTGAAGTTTGAGTTTGCCAAGCAGGTAGACCAAGAAACTGGCAATCTGTGGAATGGATGGATCATATACGTCTACAGACTGGTCCGTACACCAACGGAAGAAAACCGTCCACTTCACTGCATAATTCAATGAAGAGGAGGCCCTCCTACAGTTAGAAATTGCATCCACTGCTCGTCCTGTAAACTGTTTTCCATGCAAGGACTGCATAACGGAAATACGTGAAGGTTGAGACCTTCCGGGTTGTGATACAGTGTGGTATAGAAGATCCTCTCGTGGAGAAAGCTTCCAGGGAATGTCCCATAACGGACACCTGAGAAGATTGATCCAAGGTTTCTGTGATGACAGAGGTGCTACTAGCAAGATTTTGCAGTGAGACTGTTTGATCTTTAACAGAATCTGATGAATCAACGGAGCTGGAGGATATGCATATCCTATCATCCTGCCCCATGAGATCGACAGAGCATCTACTCGATCATATGGGCATGGCGACACGAACGCCGGTAACTGATTGTTTAGGTGTGTCGCAAAAAGATCTATCATGGAACGATCCCACTGGTATCAAATCGGCCTGAATATTCGCTTGTTGAGAGTCCACTCTGATAGCAACAGGCGACCTTTCCGAGAGAGCGAGTCTGCTAATACGTTCAGACGACCCAGTATATGACGGACTGAGAGATGAATGTGATGATCCAGAACGAATAGGAGAATATTCTCTGTTAATTCGCCTAACAGAATGGAGTGAGTGCTGCCTTGGTTCCTGAGGTAAGCAACTATTGTCCAGTTGTCCGACAGAATTTGAACATGGGCATTCGCTATTTGACGAATCCAATGTTGTCGTGCTAGCCAGACTGACATCATCTCTTTGATGTTTATGTGTTTTTCTCGGAACTGAGAGTCCCAAAGACCCTGGCACTTCAAGTCTGCGGGACTTAGAGACTCGCCCCAGCCTAGCTGACTCGCATCCACCATATTCGTGAAAGCCGGATCCAGCAGTTGAAGTGGAACTCCTTGAGTTAACCACTGAAGATCTGCCCAAACCTGAACCTATTGTTTTACTAGGTCCGTTAAAACAATACTGGTTTCAAGCGAATGCGCCTTCACACTCCAGTTCTGAGTAAAGAATATCTGGAGGGGTCTCATCCGCAGGCGGCCCATCAGAATAAGATCTGAAGCCGCTCCGCACATCCCCATCTGTAACATAAACTCCCTCGCTGTTACTGCATCTCAGTTTAGACAAAAGCGAGCATAACAACTGACTAATTTCGCTCTGGGTAACGGCAGATGAACCAGATTGTTGTGAATCTCGAAGCTCATTCCCAAGTGAGTGAACGACTTGGACGGAGCTAGATCCAACTTTTTCTCGTTTACTATGAAACAGAGACGTTGGAACAATTGTAGCAGACTCTGAACATCGTTCTGAAGAATAATTCTGTTGCCGTATCTCTGAAGAATGTTGTCCAAGTAAGCTGACGTTACCAGACAAATGAGCTCGGAACTATAACATTACCGAGTTCATTATTTGAGTTAAAGCCCAAGGAGCCAGGTTCAGACCGAAGCACATTGCTCTGAACTGATAAACCTTTCCTTGCAGGGCAAACCGCAGGTACTTTCTGAATGCCAGGTGTACGAGGACATGAAAGTAAGCATCCTTTAGATCTATGCTTGCTGCATAGTCGTCCACTCGGATGCTCGCTCTTACCGACTGAATGGTTTCCATTTAGAACTTTGGAGCCACAATCAACTTGTTTATTCAGCTCAAGTCTATTACCGGTTGGAACGAGCCGTCTGGCTTCGGTACGAGGAACAGCTGACTGTAAAAACCTCGAGAATTTTGATTCTCGACGACTTCTATTGCTTCCTTTAATAAAGGAGCCTGTAACTCCGCTAGGAGAGACTCTTTTTTGAAAGGGTCTGCCGGAAGATTTATCCAACGCGGACATCTTGTTAGTGGGGGTTTTGCTACACTTCTCACCCACTGATCTTCCATGACTGCTATCCAGTTTCTCGTGAAGTTTGATAACCTTCCGCAAACTGGCAAGCAATAATGGTCTTGGCCATCACCTGTAGGACTTTTGAGGCTTATGGGAGAAGAAACTATGTCCTCCCCTCGAAGAACCTCGTAACGTCAGCTTAGGGGCATCTGACCTATAATCCTGATCAGACCTCCGCCCCTTTGCCGAGTCGCTGTACTGACAACCTCCGGAGTAATTATAAGAGGGTTTCCTGTACCCTTGCGAGGAGTTCCCTTTGGATGATTTAGATTTTGAAGGTCCTCGCTTACCCTGTTCTGCTGAAGTGTGTTGTTGAGACGCCAACTTCAAAAGCAGAGCACTGAAGCTTTTTTAGTAGCCTGCTCATAGACTAATGAAAGCTTGTCGTCAAACGGAGTATGTCCGGAGACTGGAGCGACTCGGAGAGAGCTTTTCATCTTGTCATCTATAAGTGATGACGACGCAAGGGCAGCATCACGTCTGATTAACTTCAAATTTGCCACTCCACTGTCAGGGCCGAGTTGTACGTGGCATACATGACTGCCCTGGAAAGAACTCTAAGAGAGGAACGAACGTCCTCAAAATTCCTTCCCATTAAAACGCTGCGCCATAGCTCTGGTAAGGTGATCAGCATAGGACATCGCACCCAGATTCACTCTATTTGATGAAATAGCACATTCCATCATGTCCGAGCATATGTTGAATGGAGCAGATAGGGATATATCTAAATCCCCGGCCTGCTCATCTAAACACAGAGGAGCTCTCTGGACATCTTCTCCAACCGTTTTAAATTAACGTGGTCCAACGAACGGTATATTTATGGAAGTTGTCGATAACCGCCTTTCCTCTTCGCACTAGAAAGGTTAAATATGGCATTGTCGACATGGCCGAAAGCCCACGTCACCTACCTAGACTGTACCGGGAAGGAAAGAGCTTCCTCTTTCCTCCACATGAAGTCTGTGTCTAAAGACGACACTGGTTTCTCCCTAGTTGTCGCAGCTTGTTGATCAGGTGGAACAAATTCAGGATAGTATTGATGGATAAATTCCATCGCTACCATGTGTTGCTCCAAAAGGGAAGGGTAATCCTCTTCCTTGTCCCTTTCACCATCCGTCTGAATCATCTGTGACGTTCGGTCCATCGCATCTGCAGATGACTGGACCGACCCAGCACTATCCGACAGCTCACTACCGGAGTCTGCGGGGGGTTGCTCTTGCACTTTGTTGGGATGCTGCGATCAGCTGCGCAATCTGTGACAGCAAGTCCGTTACCGAGGTTTGAGGAGCAGCGGTTTTCAGTTTTTTAGCCACTTGATGCTCCTTGGATGCAGTTCCGGAGATGGATCTCTTCTCCGTACGTCCCGATGATCGAAGCCTCGGTTCCCTAGCTACCGGATGGTCCCGACTTCACAGGCGAAGACTGGCTCCGTATTTGCGCAGCTGACTGAATATCTGAAGTCGGGTAGCTAGGATGTGGTCTTGTGTACTTTTGAATCATAGCGGCGGAAGCTGTGACTCTAGCAGAGGCCGGCTGCAGTCTAGACGGAGCATCCCGAGCGGCAAGTGTGGACGTATGCTCTGGCTAGTTAAAGTTTCTCAAAACAAAATTTGGCCCCAAATTTTGTTGGTTTAGAGAGGGACCTCTTCCGCTCGCGGCCTTGTCACACCTAGATGAGCTTTTGATTTTAAGGTGCTCGCTCTACCCAAATCTTCACTTCCTTCGGCTGCAATGGACTTATCCGGTGTCACGGCTCCCACGGACAGAGTAACCACTTCACAGGTCGAGCTAGCTGCTTGCAAGGGATTAAGAACACTAACTAGAGGCCTTATCCCTTGCTTAATATTCATGAGCACCTTTGCAGCTAGCTCTGTTTGCTCATCAAAGCACGATGACAGTAGCACACTTTTGGTGGTTTGGTGGGTGTCACAATACCATCACCATGTTCTTGTTCCTCTGAAAAAGAAACTGAACAAGAAGAATGTTACTAAGGTAACACATGACTGTGACCTTCACCTTGCAGATGCGGCGGAATCTATTACACGCGACACACCTTCTGACTGTCTTTAACATTTGTAAAAAGTTTAACAATTGTACTATGATTCGTTTCTGAGTTATGGCCGAGACACGAATACTGACCGATTTTTAGTGTGACCTTGATATGTGACCTTGACCTTGAAGGTATGAACCTGGCTATGGTGTGTGACACATCCTCCCATGGTCCTTTATAATTGTGTGAAATCTGATGACTGTGGCCCTAACAGTTTTCGAGGACACATGGATGGACACACGCACACTTCAATCACTATATGCCACCCTACTTAAGTCGGGGGGCATAAAAACTTGAATTATCTTGCGGTGAGAGTTCCGGCATAGGAATCTCACCACCAACAACATACTGTGACACCCATCTCCAACGTTTGTCATCCCAATTAACACATGTAGGACAAGAATCCGCAGGAGTACATCGACTACAGGCAAGGCAACAAACATGTAAATCCAAGGAAGACTTCCTCGCCTTGCATTTAGAGCAGTAAGCTTTCATGATTCAATCAAAATACAAAGTCGATAGCACTCCTACAAACTCCACAAAAAAAATATATGATGAAGATACATGTATAACTGCAAACAAAACCGAATTCGAAAAATTAAATCAAAAATTTTTTCGAAAAGTTCCCAAAGGGAATATGATGAGCTCAAGGGCATTCCTATAGAGCCTAAGTGTGGACAAACTCCAAATTTTTTGAGCTACACTACTTTAATCATAATCAATGTATCCTACAATAATCCTACAGTAATATAATACTAAATCTATACTATATTTTAGAATGTCTGTATGTATGTATGTCTGTCCGCTACAGAAATGAATATGGGGCCACCCCGAATGTCCAAAATGGGTCTACTAAGAGTACTTTTTTACGGCGGAGGTTATTGTCAGGTTTAAAAAAATGTGTGGGGTGGGGGTGGGTGTGTAGGGGGGGCACCAAAAGTTATGATCAAAATTTTTTTACCGATCGATGTCTTCAAAGGGGTCTAATAGGGGTACGTTTTTATCAGGAATCTAATGGTGAGGTTTAAAAAAAAGTATCGGGGTGGGGGTGTAGAGGGGCATCAAAAGTTATGACCAAAATTTTTCTCACCAATATAGGTCTTCAAAGGGGTAATTTTTTACCAGAAATCTAATGGTGAGGTTTAAAAAAGTGCCGGGGTGGAGTGGGGTGGGGGTGTAGAGGGGCACCAACAGTTATAATACTCTCCTCAGCCCGAGCAACGCTGGGTAACCCTGCTAGTACTACATATATTTGAAGACGTTGTCAATGTAAACTTCAAGGAAAAAACTGGAAACAAGACACCAGGCACACAAAAAGGCCTAAGTCAGTAACAGATTTTAATGCTACCAGATGTAAAGATCTTCATAGGAAGAATAAACCATAATCAGATAGAAGATGCAAGACCAAAACGACCTAACACCCCTAGGGTGAGGACGTAACCATGGGGATAAACTGAATCAACATTCTGAAATACACGTTAAACTCCCAAGAAATTTAATAAAAAATTTCAATAAAAATAGCCAAAAAGCTTGGGAGTTTAACAGGAGGGCTTCAAGGCGGGATAGGGAAGGAACACTTAACAAACAGTGGATAAATCATTAGCAAGAATGATGACGTCAGGTGCATGTCCCAAAATTGGGAAACACGAAATAATTTTTATAATTATTATAATGTTACAGCCCTGAACGTTTTCAACCACCGTTGTTCACTTACAGCCTTGAATCCACCAATTTTACCATTGATTTGTGTCTGGCATCCTCAAAAAAGGAGATTTAAAAGCACATATGTCATTTCATTGTTGCTGACTTTAGGGCCAAACAAAGAATGAGGGTTTCGGCCAATTTTGGTAGCTTCCTGGATACTGCGCATGTGCAGATCACAGAAGTATGGAGGACCATCTAGGACTTAATTTTTTCAGTTTTGCATGCAAATTTTGGGGATTGGGGGCAAAATTTGTGTTTGGCACTGGATTAATTTGAGTTAGCACCAGCTAGTCTGGGCCATTGGTTGTGGTATAAAAATATGAAGGAATACAAGCTTGGACAAAGTGGTATCTACAGGCAACAATTTCTAAGTAATAAAGGGCAATAACTCAGCAATGACAAGTGTCTTTAAATTCCTCCGAAGCAGAAAGGGCCTCAAAATTTCCCTCATATTACAATGGTAAAGGCTGCACCCAAATTGCAACTTGTTTACAAATATTTTATTCATACATTTTGGTTCTGAAGTGCAACAGAGGTCAAGGCGCTAATAGCAAATACCATTCTGAAGAAGGGACATAATCCACAAAAAGTGGAAATGTCTGTAGATTACTTCTCCTGCAAAAATTTGATGTTGTGTTCATAACATTCAGAGGAAATCTGATTTCAAAAGTTTTAAGTTGGAATACAATTAGTGAAAAAAATCATTAACCCAGGCTCTACACTTTGATGTCAAAGTGCCACCGTTTCAAGTTGCTGAGTTTTTCAATAATGCAGGCTTGTGAGGCTGTCATGTTTCGTGGGATAAAATAGGCTATTCTAAAACAGTATTTGAGTTAATCAGATAATCATTTCACAGACTGATGCACAGTTATGTCAGGGCAAAAACTTTGAGTTATGTTCTCGACAAAGATTTTCTTACAAGTCACATTGACTTAATTTTTCTATGGAACATTTCATCAATTTATGCACAAATATACCCACACATACTATTAGTTATCCCCGCATCAAACAACACTCAAAATATGCTTGGGACATAATAAAATACGATCCACAAACAGTCATATAAAATCAGATAATAATGGATGAAAAGTGTGAACTATAGCAAACAGCGAAGCTTAAGTGAGCTAAAAGCCTACTCTACATGGCTTTTTATTTGTATTCTCTATGACAAATGCCATACTTAATGAAATATGTCTGGCCATCTGGTGTTAGTGCCATTTCCCAATTGGGAGGTAATTCTCCTAACCATTGTGAACTGTGAGCTCTTTCAAGTGATTTCTTTCTAATCATTGGTGGTGGTAGATCTTCAAACGAATCAGGAGACTTAGAATTATCTGTGTTACTCTGACTTCTTTTCAGCTTCTCGGAACTTCCTCCCGGTAACATTCCTGTTGAATTGACTCTGCGTATAGCTGAGGTAGGTTCTTTTGGTGGCTTTGGAGTTCCATAATGATTACCTGTAATTAAAAGAAATGATGTCGAACACTGTACACTAACAAGCATTTTCAATGATTGTCTTCTTCAACAATGATATCAAACTTATTTTACTTTAATCTCACCTTTACAAAATAAAATACATTATACCTTTTTTGAAAGCGTCAAGAGAAATTTGTCAAACAAGAGTCAGTTGTTTAGCTAGCGACCCATCCACCTGTCTTTGGTATGGGCAGATTTTTTTTCATTGCCCCAAATGGCCTTAGCCCAAGATGGGCAGATGTTAATCCAAACACGGACTATGAGGCCGTAATTATTTTTTTTAGTTTGGTACATACTCTAGGACAGGACAAACTAAAACAAGTGGCCTGAAGCGCTCATCTTGAACAGAACACAATTTAAACAGAGTCCAAGAATGAGTCTACATTAAGCAAGCCATCTCCATAGGCTACACTGTCAATCCTTGAGTCCTGCAGGAGTGACAAAAATAATCTGGGCATCACGCCTTTTCTTCAGTTGATCATAAAGTAAAATGTACAGCTCCCCTATGAAGCCCCTTGATACAACCTATGTGGATTAATCTTAGTTACACACCTCTAGAGGATAATGAATACAAAATTTTTAATTCTTCAGCAAAATGGCCAATTCCGGCTCCCATAGAGAGCCTAAATATTAACCCAGGCTCTTGATTTGAACACAGTTGAATCTGACTTCCCTAGAGATGTTGTGTACTGAATATGAGTTCAAATTTGGCTACCATAGCGAGCCCAAATATTAACCTATGGATCCGATTTGAACAAACTTGAATCTGACCCCCCTAGAGATGTTGTATACCAAATGTGAAAGCATTCTGACAAGTGGATCTGAAGAAGATTTTTGAAGAAATTCCCTCATATTGTACCAAGTAAAATTTCATGTTCCCATATGGAGCCCAAATATTAACCTAGGCACTTGAATTGAACAACCTGGAATCTGACCCCCCTAGAGATGTTGTATACCAAATATAAAAGCATTCCCTATGAAACCCCTTGATACAACCCATGTGGATTAATCTTAGTTACACATCACTACAAAATTTTTAATTCTTCAGCAACATGGCCAATTCCGGCTCCCATAGGGAACCCAAATAATAACCCAGACTCTTGATTTGAACAAAGTTGAATCTTACTTCCCTAGAGATGTTGTGTACCAAATATGAAAGCAGTCTAACTGTTGGATCTGAAGAAGAGAAATTTTAAAGAAATTTCTTCATATTTCACCAAATTAAATTTTGGGCTACAATAGCGAGCCCAAATATTAACCTGCGAATCTGATTTCAACAAACTTGAATCTGACCCCCTAGTTGTATACCAAATATGAAAGCATTCTGACTAGTGGATCTGAAGAAGAACATTTTTGGAGAATTTTCCCTCAGATTGTACTAAGTTAAATTTCAGGTTCCCATATGGAGCCCAAATATTAACCCAGGCACTTGAATTGACCAAACTTGAATCTGACCCCCCTAGAGATGTTGTATACCAAATATGAAAGCATTCCGACTGGTGGATCGGAAGAAGAAGATTTTTAAAGAAATTTCCTCATATTGCACTAAGTAAATATTTGGGTTTCCATAGAGAGCCCAAATATATATCTAGGAATTCGATTTGAACAAACTTGAATCTGACCCCCCCCCCCCCCCCCCCCCCCCCACCCCCTCTAGAGATGTTGCACACCAAGTATGAAAGCATTCTGACTGCGGGATCTTTAGAAGATTTTTAAAAATTACCCCCCATATTCAACGAAGTTAAAATTTGGGGTTCCGTAGGAAGCCCAAATATTAACCGAGGGACTTGTTTTGAACAATCTTGAATCTGACCCTCATAACAATGATGTATACAAAACATTAAAAGATTCTAACAGGTGGTTCTGAAACGAAGGTTTTTAAAGAATATTCCCCATATTACCCCAAGTTAAAAATTTGGGCTCCTGTATTGAGCCCAAATATGAACCAATGGGTTTATTTTAACACACTTGTATCTGACACCCCCCTCCCCCACCCCCCATGAATATTGAATACCAAATATCAAAAGATTCTGACCATTGGTTCAGGAGAAATGATTTTTTAAAATTTTTGCAAATATGCTGACTCAGCATTTTTTCGATGCCCTCTACAGAACACTCTAACATAACCGATGGCAATTGTTTTTTACCATTCAATTCTACTGGTCCTAAGGATGCATCATACCAAATAACAGCTCCCTGTTCGGGGGCGCGGTGGCGATGCGGTAACCGGTTCTCATCAGATCACCGAAGTTAAGCAACGTCGAGCCCTGTTAGTCCTCGGATGGGTGACCGTCTGAGCGATCGATTCGGACTCCCGTGTTGTGTCCTTGGGCTAGGCACTTAACCCCGATTGTCCACATGGGGGAACGATGACGCCGTGTACTGAGATGTACTGCATGTCGATGGTGCGCATGTCTTCAACCAATCTAACCCTGCCTGTGCTGCAGTGCGGAGTTACGATATTGGGGAGCTGGCAGCTGCTCGTCGTTGCTTAGTGGTTCTCTCCAGGTACTCCGGCTTGCTCCACCCGTAAAACTATCACAATCATGATTAGCCATTGTGCATAAGTATGTGAACTTAAACACCAAGAAATAAAGAAATAAATAAATAAGCTCTCTGTTCCAAGTGGTTTGGGAAATATGGGCGTTTGAAAATATTTCTATTTTTAGCTCCTGGGGTTCCCATGGGATGCATTAATTATTTTTTTTGCATGAGTCAAGTACTTATGACCCAATAATACCACATACCAAATTTGGTTCAAACCAGACCATCGTTTCAGAAAATATACTACTCAAAGTTTGCTAAGCACCAAGTATATCCAACTACCTGTTTTACGTTTTAGTTGAAATATTGTAATGAAAAGTGTAAATATATTTTATTTAATTATATCTTTAATGATTTAAGTACAGAAATGAAGATTTTATTTGTGTTTGACATTATTTTTTAGCTTTTGAATACGATAACCATGGAAAATGGATAATATTGGTAAAAGAGGAAATTTTTCAATTTGCCAAAAAGTTGACGGAGCGAACTGGTATGAGTTCGATATCGAGTATGAGACCCATTACTGTTAATTACAGCTGATTGTCCTTTGTGGGATGTTGTTCCATTCTTGAACCAGCATGGCACCAAGCTCCTGGACACTTCTTGGCTGTACTGGACGGGCTGAAATTACAAGCTGCAACTCATTCCAGACATGTTCGATTGGATTGAGATCAGGGGATCTTGCTGGCCAGTCCATACGCTCAATCCCCTCCCTCTGACAGTACTCTCCGACAGCATGGGCAACATGAGGATAGGCATTATCGTCCATCAGAATGAATCTATCACACACTGCACCTGCATACAATCTAACGTGGACAACCAGGATCTCATCAATATACCGCTGTGCAGTCAATGTACCACGTTCAAGGACACAGAGCTCTGTATGTCCATCCCTGCTGATGCCACCCCAGACTATGATTGACCCTCCAACATAGCGGTCATGCTCAGCAATGTTGGCTGCATGGAATCACTCTCCTGGTCTTCTCCATATCCTAGAACGTCTATCTGTGTGGTCTAGGCAGTACCTTGACTCATCTGTAAAAAGGACAGGTCGCCAATCTTCTCTGGTCCATCCAACGCAGTCCATGGCCCCTTCATATCATGCCTGGCAGTGTTTCTGGGACAGCAGAATGCGAATACATGGTCTTCTCGATCGGAGACACCTTCGTGCAACCTTGCCTGGATAGTCTGCATCGAAACATTTACCTTGGATGCATTCTGAAGGTCACTGCGTAGCTAGGTTGCTGTGGCAAAGCGGTTCCTACGGGCCTGAATGATCAAAAACCTTCAGCTGTAGATGTTGCCCTGCCACCACCACGCCGTCTTACTGGTGTGCCATACTGCTGAAATTTTGCCCAGGCTCTGGTGACCTCCGTATGGTGCACACCAAGTGCTTCACCAATCGGACGATGGGTAGCCCCTTGCTGCACCATCCATACAGCCCGCCACATTTCTGCTTCAGTCAAATGTCTTCATACATTTGCATTTGCCATATTCAATCATTAAATCACAAGGGTTTGTGTTGAAATGAAGACTGAATACCCTACATATGTCATGTACATGTAGACAGTAAACGAAAACATCATGAAAATTATAAATTCATAGTAATTTGTATATTTTTTATACTTACCAATGGCCCAGACAAGCTGGTGCTAACTCAAACAAGAAGAATGTTACTAAGGTAACACATCCCCCCCGTGACCTTCACTTTGCAGATGTGGCGGAAACTATTATACGCGACACACCTTCTGACTGTCCTTAACATTTGTAAAAAGTTTAACAATTGTACTATGATTCGTTTCTGAGTTATGGCTGAGACACGAATATTGATCGATTTTTAGTGTGACCTTGAAATGTGACCTTGACCTTGAAGGTACGAACCCAGCTATGGTGTGTGTCACATCCTCCCATGGTCATTTATAATTGTGTGAAGTTTGATGACTGTGGCCCTAACCGTGTTCAGTGTGACCTTGAAATGTGACCTTGACCTTACAAACCTGGCTGTGGTGCGTGACACATTCACCCATTGTCCTTTATAATAGAGCGATGTTAGATGATTGTAGCCCTAATAGTTTTGGAGTTATGCTTGAGACATGATTTGTGACCCTGAACATATGAAGGTCAATTGTGACCTCCCCCTTGCAGATGCGGCGGAAACTATTATACGCGACACACCTTCTGACTGTCTTTAACATTTGTAAAAAGTTTAACAATTGTACTATGATTCGTTTCTGAGTTATGGCTGAGACACGAATATTGACCAATTTTTAGTGCGACCTTGAAATGTGACCTTGACCTTGAAGGTACGAACCTGGCTTTGGTGTGTGACACATCCTCTCATGGTCCTTTATAATTGTGTGGAGTTTGATGACTGTGTCCCTAACCGTTTTCGAGTTATTGGCTCAGACGCGCACACACACACACACATGGGCACACAGACAGACGGACACACACACTTCAATCACTATATGCCACCCGACCTAAGTCGGGGGCATAAAAATAATTCAGGGCCAAACACAAATGTTGCACCCCAATCCCCCAAATTTGCATGCAAAAGCGAAAATTTCTGGTCCTCCATACTTTTGCGAACTGCGCATGCACAGTATCCTGGAAGATACCGAAATTGGCGCCAACCATCATTCTTTCTAAAAATTGCCATTGGTAAGTATAAAAAATATACAAATTACTATGAATTTATAATATTTTTATACAACAACCAATGGCCCAGACTAGCTGAATCGTAAACAGGCTGGAGGGCCTAGGACATAGAGGAAAATCCAATCACTCAATCACTTCATAAAGGATATCTCCTACAGGAGAATAGGAGAGAAAGGAATTATATATGTCTTTCTCATTTGCGAGAAATGAGAAAGACATAACACCAACAATGTACTTGAGCATTACATATTATATAATTCTCCATTTAATGCCAGCATAACCCCTTATGCTAATTCGGTGAAGGGAAGCCAAAGTATAAAGATAGTCCAGAGAATGAGACTCTTTATACTCATTTAAAAGTGACACGTGACATATACAAATGCTTCACAGTGAGCTACACTTTAAAAACAATACATAAATGAGACATATTATTTGCTTCACACCGAGCTACACATTAAAACCATCCCAGCACCGACTCGGGACTACTGACACTGAAGGAAGTCTTCCCTTGCTTCTCACTATAAAGCCAGATGATCATAAGGGAAAAAAACATCCCCCCTCCCCTTCCCCTTGTTCTGAGGTACCTGACCACAGAACGAAGAGGGCAGAGGAACAGTGTCACTGCTGGAACTGGTTGCCTAAATTAGAGATGTAATCATTTAGTGGACGACATTCTGAGCAACAGACAGAGGACCTAAACATCTAAGGTCACCAGAGATGGACTCTAAATTTCTAAGGTAAAACTTGGGAAATGTAGAAGGCTGTGTTCAGTATGCAGCTTTCATGAGATCAGAAATGGCTATACTGTTAGAATAAGCCCAAGAAGTGGACAGCGCTCTAACTTCATGCGCTGATATCTTATTTAAGAACTCTGATCCGAAGATAGATTTTCATAGGCAATATGTATTGCCAACTGAATCAATCCAGCAATAGAATGAACAGAAATATGTCTTCTGTTAGGAATTAGCAAAAGAAAGAAGCGTTTTCTTCCTTTTTTTTTTTATAAAATCTGATCGGCGTGTAATAGGCTCAGGCCGTTTATTTGGAGCCTGGTTCTTAGCCAAAAATCCCACTTCTGTAGTTTAAGTAATGGTATTACCAACACTACGGTAGTGAGATTCGTCAACAGATAAAGCATGGAGTTCACTAACTCTTCTAGCAGATGCAAAGGCTAAGAGAAATGCTGTTTTATAGGTCAAGAATTTGAACTCTACAACGTCTAACGGCTCAAATGGAGCTTCTTTAAGCTTCAACAGAACCTAAGCTAAATTCCACTTAGGAATTAATCTGAAGGTTCTAGGTCTATTTATAGAGAAATTTCTAACCAGTTTGGATAATGAAGCATTAGATCCAATTGCCAAGTTATCATGATGAGCGTAAGTGTCTGGTAACATAGACCGAGAGCCTTAATAGTGACAGGCTGCAGTTTGAGAATGTCAAACAGGAAGACCAAAAACTTGGCAATATCCGGTATGGACAGATCATAGACATCTATCAACTGATCCTTACACCAACGAAAGAAATCCTTCCACTTCTCTGCATAATTCAGCGAAGAGAACCTCCTGCAGTTAGAAATTGCGTCCACTGCTCGTCCTGTAAATTGCTTGCCGTGCAAGAAGGACCGCACGACGGAAATACGTGAAGGTTGAGACCTTCCGGGTTGTGATGCAGTGCACGTGACTACCAGAATTTTGCAACGAGACTGTTTGATCTTTAACAGAATCTGCTGAATCAACGGAGCTGGAGGATATGCATATCCTACCATTCCGTCCCATGAGATTGACAGAGCGTCTACTGCGTATGCTTGATGGTCTGGACATGGTGACACGTATGTCTGCAACTGATTGTTCAGGTGTGTCGCGAACAAATCTATCATGGGTGGATCCCACTGGTAGCAAATCTGTCTGAATACCCGCTCGTTGAGTGGCCACTCCGATGGCAAAAGGCGACCTTTCCGAGAGAGCAAGTCTGCTAGTACGTTCAGATGACCCGGTATATGACAGACCAATAGTTGAACATGATGATTCACGACATACAGAAGAATTTTCTCCGTTAATTCGCATAACAGAATCGAATGAGTGCCTCCTTGGTTCCTGATATACGCTACTACTGTCGAGTTGTCCGTCAATATCTGAACATGAGCGTCTGCTATAAAGTGAATCCAATGTTGTAGTGCAAGCCATATTGACATCATCTCTTTGATGTTTATGTGTTTCTGTAGGAACCGAGGGTCCCAAAGACCCTGACACTTTGAGTCTCTCGGGCCCAGGGTCACGCCCCAACTCGTTTGACTCACATCCGTCATAATCGTGAAAGGCGGATCCGACAGCTGCAGTGGAACTCCCCGAGTTAACCACTGAATATCTGCCCAAATCTTGACACTTTGTTTTACCAGGTCCATTAAAACAATACTGGTCTTGAGCGAATGCGTCTTCACACTCCAGTTTTGAGTAAAGAATATCTGGAGGGGATGTGTGACCCATCGGAATAAGATCCGCAGACGCTCTGCACAACCCCATCAGTCGCATGAATTCCCTCGCTGTTAATGCGTCTGAGTGTAGACAAAAGCGAGCATAACAACTGACTAATTTCGCTCTGGGTAACAACAGACGAACCAGATTATTGCGAGTCTCGAAGCTCATCCCCAAGTGAATGAACGACTTGGACGGAGCTAGATCTGACTTCTTCTCGTTTACGATGAAGTCGAAACGTCGGAGCAAAAGAAGCGGACTCTGAACATCATTCTGAAGAATGGTTTTGTTGCCGTATCTCTGAAGAATGTCGTCCAAGTAAGCCAATGTTACCGCAGACGAATGAGCTCGGAAGTGAGACATTACTGAGTTCATTATTTGAGTGAAAGCCCAGGGCGCCAGGTTCAGACCGAAGGACATCGCTCGGAATTGATACACTGTCCCTTGCACGGCGAACCACAGGTACTTTCTTATGGCGGATGTACCAGTACATGAAAGTATGCATCCTTTAGATCTATGCTTGTTCAGTATCAGTATGTTCTTGTTCCTCTGAAAAAGAAACTGAGAAACTTGATTGACTTTTTGGTGAGAGGACCGGCATTAGCCTCTTGCCACTAACAACGTACCGTGACACCCGTCTCCAACTTTTGTCATCCCATCCGACACAGGTTGGACAAGAATTAGTGGGAGTACCTCGACAACAAGCAAGGCAACAAGCATTTAAATCCAAGAAAGACTTCCTCGCCTTGCATTTTGAGTAATAAGCTTTCATAATGAATCAAAACAAAGTTGACAGTACCGTATTTACTCTATGAATTGGAACACTTTAAAATAATTATTTTTCTGGGTGTTCCAATTCTTGGAAAACAGAAAAGATGTTAAAAAAATTTATAGTAATTTATATATTTTTTATACTTACCAATGACCCAGACATAGCTGGTGCTAACTCTTAAAAATATAGGGCCAAACACAAATTTTGCCCCCCAATCCCCAAAATTTGCATCTAAAACCAAAGAAAACATGTCCTGAATGGCCCTCCATACTTCACCTCTACTGCGCATGCGCAGTGTCAAGGACGTCCCGAAATTGGCGCCATTAATCATTCTTATAACCAGTGCCTGGTAAGCGTTATGTACTCAGCGGGGAGGTATGAGTTCCCAACTCCTGGGAGGGCCATCCCCGTCTGGGTCATTGGTAAGTATAAAAAATATATAAATTACTATAAATTTTTTAACATTTTTATACTGTACCAATGACCCAGACATAGCTGAATAGTAAAAAGGCTGGAGGGCCTAGGACATAGAGGAAATTCCAATAAGCTCAATTATATAAAATAGAGTCATCCCCTCGAGGGGAAAAGGAGCATTAGGCCTTACATGTATCTTTCTTATTTATGATAAATTAGAGAGACACAACACCTTCCATAATTGAGCATCATAACATCCATGTACTCTATTAATATCCAGTATAATCCTTATACTAATAATTTTTAAAGTAAGCCAATAAATAAAGTTAGTCAAGAGAATAGAGACTCTTTATACTCCTTAAAAGTGTCTGAGGATTGTATAATAACACCCGTTTGACACGTGATATATTCAAAAGCTATACTTTAAAAACTATGACCTGAATGAATTTTTAAAACATAACTTATCACTTAAAAACCATCCCAGTAACAGCTCAGAATTACTAACTCCGGAGGAGGTATCCCCTTGTTTTCTTAATAAAACAGGTGACTTAAGGGAACACCCCCCCCCCCCTCCCTTCTCCTTGCCCTGGGTCAAATAGCCCAGAGCGAAGAGGGCAGCAGGACGGAGTCACTGCCGGAACAGAAAGCCTACCTAGCTATAGTAGCAACTGTTAAGTGAATGACATTCTGAGCAGTAGATAATAGACCTAACAATGTAGGACTTCAGAAATGGACTCAATATTTCTGAGATAAAAATTCATGAATGTGGATGGCTGAGCCCAATGTGCAGCCTTCATAAAATCTATAATAGCGACACTATTAATGTAAGCCCAAGATGTAGAAAGAGCTCTTACTTCATGAGCCGAAATCTCAAGCACAAACTGCTGAGTTAATGATATACCATAAGCAGTACCGATAGTTAATTGAATCCATTAGCAATAGAATGGAGCGTAATGTCCTTCTATTAGGCATCAAAGGCAGAAGAAGCTTACGTCCTTACTAATAAACTGATATCTGTTATAAATACGTAAACTCTAACCGGACAGAGTAAAGGCCTATGCCCGTACGAAGACGGAAGGACCTTAAAAACAATAGGTTCCGGATAATTATTAGGAGCCTGAATCTTAACCAGAAATCCAACATTAGTAGTAAAGGAAATAGTGTTTCCGATACTACGAAAGTGAGAATCGTCCACCGATAGTGCATGAAGCTCACTGATTCTTCAGTAGAAGAGAAGACTAAGAGAATTACTGTCTTAAAAGGTCAGAATTTGAAAACTACTGTTTCCAAAGGCTCAAATGATTACTTAGGTAAATAAGAACCGAAGCTAAATTCCGTATAGGAATTTAATCTAAGGATTCTAGATCTATTTATCGAAAAGTTTCTAACTGACTTAGATAAAAAGACATAAGACTCAATTGTAAACTATCATAGAGTGCATAGGTATGAGATAACATAGACCTATAACCTTAATAATAACAGGCTGCAGTTGATCTTATCAAACAAGTATACTAGAAAGTTGCAATGTCTAGTATGGAGGGATCAAAAATATGAACATAATGATCCCTACACCAACGACGGAAGAGCCTCCACTTTAGCCGCATAGTATAGCGAAGAAGAGGTTCTCCTCCAGTAAGAAATCACGTCCATAGCTCGTCCTGTACAATGCTTGCCGTGCAAGAAGGACCACACAACGGAATACGTGAAGGTTGAGACCTTGCGGGTTGTGATGAAGTTGACACGATTTCCCCAGCGAAAGAAGATCCTCTCATGGAGGAAGTTTCGCGGTAAGTCCCACAGTAGACACCTGAGTAAATATACCCACGGTCTCTGTGAAGACAGAGATGCTATCAACAGAATTGTATTGTGGATGTTTATTTTAGCAATACTAGCTGAATCAACAGTGCTGGAGGATACGCGTATCCTATCATTCCGTCCTATTAGATCAATAGAGCGTTAACAACATAAGCTCAGGGATCCGGATATGGAAACACATACGTCTGCAATTGAATAATGAGTTGTGTCGCAAATAAATTATCATTGGGCGCTCCCATTGATAGCAAATCTGATTGAATACTTGTTTGTTGAGAGTCCATTCTGACGGCAACAAGCAACCCTTACGTGAAAGGGAGTCTACTAATACAATCAGACGACCCGGAATATGACGGACCGAAGCAGAACTTGGTGTACTATAACAAACAGAAGGATTCTTTCTGTTAAATAGAATAACGGAATCGAATGAGTGCCTCCCTGGTTCCGGAGATACGCAACTACTGCTGTATTAACGGACAGGATTTGGACATGCGTTTCTGAATAATGTTCATCCAAAGACATAGTGCAAGCCTAAATAACATCATTTCCTGGAAGTTAAGTGCTTGCCTAGAAACTGCGGAACCCAAAGACCCTGGCACTTCGAATCCGTTGGGATCAATATTGTACCCCAACCTGTTTGACTGGCATCCGTCATAATCATAAAACTCGTTTCCGGCAACTGCAGTGGCACTCTCTGAGTCAACCACCGAATATTTGCCCCAGTCTGAATCTCTTGCTACACTTGATAGACAAGAGAACGTGTATATCGAGCAATTCATAGATTGCTGAAAAGTTGCCGTCGAAGAGAAGCTTCTCCGAGACCGAAGCGACTCTGAGAGAGTTCTTCACCTTACTATCCACGCACGTGGATGTAGCCAGGGCTGCATCACGTCTAACCAACTCCAGGTTACCACTGAAGGGCGGAGTTATACGTGGAAAAACTACTGCCCTTGAAAGAAATCACATTGAGGATCATATCCTGGAATTCTTTCTCTTGAAGACGTAATGATAAAGCCTCAGTAAGGTGGTCTACGTCTGATAAAGCGTCAAGTCTATTAGACATCACTGTCGTTTCCAACATCGTGGTTGGAATTGACATAGACGGCAAAAAAGATAATTCCCAGTCTTCAGCACCGCCGTCTAGACGCATATGAACTCTCGGTATGCCCTGTTCTTCCAATAAAAATTATTTCCTAGAATTGAAAAAAGGCAGAATAGAGCATTGCGGACAAGAAACTAGACTATCATGCTTGGTAGCAAGCTTATATATAGCGTTGTTAAATAATTCGAATGTTCTAAAGACATTATTGGACTGTGTCGGTAAGTCAGGGACAATGTCCCTGAACTGATCCAAACTCCGTGTCCAATGACGCTATTAAGTCTCTTATCCAGCATCGCAGCAATGTAGTCCGACGGAACAACCTCTGGAAGATAATGCCGGAAGAAATGTATGGCAGCTTCTGTTGTTCCGAAAGGTAAAGCTCGAAATCGTCCGAATCCCTTTCGCCATCCTGTCGGACCCTATAAAGTGTTTGGTCGTCCGAACCTGATGCAACAGCGGAGCGCACCGACCCAGAGCCGTCGGATTATTCCTGATCCGACCGAGAATTTGTCGTTTGCTGGGATGCTGCAAAAAACTGTGCTATTTTGGATAGCACGTCCGTCACTGAGGCCTGTGGAGAAGCGGTCTTACGATGCATTGCCGCTGGAAGCTCCGTGTTCGTTACCCCGTGCATACTTCTATTATGCGAGCGAACAGAGTGTATAGGCCTCGTGTCCCTTGGCTACCGGATGGCGTGACCTGTTCGTCGTGGAATCACTGAATGACGAAGCTGGCCGGATACTCGAGGTCACGTAGCCAATGTGCGGTCGTGTGCGCTGCTGTAAGGATGAGGAAGCATTATCGACAGTTTCTCGGACTGTCAATATAACGGAGCGTCCCAAGAGACGGACATATGCTCCGAATGCGAAATATCTGTACCACAACATCCGATCCCATATGTTGTTGTACGAGAGAGGGACCTCTCTCGCTCACAGCCCGGACGGACCTGGACGAGCTAGGAACCGGACTAACAGGCTTCCTTCGATCTGTCCTCTAATCCGTCATCACTGGGTGTGTACTAAAGTCTATTATAGTGCTCGCATCACCCAAAACTCCTTCCTAGACCGCAACGGACGAACCCGACTGCCGAACCATTCGGTGAATGGACGCTACATCGGGTGAGCTAGCGAATATCAACTCCATCGATCCTACTAGGGACCTCTTAGGAGATTGACGTATTCCATGAGCACTTACTGCCGCTAGCTCTTCATTAACTATGACGACAGAGGCACACTTTTGAAAGACATCTCAGTAACTTTGCGAACAAGAAACCAGACACGCTTGTTAATAGCAAGCATATAATAATATATATAGCGTCGTTCAATAATTCGAAAGTTTGTGTGACATTATTGGACTGTGTCGGAACTGAGGGACGATGTCCCTGAACCGAACCAAAAATTTCTGTGTCCACCGACGCTATCAGTTTCTTATCCTGCATCGCAGCATTCTGGTCCGACGAAAGAACCTCTAGAAGATAAAGTCAGATGACATACACAGCAGCTCATGTTGTTCCGAAAGGGAAAGCTCAAAATCCTCCGAATCCCTTTCGGCATCCCGTCGGACCGGATGAAATTATCGGACGTCCGTACCTGCTTCTGCGGAGCGTCCCGACCCAGTGTCATCGGATAATACATAATGTGACAGAGATTCTGTCGTTGCTGGGATGCTGCGATAAGCTGTGCTATTTGGGATAGCACGTCCGTCACCGAGGCCTTGCAGTAGCGGTCTTACGATGCTTTGCCGCTGGAAGCTCCGTGTACGTTGACTCCCGCACACTTTCTTATGCGAACGTCCGGAGTCTGCAGGCCTCGTGTCCCTGGCTACCGGATGGTGTGACCTGGTCGCCAATGATTCTCTGATTGGCGAAGCTGACTGGATATCCGAGGTCACGTTAGCCAAGAGCGGTCGTGTGCGTTAGCATGAGGATGAGGAAGCCTTATTGACAGTCGCTCTGGACTGACTATATATCGGAGCGTCCCGAGCGGCGGACGTATGCTCCGAATGCGAAACATTTTGTACCACAACATCTGGGGCCAGATGTTGTTGTACGAGAGAGGGGCCTCTCTCGCTCGCAGTCTGGATGGACCTGGACGAGCTAGGAACCGGACTAAAAGGCTTCCTCCGTTCTCTCCTCTAATCCGCCGTCACTGGGTGTGCATTTGGTTGATTTATAGTGCTCGCATCACCCAAAACTCCTTCTAGACCGCAACGGACGAACCCGGCTGCTGAACCATTCGATGAATGGATGCTACACCGGGCGAGCTAGCGGACGTCAAAGGCCGTCGAACCTACTAGGGTCCTCTTAGGCAACTGAAGTATTTACATGAGCACTTTTCCGCTAGCTCTTCATTAATTGTGACGACGGAGGCAAACTTTTGGAAGACATCACGGATACATCACCCTGTTCCTGATCGTCTGAAATAGAGATTGATAAAGTAGAGTGACCCTGCGGGGAAAGGACCGGAATGGCCAATTCCCCACTAACATACCGTGACACACGCTTCCCATGTTGTCATCGAAATTAACACATACAGAACAGGAGTTAGTGCGAGTACACTGACTACATATACAATGATTATGAAAGTCAGAGGAAGATTTCCTCTTATTACAATTGAACAATATCTTTTCATTGTGAAAAGAAAACAAAGTCCTAGTACTCGCACCAACCCCTGACAATCAAAATACATAATAACATGATCCATTAACATAGAAAAAATAATTGAAATCAAAAAATTTTGAAAAAATATTTTTTCAGAATAGCCCAAGTTTCTGAAAAGTAACGTTGAGCCCCAATGGATCCCAAGCCTAAGTGTGGACAAAAATTCTAAAAATATTTTAAACAATTTATGCAACACTTACGAACAATAATAATGTATCTAGTTATAATTAAATGAACATCAAGATTTTATTTTCAAGAAATCCCCCCTCACACAGAGGGCTGTTGTAAATGAAAACAATAAGTGT
Source organism: Pictodentalium vernedei (assembly GCA_031216915.1). Taxonomy (NCBI): domain Eukaryota; kingdom Metazoa; phylum Mollusca; class Scaphopoda; order Dentaliida; family Dentaliidae; genus Pictodentalium; species Pictodentalium vernedei. The sequence continues at coordinate 599,560,865 of CM062296.1, read as the reverse complement.
AAACACACCAGAAGAAGACTCCAGGCACCCAGGCCCGAAATCAGTTACCAATAATACGCTATCTGATGCAAAACAGAGACTTCCAGGGAAGAAACTGCAGAACATCAGATGGTAGATGCAGAACACTACGCCTAACCACCCATAGGTGAAGACGTAAACATGGGGAAAAGAACAGAATTCATTCTGTTATCTAGCTAAAACTCCCAAGAAATTTTAGTAATAATATTACAGAAAATATGCCAAAAGCATGGGAGAATAGCAAGAGGGGACTTAAACGAAAGGGAGAGAGGAAAACACTGAACAAGCAGTGTAACTTGATAACAAGAATGACCACAACAGGCTGTTGCCTCGAAAATAGGTAACTTAACATAATTTCATTAAAAAATTTTAAGTTACAGCCCTGATAATTTTCTGTCACTCATTTTTCCTCTCCTCCTTCTATATCCTCCTTAGAATCACCATTTCTCTAATATTTATGTGTCTTCTTTGGTTTTAGATGCAAATTTTGGGAACTGGGGGGCAAAATTTGTGTTTGACCCTATATTTTTAAGAGTTAGCACCAGCTATGTCTGGGTCATTGGTACAGTATAAAAATATCGAAAATCAGAAGTGTATCAATAGTTAGAAAAACGAATGTAGGTAATCTAATGAAAGTGTCAATGACACTGTAGCTTAACTTGTGTGTTGTGTTTGATGAAAAGGATAATGTTCAATGTTTATGAAAGGATTATGAAATAAGACAAGAATTGTGATAATTGGGAATATGTTCATTTCTGTTCCCTGTATGCTATGTTTATGATAAAAATAATATGAAGTGTACACTGTACTAAAGATCTGAGGGGTGGGTTAATATGACCTCACAGTTAATATATGTGGCCCTCACAGTTAACATATATCAACAAAATTACAATGAAATTATTCCAAAATGAGTCATCCTATCAAGTTACATTAAAATCCCTTCATAAATATGGCCTGTAGACTGTGCTAAAGGTTTTCGGGCTTCGGGCCCCTGTAGCCGTCAGTTTCCCAATTGCGTCCAAAGGGGACGTTCTCATCTAGACATTATATGAAGTCAACCTACCAAGTTACAATAAAATCCCTCCATAAATACGACCTGTAGACTGTGCTAAAGGTTTTCGGGCTTCAGGCACCAGTAGACATCACAGTTGACCAACCACGACCAAAAGGGCATGTCATCATCTAGGCATTATATGGAGTCAACCTAACAAGTTACAATGAAATCCTTCCATAAATACGACCTACAGACATGCTAAAGGTTTTTGGGCTCGGGCAGCCATCAAGGCTGAATGATCGTGACCAAAAGGGGACGTTCTCATCTGGACACTATTTGGAGTCATCCTACCAAGCTACAATAAAATCCCTTCATAATTATGACCTGTAGACTGTTCTAAAGGTTTTCAGGCTTTGGGCCCCTGAAGCCGTCACAGTTGCCCACTCGTGTCCAAAAGGGGACGTTCTCATCTAGACATTATATGAAGTCAACCTACCAAGTTACAATGAAATCCCTTCATAAATATGACCTTAGACTGTGCTAAAGGTTTTCGGGCTTCGGGCTCTGGCAGCCATCATGGTTGAATGATCGCAACCAAAGGGGACAATCTCATCTGGGCATCATCTGGAGTGATCCTGCGAAGTTACAATGAAATCCCTTCATAAATATGACCTGTAGACTGTGTTCAAGGTTTCCGGGCTTCGGGCACCTGTAGCCATCACAGTTGACCAATCACGACCAAAAGGGGATGTCATCATCTAGGCATTATATGGAGTCAACCTAACAATGTTACAATGAAATCCTTCTATAAATATAAACTTTTGCCTATGCTAAAGGTTTTTGGGCTCGGGCACCCATCAAGGCTGAATGATCACGGCCAAAATGGGACGTTCTCATCTTGACCTTATTTGGAGTCAATCTACCAAGTTACAATGAAATCCCTTCATAAATATGACCTGTAGACAGTGCTAAAGGTTTTTGTGCTTCGGGCACCTTTAGCCGTCAAAGTTGCCCAAACATGTCCAAAAGGGGACGTTCTCATCTTGGCATTATATGAAGTCAACCTACCAAGTTACAATGAAATCCCTTCACAAATATGACTTGTAGACTGTGCTTAAGGTTTTCGGGCTTCGGGTTCGGGCAACCATCATGGTTGAATAATCGAAACCAAAGGGGACAATCTCATCTGGGCATCATCTGGAATGATCCTATGAAGTTACAATGAAATCCCTTCATAAATATGGCCTGTAGACTGTGCTCAAGGTTTTTGGGCTTCGGGCACTTGTAGCCAACACAGCTGACCAACCGCGACCAAAAGGGGATGTCATCATCTAGGCATTATATGGAGTCAACCTAATAGGTTACAATGAAATCCTTCCATAAATATTTATTTATTTATTTATTGGTGTTTAAGGTCACATACTTATGCACAATGGCTAATCGTGACCGTGACAGTTTTACGGGTGGAGGAAGCCGGAGTACCCGGAGAGAACCACCGAGCAACGACGAGCAGCTGTCAGCTCTCCAACATCGTAACTCTGAACTCGGCACCGCAGCACAGGCAGGGTTTGATTGGTTGAAGACATGCGCACCATTGACGTGCAGTACGCCTCAGTACACAGCGTCATCGTGCCCCCATGTAGGCAATCGGGGTGAAGTGTCTTGCCCAAGGACACAACGCGGTTGCCGCATTCCATAAATATGACCTTTTACCTATGCTAAAGGTTTTCGGGCTCGGGCACCCATCAAGGCTGAATGATCGCGATCAAAAGGGGACGTTCTCATCTAGACATTATTTGGAGTCATCCTACCAAGTTACAATGAAATCCCCTCATACATATGACCTGTAGACTGTGCTAAAGGTTTTCGGGCTTCGGGCTCGGGCAGCCATCATGGGTGAATGATCGCACATTCTCATCTAGACATTATATGAAGTTAACCTACCAAGTTACAATGAAATCCCTTCATAAATATGACCTGTAGACTGTGCTAAAGGTTTTCGGGCTCGGGCAGCCATCATGGGTGAATGATCGCACATTCTCATCTAGACATTATATGAAGTTAACCTACCAAGTTACAATGAAATCCCTTCATAAATATGACCTGTAGACTGTGCTAAAGGTTTTCGGGCTTCGGGCTTGGGCAGCCATCATGGGTGAATGATCGCAACCATAGGGGACAATCTCATCTGAGCATCATCTGGAGTGATCCGAAGAAGTTACAATGAAATCCCTTCATAAATATGACCTGTAGACTGAGCTCAAGGTTTACGGGCTTCGGGCACTTGTAGCCATCACAACTGACCAATCACGACCAAAAGGGGATGTCATCATCTAGGCATTATATGGAGTCAACCTAACAGGTTACAATGAAATCCTTCCATAAATATGACCTTTTGCCTATGCTAAAGGTTTTTGGGCTCGGGCACCCATCAAGGCTGCATGATCGCGATCAAAATGGGACGTTCTTATCTAGACATTATTTGGAGTCATCCTGCCAAGTTACAATGAAATCATTTCATAAATATGACCTCTAGACTGTGCTAAAGGTTTTCGGGCTTCGGGCTCCTGTAGCCGTCACAGTTGCCCAATCACGTCCAAAGGGGGACTTTCTCATCTAGACATTGTATGAAGTCAACCCACCAAGTTACAATGAAATTCCTCAATAAATATGACCTGTAGACTGTGCTAAAGGTTTTCGGGTTTTGGGCTCGGGCAGACGTCACGGATGGCAGATCATGCCCAAATGGGGAAATTCGCATCTAGACATCATAAGGAGTCATCCTACCAAGTTACAATGAAATCCCTCCACATTAAACATGACCTGCAGACTGTGCTAAAAGTTTTTGGGTTTCGGGCTTGGGAAGCCATCACGGTTGATAGATCATGCCTAAAAGGGGACGTTCTCATCTAGGCACTATACAGAGGCATCCTACCAAGTTACAATGAAATCCCTTCATAAATACGACCTGTAGACTCTGCTAATGGTTTTCGGGTTTTGGGCTCGGGCAGCCATACTGGTTGCCCGATCGCGACCAAAAGGGGACGTTCTCATCTAGACATGACCCCAAACCTGCATATGAAATTTCGTGATGATCAGACAAGAACTGCGGGGTGTACAGACTCACAGACTCACAGACTAACAGACTTCCGCATGGGTGATGGCAATAGCTTATCTTGACTATGTCAAGTTAAGCTAAAAATCAGTTTGATTTTTCAGACAAATTTTAACGAAGTTAGGAGAGTGTTTTTTTTTTGCGTTGTTATTGTCTGACAGTGCATTTTATAGGTCACACAGGTACTGGTAAGTAACACTTTTATTGCAGAAACGTCATCAGGATCAAGAACTTATGAAAGGAAAATGTACGTGTGATTGAAGAATGTGACTAAGGTAATACATTGTCCCCCCCCCCCCCCGCCCCACCCCTTGTGACCTTCACTTTGCAGATGTGGTGGAAACTATTATACACGACACACCTTCTGACTGTCCTTAACATTTGTAAAAAGTTTAACAATTGTACTATGATTCGTTTCTGAGTTATGGCTGAGACACGAATATTGACCAATTTTTAGTGTGACCTTGAAATGTGACCTTGACCTTGAAGGTACGAACCCAGCTATGGTGTGTGACACATCCTCTCATGGTCCTTTATAATTGTGTGAAGTTTGATGAATGTGGCCCTAACCATTTTCAAGTTATTGGCTCAGACACACACACACACACACACACACACACACACACACCGAACATAATAAAACAAGTTTTTGGGGGAAAAATTTTGAGGGGGTCAGCTAACCCTAACCCTAACCATCCCTAACCCTTGCCACATAACTCAACACCCCTTCACTGACCCCCACCCCACTCCTAAACCCCACCCTTGGAATGCCCTAACCCTGCTCTACATTTATCCACCCCTCCCCAACCATCCCCCCCCCCCCACAATAGCCACGTAACAGACTTTAACCACATAAGTATCCTGTTTTACTAACTCGTAGCCACATAAGTAGCCATTTGTTAGTGCGGACGGATGGACGGATGGACGGATGGACGGACGGACGGACGGACGGATGGACGGACGCACACTTCAATCACTATATGCCACCCGACCTAAGTCGGGGGGCATAAAAATGTTTATTAAATCCACATGGTGTTGTTGTCTTTTCAAAATCGAAACCAGAATGTTCAGGTTGTGTGTGCGAGATTACAAGACTGAATGTGACCACAGTGATTGACATTTGTGAGACACTTGAACAGGCCTATGACATCATTATATGGGATACCAGTACTCAACCACGTGTTTTCCATTTGACCAAAAAAGTTCAGGCCACGCCGGTACTCCCATCAACTCCATAATAAATATATGAAAAAGATACATAATAAATAACATTCAAAATATAAATCGAAAAATTAATTTCCCCAAAAAAAATTTTGACAGGAGCCCAAGTTCCCAAAGGGAAGAAAACGAGCCCAAAGGTATCCCGATAGAGCCTAAGTGTAGACAAAATTCAAAAAATAATTGCTACACTACCGGAATATTATAAATGTATCTTACAACAATCCTACCATGAAATAAAGAGGAAACTACATGTATTTATACAACGTAGCCAATGTAAACAACGTTAGAAGAAAAACTGGAAACAAGACCCCAGGCACTGAATAAAGAGGCCTGAAGTCAGTAACAGATTTAGAACTATCCGATGTAAAGCAAGATCTCCAGAAGAAGAAAAACGATACATCGGATGTAAGATTCATGACCCAAAATGCCTAAACACCCCTAGGGTGAGGACATAATCATGGGGATATTCTGAATAAACATTCTGTGTAACACGTCAAACTCCCAAGAAATTTATAAAAAAAATTCAATAAAATAAGCCAAAAAGCTTGGGAGTTTAACTGGGGGGCTTCAAAGAAGGACAGGGAAGGAACACTTAACAAACAGTGGAAAAATCATTAGCAAGAATGATGAAGTCAGGCCTATGTCCCAAAATTGGGAAACATGAAATAATTTAGATAACAATAGCACTGCAAGCAGGACATAATACGCCCGTTTATGATAGGAATGGTCCTGCCTAAAATATCATTACATATCATAACATTGGATGTCATTCTGGAAACAATGGTGAAAGATTTTTTTTATAATCAGTCAGCTATAGCCCAAGTCATGAAGAAAGGGAATTGTATTGTGGAATTGACTGTGGTGTCATATAAATGACACCACAGTGTAGTCTCTCAATATGCAAAAATTACAATGACATGTCATTACGACATCACAAAATGACATCCATTGTTATATTTAACAAATTTTTCAGGCTTGAGCATTCATTCAAGTTATCATCATGAAACCCAAATTGTTTATGGACAGATGGACAGATCATTCATATAATGTGGTTTTAGTTTTTTTTACAATTGAACCTCTCGTCAGAGACCACCTTTTTGAGGGACCACTGTATCATTTCTGCCAGACAAAAGAGGTCTTTCAAGACAGGTGGTCTTGACAGAACACCTGTCTTGGAACACCACTGTTGTCTGGCAGAAATGGTGGTCTCTCAAAAGAGGTCCAACTGTATTTATCGTATTCTGAGGAAATGTGAACAAAATTTAGATCAAAAATTATTTTTATAATCTTACAATTTCTGCCAGACAAAAGTAGTGTTTCAAGACAGGTGGTCTTGACAGAACAGCTGCAGGGACCAGCCTAGGAGGGAATTTTAGGGAGACTTCAAGTCTCCCTCCAGAAAAAATAGGGAGACTGCAGAGTCATGTAGGGAGACTTCATAGGCAAGTGGGGAAAATTAAGAATATTCATGTACCACCCCTGCCGCCCCTTCATATTTTCAATTTATGGTCCTCCATTAACGTACAAATAATCCAGGTCCAGTTGTCTATGATGCATCTGTGCCAGGTTAAAAAATCACAATGTAATTATTGACTGAAAATCCCCCACTGCTACCTTCTCCTTCATGACCCCTCACCTCTTCTTCGTGCCAATCCCCCATCACCCTCCTGTGGTTGCCTTTCAACAAAGTCTACTGAGCTAATAATTTCCTAAGTCTGAAAGTGTGAACAGGACCAGATGTAAGAAGGTTGCTTGGGAGGTACTTTGTTAGTTAATAAACAAAATACATTCTGGGGTCGAGTATTTTGTAAAAGAAATGTCATTCCGCATCATTTTTATGGCATTCCGGTGTCATTCCGCGTCATTTCATGTCATTCCGATGTTTAGGAGGACCCTTTTTCAAGATCGTCCACATGCACACTTGTGTCCTGTACAAAGCTTTTCTTGACATCACTAAAGCTTTTTTTCATGTGTTTCAATTCCATTCGTGTTTTTCTGGGAATAGACAGCCCAACAGTTAACAGTCGTCAGCAAACCGAAATGAAAATAATGTGTTATAAAATACGTCCGTTGTGTATACATTTTCGGCATCCTAAGCGACGTAACCTACTTTCAAACTGGGTTGTTTTGTTGAGTCGCGTATGTCACTTATTTTCGTTTCGACACTTGAAGCTCCGACTGGAAGGCAACAAAATAGAAATAAAAAAAATCCGCCGAAAGCGACAATGGACAATTGCTTGTCGTGTGATTTCAAATAAATGGACGTTTATTTCACGAATTAAAATGCCCATTTATCACACTCGAGCACATTCGATTTTTGAAAATACTCGTTTTCATGTAAACCTCGCATCACTCAGTTCAGCCTTTTCTCATTTTGGCCAATTTTTAGAGGGCGACTTGTAATCGCCCCGACTATTTTTCTAGGCGACTTTGGGCTTAGAAGGGCGACTTAATTGCCCTAGTCGCCCTCACGGCTGGTCCCTGAACAGCTGTCTTGGAACACCACTTTTGTCTGGCAGAAATGATGGTCTCTCAAAAGAGGTCCAACTGAATTTATCATATTATGAGGAAATGTGAACAAAATTTTGGTCAAAACTTATTTTTATCTTACCAAGTAATCTTGCTAACGATTCCATGAAATCCATGTCATTCTGTGATCAGAAAAATATACCTCATGAACTCCTGCCTGCACATTAGTTCTGTTTGTGAACACTAAATCAATGCACGATCCAAAGTCGTTTGTTGGCTCATTGATAAGATGCTTCAGTTGTTTTTTTTGTACAAAGAAATCATGAAGGTGTCTCTTATTCATGAACATAATACATCCCGTTTTTATAAACGGGTGTACTGAAAATTTGGTGTCAATCCATCGAGGGATTCGGCTTTAAATGAACGGCAACCAATTTTTTTGGTGTCAATCCATCAAGGGATTCGGCTGTAAATGAACAGCAAACAATTTTTTTCGAAAAATTGTGTTTTCAAAGGGCCATAACTCTGCAGAGGATGACTGAGAAACACCAATGTCGAACTTGCTGTGTATTTCATTGCTTAAAACAACATCTGAAAAATTTGGTGTCAATCCGTCAAAGCGTTCGGTTTTAAATGAACGGAAACCAATTTTTTTTCAAAAATTGTGTTTTCAAAAGGCCATAACTCTGCAGCAGATGGACTGAGAAACACCAATATCGAACTTGACCTGTATTTTATTGCTAAAAACAACATCTGAAAGTTTGATGTCGATCCGTCAAGGCATTCGACTTTAAATGAAGGGAAACCAATTTTTTTTAGAAAAATTGTGTTTTCAAAGGGCCATAACTCTGCAGCGGATGGACTGAGAAACACCAATGTCGAACTTGACCTGTATTTTATTACTAAAAACAACTTCTGAAAGTTTGATGTCGATCCGTCAAGGCGTTCGACTTTAAATGAACGGAAACCAAATTGTTTAGACAGACAGACAGACGGACAGACTGATAACATAATACGTCCTGTTTTTATGAACGGGCGTATACAAATTATAAAGTTACAGCCCTGAACGTTTCCAACCACCGTTGTTCCCTTCCATCATTAAATTATGTCCTTGGATCCATCAATTCTACCATTGATTTGTGTCTGGCATCATTAAAACTGAGATTTAAAAGCACAGATGTCAGTTTGTTGTTACTGACTGGAGGGCCAAAGAAAGAATAATGGTTTGCGCCAATTTGGGTGTCTTGTTGGATACTGCACATGCGCAGTTCGCAAAAGTATGGAGGACTAGATAGGACATAAAATTTTCGGTTTTGCATGCAAATTTGGGGGATTGGGGGCAAAATTTGTGTTTGGCCCTAGATTATTTTTTGAGTTAGCACCAGCTAGTCTGGGCCATTGGTTGTTGTACAGAAATATCAAGGGGTACATGCTTTCCATGACTGTCACGAAAAGTCTTCCTGTCAAGAGAGCTAATGTAAACACTGGGGACCATCTCAATACATTCCTCAATCATATCCACCAAAAATATCGCAAATATGTCACAAGCAAATTTCACAATGATGTGTCAAATATTTGGTGCTTAGCAAACTTTGAGTAGTATAGAAATTTTGGGCGGGGCCAAAAATCTTACCCCTCCCATTACAAAGCCAAATATTGCTTCACGAACTTCGTTTGAACAAATTTGATTCTACACCTCAAAAGGAAGCTCCTTAACAAATATCAAGTCATCGTACACACTGGTTCATGAGAAGATTTTTAAAATATTTTGTAGCATTTTCCCCCACTCCCTCCCTATGGGGCTGGGCATGTTGAGTTGAACAAAATTGCAGTGCCCCATCGGGACCATCACTCACACAAACTTTCACTTGAATTAGCCCAGTGGTTTTGGAGAAGACCAAAACATGGTGTTGACGGATGACGGACGACGGATGGATGGCGGAGAGCATTGAGATTAGCTCAGCTTGACTTTGTCAAAATGAGCTTAAAAAAAAAACAAGCAAATCAATTTGAACAAAACTTGAATTTGACACCCCTAGAGATGTTACATACCAAATATGAAAGGATTCTCAATGGTGGATCTGAAAAAGAAGAATTTTCAAGAAATTTTCTCATATTGTTTAAGTTAAACTTTGGGCTTCAATAAAAAGCCCAAATATTAACCCAGCGACCTGATTTGAACAACCTTCAATCTAACCCTCCCAGAGGTGTTGTACACCAAATATCAAAAGAATCTGACTGCTGGATCTGAAGGAGATGATTTTAAATGATAATTCCCCATAATGCACTAAGTAAATATTTGGGCTCCCTCAGGGAACCCAAATATTAACCAAAGAACTCGATTTGAACAAATTTTAACCTTACACCTCTAGAGATATCACATACTACCAGTAAATATGAAAGGATTCTCACTAGTGGGTCTGAAAAAGATTTTTTAAGAAATTTTCTCATATTGTACTAAGTTAAAATTTGGGCTCCAATAAAGAGCCCAAATATTCATCCAGGGGTCCCATTTGAACAAACTTGAACCTAACCCCTCTAGAGATGCTGCATACCAAATATCAAAAGAATCTGACTGGTGGATCTGAAGATGATTTTTTAAAGAATATCTCCCATATTCCACCAAGTTAATAATCAGGCTTTCATAGGAAGTCCAAATATTAACCCAGGAAGTCGATTTGAACAAATTCAAATCTTACACCTCTAGAGATGTCACATACCAAATATGAAAGGATTCTCACAAGTGGGTCCGAAAAAGAAGATTTTTTCTGATTTTTTAAGAAATTTTCTCATATTGTATCAAGTTAAAATTTGAGCTCCAATAAAGAGCCCAAATATTCATCCAGGGATCCCATATGAACAAACTTGAAGCTAACCCCCCTAGAGATGCTGCATACCAAATATCAAAAGAATCTGACTGGTGGATCTGAAGAAGAAGATTTTTAAAAATTATTCTCCATATTACACCAAGTTGATATTCTGGCTTCCAATGGAAGTCCAAATATTAACCCAGGGGCTCAATTTGAACAAACTTCAATCTGACCTCTTTAGAGGTGTTGTATATCAAGTATCAAAAGAATCTGACTGTTTGATCTGAAGAAGAAGATTTTTAAAGCTTATTCCCCATAGCGCCCTAAGTTAATTACTTGGGCTCCACTGTTGAGCCCAAATATGAACCGAGGGGGGGGGGGGGGGGGTGTCGATTTGAACACATTTGTATTTGACCGTCCTATGGATGCTGTATACCAAATATCAAAAGATTCTGATCAGCGGTTCTGAAGAAATTTTTGTTTCAATCTTTGCAAATATGCTGATTCAGCATTTTTTCAAACGCCCCTGCAGAACACACTTACACAACCGGTGGCCATTTTTTTAAAAATCCATTCTACTGGTCAAAAGGATGCTTCATACCAAATAACAGTTCTCTGTAGTTTGGGAATATGGGCATTTGAATCTTTTTCTATTTTTAGACCCTGGGATCCCCATGGGGTAACAAAATGAAAGTGTCAATGACACTGTAGCTCAACTTGACAAACTTGAACTTGGTAAGTTATAAATGAAATGGCAAAATTGAAGATCATTGGGACCAATGTCAGTTTTTTTGCCAGTGGCAACATTTTTTGACAGAAACCGAAGAAAATCGATAGCTCCCATCTAGAGGTCACCGTAAATAAGCATACCAGGTTTCAAAGCAATCTAATCATAAATGAGCCCTGTAGGGTGAGCCAAAGGGAAATATTGTGGTCTGACTAAACTAAGTTCTAAGAATGTTGGCCGCGGCAACATTTTTTGACAGAAATTGAAGAAAATCGATAGCTCCCATCTAGAGGTCACCCCAAACAAGCATGCCAGGTTTCAAAGCAATCCGATCATAAATGTACCCTGTAGGGTGTGCCAAAGGGAAATATCGAGTCTTCTGACTAAACTAAGTTCTAAGAACGTTGGCCGCGGCAACATTTTTTGACAGAAATTGAAGAAAATCGATAGCTCCCATCTAGAGGTCTCCCCAAACAAGCATACCAGGTTTCAAAGCAATCTAATCATAAATGGGCCCTGTAGGGTGTGCCAAAGGGAAATATTGAGGTCTGACTGAACTAAGTTCTACAAACGTTGGCCGCGGCAACATTTTTTGCCGGAAATTGAAGAAAATCGATAGCTCCCATCTAGAGGTCACCCTAAATAAGCATACCAGGTTTCAAAGCAATCAAATCATAAATGTGTCCTGTAAGGTGTGCCAAAGGGAAATATTGTGGTTTGACTAAACTAAGTTCTAAGAACGTTGGCCGCGGCAACATTTTTTGACAGAAATTGAAGAAAATCGATAGCTCCCATCTAGAGGTCTCCCCAAACAAGCATACCAGGTTTCAAAGCAATCTAATCATAAATGGGCCCTGTAGGGTGTGCCAAAGGGAAATATTGAGGTCTGACTGAACTAAGTTCTACAAACGTTGGCCGTGGCAACATTTTTTGCCGGAAATTGAAGAAAATCGATAGCTCCCATCTAGAGGTCACCCTAAATAAGCATACCAGGTTTCAAAGCAATCAAATCATAAATGTGTCCTGTAAGGTGTGCCAAAGGGAAATATTGTGGTTTGACTAAACTAAGTTCTAAGAACGTTGGCCGCGGCAACATTTTTTGACAGAAATTGAAGAAAATCGATAGCTCCCATCTAGAGGTCACCCCAAACTAGCATGCCAGGTTTCAAAGCAATCCGATCATAAATGTACCCTGTAGGGTGTGCCAAACGGAATATTGAGTCTTCTGACTAAACTAAGTTCTAAGAACGTTGGCCGCGGCAACATTTTTTGACAGAAAATGAAGAAAATTGATAGCTTCCATCTAGAGGTCTCCCCAAACAAGCATACCAGGTTTCAAAGCAATCTGATCATAAATGTACCCTGTAGGGTGTGCCAAAGGGAAATATTGAGGTCTGACTAAACTAAGTTCTACGAACATTGGCCGTGGCAACATTTTTTGCCGGAAATTGAAGAAAATCGATAGCTCCCATCTAGAGGTCACCCTAAATAAGCGTATCAGGTTTCAAAGCAATCAAATCATAAATGTGCCCTGTAGGGTGTGCCAAAGGGAAATATTGTGGTTTGACTAAACTAAGTTCTAAGAACGTTGGCCGTGGCAACATTTTTTGCCGGAAATTGAAGAAAATCGATAGCTCCCATCTGGAGGTCACCCCAAACAAGCATAAGAAGTTTCAAAGTAATCTGATCATAAATGCGACCTGTGAGGTGTGCCAAAGGAAATTGTGGACGTACGTACTAACGTACTAACGTACGTACGTACGTACGTACGTACGTACGCCGACGGACGAGAAGTGATGGCAATAGCTCAGCTTGACTTTGTCAAGTTGAGCTAAAAAAACATTTGGGCATCAAACAAGTACTTTGGACCCACTTATGCTACATGTCAAATTTGGTTCAAATCGGTCCATCAGTTCTTGAAACAGAAATTTGGGGCAGAGCCCAAAATGGGTATGTGCCCACAGAGAGCCCAAATATTGATCTGCCAACTTCTCTTGAACAAACTTTAATCTTCAACACCAAAGAGTGTTACATTCCATATATCAAGGCAATCTCTCTGGTGGTTCATGAGAAGATTTTTATAGATTTTTAGGCTTTGGCATCCTTGACCAGAGCCCAAAGAAGACAGGTGCTTCATTTGAACAAAATAGAAAGGGTATACCCCAGGGATTGTTTGTGCAATATATGTTTGAATTTGGCTGAATGGCTGTGAAGAAGAAGCCAAGTTTGCAAAAGTTAATGGACGACAAGTAGTGGCAATACTTCACACTGACATGCAGTCAGGTGAGCTAACAAGAAATCAGTATTAGTTAACAAGCCGATTCATAAAACTGTAGTCTCCCGCTATGGGAAATCATTTGGCACATGTCTTTGAAATGCAAGGACTGTAACTCTGTGAAAAATAAGCAGGCAACTTTTTTTTAACATGTGCAGGAGTGCCTTGTCAGAAGGATTCCTCATACCAAATTTCATTGAAATCCATCCACTCACTGATGAGGTATCACTGCGGATAGACAGAGGGACAAAGTGGCCTTTTTATAACATGGGCAGAGGCAGCTTGTCACAAGGATCCCTCAAACTAAATTTAAATGATTTCCATTCACTCACTGCTGAGATATTGCTGCAGATGGAAAAAAAAATCATGAAAAATTAAAGTATGGACTGTAACTCTGGAGAAAAAAATATGCGGGCAATTTTTTATAACATATGCAGAAGCTTGTCACAAGGATCCCTCATACCAAATTTCACTGAAATCCATCCCCAAACTGGAAAGATATTGCTGGGTACAGAAAAAAACACCAGTCAAATGAGGGGTCATAAGCTAAGTTTGGGAAGCAAAAAAATTTAACTTTTTAAAAATAATTATATTCTAAAAAAAATATTTTGTCCTTTTCAGGTTGTGTTGGCTAAAGAGTCAAAAGTGTGTGATGACTTGTAAAATAAACACAAACCATCATAAAGTCCACTCTCTAGCAAAGTGCCACTTTTTTCAAGCTCTTGAAATTCTTCAATAGTCAGAAAGGTATAATCTACACCATTCACCTCTCCTGGTCTTGGTGATCTTGTTGTACCTGTTAAAGAAAGTTAAAATTAATAAAAACCTATATAAATGTTTTAACTCATGGTGAAGAAAACAAATATGTAATGAAAATAAAAACAAAGTGAGCGGGGGCTGACGTGAAATACCCCCCCTCCCCTTTTCCCGTTCACCCATCTGAAGGTGTTTCAATTAACCATTTATCCAACAAAACGGACAAAGCCAGCCAGCATTATTATACAAAAATCTCTATTCAATTTAACATAACTCCGGTGAAAATCAACGTACCATGTCCATTTGCAAACTTAACCTGCATTACTTCCCAAGTAAGCTGTATATCAAATTTGGTTACAATGAATTTACCCAAACTGAAGTTGAATTTCAGATGCCAGTGTTTTTGGTGGCACAACAGATGGACAGGCAGACAGACGGACGGACATCTCGATGCATGGATGGCAGAGTTCTCTAAGTCAAAAAAGAACCATAACTCTGGTGAAAATCAATGGACAGTGTCCATTTTTGAACTTAGCCTGCACTCCCTCCCAAGTTAGTCCTATACCAAATTTGGTTACGATCAATTCATTCAAACACAAGTTAAAATTTGGACAACACAAAAACAATGTTTTCTATTAACCTGCATTACCTCATAGAAAGCCGTATATCAAATTTGGTTACAATAAATTCACCCAAACTCAAGTTGGAAATCAGACGCCAAAGTGTTTTGGACGGACGGATGTCTCGTCGCACGGATGGGGCATCTCAATGCATGGACAGACAGATGGACGCTGCTCATTACTATAAAAGAAAACTAAATTTACTGCATGGAAACCAAACATCTATTTATAGTAACAATGACCTTGACCTTTGACCTACTGACCCCAAATGCAATCCCATCGATTGACACCTCAAATGCAATCACAATATCAAGATATAGCTTTGTACACAAAAGAAAACCAAAGTTATTACATGGAAACCAAAAATTTATGAAAATCTATTTATAGTAACAGTGACCTTGACCTCTAACCTTCTGACAACAAATGCAATCCCAATGATCGACACCTCAAATGCAATCACAATATGAAGTTATAGCTTCGTACACACAAGAAAACTAAAGTTATTGCACGTAAATCAAAAATCTATTTATAGTAACTGTGGCCGTGACCTTTGACCTATTGATCTCAAATGCAATCCCATCGGTCGACACCTCAAATGCTATCAACATATGAAGTTATAGCTTCATACACAAAAGAAAACTAAAGTTATTGCACAGAAAAAAAAATCTATTTATTGTAACAGCATTCTTGACCTTTGACCTATTGACCCCAAATGCAATACCAACGATTGACACCTCAAGTGCAATCACAATATGAAGTTATAGCTTTGTACACGAAAGAAAACTAAAGTTATTGCACAGAAACCAAAAATCGATTTATAGTAAGTGACCTTCACCTTTCACCTACAGATCCCAAAAGCAATCCCAATTATCACCCCGTTGCAAGCAGCCTACCTGTGAAGTATGGGTACTGTGTGAGCAATGGAACAAAAGTTATTGCACGGAAACGAGTGTGGTTGATGGACGGATGGATGAACGGTACAACAAACAGATGGACGAACGGAAGGATGAATGTCCAAAGTGGTTACTACATACAACCCCCCCCCACCTATATAAAGGGGGGGGGGGGGGGTATAATTATGAAATACCTTTATACTGTGGTGCAGAAGAGTATGGGTTGGTTGGGTCTTCTCTCCCAAGATGAGAAAATTGAAATATGAAATATGAAGTGTATTCTGGAGAGTTATGGGGAGATTTTTTAAAAAAAACTAGAGGTACTGTGAGCAAGCTCACAAAGTGATACCCCCCGCACCTGAAATGTATAAGTTAGATTATCTCCCCATGGAAATGTCAGAACGGAATTAAATTGCTTCATGCACATCTGCATATGGAGTTCTTCCATTGTGTAAAGTTTCATGAAAATTCTTCAAACGGTTTAGGAGGAGTTGCGCTTATAAGGATGGACAGACGGATGGACAGATGGACGGACAGACAGTCGGACAGGGTGATTGCAACATACCCCCCCAAACTTTGTTTGCGGGGGGTATAAAAAGATACATTTAAGTAAAAATGAAAGTGTCAATGACACTGTAGCTCAACTTGTCAAGACAAAGACATGCATGTGTAGTATGTGACACAGCAATGACAAACATCTAGGTAATGACCTGATAACAAAGGTACATATAAAGTATTGTAACGGTCTGTACATAAATACTGACCGTTGCCTGTAACAAATGGAAAAGGTAAAGTATTGTAAAGGTGGGTAACAGACAGATGCTAAACTAGAAAAGAAAACTTTGAGTCCCAGAGTGGGTCTGACTGAACCCCAAAATAGTTGTTCTCATAGCACAGTGATAACAAAGGCATCCCAAAACACACTTGTTCCTGTCCCAAGGTGAAAACAAAGGTACCCAAGAAGTTTTGTGAAGATCAATTCATAAATACGAGCTGTATAGAACTTGTGACAAAAAACTGATTGGACCTAATTTTGGTACAAAATGGCCACTGGTAGCCATCTTGAATTTTGGACAGTACCCAGAAACACTCATTCTCGTCCCAAGGTGATAACAAAGGTACCCAAGAAGTTTTGTGAAGATCGGTTCATAAATACAGCCTCTACCCTGAGCCGTATTGACATGTGTGCTCACATTGTGTAAGTAGCACTGAATAAATCAAAGTTCATCTAATTTGCATAATTTCTGCATGAAAAAAAACCCCCTTACAATATGTGATGTATTCCATTTTACTAAACATTCATACAAAAATTTATTCAAATCAGAACTTTCATACAGAAGTTCTGTACAAAAGACTGATTGCACTAATTTTGGTACAAAATGGCTGCTGGTGGCCATTTTGAATTTCGGACCACACCCAAAAACACTCACTCTCATCCCACGGTGATAACAAAGGTACCCAAGAAGTTTCGTAAAGATTGGTTCATAAATATGGCCTCTAGTCTGAGCTGTATAGAAGTTGTGTACAAAAAACTGATTAGACCTAATTTCGGTACAAAATGGCCGCTGGCAGCCATCTTGAATTTTAGACCGTAACCAGAAACACTCGTTCTCGTCCCAAGGTGATAACAAGGGTACCCAAGACATTTCGTGAAGATGAGTTCATAAATACAGACTCTAGTCTGAGCCATATTGACATGTGTACTTACTGTAAGTCGCACTGAAAAAATCAAAGTTCATCTAATTTGCATAATTTCTGCACGAGAAAAAAACCCATATTATATGTGATGTATCCCATGGTACTAAACATTCACACAAAAAATTATTCAAATCAGCACTTTCATATGGAAGTTCTGTGCAAAAATCTGATTGCACCTAATCTTGTACAAAATGGCTGCCATCGGCCATCTTGAATTTCGGACCGGACCCAAAAACACTCGTTCTCGTCCCACGGAGATACCAAAGGTACCCAAGAAGTTTCGTAAAGATCGGTTCATAAATACGGCCTCTAGCCCGAGCCGTATTGGCATTTGCACTTACAGTGCTGTAAGTAACACCAAAAACATCAAAATTAGTCTAATTTGCACAATTTACGCACGAGAAAAAAACCCGTATTATATGTGATGTATCCCATGGTACTAAACATTCATACAAAAAATTATTCAAATCAGAGCTTTCATATGGAAGTTCTGCACAAAAAGTTAAAAAATTTATAGTAATTTATATATTTTTTATACTTACCAATGACCCAGACTTAGCTGGTGCTAACTCTAACAAAACCAGGGCCAAACACAAATTTTGCCCCCCAATCCCCAAAATTTGCATCCAAAACAAAAAGAAATCATGTCCTAAAGGACCTCCATACTACGCCTCTACTGCGCATGCGCAGTGACGCAGTCGTCCCGAAATTAGCGCCAATTATCATTCTTACTGGCAGTGCCTGGTCAGCGCTATGTACTCAGCGGGGAGGCAAGAGTTCCCAAATCCAGGGAGGGCCATCCCCGTCTGGGTCATTGGTAAGTATAAAAAATATATAAATTACTATAAATTTTTTAACATTTTTATACTGTACCAATGACCCAGACTTAGCTGAATAGTAAACAGGCTGGAGGGCCTAGGACATAGAGGAAAATCCAATAAGCTCAACTATATAGTAAAGAGGTAACCCCTTAAGGAGAAAAGGAGTATTAGGCTTTACATGTATCTTTCTTATTTAATATTAAATTAGAAAGATACACTACCCTTAATAATTGAGCACAATAACATTCATGTTCTCTATTAACATCCAGTATAACCCTTATACTAATTATTTTTAAAGCAAGCCAATAAATAAAGTAGTCCAGAGAATTGAGACTCTTTATAGTCATTTAAAAGTGTCCGAGTATTGTATATTAAAGCCCGTTTGACACTTGACATATACAAATGCTTCACACCGAGCTACACTTTAAAAATAAGACATGAATGAATTTAAACATTAATATTACACTTTAAAACCATCCCGGAAGCGACTCAGAAATACTGACTTGGAGGAGGCATTCCCTTGCTTTTCACTATAAAGCAGGTGACCTAAGGGAACATCCGCCCCCCCCCCCCCCTTCCCCTTGCCCTGGGTCAAATAGCCCAGAGCGAAGAGGGCAGCCGGACGGAGTCACTGCCGTGAAGCGTAGATACTTTCGGAATGTCGGATGTACCATGACGTGAAAGTACGCATCTTTGAGATCTATGCTCGTTGCATAATCGTTCACCCGAATACTCGCTCTGACCGATCGAATCGTCTCCATATAAAACTTCGGAGCGACGATCAGCTTGTTTATCCAGCTCAAATCTATGACTGGACGGAACGAGCCGTCTGGTTTCGGAACCAGAAACAGATGGCTGTAGAATCCCAGAGATTCCTGGTTTTCTACGACCTCTACCGCGTTCTTCATTAAAAGAGACTGCACCTCTGATAACAGAGCGTATCTTTTCTGTGGATTTGACGGAAGATGAGTCCACTTTGGACTTCGAGTTAATGGAGGCTTTCGTTTGAAGGATATCTTCAGACCTTCCGAAGTCACTCCTCTCACCCAAGGGTCGTCCGTAATCGACGCCCACTCTTGTGAAAAACTCGACAACCTTCCGCCAACCGGAACGCGATAGAGGTTTAAGCCATCACCTCCTGGACATGCGAGGCCTGCGGTAGGAGAAACCACGTCTTCCACGACCCGCACCTCGCCTCGTCGACCTCGGGGCGTCCGACCGATTGTCCCGGCCTGAAGGACGTCCCGAACGAGAGTCGCTATCCTGACGGTCTCTCAAATAAGACCAAGAGGACGCACCGGAACCTCTATAGGAACCTCTCTTGGGCGCATTAGACCCAGAAGTGCCTGTCTTATTCGTGTCTGCTGTATCCGACTTCTTAGGAGCAGATCTGAACAACAGAGAATCATTAGCTTTCTTTTTAATTTTATCATAAATAGCGGAAAGCTTGCCGTCAAAGAGAAGTTCTCCTGAGACCGAAGCGACTCTAAGAGAGTTCTTCACCTTAGAATCCACTAGTGTGGATGTAGCTAGGGCTGCGTCACGTCTAACCAACTCCAGATTTGCCACTGAAAGGGCGGAGTTACACGTGGAATAAGCTACTGCCCTTGAAAGAAGTCTTAAAGAGGATTGTATATCCTGAAACTCTTCCCCTTGAAGGCGCAGTGATAACGCCTTAGTAAGGTGATCTGCGTAAGATAAGGCATCTAAATTGGCTCTGTTAGACGCAATAGCTGTTTCCAACACCGCGGTTGGAATAGAAGCTGACGACGGTAATGATAGCTCTAAGTCTTCCGCCTCATCGTTCATACGCAGAGGAACTCTCGGTATACCCTGTCCTGCCGTATCGAATTTATTCCTTGCATTAATGAAAGGCAGGTTGAGAGTATTAGCGGACAAGAAACCTGCTTTCCCCGTCCTGGAAGCAAGTTTAAATATAGCGTCGTTCAATAATTCAAATGTTCTAGCAACATTATTGGACTGCGACGGAAACTCGGGAGCGATGTCCCTGAACCGCTCAAAAAATTCAGAGTCCAATGACGCTATAATTCTCTTGTCCGGAAGCGCAGCAGTCTGGCCCGACGGAACAACTTGAGGGAGAAAGTGCCGGATGAAGTCCACGGCAGCTTTATGTTGTTCCGAAAGGGATAGCTCCAAGTCATCCATATCCCTTTCGCCATCCGGTCGGACCTCATGATGTTCCCGGTCGTCCGCCCCCGATACTTCGGCGGAGCGTACCGACCCAGCGCCGTCGGATAATTCTCTATCTGACACCGTTTCTGTCGGCTGCTGGGATGCTGCGATAAGCTGTGCTATCTGCACAAGAATGTCCGGCGTCGAGACCTGCGGAGGCGCAGTCTTTCGCTGCTTTGCCGAGGGCAGCTCCGCATCAGATGGCTCCCGCATACTTTTCCTATGCGAACTTCCAGAGTCCATCGGTCTCGAATCCCTGGCTGCCGGATGGTGTGACCTGGTCGCCGAAGAATCCTTCATCGGCGAAGCTGGTAATATATCGGCGGTCACGCAGCCAAGGTGCGGTCGTGTGCGCTGACGAGAAGAGGAAGCCTTAACAGTCTCTGCGGACTGCTTATACAACGGAGCGTCCCGAGCGACGGACGTATGCTCCGCTAAAGACACATTTTGTACCACAACATCTGGTCCCAGATGTTGTTGTACGAGAGAGGGACCTCTCTCGCTCGCGGCCCGGCTGGACCTGGACGAGCTAGGAACCGGACTAAAAGGCTTCCTCCGTTCTCGCTTACTATCCGCCATCACTGGGTGTGCATCTATTATGTTTATAGTGCTCGCATCACCCAAAATTTCCTCTTGGACCGCATCGGACGAACCCGGCTGCCGAACCATTCGGTGAATGGACGCTGCACCGGGCGAGCTGGCGGACGACATTTGTCTAATCTCCATGAGCACTTTTGCCGCTAGCTCTGAATTCATTTGTGACGACGGACGCACACTTGAAGAAGATAACACGGAAACATCACCCTGTTCTGGTTCCTCTGAAATAGAAACTGAGAGAGTAGAGTGACCTTGCGGAGAAAGAGCCGGCATCGCTCTTTCTCCAGAAACAACATATCGTGACACACGTTTCCAATGTTTCTCATCCCAATGTTCACATATAGGACAGGGATTAATGCGAGAACACTGACTACAATTAATACAATGATCATGAAAGTCAGAGGAAGATTTCTTCCTATTACAATTTGAACAACGTCCCTTCATTGTGAAAGAACAACAATAAGTCCTAGTTACTCGCAAAAACCCCTGACACAAAGATACATAATAACATGATCCATTAATAAATGAAAAAACAATTGCAAAACAAAATAATTTTGAAAAAATATTTTTTCAGCGAAGCCCAAGTTGCTGAAAAGTAACGTTGAGCCCCGATGGATCCGATGGCAAAGTGTGGTCAAAAATTTTAAATTTATATAAAATAATTAATGAGACACTTTCGGATAATATAAATGTATCTTATAGTGAGATAAACTACAGCAAAGGCAAACAGCCCCCCTCAAAAAAGGCTGTTGCCAATGAAAACAAACAGTGTAAAAACACCAGAAAACATGACTCCAGGCACTGAAAAAACTGGCCCGGAATCAGTCATCAATTACACTCTATCTGATGCAAAACAGAGACTCCCAGGGGAGAATCTGTAGAACATCAGATGGAAGATGCAGAACACAAACGTTATACACCCATGGGTGAAAACGTAACTATGGGGAAAATAACAGAAAACATTCTGTAACCAAGCAACTCTCCCAGGAAATTTTAGAAATGAAATTTCTCAAAAATATGCCAAAAGCATGGGAGAATTGCAAGGGGGGACTTTAGAAGGCTAGGGGAGAGGAAACACTGAATAAGCAGTGCAACAATTAGCAAGAATGACAACAAGAGGCCCATGCCTCGAAAATAGGCAACTTAACATAATTTCATCAAAAAATTTTAAGTACAGCCCTGATTATTTTTTGTCACTTCTTTTTCCTCTCCTCCTTCTATCCTCCTTAGAATCACATTTTCTCCAAAAATTACGTGTCTGGCATCCTTTAAACTGAGATTTACAAGCACAAAGATCGAGATGTTGACTGATGAAGGGCCAAACAGAGAATGATAATTGGCGCCAATTTCGGGACGACTGCGTCACTGCGCATGCGCAGTAGAGGCGTAGTATGGAGGTCCTTTAGGACATGATTTCTTTTTGTTTTGGATGCAAATTTTGGGGATTGGGGGGCAAAATTTGTGTTTGGCCCTGGTTTTGTTAGAGTTAGCACCAGCTAAGTCTGGGTCATTGGTACAGTATAAAAATACAGATTTCTGCATAATCGGTACAAAATGGCGGCTGGCAGCCATCTTGAATTTCGGACCACACCCAAAAACACTCGTTCTCGTCCCACGGTCATAACAAAGGTACCCAAGAAGTTTCGTAAAGATCGGTTCATAAATACGGCCTCTACCCGAGCCATAGCAGCTTGGCACTTACAGCTCTGAAAGTAACACTAAATAAATCAAAGTCAATCTAATTTGCATAATTTACGCACGAGAAAAAAACCCGTATTATATATGATGTATCCCATGGTACTAAACATTTATACAAAACTTTATTCAAATCAGAACTTTCATACAGAAGTTCTGTACAAAAAACAGATTTTTGCATCATCGGTACAAAATGGCCGCTGGCAGCCATCTTGAATTTCGGACCACACCTAAAAACACTCGTTCCCGTCCCAGGGTCATAACAAAGGTACACAAGAAGTTTCGTAAAGATCGGTTCATAAATACGACCTCTAGCCCGAGCCATAGCCAATTGTTGACGTACGGACAGATGGACAGACAGACAGACGGCCAGACGGACGGACGGACAGACGGACGACGGGCCATGACAATAGCTCAAATTTGACTTCGTCAAAGTTGAGCTAAAAATCTAACAAGAGGATCACCAACCCACAAGTCAAGTTAATCCTCAACTTTTAAATAACAGTCACATCTGGTATTTTAGTAGGTGTGAATACATGTACGTGTATGACCTTTATGCTGCCAGAATAATGAGCTTGAATTAATTTTAAGAAGCATAACCGGGCATGACAGAATCGATTCACGAATGGAAAATTATGAGAATCAACTTTGATTCTCACAGAATGTTCATTTGATTCCTGTCATAGATTCTGAAATTGTTGCCTAAAAAGCTCAAGAATTCTACTTATTCAATGAGCCATGATAATAAAGTAACACCTTTGACTTGTGACTATATAGGCAACCAAGACTGCAACAGAAACACATTACCAAGGTACTGTAACTTCCATCAATGTTCGTATATGTGTTCTACATGACCATGCAAGACAAAAAAACTCACAGAAATTGGAAAAAGGCCCTTATGGGTAAAACTACAGTACATATATAAATTTGATTTTATCCTATGGAATATGTGCTGGTTGCACTCACAGGTGTAGAAAAGTACTTTCAAATTCTAAATTATTTCAAGAACTGAAAACTGATTCTCGCTGCAGTTCAAGAGTAAAAACTGATGCTTGTGAATAGAGAAGATCAGAATTTCCCATCTTGATCATGTGTGCACAAGACCGACACATCAGGACGTCTCACTTGTGGGATCGCTTTCTTCCGGCGATGAGGACAGCAGCAATTACTCCTTGTAGAACTAACAATAGAATCAGTACACAAACTGTCCGCAACAGACTCGCTGAACATGGCATCCGCAGTAGGTGTCCATACCACGGACCAATCCTTACCCAATGTCATCGTACCATCAGAATGGAATGGGTACGTCAGCATGTTCACTGGACTTGGCAGTGTTGGAGCAGTTATTTTAGTGATGAATTACGATTTTGTCTACGGCTTGCTGATGGTAGGGCAAGAGTGTATCGCCGACGAGGAGAACGTTTTTCTGATGCTTGCCTGTGGGAATGCGACCGTTTCGGCACGGGTAGTGTAATGGTTTGGGCAGGAATTTCCTTGCACCATCGAACACAGTTGATCTTCATCGATGGTAATCTGAATGGACAGCGATATAGGGAAGAAAATCTTAACGCTGTTGTTGTCCTGTTGTTCAATGCTAACGTCAGATTGCAGTTATTCCAGCAGAACAATGCCCAATGTCAAGTGGCTTGTATCTGTCGTGACTTTCTTGAGGAGCCGCTACTTCCCTGGCCCCCAATTTCGCCAGATTTGTCGCCACTCGAGCATCTTTGAGATCAATTGGACCATCAGGTACGACTTCATGATCTTCAGACGTTAGGTGATTTATGTAATGTTCTAAGACAGGAGAGGAATGCAATACCAAAGGGTGACATTCAGAGACTTATCAAGTCTATGCACCATCGATGCCTTGCCATCCAAGAAGCAAACGGTGGACATACACAATATTGACAGCATGTGTGAACTTTTCATTTCACCCCATGTCTGAATTGCGACGTCCTGACGTGATGCTGGCAACAGTAAGAACATGAAATTATGTAAATTCATACAGCTAGACTTGAAATATGAATTTACAATAATTTGTTTGGGATTAAAGTCGATAATACTAAAAACAAGAGGCCCCAAGGGGCCTTAATCGCTCACCGGGCAAAGTGATTCAAACAAAGTGGTTCAAAGAAGTATTTGGGGTCACATTCAGTTGGACATGGTCCATCAACACTACAAAGGAATGAAGTCATGAGAGACAAATTTTATGGAACTAGGGACATGGCTTGAACAAACTTGAATCTTACCTCCCCTAAGGATGCTACACACCACATATCAAAACATTCCGACTGCTGGATCTGAAGAAGAAGATTTTTAATGAAAAATCCTCATTTCGAACTAAGTTACAATTCAAGCTCCCACAGTGAGCCCAAATATGGACCTAGGGATATGGCTTGAACAAACTTGAATCTCCCCCCCCCCCCCCCCCACCCCAAGGATGCTGCATACCAAATATCAAAACATTCCGACTGCTGGATCTGAAGAAGATTTTTAAAGAAAATTCCTCATTTTGAACTAAGTTATCATTCGGGCTCCCACAGTGAGCACAAATATGGACCTAGGGACATGGCTTGAACAAACTTGAATCTCACCTCCCTAAAGATGCTGCATACCAAATATCAAAACATTCTGGCCGCTGGATCTGAAGAAGAAGATTTTTAAAGAAAATTCCTCACTTTGAACTAAGTTATAATTCAGGCTACCACAGTGAGCCCAAATATGAACCCAGGGACTTGGCTTTAACAAAATTGAATCCTCCCCCCCCCCCCCCCCCCCCCATTTCCCAAGCATGCTGCATACCCAATATCAAAAGATTCTGTCTGCTGGATCTTGAGAAGAAGATTTTTTAAGAAATTTGCCTGAAATGCACTAAGTTCGAATTCGGGCTTCTATACTGAGCCCAAATTTGAATCCAGGGGGGCGATTTGAACAAACTTGAATCAGATCCACCCCACAATGTTGCATACCAAATATCAAAAGATTCTGCCTGCTGGATCTGGAGAAGAAGATTTTTTTAGAAATATGCCGGAAATGCACTAAGTTCAAATTTGAGCTCCTATACTGAGCCCAAATATGAACCCAGGGAGCCGATTTGAACAAACTTGAATCAGATCCATCCCACAATGTTGCATACCAAATATCAAAAGATTCTGCCTGCTGGATCTGGAGAAGGAGATTTTTTAAGAAATTTGCCTGAAATGCACTAAGTTCGAATTCAAGCTTTTATAGTGAGCCCAAATATGAATCCAGGGGGCCGATTTGAACAAACTTGATCCACCCCACAATGTTGCATACCAAATATCAAAAGATTCTGCCTGCTGGATCTGGAGAAGAAGATTTTTTAAGAAATTTGCCTGAAATGCACTAAGTTCGAATTCAGGCTTCTATACTGAGCTCAAATTTGAATCCAGGGGGCCGATTTGAACAAACTTGAATCAGATCCACCCCACAATGTTGCATACCAAATATCAAAAGATTCTGCCTGCTGGATCTGGAGAAGAAGATTTTTTAAGAAATTTGCCTGAAATGCACCAAGTTCAAATTTGGGCTTCTATAGTGAGCCCAAATATCGATCCAGGGGGCCGATTTGAACAAACCTGAAACAGACCCATACCAAGAAATAAGACAAGAATTGTGATAATGGAGAATATGTTAATTTCTGTTCCCTACATGCTATGTTTTCAATAAGAATAATTTGAGGTGGAGACTGTACTAAAGAATTGAGGCCTGGGTTGATGTGGCCCTGGCAGTTAACGTATGTCAATCAAAGTTACCAAGCTACAGTAAAATCATTCCAAAATGAGTCATCCTAAGTTACAATGAAATCCCTTCATAAATATGATGTGTAGACTTTGCTAAAGGAATCTAGATCATGCGCCAGTCTGGCGGTCATGGCTGACCGATTGTGACCAAAGTAGGACAGGCTCATCTAGACATCATACCAAGTTATCCTACCAAGTTACAATGAAATCCCTTCATAAACATGAAAGTGGCAATGACACTGTAACTTAACTTGACTGTGAGTAGTGTTTGATGAAAAGGATAATGATCCAATGTTTATGAAAGGATTATGAAATAAGACAAGAAGTGTGATAATTGAGAATATCCTAATTTCTGTCCTTGTGGGCTATGTTTTCAATAAGAATAATTTGATTGTAGACTGTACTAAATAATTAAGACCTGGGTTGATGTGGTCCTAACAGTTAACGTAGGTCAACCAAAGTTACTAAGTTACAGTAAAATCATTCCAAAACGAGCCATCCTACCAAGCTACAATGAAATCCCTTCATAAATATAATTCGTAGACTTTGCTAAAGAATCTAGTTCATATGACGGTTCAGCGGTCACGGTTGACCGATCATGACCAAAATAGGAGAGTCTCATCTAGAAATCATACCAAGTTGTCCTACCAAGTTACAATGAAATCCCTTAATAAAAACAACCTGTAAACAGTGCTAAAGGAATCTAGGTCAAGTGACCAGATGGCAGTAACAGCTAACCGATCGTGACAAAAATATGACAGTCTCATCTAGACATCATACCAAGTTATCCTTCCAGGTTACAATAAAATTGCTTCATAAATATGAAGTGAAGGCTGAGCGATACAAATGTAGGTCACATGCCTGTGGTACTGTAACAAATGACCAATCTCGCCAAAATAGGATGTTCTCATCTAGACAATACAGAGAGTCATCCTGCCAAGTTACATTAAAATCCCTTCATAAATGCGACCTGTTGACTGTGCTAAAGGTTCAGGCCCACATAGCCAACACGGTTGACAGATTCCGACCAAAAGGGGACGTTCTCATCTGGACATTATACGGAGTCATCCTACCAAGTTACAATGAAATCCCTTCATAAATATGACCTGTAGATTGTGCTAAAGCTTTTGGGGTTTTGGGCTCTCGTAGTCATCACAGTTGACCGATCGCGACCAAGAGGACGTTCTCATCTAGATATTATACAGAGTCATCCTACCAAGTTACAATGAAATCCCTTCATAAATACAACATGTAGACTGTGCTAAAAGTTTTCGGGTATCAGGCTCTCGCAATTTTCATGGTTGACTGATCGTGACCAAAAGGGGACATTCTCATCTAGACATGACCTCGAACCTGCATATGAAATTTCGTGATGATCGGACGAGAACAACAGGCTGTAGCCTTTGCCAAAGAAAATGTGAACTGACTCCCAGACTCACAGACTAACAGCCTCACAAGACTTCCGCATGCATGATGGCAATAGCTTATCTTCACTTTGCCAAGTGAAGCTAATAACCTGTAAACAGTGCTAATGGAATCTAGGTCATAAGCCCAAGAGGCAGTAACGGCTGACCGATCGTGACCAAAATACGACAGTCTCATCTAGACATCATACCAAGTTAACCTTCCAAGTTACTAAGAAATCGCTTCAAAAATATGAACTGCAGACTGTGCTAAACAAATCTAGGTCACGTGCCTGTGTAGCCATCACGGTTGACAGAGCATGACCAAAATCGGACATTCTCAGCTAGACATTATACCGAGTCATCCTACTAATTTACAATGAAATCTAGTACTGAAATGGTTGACCGGATAACCGGTTTGAAACCGGTTACCTACCTAACAGATTAAAAAAATACGTCAACCGGTTATCCGAAATATCGATAGTGATCGTCATTCCACGGTTAAAACGTCGTAAATCTGCCGCTTCTCCTTTGAGATAGATTACACATCGAAGCAGCGAAGTATATATTGAGAAATAATCGACTTTGGCATTCAAGACTTCGTTAATGATCAGCAATTTCCGTGACTACTGAGTAACCGCTGAAACTATTTCGTAGTATGTATACAAACAACCGTTGTCAAGTACTCGACAATGTTCGTGTGTATACACACTACAGAATAGTTTCTGAGAATACTGTTTTCCAATTCCTATAGTTTTGATCCCAGATTTGGTGAAATAATGTCTACGGTTAACCAGATATTATTCGGTTATAGCTCTCCGTTAGTCGGTTATCTAAATAAGCCAACCGTTTCAGCCCTAATGAAATCCCTTCATAAATGTAACCTGTGGACTGTGCTAAAGGAATATAGGTAACGTGCCCCTGTGGCTGTTATGGTTGACTGAACCAGACCTAAATAGGACGCTCTGAGTCATCCTTCCAAAGTAACAATGAAATCCCTTCACAAATATTACCTGTAGACTGTGCTTAAGGTTTTGGGGTTTCGGACCTGCGCAGCCATCATCGTTGACTGATCGCGACCAAAATAGGACGTCCTCATCTAGACATGACCTTGAACCAGCACATTAAATTTTGTGATAATCGGACAAGAACTACATGGTGTAGTCTGTGCTAAAGAAAATGTGAACAGACTCACAGATTCACAGACTAACAGACTTCTGCATGTGTGATGGCAATAGCTTATTTCGACTTGATGAAGTTAAGCTAAAAATGTGTTAGAAATACACATACTTTTTGAGGAGATGCATTAATGGTAAGTTCCAGGTGATCAGACAGATGGACAGAAAGTGATCAGTGAAGCTCTCCTTGAGCTTCGCTCAGTTGAACTAAATGACACTATAGCTTAACTTGTCTGTGTTGTGTTTGATGAAAAAGATAATGTTCAATGTTTATGAAAGGATTATGAAATAAGACAAGAAATGTGATAATTGAGAATATGTTAATTTATGTTCTCTATATTCTATGGTTTCAATATAAATAATATGAGGTGTAGAATGTACCAAAGAATTGAGGGGTTGGTTAATGTGGCCCTCACAGTTAATGTATGTGGCCTTCACAGTTAATGTATGTCAACCAAAGTTACCAAGTTACAGTGAAATTATTCCAAAATGAGTCATCCTATCAAGTTACAATGAAATCACGGCCTGTAGACTGTGCTAAATGTTTTCGGGCTTCGGGCCTGTGTAGCCATAACAGTTGACCGATCGCAACCAAAATGGGGATGTCCTCATCTAGACATTATACTGAGTCATCCTACCAAGTTACAATGAAATCCCTTCAGTTTTTCAGGTTCTGGGCTCTGGCAGCCATCATGGTTGAATGATCGCGACCAAAAGGGGATGTTCTCGTCTGGGCATTATCTGGAGTCATTCTACCACCCAGTTACAATGAAATCCCTTCAAAAATATGACCTGAAGACTGTGCTAAAGGTTTTCGGGCTACAAGCCCCTGTAACCATCACAGTTAATCAATCCCGACCAAAAGGGGACGTTATCATCTAGATGCTATATGGAGTCAACCTACCATTGACATGACCCCAAATCTGCAAATGAAATTTTGTGAAGATCGGACAAGAACTACGGGATGTAGCCTGTGCTAAAGGAAAATGTGAACAGACTCACAGACTAACAGACTTCCACATGCGTGATGGCAATAGCTTATCTTGACTTTGTCAAGTTAAGCTAACAATGAAAGTGTCAATGACATTGTAGCTTAACTTGGCTGTGTGTTGTGTTTGATGAAAAGGATAATGTTCGATATTTATGAAAGGATTATGAAATACGACAAGAATTGTGATAATTGAGAATGTTAATTTCTGTTCCCTGTATGCTGTTTTTAATAAAAATAATTTGAGGTGTAGACAGTATTAAAGACTTGAGGGGTGGGTTAATAAAACCTCACAGTTAATGTAGGTCAACAAAAGTTACCAAGTTACAGAGAAATTATTCAAAAATGAGTCATCCTATCAAGTAACAATGAAATTCCTTCATAAATACGGCCTGTAGACTGTGCTAAAGGTTTTCGGGCTTCAAGCCTGTGTAGCCATCAGAGTTGACCGATCGCAACCAAAAAGGGACGTCCTCACCTAGACATTATACTGAGTCATCCTACCAGGTTACAATGAAATCCCTTCATAAATACAACCTGTAGACTGTGATAAACGTTTTCGGGTTTTGGGCTCGGGCAGCTGTCACGGTTGACAGATTGCGACCAAATGGGGATGTTCTCATCTAGACATCATACAGAGTCATGCTATCAAGTTACAATGAAATCCCTCCATATTAAATATTTTGGGGTATCAGGCTTGGGCAGCCATCATGGTTGACAGATCATGACCAAAAGGGGACGTTCTAGACATTATGCAGAGTCATCCTACCAAGTTAAAATGAAATCCCTTCATAAATACGACTTGAAGACTGTGATAAAGGTTTTGGGGTTTTGGGTTCGGGCAGCCCTCACAGTTGCCTGATTGCGACCAAAACAGGATATTCTCATCTAGACATGACCTCAAACCTGCATATGAAATTTTGTGACTACAGGGTGTAGCCTGTGCTAAAGGAATATGTGAACAGACTAACAGACTTTCGCACGCTTAATGGCAATAACTTATCTCGGCTTTGTCAAGTTAAGCTAATAAAAATTAAATTAAACAGGAATAGTTGGTTTTGGCCATTATATTACGAAAAGGGTTAAAAAAAAAAAAACAAAAAAAAAAATGCAGGGAATTTTATATACCACTCAAAGTTTGCTTTGCACCAAGTATATCTAACTACCTGTTTTACGTTTTAGTTGAAATATTGTTATGAAAAATGTTTATATTTGTTATTTAATTATATCTTTAATGATTTAAGTACAGAAATTAAGATTTTGTTTGTGTTTGATATTATTTTTTAACTTCTGAATACAATAACCATGGAAAATGGATATTATTGATAAAAGAGGAAATTTTTCAAATTTGCCAAAAAGTTGACGGAGCGAACTGGTATGGGTTCAGTATCGAGTATGAGACCCAGTACGGTTAAATACAGCTTGACAATGCCTTCTCATGCTCCCAATCAGGTTCTGGGTGGTTCTATGTGGGATGTTGTTCCATTCTTGGACCAGCATGACACCAAGCTCCTGGACACTTCTTGGCTGGACTGGGCGGGCTGAAATTACAAGCTGCAACTCATTCCCGTCATGTTTGATTGGAATGAGGTCATGGGATCTTGCTGGCCAGTCCATATGCTGTACTCCCTGACAGCATGGACAACGTGAGGACGGGCATTATCGTCCATCAGAATGAATCTTTCACCCAGGGACCAGCCGTGAGGGCGACTAGGGCGATTAAGTTGCCCTTCTAAGCCCAAAGTCGCCTAGAAAAATAGTCGGGGCGATTACAAGTCGCCCTCTAAAAATTGGCCAAAATGAGAAAAGGCTGAACTGAGTGATGCGAGGTTTACATGAAAACGAGTATTTTCAAAAATCGAATGTGCTCGAGTGTGATAAATGGGCATTTTAATTCGTCAAATAAATGTCCATTTATTTGAAATCACACGACAAGCAATTGTCCATTGTCGCTTTTGGCGGATTTTTTCTATTTTGTTGCCTTTCAGTCGGAGCTTCAAGTGTCGAAACGAAAATAGGTGACTTACGCGACTCAACAAAACAACCCAGTTTGAAAGTAGGTTACGTCGCTTAGGATGCCGAAAATCTATACACAACGCACGTATTTTATAACACATTATTTTCATTTCGATTTGCTGATGACTGTTAACTGTTGGGCTGTCTATTCCCAGAAAAACACAAATGGAATTGAAACACATGAAAAAAAGCTTTAGTGATGTCAAGAAAAGTTTTGTACAGGACACAAGTGTGCATGTGGACGATCTTGAAAAAGGGTCCTCCTAAACATCGGAATGACATGAAATGATGCGGAATGACACCGGAATGCCATAAAAATGATGCGGAATGACATTTCTTTTACAAAATACTCGACCCCAGAATGTATTTTGTTTATTAACTAACAAAGTACCCCCCAAGCAACCTTCTTACATCTGGTCCTGTTCACACTTTCAGACTTAGGAAATTATTAGCTTAGTAGACTTTGTTGAAAGGCAACCACAGGAGGGTGATGGGGGATTGGCACGAAGAAGAGGTGAGGGGTCATGAAGGAGAAGGTAGCAGTGGGGGATTTTCAGTCAATAATTACATTGTGATGTTTTAACCTGGCACAGAAGCATCATAGACAACTGGACCTGGATTATTTGTACGTTAATGGAGGACCATAAATTGAAAATATGAAGGGGCGGCGGGGGTGGTACATGAATATTCTTAATTTTCCCCACTTGCCTATGAAGTCTCCCTACATGACTCTGCAGTCTCCCTATTTTTTCTGGAGGGAGACTTGAAGTCTCCCTAAAATTCCCCCCTAGGCTGGTCCCTGCTTTCACCCACTGCATCTGCATACTATCCGGCGTGGGCATCCATGATTTCATCAATATACTGCTGTGCAGTCAATGTACCACAGTCAAGGACACAGAGCTCTGTACGTCCATCCCAGCTGATGCCGCCCCAGACCATTATTGACCCCCCCCCCCCCCCCCCCTGCCATTGCAGTGATGCTCAGCAATGTTGGCTGCATGGAATCTCTCTCCTGGTCTTCTCCATACCCTAGAACACCCATCTGTGTAGTCTAGGCAGTACCTTGACCTTGACTCATCTGTAAAAAGGACAGGTGGCCAATCTTCTCTGGTCCATCCAACATGGTCCAAGGCCCATTCATATCATGCCCAGCGCTGGTTCTGGGACAGCGGAATGTGAATGCATGGTTTTCTCGATCAGAGACCACCTGTGTGCAACCTTGGACAGATAGTCTCCGTTGAAACATTTACCCCGGATGCATTCCGAAGATCACTGCGAAGCTGGGTTGCTGTGGCAAAGCGGTTCCTACGGGCCTAAATGATCAAAAAACGGTCTTGAACTGCAGATGTTGCCCTGTTTCTGCCACCACCATGCCATATTACTGTGTGCCATACTGCTGAAATCTTGCTCAGGCTCTGGTGATCACCATATGGTACACACCAAGGGCTTCATCAATCTGACGACAGGTAGCCCCTTGCTCCATCATCCCTACAGCCAGCCACATTTCTGCTTCAGACAAATGTCTTCTTACATTTGTATTCGCCATATTCAATCATTAAATCACAAGGGTTTGTGTTGAAATGAAGATTGAATACCCTACACATGTCATGTACATGTAGACAGTTCACAAAAACATCATGAAAGTTAAAAAATTTATAGTAATTTATATATTTTTTATACTTACCAATGACCCAGACTTAGCTGGTGCTAACTCCACAAAAACCAGGGCCAAACACAAATTTTGCCCCCCAATCCCCAAAATTTGCATCCAAAACAAAAAGAAATCATGTCCTAAAGGACCTCCATAGTACGACTCTACTGCGCATGCGCAGTGACGCAGTCGTCCCGAAATTGGCGCCAAATATCATTCTTACTGGCAGTGCCTGGTCAGCGCTATGTACTCAGCGGGGAGGCAAGAGTTCCCAACTCAGGGAGGGCCATCCCCGTCTGGGTCATTGGTAAGTATAAAAAATATATAAATTACTATAAATTTTTTAACATTTTTATACTGTACCAATGACCCAGACTTAGCTGAATAGTAAACAGGCTGGAGGGCCTAGGACATAGAGGAAAATCCAATAAGCTCAATTATAAAATAAAGAGGTAACCCCTTAAGGAGAAAAGGAGTATTAGGCTTTACATGTATCTTTCTTATTTAATATTTAAATTAGAAAGATACACTACCCTTAATAATTGAGCACAATAACATTCATGTTCTCTATTAACATCCAGT
Source organism: Pictodentalium vernedei (assembly GCA_031216915.1). Taxonomy (NCBI): domain Eukaryota; kingdom Metazoa; phylum Mollusca; class Scaphopoda; order Dentaliida; family Dentaliidae; genus Pictodentalium; species Pictodentalium vernedei. The sequence continues at coordinate 599,526,381 of CM062296.1, read as the reverse complement.
ATAACCCTTATACTAATTATTTTTAAAGCAAGCCAATAAATAAAGTAGTCCAGAGAATTGAGACTCTTTATAATCATTTAAAAGTGTCCGAGTATTGTATATTAAAGCCCGTTTGACACTTGACATATACAAATGCTTCACACCGAGCTACACTTTAAAAATAAGACATAAATGAAATTAAACATTAATATTACACTTTAAAACCATCCCGGAAGCGACTCAGAAATACTGTCTTGGAGGAGGCATTCCCTTGCTTTTCACTATAAAGCAGGTGACCTAAGGGAACACCCGCCCCCCCCCCCCCCCCCCCCCCCCCTTCCCCTTGCCCTGGGTCAAATAGCCCAGAGCGAAGAGGGCAGTCGGACGGAGTCACTGCCGGAACAGAAAGCCTGCATAACTATAGTTGCAACTGTTTAGTGGACGACATTCTGAGCAACAGATAACGGACCTAAACAATGCAGGTCTCCAGAAATGGACTCAATATTTCTGAGATAAAAATTAGTAAATGTGGATGGCTGAGACCAATAAGCAGCCTTCATTAAATCTGTAATAGCAACACTATTAGCATAAGCCCAGGAAGTAGAAAGAGCTCTTACTTCATGAGCAGAAATCTTAAGCACAGACTGCTGAGAAGAAGATAAATCTTCATACGCAGTACGGATAGTTAACTGAATCCATCTAGCAATAGAATGGACTGAAATGTCCTTTCTATTAGGCATCAAAGACAGAAAGAAACGTTTCCGTCCCTTTCTGATGAACTGAGATCTCTGTTTATAGATACGTAGTGCTCTAACAGGACAGAGTAAAGGCCTACGCCCGTCTGAAGACGGAAGAGCCTTAATAACAATAGGTTCCGGATATTTATTAGGAGCCTGATTCTTAGCTAAAAAACCCACATTAGTAGTGAAGGTGATAGTGTTCCCAACACTACGATAATGAGAATCATCCACCGATAGTGCATGAAGCTCACTGACTCTTCTGGCAGAAGAGAAAGCTAAGAGAAAAGCTGTCTTATAAGATAAGAATTTGAAATCTACTGTCCCAAGAGGTTCAAATGGCTTTTCCTTCAATTTAAGGAGAACCCAAGCTAAATTCCACTTAGGAATTAATCTAAGAGTTCTGGGTCTATTTATCGAAAAGTTTCTAACCAATTTCGATAAAGAGACATTAGATCCAATTTGTAAACTATCATGATGTGCATAGGTATCAGATAACATAGATCTATAACCCTTTATAGTAACAGGTTGCAGTTTGATTTCGTCAAACAAGTATACTAGAAAGTTAGCAATGTCTGGTATAGAGGGATCAAATATATCAACAGAATGATCCCTACACCAACGACGGAAAACCTTCCACTTAGCCGCATAGTTTAGCGAAGAGGAGGTCCTCCTACAGTTAGAAATCGCGTCCACTGCTCGTCCTGTAAAGTGCTTGCCATGCAAGAAGGACCGCACAACGGAAAAACGTGAAGGTTGAGACCTTGCGGGTTGTGATGTAGTTGGCGCGATTTCCCCTGCCAAAGAAGATCCTCTCGTGGAGGGAGCTTCCGCGGTAGGTCCCACAACAGACACCTGAGTAGATTTATCCACGGTCTCTGTGGCGACAGAGATGCTACCAACAGAATCTTGCATTGAGATTGTTTTATCTTTAGCAATACTTGTTGAATTAACGGCGCTGGAGGATACGCATATCCTATCATTCCGTCCCAAGGGATCGACAGAGCGTCTACTGCAAATGCTCTTGGATCCGGACACGGGGACACATACGTTTGCAACTGATTGTTGAGATGTGTCGCAAATAAGTCTATCATTGGCCGTTCCCATTGGTAGCAAATCTGATTGAATACTTGTTTGTTGAGAGTCCACTCCGACGGCAACAAGCGACCCTTTCGTGAAAGGGAGTCTGCTAGCACATTCAGACGACCCGGTATGTGACGGACCGAAAGAAGAACGTGATGTTCCAACGCAAACAGAAGGATTCTTTCCGTTAGATTGAACAACGGAACTGAATGAGTGCCTCCCTGATTCCGTATATACGCCACTACTGTCGTATTGTCGGATAGGATTTGGACATGAGCATCGTGAATAATGTCCATCCAGTGACGTAACGCAAGCCAAATTGACATCATTTCCTTGATGTTTATGTGCTTGCACAGGAATTGCGGATCCCAAAGACCCTGGCATCTCGAATCCGTTGGGATTAATGATGCACCCCAACCTGTTTGACTGGCATCCGTCATAATGGTAAAACTCGGATCCGGCAACTGCAGCGGAACTCCTTGAGTTAACCACTGAATGTTTGCCCAAGTCTGAATCTCTTGTTTCACTTGATCTGACAAGAGAACGTCTACATCGAGCGAATGAATTTTCACACTCCAATTCTGAGTCAGGAAAATTTGAAGAGGCCGTGTGCGTAGCCGTCCCATCGGAATGAGATCCGCGGCGGCTCCGCACAGACCTATCAGTCTCATAAATTCTCTCGCCATGACTTTGTCTGTATTCAGACAATAGCGAGCGTAACAACTGACTAATTTCGCTCTGGTTAACGGCAGACGAACGAGATTGTTGTGCGTCTCGAAGCTCATTCCCAGATGAGTGAATGACTTGGACGGCACCAGATCCGACTTCTCCTCGTTTACTATGAAACCGAGACGTCGGAGCAATAGAAGAAGATTCTGAACATCGTTCTGAAGCGTTAACTCGTTGCCGTACCTCTGAAGAATGTCGTCCAGGTAGGCCGACGTTACCGCAGACGAATGAGCTCGGAAGTAGATCATTACCGAGTTCATTACCCGAGTGAAAGCCCAGGGTGCTAGATTCAATCCGAAGCACATGGCCCGGAACTGATACACCACTCCTAGGACTGCGAAGCGTAGATACTTTCGGAATGTCGGATGTACCATGACGTGAAAGTACGCATCTTTGAGATCTATGCTCGTTGCATAATCGTTCACCCGAATACTCGCTCTGACCGATCGAATCGTCTCCATATAAAACTTCGGAGCGACGATCAGCTTGTTTATCCAGCTCAAATCTATGACTGGACGGAACGAGCCGTCTGGTTTCGGAACCAGAAACAGATGGCTGTAGAATCCCAGCGATTCCTGGTTTTCTACGACCTCTACCGCGTTCTTCATTAAAAGAGACTGCACCTCTGATAGCAGAGCGTCTCTTTTCTGAGGGTTTGACGGAAGATGAGTCCACTTTGGACTTCGAGTTAATGGAGGCTTTCGTTTGAAGGATATCTTTAGACCTTCCGAAGTCACTCCTCTCACCCACGGGTCGTCCGTAATCGACGCCCACTCTTGAGAAAAACTCGACAACCTTCCGCCAACCGGAACGCGATAGAGGTTTAAGCCATCACCTCCTGGATCTGCGAGGCCTGCGGTAGGAGAAACCACGTCTTCCACGACCCGCACCTCGCCTCGTCGACCTCGGGGCGTCCGACCGATTGTCCCGGCCTGAAGGACGTCCCGAACGAGAGTCACTATCCTGACGGTCTCTCGAATAAGAGCTAGAGGACGCACCGGAACCTCTATAGGAACCTCTCTTGGGCGGATAAGACCCAGAAGTGCCCGCCTTATTCGTGTCTGTTGTATCCGACCTTTTAGGAGCGGATCTAAACAACAGAGAATCACTAGCTTTCTTTTTAATATTATCATAAATAGCGGAAAGCTTGCCGTCAAAGAGAAGATCTCCTGAGACCGAAGCGACTCTAAGAGAGTTCTTCACCTTAGAATCCACTAGTGTGGATGTAGACAGGGCTGCGTCACGTCTAACCAACTCCAGATTTGCCACTGAAAGGGCGGAGTTACACGTGGAATAAGCTACTGCCCTTGAAAGAAGTCTTAAGGAGGATTGTATATCCTGAAACTCTTCCCCTTGAAGACGCAGTGATAACGCCTTAGTAAGGTATCTGCGTAAGATAAGGCATCTAAATTGGCTCTGTTAGACGCAATAGCTGTTTCCAACACGGCGGTTGGAATAGAAGCTGACGACGGTAATGATAGCTCTAAGTCTTCCGCCTCGTCGTCCATACGCAGAGGAACTCTCGGTATACCCTGACCTGCCGTGTCGAATTTATTCCTTGCATTAATGAAAGGCAGGTTGAGAGTATTTGCGGACAAGAAGCCTGCTTTCCCCGTCCTGGAAGCAAGTTTAAAAATAGCGTCGTTCAATAATTCAAATGTTCTTGCAACATTATTGGACTGCGACGGAAACTCGGGAGCGATGTCCCTGAACCGCTCGAAAAAATCAGAGTCCAATGACGCTATAATTCTCCTGTCCGGAAGCGCAGCAATCTGGCCCGACGGAACAACTTGAGGAAGAAAGTGCCGGATGAAGTCCACGGCAGCTTTGTGTTGTTCCGAAAGGGATAGCTCCAATTCATCCGTATCCCTTTCACCATCCGGTCGGACCTCCCGATGTTCCCGGTCGTCCGCCCCCGATGCTTCGGCGGAGCGTACCGACCCAGCGCCGTCGGATAATTCTCGATCCGACACCGTTTCTGTCGGCTGCTGGGATGCTGCGATAAGCTGTGCTATCTGCACTAGAATGTCCGACGTCGAGACCTGCGGAGGAGCGGTCTTTCGCTGCTTCGCCGAGGGCAGCTCCGCATCAGATGGCTCCCGCATACTTTTCCTATGCGAAAGTCCGGAGTCCATCGGTCTCGAATCCCTGGCTGCCGGATGGTGTGACCTGGTCGCCGAAGAATCCTTCATCGGCGAAGCTGGCAAAATATCGGAGGTCACGCAGCCAAGGTGCGGTCGTGTGCGCCGACGAGAAGAGGAAGCCTTAACAGTCTCTGCGGACTGCTTATACAACGGAGCGTCCCGAGCGACGGACGTATGCTCCGCTAAAGACACATTTTGTACCACAACATCTGGTCCCAGATGTTGTTGTACGAGAGAGGGGCCTCTCTCGCTCGCGGCCCGGCTGGACCTGGACGAGCTAGGAACCGGACTAAAAGGCTTCCTCCGTTCTCGTTCACTATCCGCCGTCACTGGGTGTGCATCTATTATTTTTATAGTGCTCGCATCACCCAAAATTTCCTCTTGGACCGCATCGGACGAACCCGGCTGCCGAACCATTCGGTGAATGGACGCTACACCGGGCGAGCTAGCGGACGACATTTGTCTAATCTCCATGAGCACTTTTGCCGCTAGCTCTGTATTTATTTGTGACGACGGACGCACACTTGAAGAAGATAACATGGAAACATCACCCTGTTCTGGTTCCTCTGAAATAGAAACTGAGAGAGTAGAGTGACCTTGTGGAGAAAGAGCCGGCATCGCTCTTTCTCCAGAAACAACATATCGTGACACACGTTTCCAATGTTTCTCATCCCAATGTTCACATACAGGACAGGGATTAATGCGAGAACACTGACTACAATTAATGCAATAATCATGAAAGTCAGAGGAAGATTTCTTCCTATTACAATTTGAACAAAGTCCCTTCATTGTGAAAGAACAACAATAAGTCCTAGTTACTCGCAAAAACCCCTGACACAAAGATACATAATAACATGATCCATTAATAAATGAAAAAACAATTGCAAAACAAAATAATTTTGAAAAAATATTTTTTCAGAGAAGCCCAAGTTGCTGAAAAGTAACGTTGAGCCCCGATGGATCCGATGGCAAAGTGTGGTCAAAAATTTTAAAATTATATAAAATAATTAATGAGACACTTTCGGATAATATAAATGTATCTTATAATGAGATAAACTACCACAAAGGCAAACAGCCCCCCCTCAAAAAAGGCTGTTGCCAATGAAAACAAACAGTGTAAACACAGTAGAAAACATGACTCCAGGCACTGAAAAAACTGGCCCGGAATCAGTCATCAATTACACTCTATCTGATGCAAAACAGAGACTCCCAGGGGAGAATCTGCAGAACATCAGATGGAAGATGCAGAACACAAACGTTATACACCCATGGGTGAAAACGTAACTATGGGGAAAATAACAGAAAACATTCTGTAACCAAGCAACTCTCCCAGGGAATTTTTAGAAATGAAACTTCTCAAAAATATGCCAAAAGCATGGGAGAATTGCAAGGGGGGACTTTAGAAGGTTAGGGGAGAGGAAACACTGAATAAGCAGTGCAACAATTAGCAAGAATGACAACAAGAGGCGTTTGCCTCGAAAATAGGCAACTTAACATAATTTCAACAAAAAATTTTAAGTACAGCCCTGATTATTTTTGCCACTTCTTTTTTCCTCTCCTCCTTCTATCCTCCTTAGAATCACATTTTCTCCAAGAATTACGTGTCTGGCATCCTTTAAACTGAGATTTACAAGCACAAAGATCAGTGAGATGTTGACTGATGAAGGGCCAAACAGAGAATGATATTTGGCGCCAATTTCGGGACGACTGCGTCACTGCGCATGCGCAGTAGAGTCGTACTATGGAGGTCCTTTAGGACATGATTTCTTTTTGTTTTGGATGCAAATTTTGGGGATTGGGGGGCAAAATTTGTGTTTGGCCCTGGTTTTTGTGGAGTTAGCACCAGCTAAGTCTGGGTCATTGGTACAGTATAAAAATATCAAGGGGTACATGCCTTCCTGTCCATGACTGTCACGACAAGTCTGCCTGTCAAGAGAGCTTATGTAAACACGGGGGACAATCTCAATACCTCCCTCAATCATATCCACCAAAAATATCTCAAGTATGTCACAAGCAAATTTCACAATGATGTGTCAAATAATAGCAAACTCTGAGTAGTATATATGTTACACCCCATTTGTGAAATTGCACATTTCATGAAATGGGCAGTCAAACTGCCCAGTTCGTGAAATGAGCAACCAGCCTGCCCATTTCCTGAAATTGGCAAAACTCCTGCATATTTCATGAAATGGGCAAAAGCATGTAGGAGATTTCAAATCTCATACACAGCTAATTTGTTATTGTTGTTATTACTGCGTTATTAAATATGGTGATGACAGTTAAGTTGTTTATTTTGCTGGAATGTTTGATCTTACTATTGTGATTGCAGTAAGTTTGTGTTTTATGTTTTGCTGGGATGTTTGATCAACTGTTGTTTTAAGGGTTCTTTTAACTGTAGTGATTGCTGTAGGACTGTGTTGAAGCCATTTCTGACTTTCATTCAGTTATTTTGCTGGGATGTTTGATCTTACTATTGTGATAGGTGTTATTGTGAGACCTTTAACGGTAAAAGATTTAAATGAGAAAGGTCAAGTTGATCTTGTGGACATGCAAAGTATACAAGATGGTGGTTATCGTTATATTTTGCACCACGTTGAATACATGACTAAATTCCACTTTCTCCAGCCACTAAAATCAAAAACTGCGGCCGAAGTAGCCCATGAACTTTTACTGATATTTCTGGACATTGGTGCACCACACATTCTCAAATCAGATAATGGTTGCGAGTTCACTGCCAAAATTATTCAATAACTGTCAACATTCTGGCCTGATCTGGTGCTTGTTAATGGGCGACGCCGTCATCCACAGAGACAGGGTTGTGTAGAACATACTAATGGTGACATGAAATGTAAACTAATGGCTTGATGGGAGATAACTACAGTGCAAAGTGGAGCTATGGAACACGATTTGTTCAGTGGGCTATGAACTCTGGACAAAAAGATGTTCTTGTTTTAAAACTGGTCTGAGGTGTAACAGTGTCACTCACACAAGTCGTATGATAATAAGGATTGATTGTGATTGTGTAAAATGATGTGTTATGTTTTAACCTATATGTTTTTACTTAATTGTAACACTGTATGTCACTGTATAAGTAACTGTTTGACCTATAGATGTACTTGTTTCAAAGATGAGATGCAGCAGTGTCGTAATAATTATAGCTGGTTTGAGATGTAAGTGTTGTGATAATAAGGATTGATTGAGTATGATGTGTTATGTTTGAACTGATATGTTTTTATGTAATAAACATTATAATTTTTGTTAATTTTAACTTCATTTTTGCCATATCCCTATACTTCAGTATGGTATGTATGAAAATTTTATTTTTGTACATGACATTGCCCATTTCATGAAATGGGCAATTACAAAGGCTGCCCATTTCATGAAATGTGCACGAGTCTTGGTTGTTTGCTCATTTCATGAACTGGGCAGTTTGACTGCCCATTTCCTGAAATGGGCAATTTCACAAACGGGGTGTAACATATATACCGTTAAGAAAGGTTGTCTCTGGCACCATAACTGACTCCTATAACAAAACAACATTTTATGTGTCAGAGCTACAGGCCTGCCAATTCCAAGGAATGGTTGTTTCGTTTCCATGCAGATTCCATCAGGGCAAAATCAGGTAAACAAAAAACAGGTTCCCACATATTTTTTAGCATTTCACATTTCATCAAGGGGCACTTAACCCTTAAGGGCCTAATTCCGATTTGATAACTTTTTAATGAAACGGAACAGGTGCCCCAACATGCATTGTTTGGGTAAGCTCAAAACTTATTTTCTAAGTACCTTGTCAGTTGTTTTTAGGAAGTCCTGGCTGCATCTGTAGGCAGCCAAGACTTGACTAGAAACAACAACAGCAAAGCCACTGGAGGTGGACTTTCAAAGTTAAAATGTATAAAAATTCTCCGAGCCCTTAGGGGTTAAAACACACAAAAAGTTTTCTGCCAAGACTAAAATTGTATTATTTATCATCGATGAAACAGTGATCTGATTTGTAACAGTAACAACATTGCACTCATTTTGACAATCTCAGTTGATACATACAGAGCATGTGTGTTACGAACAGTTTCTGATTCTTAATTACTAAAATTGAATGTACCCAATTTCAGTGTGTTTGACAACAAACCCAAGTAAACCTGAACACATGAAGCTGTATCAATTGAAAACAATAACAAAATCACTTTTTATCACTGAAAATGATGATGAGGGGAAAAATTCTTTCTTAAAACGTAAGATATGTTCTTCTAATTTCCGTGTTCCATGCAGAAGCAAGAAGAGGTGTGTTCACGCTTTATTTATAATCAGGGTTTATGGACATTTTGTCCCAATAAATTCAATATCGTTACCTTCCTAAACAGGACATTTCACACTTGGATGATTTGCCCCTTCCAAATCAGAATATACAGAGAATTTTTATTCAATTATTTTTAGACCCCTGCCCCCACCAGGGGTATATAGGATTCACCTTGTCCGTCCGTCCATCCATCCATCCATCCACCCATCCATCCATCCGTCCATCCATCTCAAAAGTCAATCATGAATAACTTGTAAAGTACTTGTTGGGTGACTTGATATTTGGTATGCAAGTATATCCTATTGCTGTATACCCATAGTGAAATGCAGGTGTCGTTCGAGATTTTATTGCCAGAGTCCTTGCCCTTTATGGACTTAGAATTTGTCCGCCTTGAAATTAATTCACGAATAACTTGTAGAGTACTCAATGGAATGACTTCATATTTGGTGTGCAAGTCTATCCTATTGATGTCTACCCATAGTACAAGGTATATGTTTTTTTGTTTGTTTGTTTTTTATTGGGGTTTAACGACACATTAACAACCAGGGTCATATCATGTCGGTGACAGTTTTATGGGTGGAGGGAGCCGAAGTACCTGGAGAGAACTACCGAGCAATGATGAGCAGCTGAAAGCTCTCCAAAATCGTAACTCTGAACTCTGCACCGTGGCACAGGCACGATTAGATTGGTTGAAGACAGGCGCACCATCAAGTATGCCTTAGTACACAGCGCCATCGCGCCCTCATGTAGACAATCGGGGTTAAGTGCCTTGCCCAAGGACACAATGCGGGAGCATGAATCAGTCTCTGAAATAAGGCAGATGTTATGCAGTGTAATATTGTATGAGTTATTGCATTTTTGGTCCGTCCCAAAATTCAATCATGAATAACTTGTTTAATTAAGGGTACCTTCATGGTGCAATCCACTGCTCCCACAATTTCTAATGTAGAGAGTTGAAACTTTAGGATATGGTTACACATGTCTTGTAGATGCGCAACATATACTATTCAAAGTTTGCTAAGCACCAAATATTTGACACATCATTGTGAAATTTGCTTGTGACATATTCACGATATTTTTGATGGATATGATTGAGGAATGTATTGAGATGGTCCCCAGTGTTTACATTAGCTCTCTTGACAGGCAGACTTTTCATGACAAGTCATGGAAAGCATGTATCCCTTGATTTTCATGATGTTTTTGTGTACTGTCTACATGTACATGACATGTGTCTTGTATTCAATCTTCATTTCAACACAAACACTTGGGATTTAATGATTGAATATGGCAATTGCAAATGTAAGAAGACTTTGTCTGAAGCAGAAATGTGGCAGGCTGTAGGGATGGTGGAGCGAGGGGCTACCCATCGTCAGGTTGGTGAAGCCCTTGGTGTGCACCATACGGTGATCACCAAAGCCTGGGCAAGATTTCAGCAGTATGGCACACCAGTAAGATGGCATGGTGGTGGCAGAGACAGGGCAACATCTCCAGCTGAAGACTGGTTTTTGATCATTCAGGCCCGTAGGAACCGCTATGCCACAGCAACCCAGCTTCGCAGTGACCTGCAGAATGCATTCGGTGTAAATGTTTCGACGCAGACTATCCGGGCAAGGTTGCACGAAGGTGGTCTCCGATCATGAAGACCATGTATTCGCATTCCGCTGTCCCAGAACCACCGCCAGGCACGATATGAATGGGCCATGGACCACATTGGATGGACCAGAGAAGATTGGCGACCTGTCCTTTTTACAGATGAGTCAAGGTACTGCCTAGACCACACAGATAGACATTCTAGGGTATGGAGAAGACCAGAAGAGCGATTCCATGCAGCCAACATTGTTGAGCATGACAGCTATAGTGGAGGGTCAATCATGGCCTGGGGCGGCATCAGCTGGGATGGACGTACAGAGCTCTGTGTCCTTGAACGTGGTACATTCACTGCACAATGGAATATTGATGAGATCCTGGATGTCCATGTCATATTGTGTGCAGGTGCAGGGGTGATAGATTCATTCTGATGGACGATAATGCCCATCCTCATGTTGCCCATGCTGTCGGGGAGTACCGACAGAGGGAGGGGATTGAGCGTATGGACTGGTCAGCGAGATCCCCTGACCTCAATCCAATCGAACATGTCTGAAATGAGTTGCAGGTTGCAATTTCAGCCCATCCAGTCCAGCCAAGAAGTGTCCAGGAGCATGGTGCCATGCTGGCCCAAGAATGGAACAACATCCCACAAAGGACCACCAGGAACCAATAAATAACCAATAAATAAATAGGACCTGATTGAGAACATGAGAAGGCATTGTCAAGCTGTAATTAACAGTAATGGGTCTCATACTCGATACTGAAGTCATATCAGTACGCTCCGTCAACTTTTTGGCATATTGAAAAATTTCCTCTTTTACAAAAAATATCCATTGTCCATGGTTATCGTATTCAAAAGCTAAAAAATAATGTCAAACACAAATTACAATTTTAATTTCTGTACTTAAATCATTAAAGTATGCCCGTGAATTCTGATACAATCTACGCATCATTAGGTTCGCAATTATTGATTCTCTGAAGGTTTATGACCACTCCATTCAGACCACCAATTGTTCATTAAATTTCTGTTGAAATGGGGACTGAGATTGGGACATTTAGGGTCAGAAATTGGGAAAATGGATGCACCAATTCCATTGGGAGAAAGTCCCACACTCAGACCCGGAAGATATCCAAAAAAATGCCGCTCAGGATCACCGATCCAATGTCGAGTTGTGACAACAGTTCCTCGCACCAAGGCCAACACACCTATGAAGTTTCATGACTCTAGGTTGAACCACTATCAAGTTCTCATCCGGAAACCAATTGTTGCGATATACTATGTTCAAGGTCACTGTGACCTTGACCTTTGACCTGGTGAGTCCAACATCAATAGGGTTCTTCCTCGCACCAAAGCCAACACGCCTGTAAAGTTTCATGACTCTAGGTTGAACCACTATCAAGTTATCATCCGGAAACCAATTGTTGCGATATACTATGTTCAAGGTCACTGTGACCTTGACCTTTGACCTGGTGAGTCCAAGATCAATAGGATTCTTCCTCGCACCAAGGTCAACACACCTATGAAGTTTCATGACTCTAGGTTGAACTATCAAGTTATCATCCGGAAACCAATTGTTGCGATATACTATGTTAAAGGTCACTGTGACCTTGACCTTTGATCTGGTGAGTCCAAGATCAATAGAGTTCTTCCTCGCACCAAGGCCAACCCACCTATGAAGTTTCATGAATGTAGGTTGAACTACTATCAAGTTATCATCCGGAAAGGAATTGTTGCGATTTACTATGTTCAAGGTCATGTTGACCTTGACCTTTGATGTAGCGAGTCCAAAATCAATAGGGTTCTTCCCCTCACCAAGGCCAATCTACCTATGAAGTTTCATGAATGTGAGTTGAACCATTATCAAGTTATCATCCGGAAACCAATTGTTTAAGATTTACTATGTTCAAGGTCACTGTGACCTTGACCTTCGACGTAGCATGTCCAAAATCAATAGGGTTCTTCCTCCCCCAAGACCAACCTACGTATGAAGTTTAATGAATGTGAGTTGAACCACTATCAAGTTATCATCCGGAAACCAATTGTTTACGCCCGCCCGAACGCCCACCCGCCATTCACCAAACTATAAGTCGAGTTTGACTTCGTCACAACTCGACTAATAATCCCTATAAGAACAAAGACATGATGCCTACATGCCCACATATAAATGGAGAAGCTTGCAGTATACTCACAAGGAACTGTCCTCATATAAAGATTATCTCTAATTGTTTGCTGCAAATCATGGTCAACAGATGCTTTTTGAAATCTTCCTTGTAAATACTTGTGTAAATCCTTTGGTAGTATACCTGCAAATATTTTAAAATTTATTACTTCATACATTCTGAGATCATTGCTGGGAATTTCCATAGTCACCATGTGTAAAATATGTTTTGGAACCTATGCAATACAGTATATTGCTTATTAATGAACATGTAATTTTCGAAATTTGTAATGAAAATGCACAACTTCCAGTTATGAAATCAAAATGAGTTCTTTTAGGAAAATGATATATGGAACAAAAGGTACAGTGTTTACAGCAGGCCTGGAAATATCTCACAAAATGATCATTTAGGTTATGTGTTCCCATGGTGATACAGGAAAATGTTTTTTTGCAGGAGTTCAGTACTTATGACCCAAATAATACCACATACCAAATTTGGTTCAAATCGGACTATCGGTTCAGAAAAATAGAAATTTTGGGCAGAGACATTTTATTTTAACCTGTTAAATAACTCTGTGACAGTGAACTGAGCCGGTACGCCTTCAGTTTTTCTAATGAACCAACTTCTTTTGAAAGTGAAACCTACTGTACCATGTAGTTGTATATTACTGCATAAGGCCATGCGTATGTGCTATCGTTGTTTGATGAGCATTAACCCACTTGTGTTAAGGTAATTCGAACATTCAAACAGCCGATCATATAACACGCTGCTTTTTGCCAAGGTGCTGCATTAGTGGCGTGGAGCTTTTCAAAATTGCGTGTGCGATGGCGAGCAAGCGCAATGACGCACCTCAAAATTGAAGGACTGCATAGACGGTGACACACAAAAAAAAATAGGGAAATTTCATGGCTTTTGCACTAACTTTGACATCACACAGCTTATATAAAGAACCAGGCAAATCTTTCAATCTGTAACTGCACAAGGTATTCAAATTCCATAGTCATACTAAATTTGCTTAGTTGAGGAATGCAACAGCTTTGTTGGCAAAGAATCCTCAGTTCGAGTGCATGTTCTCTTTCAAATTTTACATTTCTGATTAACTGTATGTGTTAGCAAATCTGATTTAAAACAAGAGGCCCCATGGGGCCTGAGGCACTCACCTGACAATAGCTGTTTAAAGAAGGATTTAATTAGCATCTAAAGATAGTTAACACTACTAACTAACAGAGGAATGAAGTTACGATATTGAATTATTTATAACTCTGTTGTCCATGCCAGATGATTTTTTTTTCTGGTACTGGGATGCTACCACAGAAATAATTCCCCAATTTCCAGTAATGCAAAACTTGGGAGTCCAAATATCAACCTAGGAATTTAACTGAGCCCTTCCCTTCCACCACCAGGATGCTGTATACCAAATGTCAAAGCAGTCTGACTGGGGGATCTGAAGAAGATTTTTAAAGAAATTTCCTCATATTGCATCAAGATGAAATTCGGGCTACCATAGGGGACCCAAATATTAACCCAGGGTCCAGATTTGAACAAACTTGAAACTCAACCCCCTAGAGATGTGAGATGTTGTATATCAAATATAAAAGCATTCCGACTAGATCTGAAGAAGATGATTTTTAAAGAAATTCCCTCATATGACACTAAGTTAAAATTCAGACTCTCATAAAAAGCCCAAATATTAACTCAGGGACTCCATTTTGAACAAACTTGAATCTGCGCCCCCCCCCCCCCCCCCCCCCCCCCCCGCCCCCCTCCATCCTCCCCTTCAGAGATGTTGTATACCAAATATCAAAACATCCTAAGAGATGGTTCTGAAGAAGAAGATTTTTAAAGGCATTCCCTCATATTGCAGCAAGTTAAAATTCGGGCTCCCATAGGGAACCCAAATATTAACCCAGGGACTCGATTTGAACAAACTTGAATCTCACCTACCTGGAGATGTTGTATACCAAATATGAAAGGACTGTAACTTGTGAATCTGAAGAAGATTATTTTTAAAGAAATGTCCTCATATTGCACAAAGTTAAATTTGGGCTCACAGAGGAAGCCCAAATATGAACCCAGGGACTCGATTTTAACAAATTAGAATGTGATCATTCCCCCCCCCCCCCCCCACCCCCCCGTATACCAAATATGAAAGCACCCTGACTGGTGGATCTGAAGAAGATTTTTTTTAAAACGTCCTCATATTGCTCTAAGCTAAAATTTGGGCTACCATAGGGAATCCAAGTATTCACCCAGAGACTCAATTTGAACAACTTTGAATCTGACCCCCTAAAGATGTTGCACACCAAATATCAAAGCATTTTAAAGATCATTCCTGTATTGAGCCCAAATATGAACCAAGGGGCTTCACTTTAACACACTTGTATCTGCACCCCTATGGATCCTGTATACCATATTTGTAAATATGCTGACTCAGCATTTTTTCGATGCCCCCCCCCCCTCATTCCCCATAGAACACCCTGACACAACCAATGGCAATTTTTTGACACCATTTAATTCTACTGGTCCTAAGGATGCTTCTTACCAAATAACAGTTCTCTGTTCCGTGTGGTTTGGGAAATATGGGCATTTGAAAATATTTCTATTTTTAGCTCCTGGGGTTCTCACGGGGACACAGGAAATTTTTTCTTTGCATGAATCAAGTGCTTATGACTCAATAATACCACATATCAAATTTAGTTCAAATTGGACCATCAGTTTAGAAAATAGAAATTTCGGGCGGGGCCAAAACTCTCGCCCCTCTCATTACAAAGGCAAAGATTGATCTACAAACTTCGTTTGAACAAACTTGATTTTACACCTCAAAAGGAAGCTCCATA
The DNA here is from genome assembly GCA_031216915.1 of Pictodentalium vernedei. Lineage (NCBI taxonomy): Eukaryota > Metazoa > Mollusca > Scaphopoda > Dentaliida > Dentaliidae > Pictodentalium > Pictodentalium vernedei. The sequence goes on along the minus strand of CM062296.1, from coordinate 599,510,831 downwards.
CCAAATATCAAGTCATTGTACCCACTGGTTCATGAGAAGAAGATTTTTTAAGAATTCTGGTGGATTTTCCCGAGGCTGGACAAGTTGATTTGAGAAAAAACAAAACGCGATGTCAGAACAAGCAAGCACCTCAGATCTAACTAAAATTGGTCCAGCAGTTTAGGAGAGGCAGGTGCAAACACCATGTTCACGGAAGACAAACGGTGATTGATCACTATAGCTCATCCTGACTTTCAGCCAGGTGAGCTAAAAAACAGTCAATTTGTTCGTTTAATATAAATGCATCAAGCCTCTCACCAACCATAGAAAACAAGCTGTGTGACAGCTTCAGTTGCAAAAAACATTTCCAATGAAATTGAGCATTATTTATCTGTTGTGCGGCAATATACACCAAAGTAAAGTTTGAAGTTTTTATGGAGTTATGGACATTATCAAGAGTCTGTGGCCATTAGTGATTAACCAATAAGGAATTGCGACTGTTAACTGCTTGCCATCTAGTTGGGTGCACAATCGTCCGATTATGAGTGCCAATGTCAGATTGTCAGATTATGAGTGCCAATGTCAGATTTATGCATGGGCAAGAGTAGGATTAATTTTACAGTACAGTCAGATTGATTGGTTTGTGGACTTCAGAAGTAGGTCACTGTATCAAAATAAAAAGACGATGGCAGTAGAAACAAGTTAACAGCGCAGTATCTTTTATCAATGATCAAAGATGCCACAATGTTAACTTTTTTCTCTTGATGTCAAATTCCCCTAGTCATCACATGATGTGTTAGTGCATCGTGGGCAGCTGCCAAGGGGAAGATCAGACCAATCAATGAAATTAAACCAATCGTGGTTCCTGCCAGTCAGTGTAGCAAGTTCTTTTATTGGCTGAACCAATTTGGTTCCAGCCAATTTCTCTGCATAATCAAAGCCACCTTCCCTCAATCAACATGTGACATAAAACTTGCCATTGTGTTTTTTCGAATATATTCGTTCTGAAACAATCATAATGGAAAGATCAAGTGAAAGTGTCAATGACACTGTAGCTTAACTTGTGTGTTGTGTTTGATGAAAAGGATAATGTTCAATGTTTATGAAAGGAGTATGAAATAAGACAAGAATTGTGATAATTGGGAATATGTTCATTTCTGTTCCCTGTGTGCTATGTTTTTGATAAAAATAATATGAGGTGTACACTGTACTAAAGAGCTGAGGGGTGGGTTAATATGACCTCACAGTAAATGTATGTGGCCCTCACAGTTAACGTATATCAACAAAAGTTACCAAGTTACAGTGAAATTATTCCAAAATGAGTCATCCTATCAAGTTACATTGAAATCCCTTCATAAATATGGCCTGTAGACTGTGCTAAAGGTTTTCGGGCTTCGGGCCCCTGTAGCCGTCAGTTTCCCAATTGAGTCCAAAGGGGACATTCTCAAACTTCTCATCTAGACATTATATGAAGTCAACCTACCAAGTTACAATGAAATCCCTTCATAAATATGACCTGTAGACTGTGCTAGGTTTTTGGGCTTTGGGCAGCCATCATGGTTGAATGATCACAACCAAAAGGGGACATTCTCATCTGGGCATCATCTGGAGTGATCCTATGAAGTTACAATGAAATCCCTTTACAAATACGACCTGTAGACTGTGCTCAAGGTTTTCAGGCTTCAGGACCCTGAAGCCGTCACAGTTGACCAATCACGACCAAAAGGGGATGTCATCATCTTGGCATTATATGGAGTCAAACTAACAGGTTACAATGAAATCCTTCCATAAATATGTCCTATAGACTATGCTAAAGGTTTTGGAGTTTTGGGCTCGGGCAGCCATCAAGGCTGAATGATTGCGACCAAAATGGGACGTTCTCATCTAGTCATTATTTGGAGTCATCCTACCAAGGTACAATGAAATCCCTTCATAAATATCACCTGTAGACTGTGCTAAAGGTTTTCGGGCTTCAGGCCCCTGCAGCCATCACAGTTGCCTAATGGTGTCCAAAAGGGGTTGTTCTCATCTAGACGTCATTATATGAAGTCAACCTACCAAGTTACAATGAAATCCCTTCATAAATATAAACTGAAGACTGTGCTCATGGTTTTCGGCTTTGGGCTCGGGCAGCCATCATGGTTGAATGATTGCAACCAAAAGGGGACATTCCCATCTGGGCATCATCTGGAGTGATCCTACGAAGTTACAATGAAATCCCTTCATAAATATGACCTGTAGATTCGGGCACCTGTAGCCATCACAGTTGACCAATCACAACCAAAAGGGGATGTCATCATCTAGGCATTATATGGAGTCAATCTAACAAGTTACAATGAAATCCTTCCATAAATACGACCTATAGACTATGCTAAAGGTTTTTGGGCTCAGGCAGCCATCAAGGCTGAATGATCGCGACCAAAAGGGGACGTTCTCATCTAGACATTATTTGGTGTCATCCTACCAAGCTACAATGAAATCTCTTCATAATTATGACCTGTAGACTGTTCTAAAGGTTTTCGGGCTTCGGGGCCCTGTAGCTGTCACAGTTGCCCAATCGTGTCCAAAAGGGGACGTTCTCATAAAGACATTATATGAAGTCAAACCTACCAAGTTACAATGAAATCCCTTCATAAATATGACCTGTATACTGTTCTAAAGGTATTCGGGCTTCAGCAGCCATAATGGTTGAATGATCGCAACCAAAAGGGGACATTCTCATCTGGGCATCATCTGGAGTGATCCTACGAAGTTACAATGAAATCCCTTCATAAATATGACCTGTAGACTGTGCTCAAGATTTTTCGGGCTTCGGGCACCTGTAGACATCACAGTTGACCAATCACGACCCAAAAGGGGATGTCATCATCTAGGCATTATATGGAGTCAACCTAACAAGTTACAATGAAATCCTTCCATAAATACAACCTATAGACTATGCTAAAGGTCTTTGGGCTCAGGCAGTCATAAAGGCTGAATGATCGCGACCAAAAGGAGATGTTCTCATATAAACGTTATTTGGAGTCATCCTACCAAGCTACAATGAAATCCCTTCATAATTATGACCTGTAGACCGTTCTAAAGGTTTTCGGGCTTCGGGCCCGTGTAGCCGTCACAGTTGCCCAATTACATCCAAAAGGGGGCTTTCTCATCTAGACATTATATGAAGTCAACCCACCAAGTTACAATGAAATTCCTCAATAAATATGACCTGTGGACTGTGCTAAAGGTTTTGGGGTTTTGGACTCGGGCAGTCGTCACGGTTGGCAGATCACGCCCAAATGGAGAAATTCTCATCTAGACATCATAAGGAGTCATCCTACCAAGTTACAATGAAATCCCTCCATATTAAACATGACCTGCAGACTGTGCTAAAAGTTTTTGGGTTTTGGGCTTGGGCAGCCATTGCAGTTAACAGATCATGCCCAAAAGAGGACATTCTCATCTAGGCATTATACAGAGGCATCCTACCAAGTTACAATGAAATCCCTTCATAAATACGACCTGTAGACTGTGCTAATGGTTTTCGGGTTTTGGGTTTGGGAGCCATACCAGTTGACCGATCGCAACCAAAAGGGGGCGTTCTCGTCTAGACATGACCCCAAACCTGCATATGAAATTTCGTGATGATCAGACAAGAACTGCGGGGTGTAGCCCGTGCTAAAGGAAAATGTGAACAGACTCACAGACTAACAGACTTCCACATGCGTGATGGCAATAGCTTATCTTGACTTTGTGAAGTTAAGCTAAAGAGCAATTCCATGCAAGGTAGGACATGACAGGTGAAAATTAAAATTGGCTATATCCATTATAAATTGCTTGATTTGTGTAGCCAATATATCAAAGTTAACTGAAATAACAAAATTTACCGTGAGTTTGTAAGTACTTCTGAAATTTTTAAAAATTATTTGAGGCTGTACATTTTAAAGTGTATTATAACTACACCATGGATGTTATTTGCAAAAGAAGTATTCATGTTTTTAGATTGATTAGACTTTTATTTCAAGATGTTTATTGAAGAATAAGGTTGTGTGATAATTATTTAGAAGTTTGGATCTTTATTCAAACAAACATATTAATACTCCATTCTTCTGAAGTTATAGGTGTTTATAATGTTACGTCAGTCACGATAAAGTACCTTACATTGATGCCATAGAGATGGATATGAACAGAAATCAATGGCATTGTAAACTCTCCTCCTTCATTACAGTTGAAATAAATTGAACAAATTATTATTTGACTTTATGAGATAGAACATAGATATTTTGGCCATCGAAAAATGTCACGTCAGTCACATGTTACGTCAGTCACAGACTGTTACGTCAGTCACATTGTGAAATTTTCGCAGACTGCACCTATTAATTATGTATAATTTATACAAGACCCTAATTTTGTACAAATTCATTTTTAGCTCAACTTTGGCGATGCCAAATTTGAGCTTATGCCATGGCCAGTCGTCCGTCTGGCCGTCAACAATTCAATACGGCTCGGGCTAGAGGCCGTATTTATGAACCAATCTTTACAAAACTTCTTGGGTGCCTTTGTTATGACCGTGGGCCGAGAACGAGTGTTTTGGGGCCCGATCCAAAATTCAAGTTGGCCGCTGGTGGCCATTTTGTACAGACTAAGGTGAAATCAGATTTTTGCGCAGAACTTCCATATGAAAGCGCTGATTTGAATAATTTTTTGTATGAATGTTTAGTACCATGGGATACATCACATATAATACAGGTTTTTTTCTCGTACGTAAATTATGCAAATTAGACTAACTTTGATGTATTTAGTGTTACTTTCAGCACTGTAAGTGCAAATGCCAATACGGCTCGGGCTAGAGGCCGTATTTACAAACCGATCTTTACGAAACTTCTTGGGTACCTTTGGTATCACCGTGGGACGAGAACAAGTGTTTTTAGGTGTGGTCCAAAATTCAAGATGGCCGATGGCAGCCATTTTGTACAAAGTTAGGTGCAATCAGATTTTTGCACTGAACTTCCATATGAAAGCGCTGATTTGAAAAAAATTTTGTGTGAATGTTTAGTACCATGGGATACATCACATATAATACAGGTTTTTTTTCTCGTGCAGAAATTATGCAAATTTGATGAACTTTGATTTTTTCAGTGGTACTTACACACAGTAAGTACACATGTCAATACACCTCGGGCTAGAGGCTGTATTTATCAACCGATCTTCACAAAACTTCTTGGGTACCTCTGTTATCAACTTGGGACGAGAACGAGCGTTTCTGAATGCGGTCCAAAATTCAAGATGTCTGCCAGTGGCCCTTTTGTACAGAAATTAGGTCCAATCAGTTTTTTGTACACAACTTCTATACGGCTCAGGCTACAGGCCGTATTTATGAACCGATCTTTACAAAAGTCATTTAAGTAGATTTTAACTGGTAAAGTGCTGAGTTTTTTCTGACAACAAATCGAAGATCATCATATACTGCTCTATTACATTTAATTGGATAATGCCTTATAGGCACTATCCAATTAAATGTCAGAGAGCAAGGTATTGTATAAAAAATCTGATTCATATCAGGGACAATAAAGGCTTCCTCATGCAGAATGTAGCTACAGACAGTTATTGTCTGTCACTTTTAGTAAAGCCCAAAATAGGGCTTCCAGCACACTACCAGTTAATACTTGATTCTATAGAATTCTATAAGCTAAGAGGGAAATAATGTAATCATAGAAAATGCAAGAAGCAGGAAAGATTAAAATAAGTCAATTAGATAAACAATTTTACATAATTGTTCCAATCTGAAGACACAGAAATCTTTGTTCAAACTTGTTACGTCAGTCACGTTACGTCAGTCACGCAAACTTTTCATCCCTCACTGTAATATACCTAATGTTCCTCAAAAACAGTGATCATGTTTTATCATGTGTTCATCATAGATATATACATATATAAACTGGACATGTCCTGCAAATAGTTTGAGGAGACTATTTAATAATCTGAACCACCAGAAAAAGTCATGTCCTTTTTGTGTTACGTCAGTCACGACACAAAATTCCACCCTGCTTCCAGATATTTTCTAGAAGGATGTTCTTTCTTATGCTACTGTATAGTTTGGAGGCATGACATAATACTAAGGCAAATTTAATTTAAATTTACAGTCACTAGGGATATAAAAGTTAAAAAATTTATAGTAATTTATATATTTTTTATACTTACCAATGACCCAGACATAGCTGGTGCTAACTCTTAAAATATAGGGCCAAACACAAATTTTGCCCCCCAATCCCCAAAATTTGCATCTAAAACCAAAGAAAACATGTCCTGAATGGCCCTCCACACTTCACCTCTACTGCGCATGCGCAGTGTCAAGGACGTTCCAAAATTGGCGCCATTAATCATTTTTATAACCAGTGCCTGGTAAGCGCTATGTACTCAGCGGGGAGGTATGAGTTCCCAACTCCTGGGAGGGCCATCCCCGTCTGGGTCATTGGTAAGTATAAAAAATATATAAATTACTATAAATTTTTTAACATTTTTATACTGTACCAATGACCCAGACATAGCTGAATAGTAAAAAGGCTGGAGGGCGAAGGATATAGAGCAAGTTGGAATATGCTCAACATATAAAATAGAGTCATCCCCTCTAGGGAAAAAGAAGTATTAGGCCTTACATGTATCTTTCATATTTATGATAAATTAGAAAGATACAACACCTTCCAAAATTGAGCATCATACATCCATGTACTCTATTAATATCTAGTATAATCCTTATACTAATAATTTTTAAAGTAAGCCAATAAATAAAGTAAGTCTAGAGAATAGAGACTCTTTATACTTCTTAAAAGTGTCTGAGGATTGTATAATAACATCCGTTGACACGTGCTATATTCAAAAGCTATACTTTAAAAACTAAGACCTGAATGAATTTTTAAAACATAAACTTCTCACTAAAAAACCATCCCAATAACAGCTCAGAATTACAAACTCCGGAGGAGGTATCCCCTTGTTTTCATAGTAAAACAGGTGACCCAAGGGAACACCCTCCCCCCCCCCCCTTTTTCTTGCCCTGGGTCAAATAGCCCAGAGCGAAGAGGGCAGCAGAACGGAGACACTGCCAAAACAGACAGCCTACCTAGCTATAGTAGCAACTGTTAAGTGAATGACATTCTGAGCAGTAGATAATAGACCTAACAATAGAGGCCTCCAGAAATGGACTCGATATTTCTGAGATAAAAATTCATGAATGTGGATGGCTGAGCGCAATGAGCAGCCTTCAAAAATCTATAATAGCGACACTATTAATGTAAGCCCAAGATGTAGAAGAACTCTTACTTCATGAGCCGAAATCTCACGCACAACTGCTGAGTCAATGATATACCATAAGCAGTATCGATAGTTAATTGAATCCATTAGCAATAGAATGGAGCGTAACGTCCTTCTATTAGGCATCAAAAACAGAAGAAGCTTACGCCCGTAGTAATAAACAGATATCTGTTTATAAATACGTAAACTCTAACCGGACAGAGTAAAGGCCTATGCCCGTACGAAGACGGAAGGACCTTAATAACAATAGGTTCTGGATAATTATTAGGAGCCTGACTCTTATGCAAAAATCCAACCTAAATAGTAAAGGAAGTAGTGATTCCGAAACTACGAAAGTGAGAATCATCCACCGATAGTGCATGAAGCTCACTGACTCTTCAGTAAAAGAGAAGCCAACAGAATTACTGTCTAAAAGGTCAGAATTTGAAAACTACTGTTTCCAGAGGCTCAAATGATTACTTAGCTAAATAAGAACCGAAGTTAAATTCCGTATAGAAATTTAATCTAATGATTCTAAGTCTATTTATCGAAAAGTTACTAACTGACTTAGATAAAGAGACATAAGACTCAATTGTAAACTATCATAGAGTGCATAGCTATGAGATAACATAAACCTATAACCCTAATAGTAACAGGCTGCAGTAGATCTTGTCAAACAAGTATACTAGAAAGTTGCAATGACTAGTATGGAGGGATCAACAATATCAACATAGTGATCCCTACACAAACGACGGAAGAGCCTCCACTTTAGCCGCATAGTATAGCGAAGAAAAGGTTCTCCTACAGTAAGAAATCGAGTCCAAAGCTCGTCCAGTACAATGCTTACAATGCAATAAGGACCACACAACGGAATACGTGAAGGTTGAGACCTTGCAGGTTGTGATGAAGATGACACGATTTTTCCCAGCGAAGAAAGATCCTCTCATGGAGAAAGTTTTCGCGTTAAGTCCCACAGTAGACCTCAGAGTAAATTTACCCACGGTCTCTGTGAAGACAGAGATGCTATCAACAGAAATGTATTGTGGTTGTTTATCTTAGCAATACTTGCTGAAACAACAGCGCAGGAGGATACGCATATCCTATCATTCCATCCTATTAGATCAATAGAGCGTTAACAACATAAGCTCAGAGATCCGGACATGTAAACACATACGTCTGCAATTGATTAGCAAGTTGTGTCGTAAATAAATTATCATTGGGCGCTCCCATTGATAGCAAATCTGATTGAATACTTGTTTGTTGAGAGTCCATTCTGACGGCAACAAGCGACCCATAAGTGAAAGGGAGTCCGGTAATACAATCAGACGACCCGGAATATGACGGACCGAAGCAGAACTTGGTGTACTATAACAAACGAAGGATTCTTTCCATTAAATTGAATAAAGGAAACGAGTGAGTGCCTCCCTGGTTCCGGAGATACGCCACTACTGTCGTATTATCGGACAGGATTTGGACATGCGAATGAGTGCCTCCCTGGTTCCGGAGATACGCCACTACTGTCGTATTATCGGACAGGATTTGGACATGCGTTTCTGAATAATGTTCATCCAATGACATAAAGCAAGCCTAAAAAACATTATTCCGTGGAAGATAAGTGCTTGCCTAGAGACTGCGGAACCCAAAGACCCTGGCACTTCGAATCCGTTGGGATCAATATTGCATCCCAACCTGTTTGACTGGCAACCGTCATAATTATAAAACTCGGATCCGGCAACTGCAGTGGCACTCTTTGAGTCAACCACCAAATGTTTGCCCCAGTCTGAATCTCTTGCTACACTAGATAGACAAGAGAACGTGTAAATCGAGCAATTCATGGATTGCTGAAAAGTTGCCGTCGAAGAGAAGCTTCTCCGAGACCGAAGCGACTCTGAAAGAGTTCTTCACCTTACTATCCACGCGCGTGGATGTAGCTAGGGCTGCGTCACGTCTAACGAACTCCAGGTAGCCACTGAAGGGCGGAGTTATACGTGAACAAACTACTGCCCTCAAAAGAAATCACATTGAGGATCATATCCCAGAATTCTTTCTCTTGAAGACGTAATGATAACGCCTCAGTAAGGTGGATTACGTATGATAAAGCGTCTAAGTTAAGTCTATTAGACATCATTGTCGTTTCCAACATTGTGGTTGGAAAAGACATAACAGCGAAAAAGATAATTTGCAGTCTTTAACCACGCTGTCTAGACGCACATGAACTCTCGGTATGCCCTGTTCTGCCAAAATAAATTATTCCTATAAATGATAAAAGGCAGAATTGAGCATTGCGGACAAGAAACTAAACTATCATGCTTGGTAGCAAGCTTATATATATATATAGCGTCGATAAATAATACACATGTTCTAATGACATTATTGGACTGTGTCGGTAAGTCAGGGACAATGTCCCTGAACCGATCCAAAATTTCGTGTCCAATGACGCTATAAGACTCTTATCCAACATCGCAGCAATGTAGTCCGAAGGAACAACCACTGGAAGATAATGCCGAAAGAAATGTATGGCAGCTTCCGATGTTCCGAAAGGGAAAACTCGAAATCGTCCGAATACCTTTCGCCATTCTGTCGGACCCTATAAAGCGTTCGGTCGTCCGAACCTAATGCAACCGTGGACCGCATCGACCCAGCGCCGTCGGATAATTCCTGATCCGACCGAGAAACTGTCGATTGCTGGGATGCTGCAAAAAACTGTGCTAACTTGGATAGCACGTCCGTCACTGAGGCCTGTGGAGAAGCGGTCTTACGATGCATTGCCGCTGGAAGCTCCGTGATCGTTACCCCGTGCATACTACTATTATGTGAGCGAACGGAGTGTATAGGCCTCGTGTCCCTTGGCTACCGGATGGCGTGACCTGTTCGCCGTGGAATCACTGAATGACGAAACTGGTCGGATACTCGAGGTCACGTAGCCAATGTGCGGTCGTGTGCACTGCTGTGAGGATGAGGAAGCATTATCGACAGTCTCTCGGACTGTCAATATAACAGAGCGTCCCGAGCGGCGGACATATGCTCCGAATGTAAAATATCTGAACCACAACATGCGGTCCCCTATGTTGTTGGACGAGAGAGGGACCTCTCTCGCTCACAGCCCGGACAGACCTGGACGAGCCAGGAACCGGACTAACAGGCTTCCTCCGATCTGTCCACAATCTGGCGTCACTGGGTGAGTACTAAAGTTATTATAGTGCTCGCATCACCCAAATCTCCTTCCTAGACCGCAACGGACGAACCCGGCAGCCGAACCATTCGATGAATGGACGCTACACTGGGTGAGCCAGCGAATGTCAACTCCGTCGATCCTACTAGGGACCTCTTAGGTGATAGACATATTCCATGAGCACTTATTGCCGCTAGCTCTTCATTAACTATGACGACAGAGGCACACTTTTGAAAGACATCTCCGTAACTTTGCGAACAAGAAACCAGAAATGCTTGGTAATAGCAAGCATATAATAATAAATATATAGCGTCGTTCAATAATTCGAAAGTTTGTGTGACATTATTGGACTATGTCGGAACTGAGGGACGATGTCCCTGAACCGAACCAAAAATTTCTAAGTCCACCGACGCTATCAGTTTCTTATCCGGTATCGCAGCATTCTGGTCCGACGAAAGAACCTGTAGAAGATCAAGTCAGATGACATACACAACAGCATATGTTGTTCCGAAAGGGAAAGCTCGAAATCCTCCGAATCCCTTTCGGTATCCCGTCGGACCGGATGAAATTTTCGGACGTCCGTACCCGCTTCCGCGGAGCGTCCCAACCCAGCATCGTCAGATAAAACATTATGCGACAGATTCAGTTGTTGCTGGGATGCTGCAATAAGCTGTGCTATTAGGATAGCACATCCGTCCCCGAGGCCTGTGCAGTAGCGGTCTTACGATGCATTGCCGCCGGAAGCTCCGTGTACGTTGACTCCTGCACTTTCCTATGCGAACGTCCGGAGTCTGCAGGCCTCGTGTCCCTGGCTACCGGATGGCGTGACCTGGTCGCCGATGAATCTCTGACTGGCGAAGCTGACTGGATATCCGAGGTCACGTAGCCAAGAGCGGTCGTGTGCGATACCATGAGAATGAGGAAGCCTTATTGACAGTCTCTCCGGACTGACTATATGTCGGAGCGTCCCGAGCGGCAGACGTATGCTCCGAATGCGAAACATTTTGTACCACAACATCTGGGGCCAGATGTTGTTGTACGAGAGAGGGGCCTCTCTCGCTCGCCGTCCGGATGGACCAGAACGAGCTATGAACCGGACTAAAAGGCTTCCTCCGTTCTCCCTCTAATCCGCCGTCACTGGGTGTGCATTTGGTTGATTTATAGTGCTCGCATCACCCCAAAACTCCTTCTAGACCGCAACGGACGAACCCGGCTGCCGAACCATTCGATGAATGGACGCTACACCGGGCGAGCTAGCGGACGTCAAAGGGCGTCGAACCTACTAGGGTCCTCTTAGGCAATTGACAAATTTATATGAGCACTTTTCCGCTAGTCCTTCATTAATTGTGACGACGGAGGCACACTGTTGGAAGACATCACAGATACATCACCCTAATCTTGATCGTCTGAAATAGAAATTGATAAAGTAGAGTGACCCTGCGGGGAAAGGACCGGAATGTCCAATTCCCCACTAACATACCGTGACATACGCTTCCCATGTTGTCATCGAAATCATCACATACAGAACAGGAGTTAGTGCGAGTACACTGACTACATACAGAATGATTATAAAAGTCAGAGGAAGACTTCCTCTTATTACAATTGATCAAAATCCTTTCAATGTGAAAAGAAAACAAAGTCTTGGTACTCGCACCAACCCCTGACAATCAAAATACATAATAATATGATCCATTAACATAGAAAAAATAATTGAAATCAAAATATTTTGAAAAAATATTTTTTCAGAACAGCCCAAGTTTCTGAAAAGTAACGTTGAGCCCCAATGGATCCCAAGCCTAAGTGAGGACAATAATTTTAAAAATATTTTAAACAATTTATGCAACACTTACGAACAATAATAATGTATCTAGTTATGATTAAATTAACATCAAGATATTATTTTCAAGAAATCCCCCCTCACACAGAGGGCTGTTGTAAATGTAAACAATAAGTGTAAAAACACTAGAATAAGACTCCAGGCACCCAGGCCCGAAATCAGTTACCAATAATACACTATCTGATGCAAAACAGAGACTTCCAGGGAAGAAACTGCAGAACATCAGATGGTAGATGCAGAACACAACGCCTAACCACCCATAGGTGAAGACGTAAACATGGGGAAAAGAACAGAATTCATTCTGTTATTCAGCTAAAACTCCCAAGAAATTTTAGTAATAAAATTACAGAAAATACGCCAAAAGCATGGGAGAATAGCAAGAGGGGACTTAAAGGAAAGAGAGAGAGGAAAACACTGAACAAGCAGTGTAACTTGATAACAAGAATGACAACAAAATGGCTGCTGCCTCGAAAATAGGTAACTTAACATAATTTCATTAAAAAATTTCAAGTTACAGCCCTGATAATTTTCTGTCACACATTTTTCCTCTCCTCCTTCTATATCCTCCTTAGAATCACCATTTCACTAATATTTATGTGTCTGGCATCATTTAAACTGAGATTTACAAGCACAAAGATCAGTCAGATGTTAACTGATGAAGGGCCAAATTAAGAATGATTAATGGCGCCAATTTCGGAACGTCCTTGACACTGCGCATGCGCAGTAGAGGTGAAGTGTGGAGGGCCATTCAGGACATGTTTTCTTTGGTTTTAGATGCAAATTTTGGGGATTGGGGGCAAAATTTGTGTTTGGCCCTATATTTTAAGAGTTAGCACCAGCTATGTCTGGGTCATTGGTACAGTATAAAAATATAAGCAAAATATGTCAACCTGTTACGTCAGTCATGCGTGGAACAGCCCTAAAAAACGGAAACAAGACCCCAGGCAACACAACAGAAATAAAACTATCCAATGTAAAGCAAGATCTTCATCAGAAGAAAAAACGATACATCGGATGTATGATGCATGACCAAAACGTCTCAACACCCCAAGGGTGAGGACATAACCATGGGAATGTACAGAATAATCTTCTTATAATACGTTAAACTCCCAAGAAATTTTTATAAAAAATTTCAATAAAACAAGCCAAAAAGCTTGGTAGCTTAACTGTGGGGATCAAGGGAAGGTAGGGAAGGAATACTAAACAAACAGTGGACAAATCATTATCAATCAATGATGACGTCAGGCCCATGTCCCGAAATTGGGGAACATGAACTAATTTTTATATTATAAAATTACAGCCCTGAAAGTTTCAAACCACCGTTTCTTCCTTCTTTCATCCAGTAGTGTCCTTGGATCCACCAAAACAACCATTGATTTGTGTCTGGCATCATTAAAACTGAGATTTAAAAGCACAGATGTCAGTTTGATGTAATCTGACTGAAGGGCCAAACAAAAAATGATGTTGGCGCCAGTTTTAGTGACTTCCTGGCATCTGCGTGTGCGCGGAGGGTAAATGTATGGAGGGCCAGATAGGACTTCTAATTTTTGGTTTTGCATGCAAAGTTTGGGGATTGGGGGGCAAAATTTGTGTTTGGCCCTAGATATTTTTGAGTTAGCACCAGCTAGTCTGGGCCATTGGTATACAGTATAAAAATATACAAGAATAGGAATTCTCCTGTGTACAGTCTCTGGTAGAAAGCTGGATTTAAAGCATGGAATGGGCTATGATTAACAGACCTGTCACAGACCGTCCCCAAATAATTCATTGTTCCCTACGTCCGTTACAGCCAATGACTGTTTGGAGAAAGAATATACTACTCCAAATAATGAAGCCTAAAATTGAGAACGTAGGCATAGACAGCCTATTGGAAATTCCATAAGTGATCCAACTAGCCCCACAGGTACAAGGATAGCAATTTATTGCTCAGGAATCATATGCTCGTATATGACTTATAAAAGAACAACCACAGGAAACAAACCAACTAAATAGTGGATGTGCCCATGAGGTCGCCGTTAGAACACAACCCAGCCGCCAATCAAGAAGCCATGAAAGGCATGCATATGCTTGAATGCATACAAGGCTTACACAAAGATAACTACGGCCTGCTCTGTAATCGCCTCTCAACATATTGGCAGGGCAGGGGGGTTCGATGAATAAACCCTATCGAACCCCCCTCACTCGCAATACTTGAATAGCTAGATAAGTAAGGCCGACGCAGTAGAATTAAGGCTACATTGCTGCTGCTATTCTCAATAAGAGTAATACAGCTAAAAAGCTTATAGTCAAAGCAATCATAATAACAGTAACCCGGCGTAAGGCTTTTGTGTTAGGTATCAAATAGTATAGGAACCACAGGACTCTCTTACGTCTGACTAACTCCATAATGCTACTAAGGATGGAGGGGACGTGATGACCAAATAATACACCATATAGACATAACATCCAATCCCTCGAGTAGAAAAATAATCCACAACAATAGATTGGATAGACATGAGGAAGGAGATGAAAACAATGTTCCGACACCCGATCATAAAAACCTAGATGAACCCCTTGCGTTCGATCTGATATCAGGAAATATGTTCCTGTGAAGGAGTTTAGTATAGGCAGGCTCATAAATCACACTACATGCAGTCTTCGCAATTGGCTTCGGCAATCGGCATTGCTGAAGCGATTTGCAGAAGCAACCGGCGCTGACTACGGCACACAGTTGCCGTAGTAGAAATAATCTGCAGTGGTGTTTGACATGTCCAAACTTGGACCTAAAGTCCGTAATATATTTTTGGGGTTTGGTACATCCTGTTCCACAGGATGTAACAAACCAAAAAATTATATTGCGGACTTTGGGTCCAGGTTTGGACGAATGTGTGACATGCAGTAGTTCACTGTGCACAACGAGAGACACACACCGGTAGCTGAAAACGGAAACTTGCGGCCAACGTTACACTTACTTAAACTTTCTGTCATTGGTTTGTTTATTGTGATACCCCTCTCGAAACCAATTGAATTCGCGCCATACACATGCGCATCTTCTCCATATATAAATATGTGTGGGGGTTTCCCGGACTGAGTTCTACATTTACAGAAAATGGGTCAATATTCATTTTTTGATTCCAGGGAATATACATAAATACAGGAAAACATACGGCATGCTTTTTCTGAGAAATAAGTTTGAAATGTATTTTACTCAATATTCAGCTCAGATGAAATTCATTCGTTTTGCAGTCCCGCAAATTTCGATCGCAAACTGACAAATCGACCGTGCATATGACATTGCAGGGGTGGATTCAAGTAAAAAAAAGTTAAAAAATTTATAGTAATTTATATATTTTTTATACTTACCAATGACCCAGACTTAGCTGGTGCTAACTCCACAAAAACCAGGGCCAAACACAAATTTTGCCCCCCAATCCCCAAAATTTGCATCCAAAACAAAAAGAAATCATGTCCTAAAGGACCTCCATAGTACGACTCTACTGCGCATGCGCAGTGACGCAGTCGTCCCGAAATTGGCGCCAAATATCATTCTTACTGGCAGTGCCTGGTCAGCGCTATGTACTCAGCGGGGAGGCAAGAGTTCCCAACTCAGGGAGGGCCATCCCCGTCTGGGTCATTGGTAAGTATAAAAAATATATAAATTACTATAAATTTTTTAACATTTTTATACTGTACCAATGACCCAGACTTAGCTGAATAGTAAACAGGCTGGAGGGCCTAGGACATAGAGGAAAATCCAATAAGCTCAATTATAAAATAAAGAGGTAACCCCTTAAGGAGAAAAGGAGTATTAGGCTTTACATGTATCTTTCTTATTTAATATTTAAATTAGAAAGATACACTACCCTTAATAATTGAGCACAATAACATTCATGTTCTCTATTAACATCCAGTATAACCTTTATACTAATTATTTTTAAACAAGCCAATAAATAAAGTAGTCCAGAGAATTGAGACTCTTTATAATCATTTAAAAGTGTCCGAGTATTGTATATTAAAGCCCGTTTGACACTTGACATATACAAATGCTTCACACCGAGCTACACTTTAAAAATAAGACATGAATGAAATTAAACATTAATATTACACTTTAAAACCATCCCGGAAGCGACTCAGAAATACTGTCTTGGAGGAGGCATTCCCTTGCTTTTCACTATAAAGCAGGTGACCTAAGGGAACACCCGCCCCCCCCCCTTCCCCTTGCCCTGGGTCAAATAGCCCAGAGCGAAGAGGGCAGCCGGACGGAGTCACTGCCGGAACAGAAAGCCTGCATAACTATAGTTGCAACTGTTTAGTGGACGACATTCTGAGCAACAGATAACGGACCTAAACAATGCAGGTCTCCAGAAATGGACTCAATATTTCTGAGATAAAAATTAGTAAATGTGGATGGCTGAGACCAATAAGCAGCCTTCATTAAATCTGTAATAGCAACACTATTAGCATAAGCCCAAGAAGTAGAAAGAGCTCTTACTTCATGAGCAGAAATCTTAAGCACAGACTGCTGAGAAGAAGATAAATCTTCATACGCAGTACGGATAGTTAACTGAATCCATCTAGCAATAGAATGGACTGAAATGTCCTTTCTATTAGGCATCAAAGACAGAAAGAAACGTTTCCGTCCCTTTCTGATGAACTGAGATCTCTGTTTATAGATACGTAGTGCTCTAACAGGACAGAGTAAAGGCCTACGCCCGTCTGAAGACGGAAGAGCCTTAATAACAATAGGTTCCGGATATTTATTAGGAGCCTGATTCTTAGCTAAAAAACCGACGTTAGTAGTGAAGGTGATAGTGTTCCCAACACTACGATAATGAGAATCATCCACCGATAGTGCATGAAGCTCACTGACTCTTCTGGCAGAAGAGAAAGCTAAGAGAAAAGCTGTCTTATAAGATAAGAATTTGAAATCTACTGTCCCAAGAGGTTCAAATGGCTTTTCCTTCAATTTAAGGAGAACCCAAGCTAAATTCCACTTATGAATTAATCTAAGAGTTCTAGGTCTATTTATCGAAAAGTTTCTAACCAATTTCGATAAAGAGACATTAGATCCAATTTGTAAACTATCATGATGTGCATAGGTATCAGATAACATAGATCTATAACCCTTTATAGTAACCGGTTGCAGTTTGATTTCGTCAAACAAGTATACTAGAAAGTTAGCAATGTCTGGTATAGAGGGATCAAATATATCAACAGAATGATCCCTACACCAACGACGGAAAACCTTCCACTTAGCCGCATAGTTTAGCGAAGAGGAGGTCCTCCACTGCTCGTCCTGTAAAGTGCTTGCCATGCAAGAAGGACCGCACAACGGAAAAACGTGAAGGTTGAGACCTTACGGGTTGTGATGCAGTTGGCGCGATTTCCCCTGCCAAAGAAGATCCTCTCGTGGAGGGAGCTTCCGCGGTAGGTCCCACAACAGACACCTGAGTAGATTTATCCACGGTCTCTGTGGCGACAGAGATGCTACCAACAGAATCTTGCATTGAGATTGTTTTATCTTTAGCAATACTTGTTGAATTAACGGCGCTGGAGGATACGCATATCCTATCATACCGTCCCAAGGGATCGATAGAGCGTCTACAGCAAATGCTCTTGGATCCGGACACGGGGACACATACGTCTGCAACTGATTGTTGAGATGTGTCGCAAATAAGTCTATCATTGGCCGTTCCCATTGGTAGCAAATCTGATTGAATACTTGTTTGTTGAGAGTCCACTCCGACGGCAACAAGCGACCCTTTCGAGAAAGGGAGTCTGCTAGCACATTCAGACGACCCGGTATGTGACGGACCGAAAGAAGAACGTGATGTTCCAACGCAAACAGAAGGATTCTTTCCGTTAGATTGAACAACGGAACTGAATGAGTGCCTCCCTGATTCCGTATATACGCCACTACTGTCGTATTGTCGGATAGAATTTGGACATGAGCATCGTGAATAATGTCCATCCAGTGACGTAACGCAAGCCAAATTGACATCATTTCCTTGATGTTTATGTGCTTGCACAGGAATTGCGGATCCCAAAGACCCTGGCATCTCGAATCCGTTGGGATTAATGATGCACCCCAACCTGTTTGACTGGCATCCGTCATAATGGTAAAACTCGTATCCGGCAACTGCAGCGGAACTCCTTGAGTTAACCACTGAATGTTTGCCCAAGTCTGAATCTCTTGTTTCACTTGATCTGACAAGAGAACGTCTACATCGAGCGAATGAATTTTCACACTCCAATTCTGAGTCAGGAAAATTTGAAGAGGCCGTGTGCGTAGCCGTCCCATCGGAATGAGATCCGCAGCGGCTCCGCACAGACCTATCAGTCTCATAAATTCTCTCGCTGTGACTTTGTCTGTATTTAGACAATAGCGAGCGTAACAACTGACTAATTTCGCTCTGGTTAACGGCAGACGAACGAGATTGTTGTGCGTCTCGAAGCTCATTCCCAGATGAGTGAATGACTTGGACGGCACCAGATCCGACTTCTCCTCGTTTACTATGAAACCGAGACGTCGGAGCAATAGAAGAAGATTCTGAACATCGTTCTGAAGCGTTAACTCGTTGCCGTACCTCTGAAGAATGTCGTCCAGGTAGGCCGACGTTACCGCAGACGAATGAGCTCGGAAGTAGATCATTACCGAGTTCATTACCCGAGTGAAAGCCCAGGGTGCTAGATTCAATCCGAAGCACATGGCCCGGAACTGATACACCACTCCTAGGACTGCGAAGCGTAGATACTTTCGGAATGTCGGATGTACCATGACGTGAAAGTACGCATCTTTGAGATCTATGCTCGTTGCATAATCGTTCACCCGAATACTCGCTCTGACCGATCGAATCGTCTCCATATAAAACTTCGGAGCGATGATCAGCTTGTTTATCCAGCTCAAATCTATGACTGGACGGAACGAGCCGTCTGGTTTCGGAACCAGAAACAGATGGCTGTAGAATCCCAGCGATTCCTGGTTTTCTACGACCTCTACCGCGTTCTTCATTAAAAGAGACTGCACCTCTGATAGCAGAGCGTCTCTTTTCTGAGGGTTTGACGGAAGATGAGTCCACTTTGGACTTCGAGTTAATGGAGGCTTTCGTTTGAAGGATATCTTTAGACCTTCCGAAGTCACTCCTCTCACCCACGGGTCGTCCGTAATCGACGCCCACTCTTGAGAAAAACTCGACAACCTTCCGCCAACCGGAACGCGATAGAGGTTTGAGCCATCACCTCCTGGATCTGCGAGGCCTGCGGTAGGAGAAACCACGTCTTCCACGACCCGCACCTCGCCTCGTCGACCTCGGGGCGTCCGACCGATTGTCCCGGCCTGAAGGACGTCCCGAACGAGAGTCGCTATCCTGACGGTCTCTCGAATAAGAGCTAGAGGACGCACCGGAACCTCTATAGGAACCTCTCTTGGGCGGATAAGACCCAGAAGTGCCCGCCTTATTCGTGTCTGCTGAATCCGACCTTTTAGGAGCGGATCTAAACAACAGAGAATCACTAGCTTTCTTTTTAATATTATCATAAATAGCGGAAAGCTTGCCGTCAAAGAGAAGATCTCCTGAGACCGAAGCGACTCTAAGAGAGTTCTTCACCTTAGAATCCACTAGTGTGGATGTAGACAGGGCTGCGTCACGTCTAACCAACTCCAGATTTGCCACTGAAAGGGCGGAGTTACACGTGGAATAAGCTACTGCCCTTGAAAGAAGTCTTAAGGAGGATTGTATATCCTGAAACTCTTCCCCTTGAAGACGCAGTGATAACGCCTTCGTAAGGTGATCTGCGTAAGATAAGGCATCTAAATTGGCTCTGTTAGACGCAATAGCTGTTTCCAACACTGCGGTTGGAATAGAAGCTGACGACGGTAATGATAGCTCTAAGTCTTCCGCCTCGTCGTCCATACGCAGAGGAACTCTCGGTATACCCTGACCTGCCGTGTCGAATTTATTCCTTGCATTAATGAAAGGCAGGTTGAGAGTATTTGCGGACAAGAAGCCTGCTTTCCCTGTCCTGGAAGCAAGTTTAAAAATAGCGTCGTTCAATAATTCAAATGTTCTTGCAACATTATTGGACTGCGACGGAAACTCGGGAGCGATGTCCCTGAACCGCTCGAAAAAATCAGAGTCCAATGACGCTATAATTCTCCTGTCCGGAAGCGCAGCAGTCTGGCCCGACGGAACAACTTGAGGAAGAAAGTGCCGGATGAAGTCTACGGCAGCTTTGTGTTGTTCCGAAAGGGATAGCTCCAATTCATCCGTATCCCTTTCACCATCCGGTCGGACCTCCCGATGTTCCCGGTCGTCCGCCCCCGATGCTTCGGCGGAGCGTACCGACCCAGCGCCGTCGGATAATTCTCGATCCGACACCGTCTCTGTCGGCTGCTGGGATGCTGCGATAAGCTGTGCTATCTGCACTAGAATGTCCGACGTCGAGACCTGCGGAGGAGCGGTCTTTCGCTGCATTGCCGAGGGCAGCTCCGCATCAGATGGCTCCCGCATACTTTTCCTATGCGAACGTCCGGAGTCCATCGGTCTCGAATCCCTGGCTGCCGGATGGTGTGACCTGGTCGCCGAATAATCCTTCATCGGCGAAGCTGGCAAGATATCGGAGGTCACGCAGCCAAGGTGCGGTCGTGTGCGCCGGCGAGAAGAGGAAGCCTTAACAGTCTCTGCGGACTGCTTATACAACGGAGCGTCCCGAGCGACGGACGTATGCTCCGCTAAAGACACATTTTGTACCACAACATCTGGTCCCAGATGTTGTTGTACGAGAGAGGGGCCTCTCTCGCTCGCGGCCCGGCTGGACCTGGACGAGCTAGGAACCGGACTAAAAGGCTTCCTCCGTTCTCGTTCACTATCCGCCGTCACTGGGTGTGCATCTATTATTTTTATAGTGCTCGCATCACCCAAAATTTCCTCTTGGACCGCATCGGACGAACCCGGCTGCCGAACCATTCGGTGAATGGACGCTACACCGGGCGAGCTAGCGGACGACATTTGTCTAATCTCCATGAGCACTTTTGCCGCTAGCTCTGTATTTAATTGTGACGACGGACGCACACTTGAAGAAGATAACATGGAAACATCACCCTGTTCTGGTTCCTCTGAAATAGAAACTGAGAGAGTAGAGTGACCTTGTGGAGAAAGAGCCGGCATCGCTCTTTCTCCAGAAACAACATATCGTGACACACGTTTCCAATGTTTCTCATCCCAATGTTCACATACAGGACAGGGATTAATGCGAGAACACTGACTACAATTTATGCAATAATCATGAAAGTCAGAGGAAGATTTCTTCCTATTACAATTTGAACAAGTTCCCTTCATTGTGAAAGAACAACAATAAGTCCTAGTTACTCGCAAAAACCCCTGACACAAAGATACATAATAACATGATCCATTAATAAATGAAAAAACAATTGCAAAACAAAATAATTTTGAAAAAATATTTTTTCAGAGAAGCCCAAGTTGCTGAAAAGTAACGTTGAGCCCCGATGGATCCGATGGCAAAGTGTGGTCAAAAATTTTAAAATTATATAAAATAATTAATGAGACACTTTCGGATAATATAAATGTATCTTATAATGAGATAAACTACCTCAAAGGCAAACAGCCCCCCTCAAAAAAGGCTGTTGCCAATGAAAACAAACAGTGTAAACACAGAAGAAAACATGACTCCAGGCACTGAAAAAACTGGCCCGGAATCAGTCATCAATTACACTCTATCTGATGCAAAACAGAGACTCCCAGGGGAGAATCTGCAGAACATCAGATGGAAGATGCAGAACACAAACGTTATACACCCATGGGTGAAAACGTAACTATGGGGAAAATAACAGAAAACATTCTGTAACCAAGCAACTCTCCCAGGGAATTTTTAGAAATGAAACTTCTCAAAAATATGCCAAAAGTATGGGAGAATTGCAAGGGGGGACTTTAGAAGGTTAGGGGAGAGGAAACACTGAATAAGCAGTGCAACAATTAGCAAGAATGACAACAAGAGGCGTTTGCCTCGAAAATAGGCAACTTAACATAATTTCAACAAAAAATTATAAGTACAGCCCTGATTATTTTTTGCCACTTCTTTTTTCCTCTCCTCCTTCTATCCTCCTTAGAATCACATTTTCTCCAAGAATTACGTGTCTGGCATCCTTTAAACTGAGATTTACAAGCACAAAGATCAGTGAGATGTTGACTGATGAAGGGCCAAACAGAGAATGATATTTGGCGCCAATTTCGGGACGACTGCGTCACTGCGCATGCGCAGTAGAGTCGTACTATGGAGGTCCTTTAGGACATGATTTCTTTTTGTTTTGGATGCAAATTTTGGGGATTGGGGGGCAAAATTTGTGTTTGGCCCTGGTTTTTGTGGAGTTAGCACCAGCTAAGTCTGGGTCATTGGTACAGTATAAAAATACTAATTTTGTCATCCAAAATATCAGGAGGATTTCCACCCCAAAAGCCACGAGAACGCTCCTTTTGATAGCGGATTTTTCAAAATTTTCCTGGGGCGAGAACCCCCCCCCCCCAACCCCACTAAAAAAATTGTGCATTCGTCACTCGCTGCAGATGCCTTTGGCATCTGCATGTATTGCCTTCCCAGAAATGCCATAGTAATTGCCGAAGCACATAAAATTTGCTACAGCAAACGACTGCCGAAGCCAAAAAATTTGGATTGCGAGGGCTGCTACATGTAGGTTAATATGGCATCATAAGTAGGGCTTACCGCCTCAGATAACTAACACCAAACAATACCGGTAGGAAGAGAATAACCTCCTCTAACATAACAGTATCATGTCCGATAGGACAGTGAACTCAGCCTAGCTGAAGCAGCTAAAGGTCTTCCTATTCGTTAAGACAATTAAAAGGCTGATAACTGCTGCCTTAGAAGCTCACTTAGGAGACTTACAGCACTAGCTGTAGTTTAGAAGTCTTTATCTTCATGAAGACAGATATTTCGGTGTAAGTTGCAACCTTGAAAGCTCACTGAACGGAGACTTACAACTATTGTCATGCAAGGTAGGGAATGAAGAGCCGCTATTTTTAACAGCCATAATTCCCAAAGAGACAGTAGTCTCAAGAAATAAGTTATTTCAGTTATAGTTATTGCGTAATTACTGAAAAACACCACTCATGATTCTAGCTCGGTTACTATAGTGTCAACAATAAGACTCAAGTCTGTGACACCTAGGAAAACAAACCGAAGAGCACTCTTTCCTTTAGCAGTTTTATTCCCAAAATACAGCGGTCAGGGCCTAGCTAACGTAGCTTAGAAGTCTTCATCTCTGTGAAGACAGATATCTTAGTGTAACTTGCCACCTTGAAAGCTCACTGAATGGAGACTTACAACCATCGTCATGCAAGGAAGGGAAAGACGAGCCGCTATTCTAACAGCCGTAATTCCCAAAGAGACAGTAGTCTCAAAGTAGCTACGCAGTTATGAATCTTCATCTGTGTGAAGACATATTTGTGTCAGCTGCAGCCTCTGAAAGCTCACTAAATGGAGACTTACAACACTAGCCGCTAATGTACAAGAAAAGACCGCTGTAACAGTACATAAGGCTGCTATGGCATCCACAATAGCATTAAACGTCTTGACGTCAAGGAATACAACGAGAAGGAAAAGACGTACTTATCCCTTCTAACGGCTCTATTCCAAACAAGACAGCTGTCTCAGCCTATCTATGCACTATCGAACCTCTATTTGTCAGGTATAGAGCATTTCTTATACCATTGCTAAGGCAAGGAAGGTGTCGTTCATCCGGACAAAAGCCCTCGACACCTGAGTCATAAGATCCGGAGAGGAAAGATCATCTTCCCATCGCCTGGTATGTTAAGCTGTTTTTTTGCCTAGCAAATGCAGACTTATATTCAGATGGAACAAGATTCAAAGAGCTTATGACTAAAAATGCCTCGAACGACTAGCTATCAACCTGAACATGCAAAGTTGGATAGCTAGTCTGCGGTCAACGTGCTTCATCACTGAAGCAGGGGAAGAAGCCATAGCTGCAACCAGACCCGGCTGCAGTGTGGAAGGAGCGTCCAGAACCACAGACGTGAACAGGTATCCCAACTCACTAAAGTTTCTCGAATCAAAAACATTCGACCCTGACCCCTGACGGAAAGGAGAGGGTCCTCCAGTTCACAGTCTGCTCCCTACCTCGCCAAGTGTTCCATTAGAAACTTTTAGGCATCTACCTCTTCCTCTAAGAGGAAACCATAACAACAGCTGACCCCTGCTGAAGTGCGGAAGAAGCATCCAAACTCGTCACATTTTGGACGGATGCTCCTACTCAGTGAAGTTTCTTACAACACAAAACAGACATCTCCGACTGTTAACAGGAAGGAGAATGCTTTGCACTTGCGATCTGTCCCCAGATCGCGCCGAGTATCCTGCTTAGAAACTTCTGAGCTAATCCCCTTTTGTGTACTTCCATGTAAGAAGAAGAAGCCATAACTGCCCCAGGCCCCGGCTGCAGTGGGGACGGAACATTCTGATGTGTGTTCCGACTCATTATATTTTCTCGCAACGAACACAATCGACCAGGACTGTTAACAGGACAGAGAGGGTTCTCCAATCGGCGATCTGACCCCAGATCTAGCCGTGCATCCCATAGAGAAACTTCTGGCTTCTTCTACATGCACAGATGACCGGACCGCCCCAGCATCGTCTGACAGCTCACTACCGTAGTCTGTTGAACGGTGCCCCTTGCTGGGTTTATTAAGCTGCGATAAGCTGCGCAAATTGCGATAGCAAGTCCATTACAGAGGCCTGTGGAACATCGGAATATATTCTCTGCTGTATGTTGCTCCCGAGCGGAGATCTGGCCGTCGAACATCCTGACAAATCAAGCCTCGAATCAGTAGCTACCAGGCTTCGCTCGGCTGCATGAACATCTGAAGTCGGGTAGCTAGTGTGCGGTTGCATGTGCTTCGCCAAATCGGAGGAAGAAGCTGTAACTGCAGCCGGCCCCGGCTGCAGTGTAGAAGGAGCATCCCAAGTGGCCAGGGAGGACGTTAGCTCCGACTCAGTGCAAGTTTCTCAAAGCAATAGTCGACCCCGACTGTTACTGGGTTAGAGAAGGCTCTCCCATTCGTGGTCTGATCCCAGACCTCGCCGAGCTTCCCAACGAAAAACTTGCAGGATTCTTCCTCTTATTTTTGCCATCATCGCTGGGTGAGCTTTTGATTATGAGGTGCTTGCTCTAACCAAATCTACTCTCCTCGACCGCAATGGACATACCCGGTATTACGGTTCCCACTATCGGTTAACCGCTTGACCAGTCAAGCTAGCTGCTGGAATAAGAGGCCTTATTCCCTTTATATTCAAGAGCACCTTAGCAGCTAGCTGTTTGCTCCTCAAACGGCAGCACATTCTGGACAGGTGCCCAATACCATCACCATGTTCTTGTTCCTCTGGAAAAGAAAGTGGAAACTCGAATTATCTTGCGGTGACAGCTCAGACATCGGAACTTCACCGCGAATAGGTAGCGCGACACCCGCTTCCAACGCGAAATGAAAGTGTCAATGACACTGTAGCTCAACTTGTCAAGACAAAGACATGTATAGTATGTGACACTGCAATGACAAACATCTAGGTAATGATCTGATAACAAAGGTACATAAAAAGTATTGTAACAGTCTGTACATAAATACTGACCATTGCCTGTAACAAATGTATAGGTAAAGTATTGTAAAGGTGGGTGACAGTCAGTTGCTAAACTAGAAAAAAATCTTTGAGTCTCAGAGTGGGTCTGACTGAACCCCAAAATATTTGTTCTCATAGCACAGTGATAACAAAGGCACCCCAAAACACACTCGTTCCTGTCCCAAGGTGAAAACAAAGGTACCCAAGAAGTTTTGGGTTCATAAATACGAGCTGTATAGAACTTGTGACAAAAAACTTATTGGACCTAATTTCGGTACAAAATGGCCACTGCCAGCCATCTTGAATTTTGGACCGCACCCAGAAACACTCATTCTCGTCCCAAGGTGATAACAAAGGTACTCAAGAAGTTTTGTGAAGATCGGTTCATAAATACAGCCTCTACCCTATTGACATGTGTGCTTACATTGTGTAAGTAGCACTGAATAAACCAAAGTTCATCTAATTTGCATAATTTCTGCACGAAAAAAACCCTTACAATATGTGATGTATTCCATGTTACTAAACATTCATACAAAAATTTATTCAAATCAGAACTTTCATACAGAAGTTCTGTGCAAAAGACTGATTGCACTAATTTTGGTACAAAATGGCTGCTGGTGGCCATCTTGAATTTCGGACCACACCCAAAAACACTCGCTCTCATCCCACGGTGATAACGAAGGTACCCAAGAAGTTTCGTAAAGATTGGTTCATAAATATGGCCTCTAGTCTGAGCCGTATAGAAGTTGTGTACAAAAAACTGATTAGACCTAATTTCGGTACAAAATGGCCACTGGCAGCCATCTTGAATTTTAGGCCGCACCCAGAAACACTCGTTCTCGTCCCAAGGTCATAACAAGGCACCCAAGACATTTCGTGAAGATCAGTTCATAAATACAGACTCTAGCCCGAGCCGTATTGACATGTGTACTTACTGTGTGTAAGTCGTAGTGCTGTCGGTTTACCGAAATTTCGGTTCGGTTTTCGGTTTTTACAAAAAAAAAAACGAAAATCAAACCGAAAAAAATGTGCAATGTACGGTTTTCGGTTTTTTGCATAAAACGCCCCTGCCACTGCCGCATACCGTACTGACCAGTGTTTAGGCCCATACTCGTGTTTTAGCCCACCCCCTTACTTTTGGAATATTAGATTACAGTGTCCTCCCCGTGTTTAAGCCCATCCCCTAGCTTGGGAAAATCAAAAAGTTCCTAAAGCTTGCCGGTTGTTAGCTTGAAACAAAATTAGGTGAGTAGTTACGTGAAAAATTTACTGGAGATACTGTATTGATTTCATGATATTGTTTGATATCTACTGAAGGAATGGCTCATGTCTTGGAAGGAAAATATGGTATGTGGTTTTATTTGATCAAATTAATATACGACAACTGAAATTGTCCCTGGTTTATTTTGACATCGTTTCGGAAGCTGCTGTCAGCAGGTGAACTGGTTTTCGAATCATGGATTCATTGCGCAGGCTCCTGTCAATAAATTTTTAAAAACACGCCCACAGCACTTGTCCCAAAGGCAAAATATGATCAGAAAGATATTTTTCAAACAATCTATTTAAATGCTTTTCCTGGTAACCACTGTTCACTTTCAACTCATGTGCCAGTTCTCTGGTGGCAGATGAAGAGAATGAGCCCATACATGTTGCAGAAACAACAAATACAGCATGAACATCCACTCACGGACTGATTGCATATCAATTAGCCATGTGTTCATTGTTGTCATCTTTCTGAACAACTGGCCACCTAAAAACAGGTGTTCAGAAATGAAAACGTGATAATTAGAATTAAAAAAAATAATAATTACAACCCAGGTATATGGGAAGCAATTGATCATTTGATCAGGACTATGCTTCATAAACTTATTGGTTCAACAAAATATGCTTATTTATCATTCATCACACCCAGCATCATCAGAAGTTGAAAGTTAATTGTAACAAGAGGCCCCACGGGGCCTGAAGCGCTCATCTTGTACAGAACACAATTTAAACAGAGTCCAAGAATGAGTCTACATAAAGCAAGCCATCTCCAAAGGCTACACTGTCAATCCTTGAGTCCCTCAGGAGTGACAAAAATAATCTAGGCATCATGCCTTTTCTTCAGTTGATCATAAGTAAAATGTAGAGCTCCCCTATGAAGCCCCTTGATACAACCTATGTGGATTAATCTTAGTACCTCTAGAGGGTACAAAATTTTTAATTCTTCAGCAAAATGGCCAATTCCGGCTCCCATAGAGAGCCCAAATATTAACCCAGGCTCTTGATTTGAACACAGTTAAATCTGACTTCCCTAGAGATGTTGTGTACCGAATATGAAAGCATTCTGACTGTTGGATCTGAAGAAGAGAAATTGTAAAGAAATTTCTTCGAATTGCACTAAGTTCAAATTTGGGCTACCATAGCGAGCCCAAATATTGACCTATGGATCCGATTTGAACAAACTTGAATCTGACCCCCCTAGAGATGTTGTATACCAAATGTGAAAGCATTCTGACAAGTGAATCTGAAGAAGAAGATTTTTGAAGAAATTCCCTCATCTTGTACTAAGTTAAATTTCATGTTCCCATATGGAGCCCAAATATTAACCTAGGCACTCGAATTGAACAACCTGGAATCTGCCCCCCCCCCCCCCCCCCCCCCCCCCCCTAGAGATGTTGTATACCAAATATAAAAGCATTCCGACTGGTGGATCTGAAGAAGAAGATTTTTAAAGAAATTTTCTCATATTGCACTATGTACACATTTGGGCTACCATAGTGAGCCCAAATATATACCTAGGGATCTGATTTGAACAAACTTGAATCTGACCCCCATAGAGATGTTGCATACCAAATATCAAAGCATTCTGACTGATGGATCTGAAGAAGAAGATTTTTTTGAATTACCCTCCATATTGAACAAAGATAAAATTTGGGCTTCCATAGGAAGCCCAAATATTAACCTAGGGACTTGGTTTGAACAATCTAGAATCTGACCCTCATAACAATGATGTATACCAAATATTAAAAGATTCTGACTGGTGGTTCTGAAGAAGAAGATTTTTAAAGAATATTCCCCATATTACCCTATGTTAAAAATTCGGGCTCCAGTAGAGAGCCCAAATATGAACCAATGAGCTTTATTTCAACAAACTTTTATCTGACCCCCCTATGAATGCTGTATACCAAATATCAAAAGATTCTGATGATTGGTTCTGGAGAAAACATTTTTTTAAATTTTTGCAAATATGCTGACTCAGCATTTTTTCGATGCCCATTACAGAACACCCTAACATAACCGATGGCAATTTTTTTTTACCATTCAATTCTACTGGTCATAAGGATACTTCATACCATATAAAAGCTCTCTGTTCCGTGGGGTTTGGTAAATATGGGCGTTTGAAAATATTTCTATTTTTAGCTCCCAGGGTTCCCATGGGGATGCGGGAATTTTTTTTTTTGCATGGGTCAAGGACTTATGATCCAATACTACCACAAACCAAATTTGGTTCATACCGGACCATCGGTTCAGAAAACAGAAATTTTTATTGGGGGCCAAAAATCTTACCCCTCCTATTACAAAGCCAAATATTACTTCACGAACTTCGTTTGAACAAACTTGATTCTACACCTCATATGGAAGCTACATAGCAAATATCAAGTCATTGTACACACTGGTTCTTGAGAAGAAGATTTTTAAAATATTTTGGAGCATTTTCCCCCACTCCCTTCCTATGGGGCTGGGCATGCTGAGTTGAACAAAAATGAAATGCCCTTTGGGACCATCACTCACACAAACTTTCACTTGAATTGGCCCAGTGGCTTTGGAGGAGAAGACCAAAACATGGTGTTGACGGACAACGGCCGACAGACGACGGACGGGAAGCGATGAGATTAGCTCAGCTTGACTTTGTCAAGATGAGCTAAAAATCTATTTTCTGGATGTTCTCAAGGGAGGCAACTCTACTTTTATAAAGTCCCAATTGTGTGCCGACAATTTCGTTTTTATGTCCCGTGGGAGATTTAAGTGCATTCAGTTTGGGCATAAATACTGAAGAAGATTGTTTCCATTTATTATTTTATGCTCCCCCACAGCAACAAACCAGGTATTTTTAAGCAGACTATTTTGGTAGCGTATTTCAAGTGATGGTTTGAGGTTCTGATGTAACATTCTTAAAGTCCAGTTTCCCCTTCCGCCAAGTTCCGGTTTGAGAGTACATGCACAGAAATGACAACAACAACACATGGTTTTTCCAATTTTTCATTTATTAAAATGACGATCAAAACGTAAAATTTGAATGCGAAATGTATGTATAAGATACTCATGTTAATTGTTAAAGCTAATTCTATAATTTGGAGGGAGGTTTCCACAGAGACGTAACATACCCAGTGTGGATACTTTTCTGAATATCTTCCGTTCCGACGCATCCCAACCTGACTTGCAGGCATCATTACTCGTCTTTAAGCCCACCCCAACTTTTTAATTCCTCCACTGCAAGCACCCCCCTGGGATTAAACACGGGTCAGTACTGTCCTTTGCGTGAATGTTGCCAATTCTGGACTCCGGTGTCACTAGGATCCGAAATATGCACGATTTACACATGGATCCGAGACGAGGAATGAAGAAATATACACAAAATGGGAAGCATTCAGAAATCTTTGTGTGAAAAGTCACATCGAGTTGACAACTTTCTTTTAGTGGCAAATGAACTTTTTTTTCCAAAGAGGAAGGGAGTCTTGTTTCTGATCGTGGAGCTGTGAAACTGGTGACCTGTGTGAAAGAACCTGGCAAATTTACCCAGATGTCAATACAAAAAAATCTGCCTTGAAATCAGGAATGGGTTTTGGTTTCTGCAGTATGATGAGTGTATGGCTGTATGCTTTGAAGATTAACGAGATTACGATACATACATGTTTACAATGTTTGTTTCACAATGCTGTCAACAAGGATAGCCAGTATTTAATGGGATATATTTAGAACTTTGCCCATGACAGCCCTTCCCCGACATCACTTCGGCATCAACATGTAGGTACATGTATACACGGTGTTTTTTTATACACTGTATCGTGATACGCAATCATATCGTGGTTTCTATATAGAGATATGTTTCATATCATGATCGCAGCGTATAGTCCCAAACCTACAATGGTAGTGCTGAAATGGTTAACCGGTTTGAAACCGGTTACCTACTTAACCGATTTAAAAAAAACGGCAACCGGTTATCCGAAATATCGATAGTGATCGTCATTCCACGGTTAAAAAGTAGTAATTCTGCCGCTTCTCCTTTGGGATATATTGCACCTCGAAGCAGCACTGTATATATTGAGAAATAATCGACTTTGGCGTTCAAGACTTCGTTAATGATTGGCAATTTCTGTGAGTATTGAGTATATTTATTTATTTATTTATTGATGTTTAAGGTCATATATTTATGCACAATGGCTAATCATGACAGTTTTACGGGTGGAGGAAGCCGGAGTACCCGGAGAGAACCACTGAGCAACGACGAGCAGCTGCCAGCTCCCCAACATCGTAACTCCGCACTGCAGCACAGGCAGGGTTAGATTGGTTGAAGACATGCGTACCATCGACGTGCAGTACGCCTTAGTACACGGCGTCATCGTGCCCCCACGCGGGCAATGGGGATGAAGTGTCTTGCCCAAGGACACAACGCGGTTGCCGCAGCCGGGATTCGAACCGAGGACCTCTCGGCTTGCAGCCTGCACCTCTACCTACTGAGCCACCGCGCTCCCCGTGAGTATTGAGTAACCGCAGAAACTATTCCATAGTATGTGTACAAACAAACGTCGAGTACTCGACAACGTTCGTTTGTATACACACTACGGAATAGTTTCTGACAATACTGCTTTCCAATTCCTATAGTTTTGATCCCAGCTTCGGTGAAATAATGGCTATGGTTAACCGGATATTATACGGTTACAGCTCTCGGTTAGTCGGTTGTGAAAATGAGCCAACCGTTTCAGCCCTAT
The DNA here is from genome assembly GCA_031216915.1 of Pictodentalium vernedei. Classification (NCBI taxonomy): domain Eukaryota; kingdom Metazoa; phylum Mollusca; class Scaphopoda; order Dentaliida; family Dentaliidae; genus Pictodentalium; species Pictodentalium vernedei. The sequence goes on along the minus strand of CM062296.1, from coordinate 599,478,964 downwards.
ATACAAGGGGTGCAAAAAATTGCCCTAAATTTTTCCTAGGCTTGCAGTAGGTGTGCAGCACTTCTGCACTCCTAAAGAATGCCAGGCCTGTAAACCTGCTGCACAGTACTGTTACACTGTGAAATTGATACCAACTTGTGACAAGTTGTCCAAGTCACAAATTGATTTTGATCACCCACACATTTAATATTTTGTATAATTCTCTGGCATGTGCACTGTCAGTACAGCCCTCAAAATTAGCATTTTTTGACCACAGCACTATACTGCCATGGCAAAACCAGTTCGCCACAGCACTGCAACAGCATTTATTCAGATTATAAGTGGTTTGGGGTCAGAAGCACACTGACACAGCGGTCAGCCCATGAGTGTCAACATGTGCATCGAAATTGTGGACAATTTTATTTTTACAAGAGTTTCTGTTAATATTGTCGTCAAAAAGAATGATCGTTTACAACAATTAGGCTACTTGATTGCTGTATACCATCATGCTTTTAGGCGATTATATTCACAAAATCCGCTGAATTTAATCAACAAATGGCTTGAATAAATGCAACTCACCAGTATTCAAATTGAAAAGATTACTCCGATTGATCTCAACTGTGCTGTAAACATGGTCACGCCACGATGACATCTCATGATCTGACAAACTGACAAAGCTATTTTAAACTCAGTTCAGCTGTGCATAAGGATTGGTTATGAGAATGCCATTCGGTTGGCTATATTTAGCTATGTGGAAATAATCCAAATTTGGAATCTTTGTGAACAACTGAATGACAATTTTTAACTCCAAACACATGCTTTCTTCAATGATTATTACTCTTGATTTTCTACTGCTATCGATATTAAATGATATTCTTATGAAACAAAAACTGTGGCTGAGGGGCATTTAACACACACTGTTACCAACCAGATGTTCCAGTATATGCGCCTTCAATTCTGTGACTTGTTCCTAACATAGTGAATAGATTAAACCTGCTGCACAGTACTGTTACCACTGTGAAACTGATACCAACTTGTGACAAGTTGTCCATGTCACCAATTGATTTTGATTGCCCACACATTTTGTATTTTCTATAATTCTCTGGCATGTGCACTCTGTCAGTACCAATTACGTTGTACATGTAACAACAGCATTCATGTATAGTTTACTGATTGTATTTTAATTTATTTTGATCAGTATTCTTTTGCAGTTTAACTCATGGACAAAACTATTAACAGGCTTTGTATTGTGTAGAACATGTCAAAAGGTTCACAAGAAACTGAATCTCAATTTTCTGGCCACGGCATTGGATTGCTGTAGACAAATCAATCTACTCTGGCATTTACCATGGCATTACTGATTGCCGTGGCTAATTTCAAGGGCTGGTCAGTATCAATTATGTTGTATAAGTAACACCTGCATTCATCTGTAGTTTACTGGGTGTATTTTAATTAATTTTTATCATCAGTATTCTTTCGCAATTTAACTCATGGACAATACTATTAACAGACTTGGTAATGTGTAGAACTAGAACATGTCAAAAGATTTACAAGAATTTGAATCTCAATTTTCTGGCCATGGCACTGGATTGCTGCAGCCAAATCAATCTAC